>CP120451.1:384999-1047871 GCA_034226045.1 Picochlorum sp. SENEW3 | reverse complement strand
TCAGTACTTCGTTCAGTTACGTATTGCTCCCTATACCCTATACCCTGTGCATACCGTCGTTCCTTGGCAGGAGGGTAATGAGGGTATATAACAACATAGTCACCCTACTTCCCACCACACAAACAAAAATAAACACGATTTCTAAATTAAATAATATACAAACTACCCAAAAATAAGAAAATATCCAAAAAATCAAAAATAAAGCCAAGAAAAAACACCACCAACAAGACCAAAATACCCTAACAAAAAAAACACACCAACCAAAAAAACATCCAAAAACACCACCAAAAGGACGAGAATATACAATACAATATCAAGAAGAATAAGTAGTAGTATAATAACCACCTATACTATATATACAACAACAACGACAACAACAAAAGACACGGCATACCACAAGCTCTGCTACTACTACTGCTCCTCCTCCTACTACTACTACTACAACAACAAGAGAAGACAACAACAACAGCAACCAACACAAAAGCAAAGCAAAGCAAAACCAAAATCAAAAGATACAAATCTCATAATAATCATAATGACACAACAACAATCTATACTATGCTATGCATGAATGAAAAGAATCTCTGTCTTCTTCTTCACAACAGCAACAACAACAACAGAAGGACACAATATGAAGTAAGTAAGAAGAAGAGTACCAATATAAATAAGAATAATAAACACCCATCATTAAAAAAAAGCGTCGCACACCCAGTGCAAAACAAACAATGGTCTGCTGCCACATGTTGGAAGAAGAGGGAGCATCTCGGAACAACAAGAATGGCGATCTTCCCGTCATCATCACCACCCCTTGACTTCTTAAAGGACTTGACTGGGACCACCACCAAAAAATACCAACCAAACCAAGCAAGGGTGTCTAAAACAGCCACCCCACACAACAACAACAACAACAATACAATAAATCAACAACCATCCAGCATTCACACCACCACCACTACTACTACTGCTGCTGCTGCTGCTATAACACGAGACAACACACCAACAAACAAAGAAGCAAAGCAATCAAAAGAAGAAGAAAGTAAATATCTCATAATAGTAGTAATAATGTAATAATGATTATAACATGCACAACAACAATCGACATGACCAATAATAGCAACCAATAATAACAGAACACAACAAAGCACACAAGAAGAACAACCTGGAGCTCGACTCACAGACAACATGTGAGATAGAGAAAGAGTTTATTATATAAGAGTTAGAATAATAACTGTGAAATGAATATATAAGGAAAAGACATCATGGAACAAGAATGAAATGAAAACAAATCGTCGTCTTCACAACAAGGTGGTGCCATGAAGTCTGTCTCCACAAAGAACAACAGCGACAAGAAGACCAGAGAGAGGTATAATAAGAAGTATATGAAAAGAACAAATTTATAAGAGAAAGGAGAAAAAGAATGAAAGGAAATCGTCTTCTTCACAACAACAACAACAACAAGAACCAAGCTGTGGCAAGCACTAGAGTACTGTTGCAGCAGTTACAATGCTGAAGCAACTATCAGTATCATCATCATGCATGGAACGCTTACTTAATTACTTAGACTTCATGAGTTGCAATGAGGATAGGATAGTAGGATATAATTATATATATACAATTGCGACGCTTCTTTGGGGAAGATCTCGTCGTGTTTAAAGACTGTTCCACAGCTCTCTCTTCCTCCACCTGTGTGTGCTCCGTATCCAGGCTCCCATCAGAAGAGGTGTTTGATGGAGGAGAGAACTACACTGCCGGTCAAACGTCCCTTGTGATGGGAGATGAAAAAAGCCACAAAAAGCACGCTGAGTGTGGCCGAGCGGATAAAGCGTGTGGTTTTGTAGCAGAGAGCTACGTCCCTGTGGGAGGAGATCTCTCGTCAACATCTAGGGAGATGAGATCCCTAGGAGAGATCTGGTCATCATGGTCAATTTCATATACTGAGAAGATTTATTCTCATGTAACAACTTCTAATTCAAACTATCTTGTGAAGGAAGAGAGAACCCTCTGTACATTGGTTGGTATTCTATTCCATCCTCTTCTATCGAACCTCACTGCGTGTGAAGGTTGAACGCTCTGTGTTGGCAACGACACGAGAGTGTATTGGCAGTACGTTGTGTAACCTGCGAAGGAAGTCCAGGCCACGACTGGCAATGTACCCTGCCACAATGGTTTCAGCTCACAGATATATCATTCGTGTTCTAAGGAGTACAAAGTATTTGCGCGCAAACCGAGATTGAAGGACGTGGAGACCGTTCCCCAAAGTCGTGACAGAATCTGAGGAGTCGTCTCAAAAGTCAACGACAGGTTCTGGGTGGTCGTTTCGAAGCACCACTTGATAAAAAGGCGACGTCTCTGGAAAGTATAGCAATGTCGGTAAATATCTAGTACTTGATAGAACAATCCAGCATCCAACACCACCATCAATCGTACAGTAGGGTGATATTGGAGTCGTTACTGCGGAATTGTAGGACGACCGGTATCGTTTCTTTTCATTCACAGGTACTTTGATTAGTTGTTCAACAAGTCAACCTTGATGAGCTTGTATTAATCGTTTTCCCTATCCACGAGAAAGAAATGAAGTAGCAATGATAATGAGAGCCCTGATGGTTGAGGGTTGTCAAGTTGCTTGGATGTTCAATGGGAGTAGAAGGGAAGGATTAGTAGCTCACTTGTTTAGTTGGAGTACCCATTTCATGCCATGGGGGAGCTCACAACAAATGCATCTGGAGATTGATCAGGAACAAGGGAATGTGGGAAATAAGCGCTTGAGTCACCCTTGGATTCCGACAGCAAAGAGATTAAGGGTGCTGGGGAATCGCACAGTGAAGCCGCCTTGACCGAAGCTGGTGGATTAGAATTGGGCTGTGTTTCCAAAGATTGAGAATTGTGTATCATCTCCAGGGGTCGAAGAAAGGTGATAAAGGGTTGATATTCTCTTTCGACGGCTATATGAAAGGAAATTGAGTGTGGATTTTAATTGACTCAGGTGCAGAGGAAAACTTCGTGGCTGAGAATTTCCTCGATGGTACTAGAGGGTTGAATGTGAAGACCGGCCGACCACTAGTACTCAGGCTTCCAGACGGGTCATCTGGAAGGAAGATTGATCAAGTCCTAAATTGTTTCTGAGGGTAGTGCAAAATGGAACTCTGGAGTGTGAGGAATGAGGCACTCCGAGTAGCACCCTCGAACAGCAAGCATGATGTGTATTTAGGCCAGCCATGATTGAAGGCACTAGGAGCCAGTGTGTGCTATTAATCCATGTCTGTATTGTTGAGAAAGCCAACTCGAAAAGTCTTACATGCCCAGGAAGATGAATTGCTGCTGTCTGTTTGAACATGAGACAGAAATGCTAGCCTGTCTTGGAAGTGGAAGAACTGTGCAGGATTCACGTGAGCACTCAGCGTGAATAGCCACTTGGTTATACAAAAGATAATGTTGTTATCAAAGGAGATCATACTTTTGATCATACTACTCTATGAATTCAGATGATGATGATTTGATCATTCCTTTGGATGATGAATAGCCTGCTCTTAGCAGGGAGGAGACAAGGTATTTTATCTTGCATTGTTTCATCATGGAGGAATACTCTGTTCCAAATGAGGACATTTGGTTTGTTTTTAGCAGGGAGGAATTGTAGCAGAGAGCTACGTCCCTGTGGGAGGAGATCTCTCGTCAACATCTAGGGAGATGAGATCCCTAGGAGAGATCTGGTCATCATGGTCAATTTCATATACTGAGAAGATTTATTCTCATGTAACAACTTCTAATTCAAACTATCTTGTGAAGGAAGAGAGAACCCTCTGTACATTGGTTGGTATTCTATTCCATCCTCTTCTATCGAACCTCACTGCGTGTGAAGGTTGAACGCTCTGTGTTGGCAACGACACGAGAGTGTATTGGCAGTACGTTGTGTAACCTGCGAAGGAAGTCCAGGCCACGACTGGCAATGTACCCTGCCACAGGTTTCATGGTCGTCCTTTTTTATTGTCCTCATTTACGGACGGACACGCCTCGCGAGAAAAGAAAAAGAGGCCGACCTTACTGATCGATCCAATACTCTGTCGGACCGATGCCTTCAGTCTATCTACCCCTCCCGATGGAGACAAGACCTTTGACGAGATACCTCTTCTGCTACCACACCTTTTGTTCTTCTTCTTCTCTACAACTATTACTATTACTGTCGGTTTACTAAAAACAAACAACAATAGTTACTGCTGTTGCTGCTCTAGAGGGAGAAACAACGAAACAACGAAGAGAGTAGTAGTAATAGCAATAGCACACAATGTGTGCTCACCCACCATCCACAGACTCAACCCAATTAAACAGCTTCAAACATATCTCCACACACACTGATTCGTGGATTCAGAAAACACAAGAATAACACGGATGATGAAAAAATATGTTCTAATCGATCTATTCTATCGTATGGTAAGTAGGGCAACGTGTGAATATAAGGATGGATGTGGACACTCACACACATGCACAGGGATCTGTTGGGAATCATGCAACACACCCTGCTGTCCTGACACGCGACTGCTTTTTGAGCAGTGTTTGTAGTAGTATGTCGTATCCTTGTACATCAACAATACAAGAACAAAAGATATATAACAGAATCAATCTGGTTTGGATGGAAATGATAGTGTTGTCTGTCCACCACACACTATTAGGGAATCTGGCCACCACAGGAGCTGCTCTGACCTGGATGAATGAATGTAGGATCTACAACTACTACAGAAGAAAAAAAAGAAAGGCTTCTCTGCTACACAACGATCAACATTCAAAAGTAAAACATCGAGAACAAAGAAAATTTATTATCATGCGTTTGTATACCAGTCAACAACATTGAACGGAATGTAATAGAACAACAATACAAAAAGAGCCTGTGACAAGAAAGGAGGTGAGCTCACCCTCAATAGGTTGGTTGTTGAATGGGGCTCTACTAGTATTTGACACCTTGTCGAATAGTCGAAATTCAAAAGGCTGCCAAGCAACAAGAACAAGAAAAGGAGTTGAGAAGATTGGAAGAGCAGGCACAGCCTCAAACCGAGGCAAGAAAAAAAAGAATAAGAAGCCACGAGCCAGGCTCGCAGGACAAATCGATCCATCTGTTCGAAAAAGAAAAGAAAAATTAAGAGCGGAAAGCACACAGGGAAAGTGCAACGTTCGACGACAAACAAAGGGGTAGTTTCACCACAAGAGGCCCAGAGGTGCATCCCACAACCACCCGCTGGCTTGGTTTTCTTTCGTCTGTCGTTTCCTTGACTTGATTCGATACTATTTTTAAATGTTGGATTGACACGTGTAATGTACAATCAATACTGCGCAGAGAAATGGTGGGACTCAGGGTCGGTCCACATGAGAGTCCACATGAGAATGGATGGATGTCCACATGCTACACAACACAATGGTCCATCTGCCCCTCAGATGGACCGTCCATCCATAGCCTTAGAATGTATGCGTACATTGCCAAACCACCACGATGACACACGATGATTGCATACATACCACTAGCAGTGGTACTTACTTACTACTAAAGGTGGTAGAAAAGACCTTGGCCGTATCAACCCGACCTAGAGCCATGGGCCATGACACCTCAGTGACCGAAGTAGTGCAACGAGTAGAAAAAAGTCAGAGCACCATATTTGGCATTAAATATGACCCTCATGATGTATGTAGTGAAATGATACAGGGGTATTCCCGTTTGTCAATGAGTTGAATGTCCTATCAACACGAATTCCGTTCGCGTCAAGGCTGTTGAGACAAGGAAGCCTGCAGTTGTCACGAAGGGCCACGCTGATTATTTGTATATATTCACAATGAACCAAATCTATCACCACCGTATGACCACCACGTCCACAGAGTGAGAGAGAGAGTGAGAAAGGGGTCCCCAACAGGTTCACGGGAATGCCATTGACAGGTCTGGAGAGCCAAGACGAAGTTCTCCTCCGGGTGGGTTTCTGTACGAATCACTCGTTGATTGTTATTTCACAATATCGCTGAATCAAATTAAGGAGACGGCAGACTACTCCAAACCTCAAGAAAGCGAATGGTTGTGAGTGTTGCCAAGAATGCCAACGAAAGCCAAAGCTGCTAATTGCGAGCATCTGTCGTCGCCACGCAAAACTGTGGACACATAAACCATGTAACATTTAATACATGTTAATGGTGGTGTTTATTACTCTTCAAGAGGAGGAGGAGTACTTGATGGGAGCGGAGTAGAGGAGAGTCTGTGTGTTGGTCTCACTGACAGTGTCCGCTCCTGGCATCCATTCGACCGGAGATATCACGCCTGGCACGCTCGTCGTCTCTGTCCGTAAAAGACACAATAAAAAAGGTAACCACGCGACAAAAGTGGACAGTTCTGACACCAGCGTGGAAATTTTTGATAGCACAATGGTCCGGTCCGTCGACCCGTTGGATGGTAGTAGAATAAGTCACTTTGACTCAACTCTACTCGTTTCTCTCCGTAAATGGGAACAATAAAAAAGAGCGACGGTGGTCCAGGGTTCGAGCCCAATTTTTTGTCACAATTTTTTATTGTGTTCAATTACAACAAAAACACTGGGGTGAAATCGTTAAAATTGTCGTTAAAGTTGTCGTTAAAATTGAAAGGTCACGATTTTTTATTGTGTTCAATTACAGCAGAAAAACACTTGGGTACTTGGGAATGTGTATTTATCAGTCTGGTGTACAATTGTTGAATATGGGTTATTATACTTGCAAAAACGTCCTGCCGACACCGCAACGAATGCAAGTCCCCATTCAAAACACAGCTGGTCGTCGTCAATTCCGTTCGCGTCACATTGGTTGGGACGAGGAGGGGGCCTGCAGAGCTGTCACCCATGGGCAGGAAGGGCCATTAATATGATTCATAGACTCATAACAAGTCCATCATACGACCCACGTATGGACACATTCACAGAGAGGGGCCCGTAGCTGTTCCACGGGAATGCCTTGGCAATTACAGTGGACAGAGCCACGACTTCCAGGACCTCTGTTTCTCCTGATGGGTTTCTGCACGAATCGTTGATTGATATTGCAATACTTTTGAATCAAATCAATGAGACGGCAGAAAGAAACAAAACCAAGCTCAAGCAGGCGGGTGGCAGCGAGTGTGTCGCGCCAAGAGCACGCTAGCTTGTTCAACCTCGTGGGTCTCACTGAACTGTGTCCGCTCCTGGCATCCATTCGACCGGAGACACGATGTCAACAACGCTCGTCGTGATATTAGTCTGTAAAAAGACAATAAAAAAAGACGACCACGCGACAAATGTGCAAATGGCAAATGGCCAAATGGGCATGGTCACAATTTTTTATTGTGTTCAATTACAGCAGAAAAACACTCTCTGGACGTAGCCATACATGGGTGGTATAATTATTTTAGTATGAATATGAATCATATTACTGGCCCTTCCTGCCCATGGGTGACAGCTCTGCAGGCCCCTCCTTTTCGTCCCAACTTATGTGAACGGAACTGACGACGACCACCTGTGTTTTTCATGGGGATTTTCATTCCTCGCGGTGTCAGCAGGACGTTTTTGCAAGTATAATCCCATGTTCAATGCAATTGGACACTCTAGACTGATCGACACACACTCCCAAGTACCAGAACTGTTTCCGAAGGCAAAGGTTCTCTGTTTACACAAAGACGCAACGAATGCTGGACTCCATGGTTGAAAGGACCTGTGTGACAAAGAACAGGGAGACTCAGAGCAGGACTGTAGTTGTGTTTGGGAACGCCTTGATTAATTCAGGAAAACACGGTACAGAGAGGATATGCCTTCGAGCCCTGAAGGACCTGCTTCGGCAGAGGTGTTGTTTTGTCGAGATTGATGAATTCCAAAGTAGCCAATCCTGCAGCGGCTGTCATGCCAAAAATGCCCCCAGCAGTCGGGCTTCACAAGCGCTGGAAAGTACGCCGTTGTACGAACAATGGATGTGAGCGTGCTTTCTGGCAACTCTGAGATGTGAATGCAGCCATCAATCTTGCCAAGTTTTTCCTGTGGCAAGCCAATGGTGAGGAGAAAGCAAAAGACCTCAGAAACTAGAAAAGGAGGATATCCCTGTTATTGCTACATGTGTATGATGTACAAAAAGATTATACGGTATAGATATTAAAATCCAGATGGGGAGCCATCTTTCCTGGGATCCGAGGCCGCATGCAGGACCCTACTAGAGGGTCCTCTGTCTATTTTGATAGCCTGAACGACAGCCCCCCAATTTGTTGCATCCCATCTATGTCCTCTTCTCTCGAGAGCCTGTAGGAGATCGTCACTGTATTCAAACGAGATGCCACCCGAACCCCAACGCTCTGCTTGCAGCGAGTCTGGCACCAACTGGTGGTGCAGTCGGGGCTGCCTCACTGCATCAAACAAGTCCTCCCCGTAGGCCACGGTTCTCAAAATTGTCTGCAAGACGGCAGAAATGATTCGAGGTCCCCAGAGACCCAATGATAAGGCGAGGTTGATTGTCTTGGAGCAAAATCATGGGGCTCATACTGCTGAGAGGTTTCTTCCCTGGATAGATGAAATTTGACTCTGATGGGGGAATGCCATACACGTTGCTCTGGCTTGGTGTCGAAAAATCATCCATCTGATTATTCAATAAGATTCCAGTGGATGCGGAGATGACTTTACTGCCAAAGCCAGTGTTGATCGTGGAGGTGAGGGAAACAGCCATGCCAGATTGGTCCACAATGCTCATATGGGAGGTTCCATGGTCGTCTGGCGACATTCCCCGTTCGACCACATTCCATTTCCCACCATACTCTGTCACATTACGAACATTATTATCCTGAATCACAGACCGCAGTTCCTCCGCAAAAGCACGATCCAGCACATCCTCCATAATGTGCTCACTGGTTGGCCACGAGCTGCCGCTCCCTGGATCACCGAGAGACATGCGTATTGCAAAAGCGTGTTTCATGGATTCGATTATTCTATGAAATCCGAGAGTCGATATACCTGCAAGTGGAAGGCTGTAGCCCTCCAAAATCCGAAGTGCCAACAAAACTGCTGCACTGCTGCTTGGAGGTGGAGGCATGAGAAACTCCAAACCAAAGGCCTTCCCCCGAACAGGCTCCCTCAGCGTCGCATCAGCTTTCTCAAAATCCTTTTTTGTAATGATACCACCATGTTGCCGAATATCGTTCACTAAAGAGTCGGTGTACTTCCCCTTGTAGAGGGCCTCAGGACCATGGTTGGCAACTGCACAGCATGATTCATCCATGGTTCATCCTCAAATCAGCAGCGTAAATTCAGCGAATCAATCAACCGTACCATCTTCCAGAACCTGGGCAAGCATTCCTCGCCTGCAGCAAGTCTCGTTTATTTTTGGTATCCTGTAGGAATTCAGTTTCTTGTCAAACACAAAAAATGTCCTCTTGAGATCATCTTCGGATGCCTGCACAACGAATGTACGGTGAGATTAGACAACTCATCTCTTCAAAATTATTACGGTTCAATGCATACCTTGAAATTAGCGTTCTGGAGTGAGGATACCAGATACGGATGGGCTGGAAAACCGTCCCTGGCAAGTTTAATGGCTGGCTGCAGGAGCTCTTTCCAAGGCTTTACACCATGCATAGAGTGCAGCAAGTATAGTCCTTGAAGCTCTAAAGGCACCGCAATCGCCTTTCCACCCGTCAACGAAAGGTCTGGCTTGCCCTTGAACATATTTTTCCTTGCTTTTTGGGGGGCAATCTCTCGAGCATCAATCACTTGTGCAGTGCTGTTTGGCAGTCTGCAAGTATGCATCTTGCGCGTCTGTCATTGATACGCCTTGAAGACAAAAGACAATATATGAAAACGTACCTCACCACCATAATATGCCCTCCACCAATGCCGCTGGCCATCGGATTGTATAAACCCTGACACAGGGCCGTCACCACTGCAGCATCTGCTGCATTCCCTCCGCCTCTCATCACCTCAACGCCTTGATCGGCACACCTACCATGATCTGATGCTACAGCGGCTCTTTCTGATTCGATAAACCTGGGCCTCCCACGAAAATCGTGAAGCATGTCGTAGCTGCCGAGAATGCGTCCCTCTGGACTCACCTGGTCCTTGCCACTCCCTTGCCCACTGCTGTAGCAAGGTGAACTGCTCCTCCCGATGTAAAAGGATCCAGCGATTCCAATAAAAGCCAGCACTGCGTGATACCATTCTATGTGTGACACGAAATACGAGGGGACAAGAAGTAAAGGCCAACAGAACACATACCAGTCCCCACGACTCCCAGTTGCCATTGCCTGCTCCGCCCTGTCACCTGGTGCCTGCAAATACATTCGTATCCTATTGGTCTACTGTATCCCGAAGCCTGCAGACGAATGACATGCACATCTTACTTGTCGAGCAAACTCACGCCCTCCTGCCATGGCGAGTCTACACTCTCCACCTCCAAAGGGGCGGAAGAAGGTCCGGCCATAAATTTCTTCAATTGATTCCGCAGAGGCAACGTCTGGACCTCCTAGTAGGACGAACGGCGATCCTGGCGGTGCAACCCTCCCTGATTCGCAACATGGAGAGTGGCCACTCGCACAACGATTGTAGGAGAGAGAGAAAGAGAGAGATCTCCAGAGAACACGCAGTGTCGATGGCAATTGGAATCTCGAATCACATTGCAAGGGTATAATTATTTCCCGATATTCGTTCGCAAAATGCAGTCCCTGTAGGGTGTTGAGCAAGGACATGCAGGTCTGTCGAGCACTCTCGGCTCCGCAGCAGCAACGGCAACTGTCCGGTACAGGCCACCTCGAGTATCTTAAAAGTCACGTAGGAAAAGCCGTGCTGGCGTTCGGGGGGCAGCATAGACCGAGATGCATCGTCGCAGACGCAGGAAAACCTTCCAGGCCAGTCGAGCATGTTCTTCCTCCTGCCCCCGATTTAGGCGAGAGGAAGGCCGAGCAGTCTTGGAATGCATCATCACTAGCATTTTTGGGTGATAGCGTGTGGGAGGTACGTGGAAGACATGTGTGGCACTGTTGTTGTTGCCAAGGTAGTTTGCTCAGTGCGTCTGTATTGCCACGGTGCAGCTGTATGCAAGGAGGCGTCATTTTAGCCCGCCCTCGCACGCATCTCGGTATCGCCAGGCAGTTATTGATCAAGTTCGGGCCGAGGCTCAGTCTGAGGCGTATCAAAAATTGCTCCATGGTGAGATACTCACAGCAAAGGAGGAGCAGGTGCTGCAGTGGGGGAAGAATGCGCCTGGAACACTACTAATCCCAATTATCCCTTATCCCTTTTTAGCCAGTCCTGGTGACCGGTCAGAGGGATGCTTGGACCGGACGCAACAGTCGCCTAATTTCTCGAGGGGAGCCACCGGGCAGAACCCCAGTAGATATTCACCCCACTTCCCACCACACAAACAAAAAATAAACACGATTTCCAAATAAAAAAAATAACAAACTACCCAAAAATAAGAAAATATCCAAAAAATCAAAAATACAGCCAAGAAAAAACACCACCAACAAGACCAAAATACCCTAACCAAAAAAACACACCAACCAAAAAAACATCCAAAAACACCACCAAAAGAACGAGAATATACAATACAGTATCAAGAAGAAGAATAAGTAGTATAATAAGCACCTACTATATATATATACAACAACAACAACAACAACAACAAAAGACACGGCACACCACAAGCTCTGCTACTACTACTGCTCCTCCTCCTCCTCCTACTACTACAACAACAAGAGAAGACAACAACAACAGCAACCAACACAAAAATTAGCAAAGCAAAACCAAAATCAAAAGATACAAATCTCATAATAATCATAATGACACAACAACAATCTATGCTATGCTATGCTATGCATGAATGAAAAGAATCTCTGTCTTCTTCTTCACAACAGCAACAACAACAACAACAGAAGGACACAATATTAAGTAAGTAAGTAAGGAAGTAAGAAGAATACCAATAATAATAATAATAATAAACACCCATCATTGAAAAAAACGTCGCACACCCACGCGGAACAAACAGGTGATGATGATGGTGCCCTCGGAAGAAAGAGGGAGCATCTCGGAACAAGAAGAATGGCGATCTTCCCATCACCACCCCTGGACTTGACTGGGACCACCACCCAAAAAATACCAACCAAACCAAGCAAAAGGGTGTAGAAAGCAGCCACCCTACACAACAACAATAATAATACAATAAATCAACAACCATCCAGCATACACACCACCACCACTACTACTACTACTATTACTGTTACTACTGTTACTGTTACTACTGCTGCTGCTGCTACACCACGAGACAACACACCAACAAAGAAGGAAAGCAATCAAAAGGAGAAAGTAAATATCTCATAATAGTAGTAGTAATAATAATGATAGAAACATGCACAACAATCCACACGAGCAATAATAACAGGACACAACAAAGCACACAAGTCTCATGCTCACAAGAAGAAGAACAACCTGGAGATACCCTTCACAGACAACATGTGAGATTCTCTAGAGAAAGAGTTATAACAATACCTGTGAAATGAATAAATAAGGAAAAGACATCATGAAATAAGAATGAAATGGAAACAAATCGTCTGCTTCACAACAACAACAACAAGCAAGCTGTGGCAAGCACTAGGAACCTTGCACTGATGCTGGAGGAAAGTATGACATTGTCTTACGTAGACTTCATGAGGAGTTGCTATTAGAATAGTAGGATACAACTGCGACGCTTCTTTGAATAAGGGAGATGTCGTCGTGTTTATGTTGCTGCAAAGAAAGCAGGCGAGTCACAGCTCTCCTCCTCGACCAGCTGGCTGTGTGTGTGTGCTCCACATCCACTCCCATCAAAATATGTCTTCGATGGAGAGAGCTGTGAATACCAAAAAAAATCACGATATATCCTCGGTCAAACCTCTTGTGTGATGGGATGGGAAGAAGAATGAAAAACATGCCACCAAAAAGCACGACGAGTGTGGCCGAGCGGTCCCATGGTCGCCCTTTTTTATTGTCCTCATTGACGGACGAACACCACGTCCGAGGAGACCGGGGTTCAACTTGGTCCAACTTTTTTATTGTGTTTGTTTACGGACATTCGCCAGAGCACGACCAGAGACCCGTCTCTACTCCTCTCCTACTACTACGGGTCGCATGCCAACGGTCTGGGGCTTTGTCGGACCGAAGGGTTGAGAAAACGAACAAAGAAGCATGTCCTCACAACACAAGAAGGAAAAGCCGTGTGTAAGAACCAGCCCGAATAGGTCAGCAGTATCAGGTGTCCCTTTCTATGGTTGTTGTGCATACCCAACATATTGCGGCTATCTTTCGACTGTTCCAGACCAAGTTGACACCACACCTTGCAGAGCCATGACATCGCGTTGGCCCAGGGGGTGCCACGCACTGCCGAAGAAACGGTGCCTCACAGTGATTAATATTGAATAAATGGATAATTAAAACAGCATTGAGGGTCTCTCCGTGGTGACCGCGTCAGTTTCCACGCCAACCGACAGTCGTCGATTCCGTTCGCGTCGCGACGGTTGGGACCAGCACAGGCCTGGAGTCGCCCTCCATGGACATGAAGGAGCATCATTATTGCTTTAAAAATATATATCAGTCGATAGAGCCGTCGATTGACCACCACGGAGCACAACAGGGTTCCAACAACAACCGCCCCACGGGAATGTCATGACAACACTCTAGGTTGGTCATCGCCCCTCAAATGCCCGATCTGGCAGTTCGCACGGTTTCTGTGGATACATGAAAGACTCAACAGCGCCACGGACCCGGCGAAACAGAGCTCAGTCGACCAGCAGCGCGTGATTCGTGACTCAATTGGGACATGCGGTGACCAAGGTTGGTCATCGCCCCCCAAATGCCCGATCTGGCAGTTCGCACGGTTTCTGTGGATACTTGAAAGACTCAACAGCGCCACGGACCCGGCGAAACAGAGCTCAGTCGACCAGCAGCGCGTGATTCCTGACTCGATTCGAACATGCGGTGACCAAGGTTGGTCATCGCCCCTCAAATGCCCGATCTGGCAGTTCGCACGATTTCTGTGGATACATGAAAGACTCAACAGCGCCACGGACCCGGCGAAACAGAGCTCAGTCGACCAGGAGCGCGTGATTCGTGACTCAATTGGGACATGCGGTGACCAAGGTTGGTCATCGCCACCCAAATGCCCGATCTGGCAGTTCGCACGGTTTCTGTGGATACATGAAAGACTCAACAGCGCCACGGACCCGGCGAAACAGAGCTCAGTCGACCAGCAGCGCGTGATTCGTGACTCAATTGGGACATGCGGTGACCAAGGTTGGTCATCGCCCCTCAAATGCCCGATCTGGCAGTTCGCACGGTTTTTGTGGATACTTGAAAGACTCGACAGCGCCACGGACCCGGCGAAACAGAGCTCAGTCGACCAGCAGCGCGTGATTCGTGACTCAATTGGGACATGCGGTGACCAAGGTTGGTCATCGCCCCTCAAATGCCCGATCTGGCAGTTCGCACGGTTTCTGTGGATACATGAAAGACTCAACAGCGCCACGGACCCGGCGAAACAGAGCTCAGTCGACCAGCAGCGCGTGATTTCTAATCCCAATTATCCCTTATCCCTTTTTAGCCAGTCCTGGTGACCGGTCAGAGGGATGCTTGGACCGGACGCAACAGTCGCCTAATTTCTCGAGGGGAGCCACCGGGCAGAACCCCAGTAGATAGTCACCCCACGTCCACCGCATTCACAGAAAAATAAACACGATTTCTAAATTAAATAATATACAAACTACCCAAAAATAAGAAAATATCCAAAAAATCAAAAATAAAGCCAAGAAAAAACACCACCAACAAGACCAAAATACCCTAACCAAAAAAACACACCAACTAAAAAAACATCCAAAAACACCACCAAAAGAACGAGAATATACAATACAATATCAAGAAGAATAATAAGTAGTATAATAACCACCTATACTATATATACAACAACAACAACAACGACAACAACAAAAGACACGGCATACCACAAGCTCTGCTACTACTACTGCTCCTCCTACTACTACTACTACTACAACAACAAGAGAAGACAACAACAACAGCAACCAACACAAAAGCAAAGCAAAGCAAAACCAAAATCAAAAGATAAAAATCTCATAATAATCATAATGACACAACAACAATCTATACTATGCTATGCTATGCTATGCATGAATGAAAAGAATCTCTGTCCTTTTTCACAACAACAACAACAGAAGGACACAATATTAAGTAAGTAAGTAAGAAGAAGAGTACCAATTTAAATAAGAACTAGGATTCCTGCCCGTCGCGCGTGGCCTTCTATCCAGGACTTTGTCGGACGGGCTGTGTCGGAAAATCTACAAACGATTCCAGGCCGACGCTTCTCCTCGGTCACGTTGGTATTTGAGTCGGGCCTACAGGCCGTTTTCGTTCCTCTACCTCGAGAAAAGCACGGAGTCGTTTCTCTCACAGCAGAGAGCTTTAGCGCATTCGTGCCACAGTGATACCATGTAGAATTTATAATCTTTCTATTGAAGGGAAAAAAATTTTTAAGTGCTTGTTGCGTTATATCTGTGTGAATAATAAACACCCATCAGTAAAGAAAACTCCCACAACCAGGGCAAAACAACAAACAGGTCTGGTGGACTGTCTGAAGAAGAAGAGGGAGCTTCTCGGAACAAGAAGAATGGCGATCTTCCCATCACCCCCCCTTGACTTGACTGGGACCTCCACCAAAAATATACCAACCAAACCAATACACAAAATAAAAAGGGTGTTGTATAGTAAAAAAAAACAGCACTCATCAAAGCGTCGCACACCACCTGAAACAACAACTCTGACAACACACACCACAAGCTCTGCTACTGCTACTACAACACAAGAGAACACACCAACAAAGCAAAGCAATCAAAACAGGATACTATCTCATACCAGTTACTAGTTAGAGAAATAGTAATAATCATACTAACATGCACAACAATCGATATGAGCAAGCAGCCAATAATAACAGGACGAAACACAAAGACACACACACAAGAAGAAGATAGGAACCTGGAGATAGACTCACAGACAAGATATGAGGTAGAGAGAGGTACAATAAGAAGTATATGAAAAGACATGAGACAAGAAAAAATGAAAAAAGTATTGTCTTTGTTTCACAACAACAACAACAACAACAACAACAACAAGCAAGCAAGGTGAGGCAAGCACTGGAGTAACGTTGCACTAATGCTGGAGCAAGTATCTCAGTATCAGCAGCATGCATGGCACGTTGTCTTACTTAGACTACATGTGTTGCAATGAGCATCGTAGGATAGTACTATATGTATACAATTGCGACGCTTCTTTGGGGAAGATCTCGTCGTGTTTTAAAGATTGCTCCTCAGCTCTCCCCTCTTCCTCCTGGCTTTGCTGTGTGTGCTCCACACCCAGGCTTTTTCCCCCATCAGACTAGATCTTGGATGGGGAGAGCTGTGAATAAACATCACGATGATATCCTCGGTCAAACCTCCCTTGTGATGGAAGATTAAAAAAGCACGCTGAGTGTGGCCGAGCGGTTAAAGCGGGTGGGCTCTCTGGCCCATGGTCGTCCTTTTTTATTATCTTCATTTACGGACGGACACGCCTGAAAAAGAAAAAAGCCCTCATCGACGCTGTCCCTGCTATATAGATGGACCTATCTGGCACCTTCCATAGTTTCTTTGGATACATTCAACACTTGGTGGTAACATCGCAGATGTGACCCTAAACAGAAAACGCACTCAGCCACCTTCTTGCACACAACGCATCATGTGGCCTCGGTGACCCCACACCCTCGCCACTCACCGGCAGCGCATAGCAGTATTGGTTGTTGGTGTTGGTTAATTGGACGAATAAAACAATATTAAGGACTATTTTCATCGGCGCCGAGTCGAATGGATCTCACGAACCGACGTTGGTCCATTCCGATCGCGTCGCGACGGTTGGGATGAACACGCCGAGAATCGTTCCTTTGTGGGTATAAGGGAGCATCATTCTTGCTTTAAAATTATATATCAGTCGAAAGAGCCGACGATTGACCACCACGGAGCACAACAGGGTTCCAACAACAACCGTTCCACGGGAATGTCATGACAACAACAATCATACCGGTGCCAACAAGCCACGACCTCTTGTCCTAGTGGTTCCTACCCTCTATCTTGTATTGATATATATATATGTATCCCTCCAACAATCAAACTCACAAAATTTGCTTTGCCCAGAGGTCGTTGTGAATTCTGTTGGGACGCGAACTACTCCTGATGCTGGCGAGCGGGGAAGCTCTTTACAATGCCAGTTCCTTCTCATCAAGTCCATATGAATGCCTAAACTCGGCAGGCCATGGTGAAAGCTCTCAGCCATCGAGTCTGAGGCAACTGCTCCTGCTTTGCCTCCTGGCCCGTTACAAAAACATGCGGTGACCAAAGTTGGTGGTCGCCACCCAAATGCCCGATCTAGCACTTCGCACGGTTTCTGTGGATACATGAAAGACTCAAAAGCGCCACGGACGCGGCGAAACAAGACTCAGCCGACAAGCAGCGCGTGATTTCTAATCCCAATTATCCCTTATCCCTTTTTAGCCCTTCCTGGTGATCTGTCAGAAGGATGCCTGGACCGGACTCAACAGTCGACTAATTTTTCAAGGGGAGCCACCAAGGTGACCACTTCAACACGCCGAATGACCAAGCCAGAGACAATGTCCACTCTTTTCGCTTTGCACATACGATGATATTATATAAATACCTCTACACGAAAACGCGCAGGACTGGACATTGTCTTTGACACCCCCAAACACGCCCCACAAGCTCGGTCATAGTGACAACCAGCTTTACCCCTTCACCCCGCCAAATGACCATGCCAGAGACAATGTCCACTCTTCTCGCTTTGCACATACATTGATATTATATAAATATATCTACACGAAAACGCGCAGGACTGGACATTGTCTTTGACACCACCAAACACGCCCCACAAGGTCGCTGATACTCACCACCAGTGTCACCACTTCACCCCGCCGAATGACCATGCCAGAGACAATGTCCACTCCTCTGGCTTTGCACATATATTACTATACTATAAATACGTCTACACAAACACGCGCAGGACTGGACATTGTCTCTGACACCACCAAACACGCGCTATAAGGTCGCTGACACTCACCACCAGTGTCACCACTTCAACACGCCGAATGACCATGCCAGAGACAATGTCCACTCTTCTCGCTTTGCTCATACATTGATATTATATAAATACATCTACAAAAAAACGCGCAGGACTGGACATTGTCTCTGACACCACCAAACACGCGCTATAAGGTCGCTGACACTCACCACCAGTGTCACCACTTCAACACGCCGAATGACCATGCCAGAGACAATGTCCACTCTTCTCGCTTTGCTCATACATTGATATTATATAAATAAATCCACACAAAAAGGCGCAGGACTGGACATTGTCTTTGACACCGCCAAACACGCCCCACAAACTCACTCATACTCACCACCAGTGTCACCACTTCAACACGCCGAATGACCAAGCCAGAGACAATGTCCACTCTTCTCGCTTTGCTCATACATTGATATTATATAAATACAGCCACACAAAAGAGCGCAGGACTGGACATTGTCTTTGACACCACCAAACACGCCCCACAAGCTTGGTCATAGTGACAACCAGCTTTACCACTTCACCCCGACAAATGACCATGCCAGAGACAATGTCCACTCTTCTCGCTTTGCACATACATTGATATTATATAAATACATCTACAAAAAAACGCGCAGGACTGGACATTGTCTTTGACACCACCAAACACGCCCCACAAGCTTGGTCATAGTGACAACCAGCTTTACCACTTCACCCCGACAAATGACCATGCCAGAGACAATTTCCACTCCTCTCGCTTTGCACATACATTGATATTATATAAATACAGCCACACAAAAGAGCGCAGGACTGGACATTGTCTTTGACACCCCCAAACACGCCCCACAAGCCCCCTGACACTCACCACCAGGGTGGCCCACTTCAGCCCCCTGAAAACCAACCTCAGAGACATTTGTTTTTTCTCTACGTTCACTCAGATACTACTTATATATGATTATATATCTGGGCAAACGTGCGGGACTGGACACGTTTTCGTCTGGTAGCTAGACCACTGCAAAGGATTGGACTAGTGACAGTCACCTTCTTCCAAGTGGGGGCGCCTTTTTCTCCTTGTGGCGCGCCCAATTTTGCCCCAGTTTTTGACCCCTCTGAAATGGACCCAAAACAAAATATTTTTCAGTTCTGACTCGTGTTTGATGCTATTGAAAGGTAAATAAAACTTAATATGTGGAGAGACGGAGCACATCGTCAAAAAATCTATACCCTACCGTGCTTGACACATGGATTTGGGCCATATAACTACCCTACCCTACCCTTTCCTGGCGGAAATATGACACCAAAATTGACACTTTTTGGCAATATGACACCAAAATATGACAAAATCTGTAAAAAGATGACACCAAAGTGGCTCAGGAATGGGATCTTCAGGGGACGACGAGGCGGGACATTCCTCTCCCCTAGAGAATAGTGAAAGTGATTTCTGCGAGATCTTGAGTGAAAAAGAAATAAAACAAAGACAGGGTAAAATAATAGAGTCCAAGGGCATCAACGATGATACCAGGAGGGCAATTCGAGCTAACCTTGAGAGTTGGGAGGAAGCAAAGTCAAAAATGTCTTCCCAGCAGACTGAGGCCTCGAAGCGGAAGTTCAGTGGTGATCCAGACACAAGTGCAGGTTCTAGTAGAGCGGTGAAGAGTAGGAAGATTAATGTTCATTGGATGGCCGAGTTTCCTTGGCTGCGTGTGGCAGGCCAAGAACAATACTGTGAATGGTGCTCATTAGGCACAGGCAAGATGGTGATAGTCAATGCTGCAAAGAAGAAGACATTGCTAGCACAGCATCAAAAATCATCAAAACATAACCACTTCATGATCTTTTCGAAATCAGAAAAGACATTTAAGGTCAAAAACGACACCCAGACAAAAGTCAAACAAAGCTTGCAGAATCCCACTTCAAAGATCAAGCGTCAGAAATGTTTTCAGCTTACAAGCATCTTGTCGCATATTACCCAGTATGGTTCAGTTCATGGATTTGAGAACAATGTTGGTCGATTAATGGCGTGGTTACCAGAGAGTGACCATGGACTGCTGAGTAAAGAGCACTCTTCAAGGCATTCTATTTGGGAGATGGTTGATGCTCTGGATAAGGTTTTGAAAGAAAAAATCCGGGAATTGATCTCTCAATCCTCTTTTATTGCACTGACAATTGATGCCAGCACAGATAATTCCACTATAGATCAAATGGACGTGGAAATGCAGGTCTGGAGAGGAGGAAGAGTCTTACATCTCTTCTTGTTCATGGCGCCAATGAAGGAAAGAACAAAGGCACATGATCAAGCAGAGCTTGTTTTCGAAGGGCTCAAGGAATTCACAGGCCTGTCTCGTGAGGATCTTGCACGAAAAGTGGTATCTATTGCCGCGGATGGATGCAGTACGATGCAAGGCAGAAAAATGGAGTTCTAGCTAAAATGATGAAGAGTCTGCCATTTCTGTTGCCAATGTCCTGTGCTGCACACAGAGCCAATCTTGCGTGCGAAGTTATCAGCAAGAACAAGTCATTTGCAGAAATTTGTCAACTAGTCCAAGATGTCCGGAATTTCGTATACGATTCACCATTGAGAATGAGGAACCTGGATGTTTCTTTTGAAGAAGTTGGACTCAAGCCAAAGAAGATAGAGCGAATAATTGATGTACGATGGATGCCTGTAGATTCATCTTTTAGATCCTTCTGTTATGGTTTGCCGGCAACCTTACGTTGTTCCAGGAAAGAATCTGCTGTGAATGTGAAAGCAGGTGAATTATTCCGAAGACTGTCTGATTTCACAACTCTCTGGGAAATATTTCTGCATCTCCCTTTGCTGCAAACACTTGGTAGGATGATGAAAAAATTCCAACAAAAGGACATTTTCTTTCAGGATATGCAGACCATTCTTGAAGATGCTTCAAGAAACATCAAAGAGAACTATCTGGAGGAGAAATCTGCATTCAAGACCTTTGACTTTGAAATGTTATTTAGAGAGGAAGACCTCAGCAGAAGTTATATGAATGGTAACCCCTTTACAGTTGGGAAAAAATGATATGGGGGAATGGTATTGCTACTTCCATACAATGGAAGACAAGTATGTACTGAACTTTGATCGATATGACCGCGAAGTATCTCAGATTCTGGCAAATGAAAGGAGCAAGGGGCAAGTGAGAGCCGCTAGTATGTTGGATTTGTTAAACGAGGATATGGATGTTGATCTAGAACTCGCTAAATTGCCTCCCAAAGATTGGGAGTTTCCAAACAAAGCAAATGAGAAGTTCATGAAGGTCCTGACAAGGGCTGTGGATCTGACGGAGAAGACTGCACGGGACTTCTTGTCAGCATTGGAAGCAAGATTCCCATCTGATAAAATTCTTGACGCATGCAAAATACTCTCACCAGCGTCGTATGTTGAGGAACAACCATCAGCTGAGAGGACAGACAGCCTGAAAGATGTCAAAAGGAAGGAATATTTGCATCGAATAGATGTGTTGCTGGAACTGTTTGGAAAGGCCAAAGACAATATTGAACCTCCAATTGACCGACATCAGGTGAATTTTGAGATGAGAGACTTTCTGGAGATTGTTAAAGTAAGAAGTGAAGCATTCATAAATTCCTGCTGTGGGGAGAAGTCAGGCCCAATCAAATTTCTCAATTATCTGTTACAGAATGGCCTTCTTGAGAGCAAGTGTCCTGAGGCTGTAAAGCTATGTCAGTTGATTCTCACGATACCATTCACCACAGTGGAAAATGAGCGCCGGTTTGCTCACATGAACCTCACTAAGACAAAGACAAGAACCAGGCTTGACTCCAAGCATTTGAATTCATGCCTTCGACTGAAATATATCCCTTGTGAGTTGTGGGAGGACAGCAAGATCTATAATGAAGTAATTTTACCAGCTTTTGAGGCCTGGAATTCCATGTTAAGGCGGTGTGCAGTTGAATGAACATTTTAGAATGAGTGATTTCTGTAACCTTTGGATGGATAACGTGCCGTCCGATCAAGTCGCCCTAATGAAGGGATATTTGGATCGATCAACCCCCTGTGTAGAACTTGCCCATCAAACGTCCCCTTTGACCGTACCCAAAAATATGACAAAAACATGACGAAATATGACATTTTCGGTCAAAATCGGGCTTTAGTGGGACACCAAATATGACAAAAATATGACACTATCTGCAACCCTGACTTAGGAGGTTTTGTATCCCTTGATAAATTTCTCAACATTGTGCTCAAGAATCGGCTGACTCTGCCCATGAGTAAGCTCATCCCTGAGACACAAACGGCCTTTCTCCCTGGACGACACTCAGCGCAGAATATATGGATTCAAGATGCGGTGCCACACCTCTTGACACACGAAAACAAATGGGCATTGGTGGGTCTGTGTGACTTCCAAAAAAGCATATGATACCATTGACCGGGGTTTTCTGTTACAGATTTGCAGAGAACTCCGAATGCCAGGCTTCCTTATGGCCTGGATACAAGGTATCATGAAGCATACTAGGAACCGTGTGTATGCCGATAACCACATATCGTCATACAAGCAGTTCCACGCGGGGATCCGACAGGGCTGTCCGGCCTCACCCATCCTCTACCTCCTCATTGGGTACATGCTCCACCTCCTCATTGATGCCACGGGCATCGGCATCACACTCCAGTGTCCATATAGAGTGGCCAAATGCCACAATGGGGGACGAGCATTCGATGCATGCAAGCCCACCACCGTGACTCTAAAGTTGAGCCAATATGCAGATGATAGCAAAGTGTTTCTCGGCAGTCAAGAGCAGGTCAAGACGTTCAGGGCCTGCATGAACATATTTCATCAGGCTACTGGACAACGATTGAATCGAGATAAGACACACCTGCTGGCCATCGGCAGGATACCCTCCACACTGCCTCGTGCACTGGAGGGATTCCAATTGGTGACAGAGGCCAAGGTGCTGGGTATCACCGTGCACCATGGGACCGCACCACCGACGGTCGACTGGGACAGCGAACTGAACAGCATGGCAACGACAGCCAAGGTCATCAAAGCTAACAGGATCTCCTGTTTTGGAAAGTTCCGATTGTGGAACACCTTTGTCATTTCGAGAATCTTGTATGCTGCAGAATTCACCAGAGTGCCACAAGAGGTCCTGAGAGAGATCACCAAGCTCACACGAGAACTGCTGCCTGATAATGCTCGCTGCTGGAGTACGACACGAATGTCGGACCCACCACAAGAAGGAGGTCTAGGCTGCCTCAACTTTGCAGCGCATACCCAAGCAAGACAAGCAAAATGGTGCTTGCGGCTGCTACGCGTGGGGACATCGCAACTGTGGTCGCAGCTGGTGTGGAATGCCTTCCTTCTACACCCACATGATGCTCATATTACCTCCACCCAGTGCTTGCGCGAGTGCGCATTGCCGCCAATGACGACCATCGTCGAGGGACAAGCATATCTGGTCTCGATCCCAGCGTGCATCGAGACCATCCAGGCAAACAGGACCCAGCCAGAGCAACAGACTTGGTACAGGGACGACTACCACTGGACCATCGGCCCAAAAGCCCACCCGATGAAGAAGTATACAGTGAAGATGGGCACTCGCTTGTTATCGATGGAAGGACAGCTAGAGAGGGCCGATGCCTATTACAGATGGCTGTATGCCCTCTGCGGAGCCACACAGGCTCCGGGCAGCCCCCTGATCCACCAACACCTCTGAGAGCTTCCCGATGGACAATACGTGGAAGGAGCCGTTCTGGCATGCGTCCATGGGCGGCTTCATCCGCTCGTCAGGGTCGAAGCCATGCGCATGTGGCATGTGCGAGACACCTGACATCCTTCACCACTTCAAGCACTGCCCTGTGGCAGCAGCCGTGTACGGTCAGCTGTCGGGCGAGTCCATCCATGCGGAAAAAGTGCCGTTCCTCGTATGGACAGGAACACCACCCCAGCATGTGCCAAAAAATATATGGCTCTTCATCTGCGTCAGCGCGGTGTATGCCATTGACAGAGGCAGACGCTACATGTACAAATTGAAGTACCATACAGAGGGCCCAGTCCCCCAAACAGATACCATTGTCAGCAAAGGAAAGACCATCGCCGTTCAGACCTTCTGGAACCTCCTCCATCTCCACGCCAAGAAGATGCCTCAAGGCAAGCCAGAGCACGCCACCCTCCCAATTATAGCCTGGAACACCAACACCAACAGCTGGTTCCCCAAACCACCACCAGGGGTGCAACTTGTAGGAAGCATCCATTAGCCAATAGGTAGCTATCCAAACATTCTCTCAGCGATGGAATAAGAAGCATGGCCCAGAGGTTCATGGGCTGCCAGTGGGCAAAATCTTCCCAGTGCCTCCAAAGCACACTTCCAGGCTTGCCTCGTCGTGTGTGGATTCCACTTCTTCCCTTCCATCACTGGAACGAATGGTTTGAGTCAATTGTTTGCAATCCATCAATTATTACACCTTGGCCTAAACGAGGTGATGGTGGTGGGGATGAGTAAAGGCTCTTTCAAGGAATCGAGCCCCTCAATCCGAATTTGAGGATTGTGCTCATCTTTCACTATGCATCACCACCGGGCATGTAAGACTGGAAAATAAAAAAATATTTTGAAGCCAGTTGTTACAAATCGAATTTTGAGTCAATTGCTTTTACTTTTTCGTGAAACCAGCTTCGACTCGTTCGAGAATCCAAGTGTTGATGGCCGGCAGAGCATATCCGGCCTGGGCACTCAGAAGGAGAGACGTTGGCTTCCTCGCCGTGGCATCGATGCTTATATATATATATATATATAGAGAGAGAGGTGTTCTGATAAAGTTGGGACCTCCCGAAAGTTCTTCGCCAGGCCAGCTGAACTCCATAGGGACGGATCTACAAAATTCTTACAGCTTTTGTGAATTCTATCAATCAAAATATGACATCAAGTACTTTAGCGGAAAAGAGGATGTTTATGTGGGATTCGCTGAGGACCAGCTTTCAATGTCGAAAGTCTTGTCAAATATTAATGCAATGTCTGAGAACAGCGGAATCTATAACGTCACACAGTTGATTTCAGTTGCTGGAGGAATGTCTGTGCTGCATCTGTTTCCTTTCTGGAGCGAGTTAGAGTCCATCACATGGGTTGATGTGAATTGCCATGCCCTGGACAATGCTCAGTTAATATTAACGTTGATATCTATCTCAAATGACAGATCTGACTACGTCAAGAAAGTCTTTTGTAGAGACCCTGCAAAAGTCTCTACCTTAACTGTAAATACAGTTCAACCATTTATGGACATTGAGCCTGATGAGGAGATACGAAATCAAACCCTATCAAAATTAAGCCCTAAACTCCAAAGATTGTATCAGGAAAACATCGTTCCCCGAGCTCAAACAGGGCCTATCAGCAACAACACTCGAGTGAATCAACACATCATTTTGCCCTTGCTTCAGAACAATTCAGGGCCATTGACCCAGGTTGGAAAGATTGGAGTTGTGAACAGAGGCAGTCTGGACTACGGCTTTGGTGCTATGGCGTCTGATGCCCAATTTCAGAAATTGAAATCTGCAGTCCAAAGAGCAAATCACAAATTCTATCTTGGGAGCCTCTGGGATGCACCCATATCGTCTGACTCGGATCTTGCAATTTATGCATCGAATATTTTAAGTTTCAGTGGCTTTGAGCAGCGAATACCGATTCAACATGCGATTCTTGATATGAAGAAGGAACTGCTAGACTCCAAAAAAGTTTTGCATATCATTAGCGTACCTCCTATCCCCAAGTTTGATGGTATGCCCCAAAATGACAATTACTTGCAGCTTCATGCAAGAAGCACCGGAAATACGCACTTCAATGCCTTTTACTGGCTAACAACCATGGTGGATTTCAAAGAGAATATTGTGGAGGTGTTGAAACACGAACTTTTGCCTGGAGGAATGAGTGAATTCCCAAGAACTGTCTTGTCCGTGGAAAAGTTCATGTCACTAGGCCACTGTCGAGCTCACACCATTATCTTGCACATTTTGGTGGGAGAGGGAGCAGTGGAAAAGACTGATTTTTTTTCAATATATCAAAAGGCTGCTTCCAACAGTCAAAAGGTAATCGTCATGGATTGGGAAGCTGAATCAACAGACCACGTGAAAATAAAAGATAGTCTTTTCAGGAAGGAGGATGTCATACAAAATATTGGGAAACCCTCAAAAGAGTTATGCGTGCCTGGCCTTCGTGATCATTGCAGGATTTTCTTGTTACAATATCGCGGTACACTTATAGACACACTTTTCTCCCAACCAACTTGCTCTATCAGTACTTGAAGCATTCAGAGTGGGCTGGCGCTACGAAGTATCAGGCTGGCATGTTGGCCGCTTTAATGGATCAAACCAGCTAAGTCAAAAACTGAATACGCCACAAGGCGTCAGACAGTCGGGCTCAAATTCGGTAAAATTTATATATAAATTTATATATACATGTAAATTTTATTGGAAAAATGGCAGGGAGGGCATTAGAGCAGAGGCTGATGGACAGGTCTGTGGAGATGAGTATGAGCCAGTATGGTTGACTTTTCTGCTCTGGGTGATGTATCAGCTGAGGTGTTGAGCATGGATTGTCATCATGTCAGCATGAATTTCTGTCGTTACTGTTAAGCGTAGAGTTGCATTCAAGAAAGAAGACTACTAAATGAAAAGACGCTCGTGTGGCGTACATCATTGCTCTATGGCGTTGCACTTGCATTGGCAGGCATGTTGTTGCATCTACAGTGGTCTCCTGTTTGACCGCTACGTTATGTTTGCCAACTATGAGTGATCTCTCATTACTTTACCCGATGTTGATACCTGCAATGTAAATATGATTAGCGTCAAAATTCCATAGCGCTGTCTTCTTCTGCGAGAACATCACATTCATTGGCCTCTTGATGAGCATGGGTCCTGCATGATGGCCAGGCCCTGTTCTGCACGTTCTTGCAGGTCTGGATTACTGCAATAGAGAGTCCATGCAGGAGAGTCATTTCCATGAGATTCGCCGCAATGTGTCATGATAATAACGTTTGACTGAGAGATACCAGTTTGCTGCATGACTGGTGCAATCCTCTCCTCAGGAGTGCTGGCCTGGGTACCGCCCTCAACAGAACAACAAGGTGATACAGCGTTGTAGTGACACATCATGGTCGCCACTGAATGTCGTTGGGCGTCTGCTACTTGCTTCATGGTATGATAGGATGCGTTTGATGACATGACAAGTGTAGAGTGCGCTTTACGCAGGCCTTGGATTGGACGTGGCCATGGTGTGTTGTCCTGTGGTGATGCCATGGCTTGACTCAGCAGTTTGGACAAGTTCACCTTGGATATGTGCTTGTCTGGGCTATAGGATCGATAGAGTGGATTTTTAGATGCCTTACAGGTGTATGGAACGACCACGGATCGAGGGAATTGGCGTATGGAGTCCAACACAGGGGTATCTCGCGGGCCCCTTATTGACGTGAGTCTCATGACACTTCAATCGACATAGTGATGTTTGGATGGAAAGGGCGGATGGACCGCCCTTTCAGTAGGCCAGGTTTGGCCAAGCCCCATGGGCTGGGAACATGCATGTACTGACAATTCTGTGGTGAGACTGAAACCTTGTATGGTCCTTTGTATGGATTTCCAAGCGTTCTGGGTTTCTTTGACATCCGTTCTAATTCACATGATCCTAGAAAATCCTTTGCACTACAGCAGTATAGACTGATCACTGGATCACCTGGCATTGCACAAATGCAGTTGTCGACACGCCATCAAAGCTCTATTTGCGGTTTCTCATTGCCTGATATCGATACAAATCTCCCAAAACCGTGAATCGGCTAAGCAGACCTGCGTCTCCATCTCTTGGAATCACATCCCCTGTAGCAGAGAGCTACGTCCCTGTGGGAGGAGATCTCTTGTAAACATCTAGGGAAATGAGATCCCTAGGAGAAATCTAGTCATCATGGTCATTTCAATATACTGAGAAGATTTGAACCTCATGTGGCAACCTCTAATTCAAACTATCCTGTGAAAGAAGAGATAATCTTCTGTACATTGGTTGGTGCTCTACCCCATCTTCTATCGAACCTCATTGCGTGTGAAGGTTGAACGCTCTGTGTTGGCAACGACACGAGAGTGACAAGGCAGTATATTGTGTACCCTGCGAAGGAAATCCAGGCCACGACTGGAAATGTACGCTGTCACATCCCCCATCTGCAAACTGGTACATATATCTCTTCAGTAGGAGGGAAAGGCTTGCAATGTAACTGCTTTCATATTCAACATCAACCCCGCTGAAGCGCTGCACCTACATTGATTCTGTCTAGAATCAGAACACACACCAATCTCGATGGCATGCTTGATCTTCATGATCAAACGTCACAGCTCGAGAGAACCACATTGATTCTACTGCTATGAGGTTTGTATTGTTGCCTCTGTGCCAATAATGAGCAGCTATATTGGCCATCAATCGTCACGTTCACAATTCCATGTACATATGAGCTTTGGGCTAATGCATCGCGCATCATGGCCACAACAGCACCGCACTGAGAGCCATAAGAAAGCAATATGGTGACATGCAAGCATTTGAGCGGACAGTGGCACAAACGAGCTTGTTATGGACCGACAGAAGTCCGAAGGCATACTCTAGAGATCAACAAGTTCATGATACGGTTTCGATACATTCGTACCGCAGGAACTGACGGAGATACTGACGCCCACCTTCATTGGAAATAGGCTGCGGTGTGGATGGCCTCAGGACCATCAGCACTTGCATACAATCCGCAGAAAATCGTACTGCTCACGGATATCACCCGCTTATCGCGACTGTATATGTTTCCATGATGCTTGGCATTGAAGTGTTGGCTGTAACTGTTCCATTTGAGAGATGACTTGGCTGCATGAGCATTGCAGCATCTGGTCATTATGACATTTGCGCGTGGGAGTGTCACGATAGATGGCATTCAGGAGCAGATATGCACCAAAACATGGCAGATTGTTGTAGAATATGTCCCCCCCTGGGCGATGAAATATGGTGCAGTTAGCCTTGAGCAATGACACCCTTGGCCCAAACTCAGGTGTCATGAATCGACGAATGTCACCTATTAAAATGCCAATTTGAACGGACAGTTGGATACTCTCTATCCGTGAAGAACAGCATCCCATCACACTGGATGTTTGACCGTTCCGAAAACATCACACGAGTTATAATATTCTCGGTCAAAATCAGCCTGTGATGGGAGACCAAGTGTGGCACTATGTGCTCCCCTGAGCTGCCTCTGATACCCGTCAGGCGTCGACATAGAATCTTGCAATCCATTTCTTATGGAATATCAAACCACAATAGATTAATTGAGAGCCAATACTGTGGCCCAGATACCAACCACAGGTGCGCACGGACACTCGACCGTTAATGACGCCCAAATTTGGCCAACTCCTGTAGCCCTGGGCAGTATTCATGGGCAAGAAGATATACCATCTTATGTATCATATATATTTGTATTTCTATAGCGCTTCAACGGCGTTAATAGGGCACCACAAAAATTCGGGCATCTGAATTTACGTGAATTTTTCGTTAAATCGACGCTCGCGAACGCAGCGTGGCGGGCTTCGTACCCCTCGCAGTCTCGATAAGCTTATATTACAATTGTAGTCATTTTTATGTGCACAGTGTATTGTATTGTATGATTTTACATCAATGCCCCCTGACCAGGTCGCCTCTTGATCAAGTGGGGTATACCCCCGTGGGTACGTACCCATGTGATGGACCCCCTCGGATCTCCCACGGGTCCATCCTAGAGATCTAGAGCATCTCTTATCATCTGAACGTATCCATGAAGATCCACATATATTATTCTACTTAAATCTATTATCAGGTCTTAATTAGATATATTAAGTAGGTGATCTTCCTTCCTACTTACATTGGTGGAGCTGACAGAATCGAATTTCCCCGACAGAAATTCTGCAAGCTATGCCGCCTCGTCGCAGCACTCGCGCGTCCACTAAGCGGGCTCGCCCTGAGACGCCCTCAGATCCTCAATCTACTCCACAGGCCTTAATGGGATCCGGATCGGCCAGTGTGAATGCGGCGGGGTCATCTATGGTTTCTCAACTGGGTGGAGGCTACTACCAGGTTATGCCTTCCTTGGAGAGTTTTTCCTCGGTGGAAGCTTTTGTCGAGACCCAGGTTAAGGTTATGCGAAATCGTTTTCAATTGGCTGATGACGAAATTATTCAGCAATTCTGTATGCGTTTGGAATTGAAACCCGTCGACGTGTACCTACAGATGAGTCTAGACGACTTTACCGCAACCTTGCAGAAACTGTTTCCTCCAGTGGCGGAAACGTTGCCTCAGTTATGCTTTTGGAACTTGCCTGTTTTGCCTAATACGGCTGCTGTTGAGCGAGTGCTTAGCACTCTCGATGACATGCACGCTCTTGCCAATAACCCAGCCTTTTTGTCATGGTTTCATGCCAACAGCCACGCGTTTATTGCCTTAGCTATGGCCAAGAGTTTGCCGAATCCGCTGCGTAAGAAGCTTGATATTGAGTCCATTACCTCGACGCAGGATATTCGCACACAGGTGCAGCAGTTGAAGCATTCCTATGCGCCTCCTCAGTTCAAGCGCAATAACGGGTCGGATCGTCAGCGCAGACAAGACCCGCGCTGGAGGCGGCCTCCAGTTACGCATGCAGCTCAGACTATGCAGCCAGAGGCAGGGCTACAAGCCCCTTCGTTCAAATATGACGGTGAGTAATTCTTACATTTTCGGTCTTTTCTGGGTAACGTCCCCTCTTTAGATATTTTCGGGTTGAGCAGTTCCAATTGCTCGTATCAATGGTGTGTCCACCGTTTGGTAATCTACCCCCATGATATTGCCTTGGTTGATGAATGCGTCCGTCGCCCGCTGCTGTGTCCATCAGTGGTCATCCCAAGAACCATATTGCCTTGGTTGGTGAAGCGTTCATCGCACCACTGCTGTGTCCATCAGTGGTCACCCCAAGAATCATACAGAGCTACTTCTCGCCCCACTGTTGTGTCCTCCAGTGGTTATAAGCATGAAATTGCCTTGGCTGGTGAAGCGTCTATCGCACCACTGCTGCGTCCACCAGTGGTCACCCCAAGAATCACAAACGAGGTTGATGAAAGCAACTGCTTGCACCCTTGCTGCGTCCAACAAGGGTCATGACCTCCCTAGTTTCCACTATTGTCTCGTCAATTCGGCATTGAATCGGCATGCATCCCGGTTTTGGCTTTCTCTCTTTCTTAATTCGGGTAGTGTTCTGTAACCTCCTGATGTCCTTCACATTTCTATGCAGAGTTGGCCTCCGTCACAGTCGGGTTTCCACCGATCGCCGTGGGCACCCTATATGATGCCCAGTCATCGACAATTCCGGTGCACATATTGCTCGACACGGCGTGCTCGGCCAACGTTATCGACCAGGCCTTGGTTACCAGACATTCTTTACCTACGCAGCGTTTGCGTCAGCCATTGTCGGTCACATTGGCGTCAGGGGTTGCCCATTCAGCCTCTTTGTCTGAAGTCATTCAGTTGCGCATCGCAATTCAGGAATACTCAGCTGTCCTGGCATTCGTTGTCATGCCCCAAGTGGCAGATGTTACTCTCGGAGTGCCGTGGTTTGAGGATCACCAGGCCATCATCAACCATGGTACACATGAACTTCGTTTTGAGTATCAGGAGCAGTGGTTTTCCACCTCCATCTATCCTATTGGCAGGCAAGTTATGGCTTCTTCACACATGAGCCACATTCCTCCTTGCATCTTGAAGTACTCATGCGTTTTTGAGCCACCGTCAGGGTTGCCCCCACAGCGCTCTATTAATTGCGACATACAATTAGTGCCGGGGGCTTCTCCTTCGTCTCAGAAAGCGCGTCGTTGTGGCCCCAAGGACCGAACAAAGATTCGACAGGAAGTCGACAAGCTTCTCAAGCTTGGGTTTATAGAGTATTCACAATCAGCCTGGGCTTCTCCAGCTTTTATCGTTCATGAACCAAACCGTAAGGATCGGTTAGTCTTTGATTTCAAATGCTTGAATGCTGTCACAATACCTAACAGATTTCCTATTCCTCATACGGATGACCTGATAGCACAGTTTGGAGGCAAATCCATATTTAGTGTGATCGACCTGAAGTCGGCGTATCATCAGGTTTTGGTAAATCCTGACCATTGCCACCTGACAGCATTCATTACCCATGAGGGTTTATATCAATGGCGTGTCATGCCTTTTGGATTATGCAATGCACCGAGCATTATGCAGCGCCTTACTTCGGATTTGCTGCGTCGCTATGATCTCCGAGATCATGCTGCGGTGTATCTCGATGACATCATTGTCGGCACTTGCACTCATGAGGAGCATGAGTCTATTCTGGAGCGCCTGTTTGCCGCTCTAGCAAAAGAGGACTATCGCATCGCGCCTGAAAAATGTCATTTTTTCCAAGAAGAAGTCCAATTTTTAGGGAGTCGCCTTTCCAAGCATGGATTGCAACCAGTGCAAGTCAAGCTTGATGCCATCCAAGCGTGGCCAGTGCCTGCCAACACGAAGCATGTCCGCCAATTTCTTGGGTTGTGCAATTATTATCGCCAGTACATTGCGAATTTTGCGGCGTTGGCTGCTCCGCTCAATCAACTCACCAGTTCCAAAGTCACATTTCAGTGGACCGCCCAGCATCAGTCAGCGTTTGAAGGGTTAAAGCAGTTACTGAGCAAGCCTCCCCTCTTGAGGTTGCCCATTCCAGATCAACCTTTCTATATCAATACGGATGCCAGTCTCATCGCTGTTGGGGCAGTCTTACAGCAGTACCATACCGATGCATTATTTCCAATCTCTTATATGAGCGTTTCGCTTAACCAAGCTCAGCGAAATTATAGTACCTTTGATCGTGAATGGCTTGCCATCATGGCAGCTCTGGACAAGTGGAAGCCTTTGATTTTTGGTGAAAAGGTCGTGATCAGGACTGATCATCGTCCATTAGTCCACAAGTTCCAGCAAAGTATTGCCGTTTCTCAGTCATCAAGGCATGTCAGGTGGATGTGTGAATTGCTTGAATGGGGCCCAGAACTGTCAATAGAGTATCAGAAAGGTGAAACAAATATTGTTGCTGACGGCTTAAGCAGGCGCCCAGATCATGAGCTGGTGGTTGCTGCAGTCCACTTGGAGGGCCCTCCCTCCGTATGCCCTTGGTCTTCCTTAGCCATCTTTCAAGAGCATCACCCTGCAGACATTAATCGAGTATTGCTTAAGCGCCACCTTAGAGAGGAGTCTATCCCTTTTGTGTATGCAGCGGTTCAACTCACCTTGGCAGGGGACACTTGGATATCTCAGGTACAAGCTGCGTATGCCTCGGATGCAATTGCTCAGGCTCTCTTACATTCAAAGTCAACTACACTTCCTATTCCGAAAGAATTGGTGGTCCGTGATGGTGTTATCTACCATTGGCCATTGGCTCAGCGCGACAATGGCCCACCATCATGTTTGTATGTCCCAGACATGTTGCGAGGTAAATTGCTTCACTACTACCATAATAATGAGCACCAGGGCGCGCACATGGGTATAGATAAATGCTATCAGAAGCTAAAATTAAATACTATTGGCCTGGGATGTATAATCAGCTGCGTCGCTACATCTCAGCATGTCCAGTCTGTGCTTGTTCCAAGCACTCTCGGCAAGCTCCTGCAGGATTGTTACAGTCGCTGGAAATCCCTAATCGGCGTTTTGGCATCATTCACATGGATTTTGTAGGCCCATTTCGTAGAACCTCATTGGGTTCCAATGGCATTTTGGTTGTTGTTGACAGGTTGACTAAATTTGCTGTCTTCATCCCTTGTGACGTCCATGTGGGTGGCCCCGAAACCTTAGAGTTACTGCGGCACCATTTCTTCAATCTTTTTGGGCATCCTGATGTGATTATCACCGACAGGGGGTCGGCTTTTACAGGCCAATTTTTCAGAGCTTACATGAAGACTGTTGGCATTGAGCACAGGCTGGCTACGGTTGAACATCCTCAAACCAATGGTCAGGTTGAAAACGTCAATGGCACAATCAAACAGATGCTTCGTTCATATTTGTTGGAACACAGATCGCAGGATTGGCATTTAGCGTTACCCACCTTACAGATGGCTTATAATAGTTCGGTGCAGGCATCCACAGGTTGTTCCCCAAACAGGTTAGTTTTTGGAGAGGATTGGCACATGCCAGATTTTCTTAACAAGCCCACGTCTTCATCTTCGCTTATGACGACTGACCACAAGATTTCGTACCTCGTGGATTTCGCCAAGAATCACCTCAGCAAGGCACAGGCAAAGCAAGCTAAGTATTATAATCAACATCATAGACCTCTTTCCTTCAACATTGGAGATCTCGTATTCGTCAAGATTTCTGATGCTAAAGTGCAGAAAAATGGGTCCCTTGCACCAAAGTATGAAGGTCCATTCTCTATTATTGATCGTATCGGAGACACAGCGTACAAGCTGGATATTCCTCATAGGAAGAGCAACCAAACGGCGTACTACCATGTTTCCAAGCTTAAGAAACATGTTCAGTCTCAGGACTTTGTAGAACCTACTGTGACGTCCTCGTTGGAGCCTCTTGTTGTAGAAGAAATTGTGGATGTGAAAGAGGACGAGTATGGTACACCCCACTACTTGGTCAAATTTCAGCATAAGGAGCTTGATAAGGTTCACGACTGGAGGCCAGTTACTAGTTTTACTGAGGCCGATTGGCATAAGATCTTCGTCTTTCACAATTTCTGGCCACCACAGTCTCGTCACCCGTCTTTCCCTCAGTACTACTACAACGTTTAATCTTGTCGCAAAACCCTTGGTTTTTGCTGAGGGGGGAGGAATGTGATGGACCCCCTCGGATCTCCCACGGGTCCATCCTAGAGATCTAGAGCATCTCTTATCATCTGAACGTATCCATGAAGATCCACATATATTATTCTACTTAAATCTATTATCAGGTCTTAATTAGATATATTAAGTAGGTGATCTTCCTTCCTACTTACAACCCAGGGCTCCGTGAAAAGAAATAAGAAAATGGAAAAGACAAAGACAAACTAACGACACACTACAATCATAATAATACTGTACCGCCGCTAACTCTTCGTGATTTCAGGAAATTCCCTCCTTTTCTTGTCCTGCAAAGTTTTCGAGTGCCAAAATTGGATTTCTGGCCGATCTGAGGTGGAAACAATGTGCAATAGATTACAATAGATGTAAATAAATCCCTTAGATGCTGTAGACGTCCAAAGATAGACGTGGTTATGATCGATTGCTTGATCTTGTTCCAGACCTCCTTCCCCTGGGATGATTGGATGGGCATGGTCTCCTTCTGATGGCTCTTCATTGTGGCTCTCGTCGTCTGTATCACGTATAGAATATTCGATTTCATTTTCGCTTGTTGTATCTTTGTCCTCAAGCACTTGGAGTGGTGCTTCACAAGGCACAGCATCCGGGAAGACATTGACTCTGTTTGTCTCTGGGTCCATCGGGAGAAGAAGGCCATTCTCAAACAATCTCAGGGCTTCTTCTTGAACTTCAATATCCCAAGCATCTAATATAGTGCAATCGAGCCAAGCTTTCTGGACTAGACTTGTCTCGATCTGCTGCCATGCTTTATAGGTGCAGTCAATGGCATCCTCTCTTTTCACCTTGGGTTTTGTGCTCTTTTCGATCTGCACAATCTGTTCAGCCAGTCTATCGTCCTGTGCGCTCTTTGATATCAAATCTGCAATCTTCTTGCCATATTCAAAGCTGTACACCGCTTCAGTTTTGGTCTTGAGAGCTGAATTGATAGACACATCAAGAGGCTGAAGCTTGTGTGTCATGTTTGGAGGCAGGAATCTTAGTTTCACTTTCCCTTTGAATTTCTCTTCCACTGCGCTTTTAAACTCTGCGGTTGTATGCACTTTCCAGTTGTCTAGGAGAAGCAACAGCTGATTGCATGTTGGCTCGTTTCGTTGTTGCTGTGAGTCAACCATCGCTATCTTTAGCCTTTTCTATACCGCTTGCGCTATTATTACATTTCAATGATCTCAATATTCATTTATAATAATCTTCAAGCAGGACGACTGAGGATGCAGTGATGAAGAAAGCAGCTTTCTTCATGGAGTCACCAATTGTGTGAGGACGTGTCGAACATTTTTTCATGCCCAAACAGGGCTGGAACGATTTATAAATGTCGAAGAAAGGACAAAGTCAGTTGTAAAGAGGACAGACTTCTAATGGCTTGGGATAGTGCAAGATAACTGTGCCGAAGATTGAGAGTGTGAATGCTTGTATTATAGCTCCACCAAAATTAGTGATGTTGTTGCCAATTTGTCCTCTAGGGAAAGAAAATACGAAGATTTATTACATCCCTTGACCGTTGCACCATTTAGGAGTGATTTAATTCAAATTGTCCTCATATCCAGGCTCATTTAAAAGATGATGGCTAACCTGTTGCATGTCCAAGAAATAATTGACAATTGTGATCCATTCTTTTCTCGAATTGCCTCTATCGTATCCTGTACTATGCAATAATGCTACTTCTGAGATCGCTGTGGGACCGAAATCTGCAGGATGAATTCATCTGCTTGGGCACCCACCAACCCATTGACAAAGTATTTGTAGCAAATAGGACAGTCGAGTTTCACGATCCAGAAACGACGATCGCCCTGCAATGTATTCGATATATATATGAGAGTGATCAGCGCAGATATTTTTGATTGCTGGAAGCACCTTGGTAATGCATGCTGACTTGCTGCATGTCCATTTGAATGCGGAAGCTCATAAATCTCCTGTGCAGCCGCATTGCCTTGCTTATGAACTTGATATCCTCGCATACGTTTATTATCGTCAAAATGAAGCGCAAATGGGTATGTTTCATGACCAAAGAATCGCTGTTTTGGCATCAATGGCAAGTATTTTGCCATCAGAGTAACTCAGGCAAACTCAGCCGAAGCTGCGAGACATCTAGACCTGTCCATTCGATTATAGCTTCAAAAGTATCATTCTGACATGGTTTGCGGCATGAAGACTCTGGGGATTTCTTCCATGCAACTTTCTAACAATCCACACTCATGATTAATCTGAATCCACACTCATGATCACATGAATTCTCTCTTCTAACTGTATTCCAGTTGACGTCTGGATGAAGTTTCTAGGACCTATATTTGACACAGCATTTTCTGTTTCTTGACTCGAATTTTTATTTTTGGTGTATTAGTGGTAGTTTCTCGTGCCTGGTGTTCGGTAGAGCTCTGCATTCCAGCACTGATTTGATGCATTCCTTTCTGGAAATCGTTGCACACTGTGTTACAAAATCTCCAGGCAACAGACTCGCCCATACGTCGACATTGGCTCTTAAAGACGCTGAATACTCAAAAAATTTAGCAATATCATGTAATGCCAGCTCTACAGGAACGTCTCCAATGGACATTGCATCACTTCCATCCCAGAGCCATGATGCACTCCTTCAATCCGTGTATTGAGAGCAGGATCATCCATTCAAATGATGATTTATGCATATATTATCAACATCAAAAGCGTATTCCCGAAAAGGCTGAAGCCTACGAGGGCAGTGAACCTGATTCGTGGAGGAACCACCCTGCTCAAACCAGAATTTCTCTGGGCATGATTCAGGGGGAGATACATGCGTCTGAATGGATTAAATAATAGCTCTCATTCGATTATGTGGTGATCTATGCCAGATCATTGAAAATTCTGGTCATAAAGTACACCCTGATCGTCAGAGACGGTTGGTTCATCGGTGCCCTCGCATTCCCTCTTCTGAATCCGTTCTGCACATCAGAAATGCCTTAAAACAATATAAATAGCACAAATGATTGCCCAACCATGCCAACGCACCGATATACTCGTTCATCGTGCGAGTAACCGCCCGATGTTCGTTGGTGACTTCTGCGGAATCGCGCAGGAGTTCTACCAGCCCTACATCTGGTTATAGTTATTATTATACGTGATAAATTACACGTGAGAATTATGAAGGAAAATAAATTATTGTGGACGACGTGGTGACGATTCTGCGCATGTAACCAACCGTCGGATTCTCCTTTTCCCTTCTACACCTATCAAAAGCATGTCTGGACCGTGGATGCAGAATCGCCCTGGAAACATTCGCTTCGTTCTCCGCGTATACTGCATCATATTGCCTCAAACTTATATCAAACGATGTAAAATGCAACAAGGATTAATAATATATTTATTGTATACAGTATAATACACTATAGAGGGAGAAAAGTGCGTATAACGCCGAGGTATGGAAGAGGTCTTATTCAAGACCCCGAGCTAAATCACCGGTCGCTTAAAATATCCGACCGGCCAAACACGGTCCAAAATCTACATGTTTTCTAACCCTAATACCCTAATCCCCCGGCCCCCTACCCGACCCTACCCGGTCCCTGGACCATTTGATGGGAAATCCCTAAACTACAGGGGGTCTTAAATAAGGCCTCTTCTCTGTATGCTCAACAAACCTTGGCTTCTGCTGCCGCCCAAATTTGGTTTAAACCAGGTACCAGGTATGTGTATATGTTTAATAGATGTAAATGAAAATAATAATGTGCGACACTGTCCTATCATCCACCAGATGGCTCAGCACCAAGCCTCCATGGGAGGCGGTCAATGCTGGGAATGATGAGTGCGTGGCATGGCCCCATCCACGAGGTCATTTGGGCGGGGCAGGGCACGAAATGAAAGAGGAGATGATAATAGAGCGATTGGCGGTGTCCCCGAGTGCAGATTTGCCCTGGATGACGAGTTATCGGCAAATGAAGTTTGCTTGGAGATCCATTACGGGATATAGAGATTCCAACCGGACAAGGTCCGTATTTTTTTTGGTCACTACGGTATTTTGTTCCTCCTTTGAGGACATGCTCGAAACAGTCGACGCTCTTGCTCCCGAGGATACGATTCCAATGGTTGTTGACGAAAGCGAACAGCTCGTTGAAATCGTGTGGCCAAATCGCACACGGCAACAGGATTTCTCCATGGATCTTTGGGATCAACAGGCTGATGTGGCTATCGTGGATCCCTCCATGGCCAAAGCAGCCCTGGAAGCTACGGGACTGCATCCCACCAAAGTCGCTCACAAGAAGGAACAATGGGGAGGTGACAAACAGGTGACGCAAGCCTCATGGATTGCCACTATGGAAGTTGATAACCTGGCCAAAATTGAACCGATCGAGTTCATGTTCGGAGACAGATCCTTGAAGCTCACTCTCCACAGGATAACGGCAGTACACAGACGGATGCCCTTCCGCTCAGGCCGACAGGCACTGGCAGAAGCCAGGGCAGACTATGCAGAGTCCAAGAACCCGCCAAACTATCGGGAGGCTCTAATGACCAACCAGGCGATGTACCCGAGTACTCCTACGAAGCGTTCTCGCACTGTGTTGTTCTCGAACGCCTCACAACGAGGTATGGACAGACGGAGACCAAGCCCAGAGATACAAAGAAACTCTTTACCGCAGACAGCACCCATCCCTATACAGCCACCAGAACCGTCGCTGCTTCAGGAGGATGCTATCCATGCACAGGAGCTCCAAGAAATTGCAGATTGTCTGGAGCAAAATCCTGAGATCATGGATGATCTTTGACCCATGCCCCAGGCATACATCAATATATATATACCATCAAGATGACGCCACAGACACTCAGAATCTATAGCCTCGCCGTTAATGGTCTCAACGTTGACAAAGCATTAGATTTACATGTGGAACTGGAAAGATTACATATTGATATCGTACTATTGCAGGAGACCCATCTGCTCACAGATGATCATCGCATACGTCAGATTGAACGATCCCTCCACCCTTGGCAATGTTACTGGGGCAGTGCATTAAGCCAGACAACCAATAAGGCAAGACCTCGGCAAGGAGTGGCCATTTTAGTCAGGAGACGACTACTAGAGCAGTCTCATACATTTAGCCCCATCATGCACGATCTCCCAAGCAGGATACTGACTGGCCGTTTCAAAGGACCTGGATTAGACGTGCGTATTATCTCGGTATATTTTCCTAATACAGGCTCAGCACGAGATTCGGATATACAGCCATGCATCCGCATCCTGAAACAACAACTGGAGAACAGCCAACAGGTTCTCTGGGGTGGTGACTATAATTTTGTCTCACATCAGCGTGACACAACGACCACCCTCCACAGAGCACATCCATACAGACGCACAGCGAAACTATGGGCCACTGCGTTTGACAGCACAGATATATGCGAGTTTGGCGGTAACACCCTCAGGGACAGGGCTGCCTACATACATGAACACGTGACACAGCAAGATCCACGTTGTGTCACCAAGAGCAGATTAGACAGATTCTATGGTTCAAAGCAATTGGAACCACTTCTGAAATCCATCACAGTGCAGTCAATTGAATCTTCGGTGGTCCACACAGATCACGCGGCGGTTATCGTGTCGCTCAGGCGCCAGACTCCGATAACAATCCCGAAGCAGAAGGCCTACAGAAGACGCATCCCAACTCAATTCAGAAATGATGCCAGCATCTTGCAAAATTTCCGTGATGAATGTTCTCAGCGTTTTAGTACCCTTGCCACACAAGATACCATCAGTTATAAGACATGGCCTGACATCAAAGGCACCATTGCACGCCTGTCGTCCAGTGCACAACGGAAATTTCGAGGTAAAGAACTGGAGGCTGTCAGACAACTTCGAGCGCAAGAAGCAGCCATGAGCTCTTTCACCAGTCATCAGCTCCAACATCGCTACGCTCATGTAGATCACCAGCCGAATGCTGAACAACAATGGGATGCAGACACAGAAAGTCATGCCATGCCGTTGACCCCATACAGATATTCCACCACCGATTACAGACTTCAAGATCGCCACCAGCAGTTACAAGGGGACTCGACGGCCTGTGCAAATATCCTCATTGACCACGATGCCGACATATCACAACAGGACATATTATCAGAAGAGATTCAGGAGGAAATCCTACACTCCCTCACGCCAACAGATCGAACAGTTTTTCCAGCACAGGATTTCCCCGACATGATCACAGAACAAGATGTCAGGAATGCCATCAAACGAATGAAGCCCACGGCAGCAGGCCTAGATGGCATTAAGATTGTCACGTATCGGCTCTTGAAGGATTCCTTGGCCTCGATATTGGCCAAAGTCTTCACTGGTCTCTTGCACGACATGCCTCAGTCCTTTCTGGAGGGTCTCATTATCCCTATTTACAAAAAAGGACCCAGGTATCAGGCCATCAATTACAGACCCATCACCCTACTCAACACAGATTATCGAATTTTTACTCAGATACTTCTTGCGAAATTGAAAGGACCGCTGCAGCGGTTGATCAGCCCCACACAGACAGCCTTTCTGCCAGGACGGAGCCCTATGGACAAAGTGTGGCCTCTCCAACTCATTCCACAGCACTTGCAACTTGAGCAGAAATCAGCCTTCCTAGCGGTTTGCGACTTTTCCAAAGCATATGATAAGATTGATCGACGATTTCTCATGAAAATTTGCCAATGCTTGCAGATGCCTCACTCCAACACTGGATCGCAGTCTTGCTGGAGAATACGTATAGTCAGGTCTACTATAATGGAGCATTTTCCAAACGCAGAAAATTTGAAGCAGGCGTACGCCAGGGCGATCCTGTCTCTCCATATTTATACCTGTTGATCGGTCATATCCTCGCCAGATGGCTAGAAACACACAGAATTGGCATCAGACTGCCACTGACACACAAGATGCAACACTATCTTCACGGAGGACTGCAGCACTGCCCTCACGAGCTCTATATTCCTACATTACAATATGCAGATGACAACACGGTACCATTAAGTAGTTACGCGGATGTCTCGAGATTCATCAACATCATGCATCGATTTGGACGAGGCACTGGACAGGTCCTGAATATGACCAAAACATTGCTCCTCCCCATTGGACAGCCGGCAGAGCACCCCCGGACAATCGCAGGGCTCCAGGTGGTGAGTGAAGCAACAATCCTAGGTTTCCAGGTCCAGGCACATACAGGCGCCTTTGCCATAGACTGGGACACTCGAGTCGCCAAACTGAAAACAGCCATTCGAAAAGTCAAAGCAAGACATTTATCACCATTTAGCAAATTTAGAATTGTCTCGACATACCAGCTTCCTAAAGATTTAGACTATGCAGAAGTTGTGAAGCCCACTCAAGCACAAGTAAAGGAAGTCTGGACAGCCATACGCCAACTCCTCCAGAGCAACTTTTGGAGAAGCACAGCTTTTACAGCCAATCCAAAAGAAGGAGGCCTTGGCTGTTTACCCCTTCAGGCCCACCTCACTGCGCGTGATTTGAAGTGGTATACTCTTTTATTCACAGCTGGCGCCGACAAAGCATGGGTTCAATTAGCGTGGAATATCTTTTTGAAGATGCAGGATGGTCCGCATACAGACATACCTGCCTGTTTGCCCATCCACCTTCTACAGAGAGGCATCCCGGCTGTTCCCAATTTTGAGCTACCGCCCACAGTTTCCCTTCATGAGCCTGCTTATTTACGGTACGAGCCACCTACCCTATTATTTACATCTAGCATATATGCATACCATCTCGCAGATCTTCAGAGGGCCATTCTCCAGAATCAGGAGACAGGAACATATGTCATGAATGGCCTTCAAGGCGAACTAGGATGGCAGATACACCCTAAATGCACTATGACGTTAGATACATATACAGTGAAGCAAGGAACTAGCTTGTTCACACGAGTAGATAGACAGCACCGACGCAGACGCCTCCGGAGCTGGCTTGAGATCATAGAGAGTGTGCCTAGACCACTCCACAGAATCTTCAAGCCTTTGCAACAGCTTCAGCTCCCATCTATCTATAAACTCCCTTTCTGGGAGATCCTCATGGATACTCAGGTGAATGCTCAGAAGACGCAGAAAGAAAAAGCATGTGTTTGTGGCCACTCAAATGCCACACCAGGTAGAAACCATTTTCATACCACATAATGCAGGATTGCTTGTAGCCTATATCAGCACCTTGCCACAGGTCTTGGCATTCCAGTCACCCAGATGTTGCACTCCATTTGGACCAATCAGCCTCCATCACATCTTCCATACCCCTCGGACACTTGGGGTCTCATCGTGGTGGCGTGCAGTTATAGCTTGGATGATATTCGAAGACAGATCTTCAAGGCCTTGGCAGACGCTACATCTGCCCAGTTTATTGGCACCCTCATCAGCACATTCAATGAGGTATTAGATGCTTATAAAGATAGCCTTTCTCCCGGGTTGGTAGCTCAGACATGTCTCCCTATCATTCGTTGGCGAGATGCTGAGCACCGCTGGGAACTTGCCAGGTAGTTTGTGCCTCCTGTAGGTCTTCTCACCTCTTGCACTAGCTTCTTTTCCCCTATTTCGGTTGCCACAGACCTCAGTTTTTATTATTGGCTACTTCTCGCTGGAAACTTGTGTTTTTATGGTACTCTGGATCAAGGTCGTTTATGACAGTTTTACCTGCTAGAGTTACTCTGACACTGGTCTCCTCCATGTATTAGTGGGTTGATAACAGGTGGAGTCGTATCTCGAGTTGAATCAATAGCGTAGATTTATTTGCCACTGCCTTTGTTTTTTTTATAGGGGATTATTACACAGTCGAGAAATATGACGAATATCTTCCAAATCATACAAGCCCCACAGGAGGAAATCCCTAAATAAAATGTTGAGGAATTTATAAAGGGATACAAAACCTCCTGACCTGTACATTGTCCATTGGACATACTCCTCTGTAGTGTTTTGTTTGAGCGAGTGTAGCATAGTGAATGAAACAGATTTCCTCGACCTTCCATATGACGACTGCTCCAGGTTGTGAAATTTTTACCATGGGTACCACTAAACCGTACAGGAGCAGTTGGGCCGTCATACTTCAGGCAAATCTGACTATAGTCTCTCTTGGAATGCTGATGTTTGTCCTGGAAGTGGCAAGCGCTTCCTTGTTCACTGCACGAGTGTCACTGATCTGTTTCTAGTCAGGGTCCATATCAGGGGTTTCTGTAACACCCAGCGATTGTTAGCAGGTTGCCATTTCAGGAATGGCAACTCTTTCATTGTTGGCGATGGTGGAGGGAAGCTTGGCTTTCGTTGTTTCAGCAGCTCCCAAAAGTACTGCTCTGCTGTGTGGCTGGCTTTTCTAATGATATCCTGTGGCTGTGGTGGGTGTGCTGTGGTGGAGTGGTGGAGGAGTCTGTAGGCTGTTTTACGGCCTACATCCAAAGCATTGATGGTAATAATACTAATCTCAGTCCATATGGCATCGTCCACATCCTTTGGAGATGTGTTGCTCCATATGTTGTGAAGGAGGAGTTGGAAATGGCTGTTTGTTCCAGCAAGCATGCTTTCTGGTTTGAGGAGGCTGTAGACATGTTTGGCAATAGGGCATTCTCGGGCATAATGGTCCATTGATGCCTTCGAATGTCCACATGCACAGTCCTTGCGCCTCTCCGCTGGGAGATGACTCACGAGGAGCCCTCCTGAGTTTATATGCCATATGATCTCCTTCCACGGGTTGGGCACCCGTGCTCTCCACCATTTTCTGATGTTTCCTAGCATCTTACCGAACCTGGGCCGTATCTCGCTCACAGTGTGTATCCAAGCAATCTGATTGTTGGTCGCTTGCTGCCATTTGACTGGGTCTGGCGAGTTGATGGTGATCAGGCGAGTGCCATCTTTCACCGTATACTTGTGGAGTGGCAACTGGTTTCCTTTGTAGCGATGCCAGCAGTAGTTCCACTGTCTTTCTTCTGTTGGATTCCTGAATACTGAGTTGATCAGCGAGTGCAATGAGATCTCGTTGTCCTCGCTGTATTCCATGAGAGCCGGGTGGACTCCCGGTAACTCACACGGCTGGGTGAGGAGCCTGAGAGCCATGATCTTTGTTGGCCTGTTGGTTCTTCTGTAGTGTGCTGTGGCATTCCATACCAGCGTGGACCAGACGGTGGTGGTGCCTAACACGAGAAGCTGATGAGCCATTTATATTGACGGGCCTTGATATGTTCCCGAAAGGGGAGCATGCCCAGGCCGCCAAGATCGGCTCTAGACTGTATTGCTTCGTTTTTCCAGCATGGTGCATCTGGTGGTAAAAGCTTCCTTGCCATCTTATGGATGCCATCGACTATGGATGGCGGTGTATAGATAAATTCTGCAGCATAGAGTACTTTGGAGGTGACAAATTTGTTGAAGAGGTCAAATTTTGCAAAGATGGACAGTCCTGTCATACGCTTGATTTTATCCGTGAGCTGCTGGAGTTGGGACATTTTGCTTTGCCAATGGTATGTCGGAGCGTCAATTCCGCAGTGTAGTGTCACACCTAGGATTTTTGCTTCTGTTGTGACCTTGAAGTCATCGATCTGTTGCTTGTGATGCAGGGTCTTGAGGGCGCCTATGGGCAAGAGTTTGGTCTTCTCCTTGTTCAAGTGCTGCCCTGTTGCCTCAGCGAACAGCGCCATAATCTGTTTAAACCTCGGGATCTGATCTTCTTCGAGAATGAGTTTGCTGTCGTCAGCAAACTGGAAAAGGCATAGCTTCAAGGCTGTATCTGACTGTGTTGGGTCTGTCTGGAGTGGACATGGTATTGTTATGCCCAGTTCTGAGTGTTGTACCAGGCGAGCTAGCATAAATCCAATTAACAGGTAGAGTAGTGGGGACGCTGGGCATCCCTGTCTCAGCCCTGCATGAAATTGTCTGTAGTCTGAAAAGCAATGGTTTGCATATACCTTACTGGTTGTCTCCTGGAGCATGAGTTGAATCCATCTCACCAGGTAGTCTGGCATCTGGAGTGTATGGCATATCTGAAACAGAAAGCTTCTATCAATCGTGTCATAGGCTTTGCGAAAGTCGCATAGGGCGATCAATGCTTCTCTGTTGTCTCTGTGTAGGAGTAGGGGGATGGTCTGTACTGCCCATATGTTTTCTGCTGACTGTCTTCCAGGCAGGAAGGCTGTCTGCGTTGCTGGAATCAAGTTCTGGAGGCTCAAAGTCATTCTCTCCTTCAGGATAAACCCGAAGATTCTGTAGTCCACATTGAGTAGGGTGATGAGTCTATAATTGGTGGGATCTGTCAGGGTTCCTCCCTTTTCAATGGCTCTGATCGTGCCATGATGAAATTTGGCTGGCATCTCGTTCCTTGCGATGATGGCGGAAAATAGTGTGGCCAAGATCGGACACATCCATTTGCTAAACTTTCTGTAGTGGATAATCTGCAACCCATCATCTCCAGGACAGGAGTTGCGGATTTTCCTGATGGCTTTGGCGACTTCCTGTGAGCTGATTGTCTCTGAGGGGTTACAAAAGGTCGGGAAGACAGTGCGATCTTCCTCCGCAATCAAATCGATCAGTTCCTGCTGGGCTTCCTGATTTGTTTGCGGAGGCTTTGATACCTCTGCAATCGTGTTGGCAAGGCAATTTGCGATGCCTTTGGGACTGGTATAAGTATACTGTGACTTTGGGTCAGTCAAGCTTCCAATGCAGTTGCTCCCCTTGGGTCTCATCAGCAGCTGATAAGAGAGTTGATCCATTGCGTCATTTGGAATACACGTGTGTGAATCCGATCGATTTGCCTGTTGCCCTTGCTGCAGCTGTCGTTTGCAATCTTTGATGTGTCGGTCAATGCCCTGTTCCTCGGCTTGATGTAAAGCCAGCTTCAGTGCTTCAATTGCTTGGTTCGAGGCCTGAGTCCAGACTTTCCCCAGTTGGCGTTTAATATGTGGATACTGCTCGAGTATCATCCGATGTCTGTCAGTGTCCGGCAGAGACCCTTGGGTTTCCTCCGAGAGCCAAACACCACCCTGGAATGAGGAGAGGAAAGCCTCGAATGCGTTCCTCGCCTCCTTCATTGCAAGTGGGTGGCATTTTGCTGCGGTTTTAATCCTTTTCATGTATTCTTTCTGCACGGGTGCAGCATCTTTATGGGGCAATTTTGTAACAGTACGAGGGTTGTACTGTTATGGCGCACCCGTGGAGGAGTGTTCTAGAACCTTCTAGAACCCATGACGTGACAGTGTTCATGAAATGTATAAATACCATGCTCCAGCCCTAGGCTGGGGGACTTCAAATATTACTATTTTTCTTATAGTGTAACGTCGGACCAATGGAACAACTAGTATCATTATATGGGCCCCGCATGATATATTTGGGACGCTTACTCATTGTGTTGCAATGAGTACTCCCACGACGACGACACTTTTGAACAGGGAACACCTCGCCCCTGTTACAGTGGTTTCAGACTCCGACACGAAGCACACGGCGTCGTTTCAAGCAAGACGTGGCTTGAAGGGCTCGTGTGGTTCGCTCGAAATTATAGGAATTCAGTTTACTACCTCTTCCAGCAGGTATGGGACTGCTGCACAGTTGGGAACGCGTGTGGTACAGACCTTGGCCAGGAGACGTCCACGCGAACGCGGTTCGGAAGCTTCTAGAAACGCGTCTTCTAGAAGGTTCTAGAAGCCAGAGAGGATTGGGAATTTCTATAAAAGGACAGCGACACGCGGTAGTCTGGCATAAGAAATTCAAACATAAAACAGTACAGACTACATAGTGGTGTCCAGTACATTTCGAGTTGTTGTACTACTATACTAGAAACATATATTTGTTGTCCCTTGCATTCTTGTTGCTGAAGAGAAACAAACACGGGTCCGAAAGGTGAAGCAAGCAAAATGTCTGAAGCATACGACAACCCAGCATTCTCAAGTGGAAGCACTGATGGCGAAGAAAGGACGGAAAGAGACTTCAGGTCGCAAAACCGTACCTTGCGAGCAAAAGTCGCTGAACTGGAAGCTCGCTTGGAACAAATAACGTCTCAGACGGATCCGGAAGCTGGTGATGTTCCGGTGGACGCGCTGGCGGAAGCGCTGAAAAGGATTGCTCGGGAGACGGCAAAGCCCAAGACGCAGGTGGAAGGATACAAGAAGGCCCAGAAGGAAGTGCCCTTGTATCGAGGGTCGTGTGACGTATCCTCGATTACCACCTGGCTGTCCTCGGCAGAAATGTACTTGAAAGCTGCGCATGGAAATGATTCTAGCAGAGACTCCTGGATCGGCTCATTGCCCTCGTTGTTGGACGGTGATGCTGCCAAGTGGTACGATGCAGAGCACGCCAAGGCACCATTTCAGTCTTGGAGTAGCTTTGTGGAACGCCTTTTCACGGCATTCACTGGTCACGGATCCAAGTCGTCTCTGTTGGACAGGGTGGCAGGGTTGGAACAAGGAAAACTGTCAATCCTAGAATTCATTGCTCAGTTCAAGCAGCTGGTGGATGCATTGGAAATCTCTGGAGTACCCATGTGCGACGAAATGCGAGTCAAGATGTTTGTGGAAAATTTGGCTCCCAACTACAAAGCCCAGGCACAGAAGTACTTGCTCGACTATCCCACCATACATGGAGTGTATGGCTCTTCGGGCGTACTGCCTATGTTTTCTGGGTTGACCACATATCTTGTGCAATGGAGCTCGACGTTGGCTGCCTCTGGTTCTGTGTCGGTCAATTATGTGGCTGGGAAAGCCCAAGGTGACACATATCAACAGCAGAAGCAGTTCAACAGCAGGAAGGATAAAAAGGGCTTCAGGAAGGATCGCCCTTGTGTGGTGTGCGGCGAGAAGTATACGCCGGGGCACTTCTGCCCGCGGTACTGCATGCGCTGTCGACAGTTCATCACGCAGCCGTGCAGGTGCCCGCCACGCAAGGCAGCGGTAAACAGTATATCGACGAGAGCTTGCTCGACGGTCCAGGTACCACCGTCCAGAACGGGCAGCTCCATAATCCTCCCGCCAAATAAAGATGAGTCGGCCGCGGAGGAAGAGAAAAGGCCCCCCTCCGGTGTCACGAATCCTCAGATGGATCACGCGTGCGAAGAGACCCAGTTGCCGAAGGAGATGCTGCAGCACGTTGGCAAGACTCATCCTGGCACGAACGTCCCAGACAAAGAAAAAGGGCTGACGTTCAGTTTTGAAGGGTCCATAAAAAAGAAGAGGGTCAGAATTCTCATGGACTCAGGGGCTCAGGATGACTTTATCTCTGAAAGCTTCATCCGAACTCATGGCTTGCCAGAACAGAGAATGGCGCCGATGAGTATAACGATGGCGGGTGGCTCAACGAAGGCGTCCCACACAGAATATCGGGGACGGTTGGTCATCAAGCAGGAGGACGCTCCGCAGATCGTGTCGGAAGTGAGGCTGAAGGTTGCGCCGCTGGACAATGAGTACGACGTGTTGCTTGGTCAGCCCTGGTTGTCTGCCAACCAGGCAGGCTTGTGTTACAAGACCAACAGCGTGTACCTCCAGAAACAAGGAAGAGTCTTGCAGTCTCCCACCTCCTCGAGCACCTTGATGTCGTACAAGACGATGGCTCGAGCGATGAAGACGGCGGGGGATGACGAGCTCTTTGGCATGATTGTGCCTTTCCAGCGCAGGAAGCCAGACAGCCTTCGTGTTTGCACCGTGGGCACGACGGAAGGAAAAGAACACGAGAACTTTATTGAGAAAATACATGAAAAATACAAGGACTTGTTCGTGGATGGCTTGCCTCCAGAAAATGTCGAGAGACCAGGTGGCGTGATGCACAAGATTGACTTGTTGCCAGGTTCTACACCTGTGGCCGAGCCTCTCCGCCGCATGGCTCCCAAGTTGCTTGAAGAATTGAAGGTTCAGTTGGATGAATTGTTGGAGAAGAAATTTATTCAGCCGAGTGTGTCGCCATACGGCGCACCGGTGCTGTTTTCCAAGAAGAAGAATGGAAAGCTCAGACTCTGCGTGGACTACAGAGCGTTGAATGATCAGACGGTCAAGAACAGGTACCCCATTCCCAGGGCTGACGATTTGCTGGACCAGCTTCGAGGCGCAAAATATTTCACGTCGTTGGACATGACCTCGGGATACCATCAGATCCCCATTGCGCCGGAGGACAGGCCCAAGACCGCCTTCCGCACCCGCTATGGCTCTTTTGAATTCTTGGTCATGCCCTTTGGACTGACCAACGCGCCGGCGACGTTCCAGGCATGGATGAACTCCATATTGGCGCCCTATTTGGATACTTTTGTGATTGTGTACCTGGATGACATCCTGATTTTCAGCAAGACAGAAGAAGAGCACAAAAAGCATGTGCAGATGGTGCTGGACACATTGACACAGCACAGGGCATATTTGAATCTGTCCAAGTGCAGTTTCTTTCAGCAAAGGATAACGTTTTTAGGGTATGAAATCTCTTCGGATGGCGTATGCGCGGATGCAGGTCTGGTATCGAAGATCCTCGAGTTCCCTGTACCAGAGACCAAGACGCACGTCAGGTCGTTCCTGGGAGCCGCTGGATTCTATAGAAGATTCGTCAAAGATTTTGCCAAGATTGCTGCGCCACTTTTTGATCTTACCAAGGAGAATGTGCCTTTTGTGTGGAACTCCATGCATCAGACAAGCTTTGATAGGTTGAAGGCAGTGCTCACCACATCTCCTGTCTTGAAATTGGCCGACCCCACAAAGGAGTACTATGTGTTCACGGACGCTTCGAACGTGGCCATAGGAGCCGTGCTGATGCAAAAGCACGAGGATGTGTATCATCCCGTTGCCTTCTTCTCGAGGAAATTGAAGCCTGCTGAACAGAACTATCCCGTGCATGACCGAGAGTTCTTGGCACTTGTGGCAGCCTTGCTCCACTGGAAGCATTATTTGTACATGGAATCTCCGGTGATTTACACTGATCATAGACCTTTGGTTCACCTGAGAAAGCAGAAAGATTTGAACCCTCGACAGATTCGATGGATGGAGAAGATAGCAGCATTCAATGCAGACATACGGTATGTTCAAGGCCGGGCAAATGTCCTTGCCGACTTGCTCAGCCGCCTCCTGTGCGCCTCTTTGTTGCATCGGAGTTGCAACATGATGCCCCCAGGGTGGAGGAAATCAAGCGAATGTACGAAAAGGACAAATTCATTGGCTCGCTGAAGAAACATCTTCACAGCAAATTGCCAGTACCAGCGGTGTTTAACGCGCTCAAGGTGGAAAAAGTAGTGGAAAAGGATGGACTGTTGTACTATGAACATCCTGAGAAATCTCGCCTGAGGCTCATTGTCCCTGACGACAAGAGCTTGAAGTGGGACTTGTGCAAACATCACCACGATGCGGTGTGTGCTGCCCATCCAGGCCGAGACAAAATGTATCAGCAGATGAAGCGATATTACTACTGGCCAGATATGTTCTCGGATATTGCAGACTATGTGCGCCAATGTCGCGTGTGCCAAGTGGTGAAAGACCAGAACAAAAGACACCAAGGATTGCTCAAGCCGTTGCCAGTGCCTCGTGGGCCTTGGGAGGACATCAGCATGGACTTCATCGTGGAGCTTCCAAGCACTGCGAGGAAAAATACGGTGGCTCTGGTGTTTGTGGACAGATTCACAAAGATGATGCATGTGGCACCGACGTCCACTCCTTGTGACGCCGAGAAGACGGCCCGACTGTTCATTCACCATGTGTTCAGATACCACGGCATGCCAAAGCGAATCGTGTCAGACCGAGACTCGCGATTCCTGAGTGCCTTTTGGCAAGAACTAATGAGTCGATTGGGATGTCAGACACTCATGTCCACTGCATATCACCCCCAGACAGATGGTCAGACTGAACGTTCCAACAGGATTCTGGAAGAAATGATTCGATGCTATTGCGACGAATTCACAAATACTTGGGATGAAGAGCTGAATGTCCTGGAGTTTGCGTACAATAATTCGTATCAGAGCAGTATCAAGAGTACGCCGTTTTATGTGAATCAGGGCAGACACCCTGCCTTGCCCACCACTATCGCTCTTGGGCTGGAGAATGACACTACTGCAACAAATGCCAGCCAACTCATACAGAATATGGCATCTGCCAGGTATGCTGCAAAACATTATATGGAAGTTGCTCAAGCAAGACAAGCCAAGTACGCCAATACGAAGAGAAAATCTCTGCCCCTCAAGGTTGGAGATGAAGTGCTTTTGGCTACGAACAGGCTCAAGATGAATGGAGAGAGTTTCAAGAAGTTACAACCGCGTTGGATAGGACCTTTTGTGGTAACAAAAGTGATTAACAGTAATGCAGTCAGGATAAACTCTGACCAGATGGGTCACAAATTCCACCCCGTCATCAACGTGGAACGGCTCAAACCATATCATTCAGGAATGGACGTACAGAAACTCGACGACGAGTTATCTCAACAAATGTCAGAAATTATTGTTGAGCATAGGAAGGAAATAACAAAAGAAGAAGAAGAAAAAGAAGGAAATGTGCCTGAGACCAGTATGGACGCACAGTCCAAAGACTCTCAGCAGCCTGACCAGCTCATATCACCAGAAGAGGACGAAGATGACCTCATGATCGAGCTGGATGATTATTAGATAGATTGTTTGATGTGGGAAGGTTTTCAAGGGGAGATACAACCCTTGGCTGAGTTGAAGAAACTACCTCAGCACCTGCAATGGTTTTTCCCTTCCATCCACATGACAACTGAGGACAGTTGGTTCAAACTTAGCGGGGAGGACTGTAACAGTACGAGGGTTGTACTGTTATGGCGCACCCGTGGAGGAGTGTTCTAGAACCTTCTAGAACCCATGACGTGACAGTGTTCATGAAATGTATAAATACCATGCTCCAGCCCTAGGCTGGGGGACTTCAAATATAACTATTTCTTACAGTGTAACGTCGGACCAATGGAGCAACTAGTATCATTATATGGGCCCCGCATGATATATTTGGGACGCTTACTCATTGTGTTGCAATGAGTACTCCCACGACGACGACACTTTTGAACAGGGAACACCTCGCCCCTGTTACAAAGACACTGAGGATTTTCTGGAATATGTGGGTGCTGCGGGAATTTCAGCCACATTTCGGAAAAATCGTCAATGACGGGTCCTGGATGTTCTTTGAACATGAAGACAAACAGTTCCCGGTGACTGTACAGTATGAAACTCAGACACAGACGCAACAAGCCATCTTACGGGGTGTCCCAACTCGACACCCGGAGCTGCTTCAACAGTTCTTGGGAAGTATCATGCAACACTTGGCAAACAAAGGTAACATCTCGAAAGAAGCGGAGATAATGACATGCGCACCTCGCAGCCATACGAGGAACGCCGGAGAAATGCCAGAATACCTCCATGCAACAGAATGGCTCATCACCTACAAGGACAACAGGCCAGGACAGAATGGCACCATCCCAGTGGGCCCAACAGGACCTGCACTGGAGTGGCAGGTACTCAGACCCCGCCGCCCACATGTCTCATTGGACACAGTACCAACCCTGGCCAACTACCCAGTGAGAGAAGTACAGTATGCCGCCATGGTGGAGAACAACGAAATCCAAACCGACGATTTCGTGAACATCACAAGCGAGGAATTCGCAGCCCAAGTAAACCAGACACAAGAAGCACACACAGAAACACAGGACACATCAGCACCCCAGCCAGCACAACAGATGGAGGAGGACCAACAGGAGGCACCCAACACCGAAGAACACGACAACCTTGTCGACCCACAGCACACCGCCGCCAACCAACAGGATGGAACGAATGAAGCTTATGACACAGAGGGAAGAGGGACCAAGGGAAGCCGGCAACACAGAGGACTCAGAGGATGTGGTGTCTGCAGAGACACGCACTGTGGCGAGCAACACAGCGACGCAGGCCTGGACAACTCAGGCCTGGACAACTCTGAAGAAGCACACAACAATCTGCAGGACCTGATAGGGGAGGAGAGCCAGAGGAGGATCACAAGAGCCTCGACCAAAAAGAGGGAGCAGCAAGGCTCACCAAAAAAGAAGCTAGCCACAGGCCCCTCACCAACGGCATCGCCTCAGAAGAAGGCGCATGCCATCCGCAAGTAAATCATTATCCATGATGATGAACGGCTTGAACTTCATGACATTCAACGTAAGAGGCTTGACCCCAAACAAATACAGTGCCATGATGAAGCTGTTAGAAGATCACAGGATTGATATTGCCCTGATACAGGAAACCCATCTCAAAGGAAACACAGACGAACACAACTTTACAGACCTACTCGATAGAAACACACAAGCAGAATGGAAAACATTTTGGCACAATGATCGCCAACACGGCAGAGCTCGAGGTACAGCAATTTGGATCCGAACCTATCGGCAAGGCAGAGCACCAATTCACCTCCACCCCAGCACAGTGACAAGGAAAGGCATGGGCCGCATGATCAGTCTTTCACTGGACTGGTCGGGACATAAACTAAGAATAGGAAATGTGTATATGCCTACCACCTCCACCTCCAACCACTGGACGATCAGCACGGCTCTGATCAACCACATCAAGAAAGATACACAGAGAACACAGGGAATCATTTATGCTGGAGACTGGAATTTTGTTGAAGACCAGACACTGGATACCACCTCCACAAAGAGAATCAACAACAAACAAGAACAATACCTCATCAGGTACTGGAAAGAAACTGTAGGGAACTCGATCACAGAATGCCAACAGGAGACACTGAGACAGAAACACATGTACACACAACACCATGGAACCATGGAAGGAACTATTCATAGCCGCCTGGACCGCTTCTATGCCTCGTCAGACATGACCAGATATATCACACAACCTATCAAAACGATAGAGATCCACAGCTACGGAATAGTATCAGACCATAAGCCAGTCATCATGAGCATCATCGGGAAATTTGTAACAGGGGCGAGGTGTTCCCTGTTCAAAAGTGTCGTCGTCGTGGGAGTACTCATTGCAACACAATAAGTAGACGTCCCAAATATATCATGCGGGGCCCATATAATGATACTAGTTGCTCCATTGGTCCGACGTTACACTGTAAGAAATAGTTATATTTGAAGTCCTCCAGCCTAGGGCTGGAGCATGGTATTTATACATTTCATGAACACTGTCACGTCATGGGTTCTAGAAGGTTCTAGAACACTCCTCCACGGGTGCGCCATAACAGTACAACCCTCGTACTGTTACAGTCCTTCCCGCTAAGTTTGGACCAACTGTCCTCAGTTGTCATGTGGCTGGAAGGGAAAAACCATTGCAGGTGCTGAGGTAGTTTCTTCAACTCAGCCAAGGGTTGTATCTCCCCTTGAAAACCTTCCCACATCAAACAATCTATCTAATAATCATCCAGCTCGATCACGAGGTCATCTTCGTCCTCTTCTGGTGATATGAGCTGGTCAGGCTGCTGAGAGTCTTTGGACTGTGCGTCCATACTGGTCTCAGGCACATTTCCTTCTTTTTCTTCTTCTTCGTTTATATGCTCAACAGCAATTTCTGACATTTGTTGAGATAACTCGTCGTCGAGTTTCTGTACGTCCATTCCTGAATGATATGGTTTGAGCCGTTCCACGTTGATGACGGGGTGGAATTTGTGACCCATCTGGTCAGAGTTTATCCTGACTGCATTACTGTTAATCACTTTTGTCACCACAAAAGGTCCTATCCAACGCGGTTGTAACTTCTTGAAACTCTCTCCATTCATCTTGAGCCTGTTCGTAGCCAAAAGCACTTCATCTCCAACCTTGAGTGGCAGAGCTTTTCTCTTCGTATTGGCGTACTTGGCTTGTCTTGTTTGAGCAACTTCCATATAATGTTTCGCAGCATACCTGGCAGATGCCATATTCTGTATGAGTTGGCTGGCATTTGTCGCAGTAGTGTCATCCTCCAGCCCAAGAGCTACGGTGGTGGGCAACGCAGGGTGTCTGCCCTGGTTCACATAAAACGGCGTACTCTTGATACTGCTCTGATACGAATTATTGTACGCAAACTCCAGGACATCCAGCTCATCATCCCAAGTATTCGTGAATTCGTCGCAATAGCATCGAATCATTTCTTCCAGAATCCTGTTGGAACGTTCGGTCTGACCATCTGTCTGGGGATGATATGCAGTGGACATGAGTGTCTGACATCCCAATCGACTCATTAGTTCTTGCCAAAAGGCACTCAGGAATCGCGAGTCTCGGTCTGACACGATTCGCTTTGGCATACCGTGGTATCTGAACACATGGTGAATGAACAGTCGGGCCGTCTTTTCGGCGTCACAAGGAGTGGACGTCGGTGCCACATGCATCATCTTTGTGAATCTGTCCACAAACACCAGAGCCACCGTATTTTTCCTCGCAGTGCTTGGAAGCTCCACGATGAAGTCCATGCTGATGTCCTCCCAAGGCCCACGAGGCACTGGTAACGGCTTGAGCAATCCTTGGTGTCTTTTGCTCTGGTCTTTCACCACTTGGCACACGCGACATTGGCGCACATAGTCTGCAATATCCGAGAACATATCTGGCCAGTAGTAATATCGCTTCATCTGCTGATACATTTTGTCTCGGCCTGGATGGGCAGCACACACCGCATCGTGGTGATGTTTGCACAAGTCCCACTTCAGCTCTTGTCGTCAGGGACAATGAGCCTCAGGCGAGATTTCTCAGGATGTTCATAGTACAACAGTCCATCCTTTTCCACTACTTTTTCCACCTTGAGCGCGTTAAACACCGCTGGTACTGGCAATTTGCTGTGAAGATGTTTCTTCAGCGAGCCAATGAATTTGTCCTTTTCGTACATTCGCTTGATTTCCTCCACCCTGGGGGCATCATGTTGCAACTCCGATGCAACAAAGAGGCGCACAGGAGGCGGCTGAGCAAGTCGGCAAGGACATTTGCCCGGCCTTGAACATACCGTATGTCTGCATTGAATGCTGCTATCTTCTCCATCCATCGAATCTGTCGAGGGTTCAAATCTTTCTGCTTTCTCAGGTGAACCAAAGGTCTATGATCAGTGTAAATCACCGGAGATTCCATGTACAAATAATGCTTCCAGTGGAGCAAGGCTGCCACAAGTGCCAAGAACTCTCGGTCATGCACGGGATAGTTCTGTTCAGCAGGCTTCAATTTCCTCGAGAAGAAGGCAACGGGATGATACACATCCTCGTGCTTTTGCATCAGCACGGCTCCTATGGCCACGTTCGAAGCGTCCGTGAACACATAGTACTCCTTTGTGGGGTCGGCCAATTTCAAGACAGGAGATGTGGTGAGCACTGCCTTCAACCTATCAAAGCTTGTCTGATGCATGGAGTTCCACACAAAAGGCACATTCTCCTTGGTAAGATCAAAAAGTGGCGCAGCAATCTTGGCAAAATCTTTGACGAATCTTCTATAGAATCCAGCGGCTCCCAGGAACGACCTGACGTGCGTCTTGGTCTCTGGTACAGGGAACTCGAGGATCTTCGACACCAGACCTGTATCCGCGCATACGCCATCCGAAGAGATTTCATACCCTAAAAACGTTATCCTTTGCTGAAAGAAACTGCACTTGGACAGATTCAAATATGCTCTGTGCTGTGTCAATGTGTCCAGCACCATCTGCACATGCTTTTTGTGCTCGTCCTCTGTCTTGCTGAAAATCAGGATGTCATCCAGGTACACAATCACAAAAGTATCCAAATAGGGCGCCAATATGGAGTTCATCCATGCCTGGAACGTCGCCGGCGCGTTGGTCAGTCCAAAGGGCATGACCAAGAATTCAAAAGAGCCATAGCGGGTGCGGAAGGCGGTCTTGGGCCTGTCCTCCGGCGCAATGGGGATCTGATGGTATCCCGAGGTCATGTCCAACGACGTGAAATATTTTGCGCCTCGAAGCTGGTCCAGCAAATCGTCAGCCCTGGGAATGGGGTACCTGTTCTTGACCGTCTGATCATTCAACGCTCTGTAGTCCACGCAGAGTCTGAGCTTTCCATTCTTCTTCTTGGAAAACAGCACCGGTGCGCCGTATGGCGACACACTCGGCTGAATAAATTTCTTCTCCAACAATTCATCCAACTGAACCTTCAATTCTTCAAGCAACTTGGGAGCCATGCGGCGGAGAGGCTCGGCCACAGGTGTAGAACCTGGCAACAAGTCAATCTTGTGCATCACGCCACCTGGTCTCTCGACATTTTCTGGAGGCAAGCCATCCACGAACAAGTCCTTGTATTTTTCATGTATTTTCTCAATAAAGTTCTCGTGTTCTTTTCCTTCCGTCGTGCCCACGGTGCAAACACGAAGGCTGTCTGGCTTCCTGCGCTGGAAAGGCACAATCATGCCAAAGAGCTCGTCATCCCCCGCCGTCTTCATCGCTCGAGCCATCGTCTTGTACGACATCAAGGTGCTCGAGGAGGTGGGAGACTGCAAGACTCTTCCTTGTTTCTGGAGGTACACGCTGTTGGTCTTGTAACACAAGCCTGCCTGGTTGGCAGACAACCAGGGCTGACCAAGCAACACGTCGTACTCATTGTCCAGCGGCGCAACCTTCAGCCTCACTTCCGACACGATCTGCGGAGCGTCCTCCTGCTTGATGACCAACCGTCCCCGATATTCTGTGTGGGACGCCTTCGTTGAGCCACCCGCCATCGTTATACTCATCGGCGCCATTCTCTGTTCTGGCAAGCCATGAGTTCGGATGAAGCTTTCAGAGATAAAGTCATCCTGAGCCCCTGAGTCCATGAGAATTCTGACCCTCTTCTTTTTTATGGACCCTTCAAAACTGAACGTCAGCCCTTTTTCTTTGTCTGGGACGTTCGTGCCAGGATGAGTCTTGCCAACGTGCTGCAGCATCTCCTTCGGCAACTGGGTCTCTTCGCACGCGTGATCCATCTGAGGATTCGTGACACCGGAGGGGGGCCTTTTCTCTTCCTCCGTGGCCGACTCATCTTTATTTGGCGGGACGATTATGGAGCTGCCCGTTCTGGACGGTGGTACCTGGACCGTCGAGCAAGCTCTCGTCGATATACTGTTTACCGCTGCCTTGCGTGGCGGGCATCTGCACGGCTGCGTGATGAACTGTCGACAGCGCATGCAGTACCGCGGGCAAAAGTGCCCCGGCGTATACTTCTCGCCGCACACCACACAAGGGCGATCCTTTTTGAAGCCCTTTTTATCCTTCCTGCTGTTGAACTGCTTCTGCTGTTGATATGTGTCACCTTGGGCTTTCCCAGCCACATAATTGACCGACACAGAACCAGAAGCAGCCAACGTCGAGCTCCATTGCACAAGATATGTGGTCAACCCAGAAAACATAGGCAGTACGCCCGAAGAGCCATACACTCCATGTATGGTGGGATAGTCGAGCAAGTACTTCTGTGCCTGGGCTTTGTAGTTGGGAGCCAAATTTTCCACAAACATCTTGACTCGCATTTCGTCGCACATGGGTACTCCAGAGATTTCCAATGCATCCACCAGCTGCTTGAACTGAGCAATGAATTCTAGGATTGACAGCTTTCCTTGTTCAAACCCTGCCACCCTGTCCAACAGAGACGACTTGGATCCGTGACCAGTGAATGCCGTGAAAAGGCGTTCCACAAAGCTACTCCAAGACTGAAATGGTGCCTTGGCGTGCTCTGCATCGTACCACTTGGCAGCATCACCGTCCAACAACGAGGGCAATGAGCCGATCCAGGAGTCTCTGCTAGAATCATTTCCATGCGCAGCTTTCAAGTACATTTCTGCCGAGGACAGCCAGGTGGTAATCGAGGATACGTCACACGACCCTCGATACAAGGGCACTTCCTTCTGGGCCTTCTTGTATCCTTCCACCTGCGTCTTGGGCTTTGCCGTCTCCCGAGCAATCCTTTTCAGCGCTTCCGCCAGCGCGTCCACTGGAACATCACCAGCTTCCGGGTCCGTCTGGGACGTTATTTGTTCCAAGCGAGCTTCCAGTTCAGCGACTTTTGCTCGCAAGGTACGGTTTTGCGACCTGAAGTCTCTTTCCGTCCTTTCTTCGCCGTCAGTGCTTCCACTTGAGAATGCTGGGTTGTCCTATGCTTCAGACATTTTGCTTTCTTCACCTTCCGGACCCGTGTTTGTTTCTCTTCAGCAACAAGAATGCGAGGGACAACAAATATGTTTCTAGTATAGTAGTACAACAACTCGAAATGTACTGGACACCACTATGTAGTCTGTACTGTTTTATGTTTGAATTTCTTATGCCAGACTACCGCGTGTCGCTGTCCTTTTATAGAAATTCCCAATCCTCTCTGGCTTCTAGAACCTTCTAGAAGACGCGTTTCTAGAAGCTTCCGAACCGCGTTCGCGTGGACGTCTCCTGGCCAAGGTCTGTACCACACGCGTTCCCAACTGTGCAGCAGTCCCATACCTGCTGGAAGAGGTAGTAAACTGAATTCCTATAATTTCGAGCGAACCACACGAGCCCTTCAAGCCACGTCTTGCTTGAAACGACGCCGTGTGCTTCGTGTCGGAGTCTGAAACCACTGTAACAGGGGCGAGGTGTTCCCTGTTCAAAAGTGTCGTCGTCGTGGGAGTACTCATTGCAACACAATGAGTAAGCGTCCCAAATATATCATGCGGGGCCCATATAATGATACTAGTTGTTCCATTGGTCCGACGTTACACTATAAGAAAAATAGTAATATTTGAAGTCCTCCAGCCTAGGGCTGGAGCATGGTATTTATACATTTCATGAACACTGTCACGTCATGGGTTCTAGAAGGTTCTAGAACACTCCTCCACGGGTGCGCCATAACAGTACAACCCTCGTACTGTTACAGTCTTTGTTTTGGTGGCATAGTGGTGGCCGATCTTCTCCTCCGTGAACATCATCTTGTGGGGATCTTCAATGTTATCTTGCAATAAAGGTTGATTTCCGTAGGCTTGCAACCCTTGTTCGAGGTGCAAGATGATGGATCGGTCGATTCGCAATTTCAAATTTTGAATGTACGAACGTTCCGGTTCTCCATTCTCGCACTGCAGGGTGGTGGTGAAAGTCACTCTTGCTGACTTTGTTGCTTTTTCTGCTTCTCGCAGAGCCTCCATAAAGTTCTGGAGGTTGGCGACAGCCGTGGCCATCGTCGCAGGTTGCCTCTCGATGAGGAGTATGAGCTTCTCGTTATGTTCAGAAACACTACGATCTTTGATCAATTATTGTTTATATATATTTCTTTATTTTTTTATACCTATATATTTATTTGTTACGGGCCTATAGGGGGGAATAACTTTATATAGCTGTAACCACAAACGCGATTCCCGCTTCCCTGCAGCAGGATAAATTACACTGTGTACATAAAAATGACTAGTATTGTAATATAAGGTTATCGAGACTGCGAGGGGTACGAAGCCCGCCGCGCAGCGTTCGCGAGCGTCGATTTAGTGAAAAATTCGCGTAAATTCAGATGCCCGAACTTTTGTGGTGCCCCATGAACGCCGTTGAAGCGCTATAGAAATACAACTATATATGATACATAAGATAGTACATCATCCTGCTCATTAATACCGCCCAGGGCTACAGGAGTTGGCCAAATTTGGGCGTCGTTAACGGTCGAATGTCCGTGCGCACCTCTGGTTGGTATTTGTGTCACGGTGTTGGCTGTCAATTCACCTATTGGGCTTTGATATTCCAGAAGAAATGGATTGCAGGATTCTCTGTCGACGCCTGACGGGTATCAGAGGCAGCTCAGGGGAGCATACAGTGCCACATTGGTCTCCCATCACAGGCTAATTTTGACCGAGAATATTACAATTCGCCTGATATTTTCGGAACGGTCAAAGTTCCACTGTGATGGGATGCTGTTCTTCACGGATCGAGAGTGTCCAACTGTCCGTTCAAAATGGCATTTTATTGGGCGACAATAGTCGATTCATGACACTTGAGTTTGGGCCAAGGTTGTCATTGCTCAAGGCTAACTGCACCATATTTCATCGCCCAGGGGGGGACATATTCTACAGCAATCTGCCATGTTTTGATGCATATTTGCTCCTGAATGCCATCTATCGTGACACTCCCACGCGCAAATGTCATAATGACCAGATGCTGCAATGCTCATGCAGCCAAGTCATCTCTCAAATGGAACAGTTACAGCCAACACTTCAATGCCAAGCATCATGGAAACATATACAGTCGCGATAAGCGGGTGATATCCGTGAGCAGTACGATTTTCTGCGGATTGTATGCAAGTGCTGATGGTCCTGAGACCATCCACACCGCAGCCTATTTCCAATGAAGGTGGGCGTCAGTATCTCCGTCAGTTCCTGCGGTACGAATGTATCGAAACCGTATCATGAACTTGTTGATCTCTAGAGTATGCCTTCGGACTTCTGTCGGTCCATAACAAGCTCGTTTGTGCCACTGTCCGCTCAAATGCTTGCATATCACCATATTGCTTTCTTATGGCTCTCAGTGGGTGCTCTTGTGGCCATGATGCGCGATGCATTAGCCCAAAGCTCATATGTACATGAGATTGTGAACGTGACGATTGATGGCCAATATAGCTGCTCATTATTGGCACAGAGGCAACAATACAAACCTTATAGTAGTAGAATCAATGTGGTTCTCTCGAGCTGTGACATTTGATCATGAAGATCAAGCATGCCATCGAGATTGGTGTGTGTTCTGATTCTAGACAGAATCAATGTAGGTGCAGCGCTTCAGCGGGGGTTGATGTTGAATATGAAAGCAGTTACATTGCAAGCCTTTCCCTCCTACTGAAGAGATATATGTACCAGTTTGCAGATGGGGGATGTGACAGCGTACATTTCCAGTCGTGGCCTGGATTTCCTTCGCAGGGTACACAATATACTGCCTTGTCACTCTCGTGTCGTTGCCGACACAGAGAAAAACGTTCAACCTTCACACGCAGTGAGGTTCGATAGAAGTGGATGGGGTAGAATACCAACCAATGTACAGAGGGTTATCTCTTCTTTCACAGGATGGTTTGAATTTGAAGTTGCCGAATGAGAATAAATCTTCTCAGGAAATGACCATGATGACTAGATTTCTCCTAGGGATCTCCTTTCCCTAGATGTTTACAAGAGATCTCCTCCCACAGGGACGTAGCTCTCTGCTACAGGGGATGTGAGTCCAACAATGGAAACGCAGGTCTGCTCAGCCGATTCACGGATTTGGGAGATTTGTATCGATATTAGGCAATGAGAAACCGCAAATAGAGCTTTGATGGCGTGTCGACAACTGCATTTGTGCAATGCCAGTTGATCCAGTGATCAGTCTATACTGCTGTAGTGCAAAGGATTTTCTAGGATCATGTGAATTAGAACGGATGTCAAAGAAACCAAGAACGCTTGGAAATCCATACAAAGGACCATACAAGGTTTCAGTCTCACCACAGAATTGTCAGTACATGCATGTTCCCAGCCCATGGGGCTTGGCCAAACCTGGCCTACTGAAAGGGCGGTCCATCCGCCCTTTCCATCCAAACATCACTATGTCGATTGAAGTGTCATGAGACTCACGTCAATAAGGGGCCCGCGAGAATGTTTTTCTCTGTTTTCTTATTTTTTTCCTCTTCGCCAACGATGTCTGGAGTGGGGCCTCCGACGGACGAATTCCTCCGGAGGAACGGATCCGTCGCGACGGTCGATCGACCGGGAGCTCCCAGGCTGGTGCTGTAACCCACACTAATTAATGGGGCTCCTTATATCCCGAATAAGAACTGTGGCCTAATTCGCCGCCTGCCGGGCCTGTGCCTGCCTAATTAATCCCGCCGAGGGCCTAATCCGACTAAGAAGCCTGTTCTGCGTCGAATGGTCCAAAACTCACCTCGTGAGGACTGGTGGAAGGGGGAAATGCGGTGATTTGGACGAATTTCTGATTGTACCAAGTTGAACTGTGGCTTCTTCTGGTCGACGAAATGACAAGAAGATTAAAAAAGACAGGATTTGTTCCTAAAGACCTACTGATCGATTCAAAGATGAGGAAGATATTGCGACTAATGTTCGCGATAGTCGGACTTGGACTGAAGGGTTGACTGGGCACCACCTGGTGACAGGAGAGTCAACGTGCTACTATGATGTGCTGAGTTGACCAAACATTTCATCCTTAAAGACCATGTTGACTGCTATCAATATGTGATACTTGGAATAATCATGTAAAAAGATCGAACCTTCAGCAACCTTTAATAATTAATTAACATTGGTCATGTGTAACTCTAAACATGTAGAGGACGCAGACTTCACTGTGAACTACAGGACCGACCGACGCATATTAGGACGTGCAACGTCTTCAAGAGCAAGAAGAAACTCTGAAACTCAAGGTACGCCTGTCGAGTCCGGAAGACCCAGAAGGCGTGCCACCAGGAAGACACACCTGCAGAATGGAGACTTCTTGCTCTTCGACGATGACACTGGCGTGGATGATCCTTTTGACTTGTAACAGGGCTCATGGTGACCTGTTACGAGAGGCATGAGGCCATGCTCCCCAGAGCTTCGAGAATGTCCATGAAGCTATACATGCCATGCCCCATTCATATGACGATAACTTCTATAACTTCTAAGATATGTATATCGCGAATATATTTAATATAAGGCTCTGACAACATCAAGGCAACCTTCCACTGCTGCCCCACAGGCTATCACGACCTCGGGCCCCGCACATGTTTTCACAGTGGTATGACAAAAAGGTAGTGTTGAGGAGTGACACACCTCGACACCTCTGGCGGAACGAGACCTTACCAGCCACTAGAGATCTCGTCCCGTTACATGACTCGAGCTTCCAAGAGCACGAGGCCATGCAAATGTCAGATGACAGTCATGGACACGCCAATATACGTTCTTCTTCTTCTCGATCGAGGAGAAGACCACGTCGTCGCCCGAGAGATGAGGACGATGCAGACTACCATCTTGAAGACGAGGAGCTGGACAATTTGTCAGACAACGACGATGACGCTGGATCGCCTGCGGTGGACTATTGTAATCCAGAAATCGCACGATTGAGCAATCAAATATTTGAAATTGAAGCATGTGGCCGAGAAAGAGGCAGAAAGTACTATGATTTGCTGTTAGAGGCGACAAAAGAATGGGATGACCTGTGCTCTAAAACCTTTACGGAAATGGCACGGTGCTGCCTGTGCGGGGCATGCGAGCTGGGTGGATCGCTGAATCCAACATTTGTGAATGTCCAGGGGCACCGGGCCGATGTGGAAGATGGAAAGTGCCGTGCTCAACGGAACAACCCCACTCTGCCAGGAAAGTACACATTTCGAAATGGACGGGGCCAAATATGTTGGAAACAATGCAAGACATGCCATAACGTGACAAAGAATCGGACTCATAACAAAAGGACGACGGACTGGGAGGTGAACTTTGACGTCATGGAGAATAAACAGTATGCAGGTGTCCTGCTTGGGTGCCACCCTCGAGAACGGCAGCTGTTGCAGTGCGTGGACGTTGGCTACGAATTCACCGAGTACAGCTGCGGGAGTACTGGAATGGCCAAGGCGTTCAACATGTTTCTGGCACCACTTGTCAGAGAGGCTGGCACTCGGTATGAGGATGAAGATTTTGCTGATGTTGGCGTGGATAACCTGATTGTTGGGGAACATGGCAGACTTCTCATACATCCCGGGGCTCAATCAGTCCTGTTTACAAATCTGGTGACCAATCCTGTGTATCGCAAGCTGAGACCTATGGCGGAAGTGCCTGATCTCCTGCTGAATAGATATCTGGCACCTGGAATAGTGGAGTCAATCCTGGAAGTTGCTCGTAATCGTAACCCTGCGATATACCAAAGGCCTGTAGAAGACACGGAACGTAGCGATCAAGTGGTATGTACAGTTTTGTACATGTGTGCTTCACAATAGTGAACTGACACACTGTTTCTTCATGCAGGATGGTGACTCTCCCTCACATGATGATCCAGGTCCTTCTGACTCTCAAACCACGGCTGGTGCCGGTACAGATCCTTCCAATAGTACAGATCAGGTATGTGTTATCTGTTGCATGCTGTCAGCCGTACTCGCAAGTCACCAAACCATGTTTGTTGTGATATGCAGGCCCACGAACAGGATATGATCATCGTTGCTAACGATCCTGTGTACAGGAATGCATTGTATGGGTCAACGGCGATGAATGTCGGAAAGGTGTACCCAAGATATGTAGATAGGAATTCCAGTCTGTGCGAACCCGAACAGCTTGCCTGCTATCCCAGTGGCATTGCCAGTATCCGAAGGCAGCACACTACGAGCGAGAGCGGGGAGTATCCTACAGCCCATACTGTTGACGAGCCTGGTCCATCCTCAGATGATTCTACTGATACTGCCGAGGACGTACCAGAGGAGTTGGAGCTGCTGCATCTGCCGAACAGCGATGTTCCCATGACGGCCGAGAACACAATTTTTCCATATCTGTTTCCTCAAGGCACAGGCCACTTCATTCCTCCACCAGGCAAGCAGTCGTTTGTGGGAGAATTCGGTCAGTATCTAAAGAATAGGCTGTCGTGCTTATTCTCTCCATTTACCCTGGTACAGGAGTACATTCTGATGATGTACCAAATATTGATTGTGATGCAGTACACAACGTCACAAAGAAAATTCACCTTGACAGACGCATACAAAAGGAGGAGGATTACGCATCCCAACGAGAGTGAAGAAAAGTGTATCCGCCACTTGATTAAATACAAAGTGCCAGGAACTATTGATTTCTCTCCTCAGTGGTGGCGCATCAAAGTCAATCAGATCAATGCTCTGACCAAGGAATCTGGCATGCCAGATTATTTCCTGACTCTGACGGTGGACAACATTACCGAACTGAAATGGGACGAATACAAACAGATGGATGAGATACTGGCGGAGCTCAATAATTTGCGAGAAGACCGTGGGGCGTACAAACTAAAAATGAACAACTGCCAAGCAGAGGCTGCTGTCCTCTTCCATCACCGAGTCACCAATTTCATGAATTATTTCATTCTAGGGGGAATGAAACGACTGGGGGATATTACCAAGTATACATGCCGATACGAAATGCAAGGGAGGCAGGCGGTGCACGCGCACATCCTTCTGTGGTCCACACCAGAATCCGTGGCCCGGTACAGCAACCAGATTCAAAGAGACATTCTGCTGGACGAGGGGCCTGATGGAACCCTGCAGCGTCCTGATGCCGCCACCAATCCTGGAAAGTATAGACTGCATCAGATTATCAGTCGAAAGCAAATACACAACTGCAACGGCAAATGCCTCCGTCGGGGAGGGTGTAAACTCCACTTTCCCCATGGCATCCATCTGGGTGACATTGAACTGGACGAGCTCAATAATTCGTACGATTACTATTGCCCCAATTACGAAAGCAGAAATGTCGTCGAATACGACCCACTCGTACGTTTCAATTCGAGATCTTTTCTGTGTGATGTGTCTACTGCTCCCTGACTGTTTTTCATTACTCTACACGTGCAGCTACTGATGGCCTGGAATGGCCACATGAACCTCAAGAGAGTCACCCATTCGGAACTGTCCTTCTACGTCTGCAAATACACGATGAAATCGGAACCCACCGGGAAGCTGGAGGTCAATGGCGAAGTTGAGAGGCAACTGAACATGGCGCGCATCGACCCTGCAGTCGTCAAAGTGGTCAATGCTGCCACACAGAGCCAGCCTGTCAGCCACGTGGAGGCCTCCCTCCAATGTCTGGGAATCCCTGTAGCGGACATGCGGATGAAACACGATGGGCGCTGGATCAAATGCCCTTTCCTGTACATCCGGACAGAACCACAGGAGATTCGCCGGACGATGCTCAGTTGCAGCAATGGTGTCATCACGCCACACATGGACTACTACGAAAATAGGCCCGACCTCCCAGAGATGGAGCACATCACCTACCCCGAGTATTTCAGGTCATACAGGGTGCTCAAAAAGCGATTGAAAGGTGAAGACCTGTATGTTGGCCAGGACAAAAAGAATAGGTTTGTGTACAGACACAAATGCCCGCAGATTGTGCATTTCACCAACCATCCACCCACAGCATTGCCAGAAGGGTTTTTCTACAATCTGCTGTTATCGACCGTATCCTTTAGGATGGAGGGCACGCTGCTGACGGAAGGCTCGTATTTCAAAAAGTGCCAAGCCTTGGGCATGGTAGATTCGGATGAAGATCTGGAGCGTGATGTGTCGCTCAAGTTGACTCAACATTTGCAACAGTACTACAGGGACTACAACATTACCAAGTACTGTATCCTCACGGATGTTGCTAAATTGAGAGAGTATTACAAGACTGGTGCGAACGTCAGAGACAGGGACGACCGGACCACTGCCTTTCAGACCGATGAATTCCCTGAGAGCCATCTCGCCCTGCAGTGCCCGGTCCCACTGAACGAGGATCAGCAAAACGTCTTCGATGCTCTATGTCGATCGAACTTTACGGGACTGCACGTCATCAATGGTGGCCCTGGAACAGGAAAGACCTTCCTGATCAAAAAGATCATCCAACACTGCACCCAGGAATTGAAGCAACGTGTCCTTGTCACCGCATCTACTGGCGCGGCAGCGCGCAACCTGCCAGATGGATCCACCCTGCACAGCGCCTTGTCCATTGGACCTGGATACAAAAGGAGCATTTTGCACAGCACTGTCAGGACGGAGAGTAAGCAGTATGCCATTTGTCAAAGCTCCAAAGTCCTCATTATTGATGAGGCTTTTATGCTCACAGGCAACTTTTTGCAAACTGCGTTGGCCAAATATGCCTCTGTGGATCCCCATGCGAGCCGTGTCGAAGATGTCTTTACGACCAAGGCAGTCATTTTGGTGGGAGACCCCAATCAGCTGCCTCCCATCTGTCATTGCAAGTCTGTTGGATCGTCGAGTGCAGAGGATAGCGACCACCACAAGTCAGACGACCAGTCCAGTAACATCCAGGATCTGGCAGCAAGTGTTTGCACGAGTTGCTTGACGGAAAGGTGTCATTACTTCCAGTTCGCCACACAGCATACGCTGCAAATATCGGAGCGGCAGCGACAGGATCCGGAGTTTGCTGAATTCCTGCAGAACATGCTCCATGCGCCGCCCACACAGGCAGACATAGAACGGGTCCTGGGACACTGCGTCTTACGCCCCGATCGAGACGGCACCATCGTTCAGGACGAGTATGACACGGCATGCAACGATACGTGGATCCAATTCATGTCCCAGCCTGGGGCCATCTCGCTGCATGCTCATTTGAAAAAGGTTGCCTATTTCAACACCGCTGCGCTGCACGCACAGTTCCCACGCTACGACATTATTCCGGTGGACATGGTATCCAACTATGAAGACATTGCCCGAGTGAATGGCAAAGCGGCGAGACAGAAGAAGGAATGGTGCTTTTCGGAAAAGTTTCATTCCCTCCAGAAAATTGCAATAGGCTGCTCGGTGGTGTGCACCCAGAATTTTGGCAGTCTTGCCAATCCCGTCTTCAATGGCGATCGTGGCATCGTCACGTCCATCACCAGAAAGCGCGATTCTCCATCCATTCAGACCATACATGTGCTGTTTCACGGCCATGATGTTCCGGTGGGGATCACCAGGAAGCAGGAGGAGATCAAATTCGATGGGCACCAATTTGTCCGAAAGACCTTTCCATTGATGCTTGCCAAGGCAATGACCATTCACAGGTGTCAAGGTGCCTCCATTACGGGGCCCACCTTGATGGACTTCAGAGACCTGTTCGCTCCGGGCATGGGGTACGTGATGCTGTCCAGGAAAACATCCCGGGAAGGCCTCAAGCTCACTGCTCTCCCGACTCCGCGGCAGCTCACCATCGTGAAACACCTCCTCTCTGACCGACACGGTCCAGCATGACTCCCTCCGTCACGAAAGACCCTGATCAGGGTTCCACACCATGCCTGACGGAAGGCAACCTGTGTCGATTGTAAATGTAACCATCTTACACCACTCTGAGACTGTCAATATCAATACCAGTCATTAGCCCCGGGTCCTAAAAACCCCCGATCGAGGGGCAATCTTGACTCATCTCATTCGCACTGGATACACAAGTACTGTGCACAATTCTTCGCATGTACAATCAATCTACACTTTAAAGTTATTTTGGCAATCTTCATGCTGCAACGCTCACCTCGGTGACCTACACCTTGAACGAGAGTTTGAGCATGTCCTATACATGTGCGTTTTGCTCTCTCACACATTGTTGCAATCTCTACCCATGATGCTATATCGGTATAATCATATATTTTCATCTTTCTTATCCGCATCTGAGCAATTTCTGTGCAGGAAATGGCCCTCCCTTTACACGAGCTGTACAAAGACAGGGACGTCTGGGAGTTTTGGAGAGAGACTGAGGCGTTTTCGGACGCTATTCCCCGCATCTGTAACCACGTAGAGACTCTAATTCAACGCTATGGGGCATTGTACGGCGTGGTGGTGTGGCTGGGGACCGATGGCAAGATGTATATGGTTTCCAGCAGGAACTTGGGGCTTGCCTTTAGGCTCATACCCTTGAGGCTTTTGAAGCAAGGTCTGAGGTCCTACGTCGCTGAAATCCTGGGATATAGACCCCTCTGGGTTGATTGTGTTAAGGTGAAGAATATATATGGACGAGGGAGCCAGGACGAGAGGGGAAATAGCAAAGGATATCACAACAAGAAGGCTGCTTTCTCCCTGCTGCAGAAGAGGCTTGCAAAGTCGCACGCCTTGCCTGTGGTCGCTCTAGTTCACGCTAACAATAAGTATTTAACGCTGTGTCATCCACAGAAAGATACGAAGATGCAAAATATGCTGGAGAAGGTGATAAAGTACTACCAATCCTTGTCCAATGATGGGTGCATGCCAAAAATCAAGCCTAACTTCTCGTTTCTGCCGCCCTCTTTGCATGTTGACAGCAGTTGCAGACTTAAGCGACCATCAAATTTGTCGTCTCGTCCGAACAGGAGAAAGAAGACGCCCAAGACAAGGGATTGCCGGTCTCCAGGGGATGAATGGGAGGCCATGGAGTTTGTGCATGAACCTGGCTCGGTGCCGTGGTATTGTCACGCGATCAAGGATCCTAACGGCACCGGAGTAGCTGCTTTGATCAAGTCAGACATGTATTATAAATGGGCGTTCGCGGATGCTCGATGCCATGGGCCTGGGGGCAGTATGAGGGTCCACCACAACTTGCTGGTTGAGGTGGAATCTGGGCTTGATCCCATGGGCCATTTGCGGTGCTCTTGTGCCGTATTTCGCAATTGTCTGGAGCCCAAAGAATGTGTTCACACGTTGTATACCCGTGTGAACTCGGAACGCCTGCGCAGTATGGCGTTTTCAAAGGAAGGCGAGGTGGTGACCATCATGAAAAATAACTCCTCCACAGCTGGCTACTACGTGGACGGCTGCTTCGTCAGGATGCAAGGCGATAGGGGTCTTCGATGCGATTCAGATAAAGCTTATTATTGCCGGCATGTCTCTCGGGTGAGGGAGGCATTGCACCTGGATGTGGAGCCTGGAGAGGAAGAGAGTGAGGGTTCACTTGATCCCTGCTCCTCTTCCTCTGATGACGAGGCAGACGTGCTGCCCACGAACGCATGGATAACGGATACATCAAAATCATTCAAGATAGAGTATCCTTATAGCAGTGTATTGGAGGAGGCGGTGATGGAGCGGCTGCTGTTTGGCTTTTCAAGAGACAAGGAAGGCACCCCACTTGGGCCTCTTCAGCCACCCATGCCCACCTCGATCACGTGCGAATGCGGCCTTCCTTATACAAGGAGAGGATTTGAAGAGACAGATCCTGTGACGGTGTATATGAGACCGCCGCACTGCGCCAGGACGCTTCCCTGCATGGTGTTGAAGTGCCAAAGGGGTGCACCAGAATGCACCCTGCACTATACAGGCTTGGAGGACGGCCTGTGGCGTGCCTCCAAGACAGTGGCGGTAGAACTGGATCTTTTAGTACGATGTGCAAGGGATTTTGTCGGATTTAGAGGACATTCGCTCACTGCACAGCGCGACAGCATCAGTGAAATGTATGACATGGTTTCTCGCACCAATCCCACTGAGAGTTTCCTAGTGGCCAATGCGTTCCGAAAAGCAGTATATGGAGTTGCTAGCTGTCTTCAATTTGATATAAAGGGCATTGAGAGGAGCTTGCGAGAAGGATGTGGGGCTGCAATGCCACCAAATGCCATGATGTGTCCCATTTGCCAGGACAGCCCAGATGTGATCATCATGGATGGCACCTCCATGTCCATCAGCGCCTCTCTTTGCAGCGCCGAGTCCTTTACGGCGCGCAGAGGTACTATTACTAAGAAAAGACCGCATTTGATGGTCGAGCGGTGCTTTTTCAATGTCAGCAATGGGACGAATGAGGTCCCAGAGAGACGTGCAGGGCAGAGGCGAGAAGTCATCAAGCTTGTGCAGGACTTTGAGTCTTGGATCGAGTCGAAGGACACTCCACAGGGATTTGTGGGCATCCATAGAGTTCGTAGTCTCGCTGATACGTGGAATTTGGGCGACTTTGTGGCGTGGGTGCACGAATCGTGCAGAGAGGGGCGGCTGTCTGTGGTGGATAGGAAAGCAGTCAAAGCCATGCTGCGGGAGTTGCGGAGCGATAGTCCAACCACGTCATACCTCTCCTACGAGTCTTCTATAGACCTTGATGGCTGCCTGGAGGCGGGGAGGGTGGTGGGACAGGCCGTCATGGACAAAGTGGGCCCCATCGTCAAGAATTTGCTAAGGATTGTGCAAGCGCCGGGCCAAGAGGGAGCTGTGATCCCCATTGGGTGGGTTTCTTTTCTACGTGAGATCATAGAAAGAAGCAGATGGATTTCCGAGATCAACTGTGGCGAGCGCGAGCTGGGAGATGACATTCCTCACCCATGTGAGGCCTCTGCAGTGAATGGGGATTTCCTCAGGAATGGCGTCTGTTGCGGCCTCCCTCGGCTGCGTTTCCGTCCCCCATACGCATGCGATGGACAAAAAGAAGACTCAAAAGTGAGTGAGAAGGACAAAGCATCCTGTAAGCATGCGTTTCACAAGCCAGGGAAGAGGACAGGTGGAGTGTTTACGTGCATGTGCCAGCACGGCGTTGCATATGCTTCATTCATCATCAAAAATGCCGAGGGCCGCGATGAACCTTTCACATTTCTCACCTGCTATCTCAAGAAAGCTCCGAGGGTCGTGGTGTACGATTTCGCGTGCGCATTGATGGATTACTGCCTCAACAGGGCACCAGACTTTTTCAAATTTACTCTGTTCGTTGTGGATGCCTTCCATTGGGTGAATCACGTCGCCTGTGCCAGGAGTTTTTCCATTAAATTATACAGTGAGATGAAGGACATTGCCAGCATGACGCAGAACACAGAGGCGTGCGAACAAATCAATGCTGCCATGAAGAGGTTCAAGCCGGTTCTTTCCAGGATGGGCCAGCGGCCATTCATCGCCCTGTTACGCCTGTTTCTGACACAATGGAACATCTCAAAGTACCATAAACTCATTCGATACAGCATGGCGCGCCCAAGGCCGGAGCAGGTGCAGGTACATGCGCCAGATCAGCAGTGAGGGACTGCCGAGTGGCCTGCTGTTTCAGCAGGGTTTTCCGCCGTCTACAGCGTACCATGGCGCGTTTCGATGCGTCAAATACGTCCCGATTCACTATTTGAGTTGTAACGATGCCAAATCGTTGCAGAATGCGGGGTTGAAGATCGGCTCGATGCCGCCATGACCCTCTAAAAGCCTGCTTTTTTGACCGCAGGAACGGCACCCAGCCTTGTCGACCTCCGCCCCGAGCCGCTCTCGCGTCCACATTGGCATCTTCAATACTTCAATATACAGGATTGTGGGCCAGTGGAGCGTTCGACCGAGTGTAGACCGCCTTGGCTCGCCTTCTTGTGGAGACATGACACGGTTCGGACGGCGACGAACCGCACAGCATCATGTGCTCAAGCATCCGATGGTATCTTTTTACACATTTAATTGATGATTTTAGGGGATATCCGCGACTGTTGAGATCCCCTGCGCGCGATCGCGCAAGGCAAGAAATTCAAATTTCGAGCAGGTCGTTGCGCGGAGCACGGCCGATCCGGAGCTCGCGACGTAATCTGCGTGGCAATTAATGGTTATTGATATATTTGAATCTATTGGATGCACCCTGCTAGCATGATAGAGGCCTGGGTGGCGACCCGACTTTTCGAACTGGCATTTGAATTCCCAGTCTGCAGCAGCTTCGGGTAAACTCCGGTGTAGGGCATATGGCGAGTCCCCAGGATACAGGGTATATGCATGGTGCGATTTTGTGCAGGTCATGTCGATGTTCAGAGCCTAGGCGGATGAAAACCCGCGCCAGAGGAGCCGGTCTGTCATCATATTTGATTGGCATGAGGAAATACCCTATCTGGCACAGGAGATTGACGTTTGTCTCCCATCAAACGCGTTTTTCCTGTTCAATGGGAGACGAACGTCAATCTCAGAGCAACCCCGTGGAAGAGAGGGATGGCTAGGACAGGCAGGCTCTCCCTCTCCCATCACAGGACTTCAATGAAGGCTGCCAACTTTCAGGACCAGGATGGCCGCCTTATGGACGCAAATACAAAGTGATTACGGTAGTATAATATATATTGATGCATATAAAAGCCAAATGAATGCTGCGGAGAGGGCAGTGCTGCCGTCCCCGTAAGAAAGTGTGTCATGTGCATGCAAAACATCATGCTGCATGTGTGGCACAAGGCCCAATTCATGCTCATACAGCGGTTCCAATTAAAATAAGACTTGCACTCCATTCCAATATATTACCACACCCATATGATATATATTTCCAGCCTTGTGGCGAGAATGGTCACAACGCATGTGCAAAGCCAACAATGTTGTACCGCTGCAAGTGATCCAAACTATGCAACTTACTGTCCATCCTCACCTTGCACAAGCTGCTCAGGCGGCATGTCGATATTCAACGCTTCTTCTTGTTGATGTGTATCAGTAGTTTGTAGATGAGACAAGAGTGCATCCAGCGCCTGTTCATGAGATGTCACAACAGCTGCATCTCTGCCTTTCTTCCTGAGTTGCCCCTTCAGGGTGCTAATGATGTCATCAAGGTTTGATACCGACACGAAAGACACGCCTTTCGATGCATTTTGACATGCATATCTTTTGCGATCGAGCAACCACTCCTCGTCGCCCTGGCTGGCATCACTCAGTGCCCAGGTTGCATGCTCCACATCCCTCCTGTGCAGGTTGAAGTCTAGGCTTGGCCTCCTCACCAGCGAATTGGTGTCCCGCTTCTTGTTCCAGCTCGGGAGAAGGCGATTAAGAATCTCAATCAGTTCCTTCTTCAGGTAATACATGCCGTTTTGTATGGGATTGCCCTTTTGGTCTGGTGTTCCATCTGGAACTGTCACAGAGATCAGGGTGGCACAAGCATCTTCACTACCCCCAATGAACCGCTTCGTAGCGCCCAGTTCTATTGAGTTATTGATTTCCTCCATTTCTAGCAAGCACTCCTCACCGGCAGCGGGCGTTGCAGGCGTCACCTGCTGGTGGGGTGCTGGGGTTACCCCATCACTGTCATCCCTCATGAATGGCAGAGCAGCCAATGTACCAGCAGCCTCGCTGAAATCGACACTGAACTTGCCAAATATTGTAGAAACCATCTGTATATCTTCCATGATCACCTCCAAATTATCCAAGTAGTTCTGCACCACCCCTTTGCCCTCCTCAACCTGCTGCATCTTGTATGCAGCCTCCTCTTGGGCCTGCTCCAAAGAGGCCACTCTGGCATCTGCTCGCGCCAGCTTGTCAAACGTTGACTTGTAGTCGAACAGCAGCTGCCCAAGAAGCTTGTTGCTGAGCTCTGGGCACATCTCCTTGGCATCCAGAGCGCCATTGTGGAGCATCTCATACTGCTGTTCAGGGTTTTCGGTGCCGGCTTTATAGATGTGGCACCAATCGCGCGTCGTCCACCTTTTCACATCAGAATTTGGTTGATTTATAGATGCTGTATCGCGCGCGTTTTGCTCCAAGACAGCATCGAATGCGCTGCAAAGTCGCTTCGAAGCTCGACCAACCTCTGGGTCCATTGGCGCATGTCCACGCGACATACCTCTCACAGCGCTAAAATCCAAGAAAAACTCTCCAAATTCCTCAACAAACTTTATTAATACTTATAAACGACAACGCGCGATACAATAGACCACGAAATCGCAGCAAGCTCGCGACCCGTTCGAATGGCGTCTCTGAACACCACACACAACTTGATTCAAATTTAATTGCACAGTAGATTAAGCTGCTTTAATTCATTGCTATGCTGAAATTTCAACCAATCAAAATGTGTGTCGGCCACACAAGATTGATGACTTGGACACTATATCCCCTTTGTGTTTTTACACTATTTAGAACATGGGGAATCTCATACCAGTGATCAATCAATCAGTCCTAGATCGACCGGTCCGGTCGAGCGCCCGCCTCTAAAGGGAAATATAAGGAGACCTCGGGACTAGTTGTGTCTGACTCGCATTTTATTACGATAAAATGCAGTGTGACCTGTGCTCGCCCTAATACAGTAAAAATATGGTTGTTGCTATCAGGAAACGACAAACTGGCTTGGATATGGCTAGCAGTGATGGTGGCCGGAATCATGAGGTTGAGCAAAATAACCGCTCCCTGGACAAAGCTTCACGATTTTTCTTTGGTCGTACAGGAATTGTTATCTACGTCGTTATCATCATTCTTGGATTGTTGTGGAAGATTATCACTAAAGAGGAATCTGATTGGAATTGGGCAGCAGCAACCAAAGCCATAGAAATGTATGGACAGCAACGACCTGAACAACAAGGAGTGTACGGACAGAAAAAGAAAAAAGACCAAGAAATTCCTGTTTCAAAATTGATTGCACTGGAAAATCGCTTTGGTGGCTTTGTTCGAAATGTACCTCGTCAAGTGGTGAGTAAACATGATCCTCGCTCAAAGACAGAAGTTGGAAAAGGAGGAATGACTGGAGGAGATCGCATGTCCTACGATAACCACAATTATGGAGTGATTTACGAAAACATACTTCGTTCTTTGCCGACTCCCGTGACAGCAGTTGCCGAAATTGGTATCCTCAAAGGGTCAGGATTAGCCATTTGGTCAGAGTTGTTTCCCAATGCGAAAGTACATGGATTTGATATTAATCTTGTTAATATCAAGGAGAACATGGATTTTTTGAAAGCACGAGGAGCGTTTGCCTCAAACAACTTGGAATTACATGAGTTCGATCAATTTCAACCGACAATTGCAACCAAGGAAATGTTCCAATTTGTTATTGATGATGGCTTTCATACCGATGAGACCGTGCAAAGAACCTTTGAAGCCTTTGAGCCTTGGCTCCATGAAAGGGGTACCTATGTGGTGGAAGACTGTATATGCAACAACTTTCGCAAGTATATGGAAGCAAAGAAAGATAAATTCTCCACTGTGTACATGCAAACCAACCCAAACTCAGACCTCATTGTCATTACACATCGACAGATATAGATATTGTAATGGGGCTCCTTATATCCCGAATCTGCACTGTGGCCTAAATCGCCGCCTGCTGGCCCTGTGCCTGCCTGATTAATCCTGCCGAGGGCCGAATTCGACTGAGAAGCCTGTTCTGCGTCGAATGGTCCAAAACTCGTCTCGCTAGGACGAGCAGAAGGTGGAAATGCGGTGATTCGGACGAAAATCGAACCCGAAGAGTTGGAACTACAGCCTATTCTAGTCCACGTAATGAAATCAGTGTATAACTGTGTGGATGAAGTTTCAAAACATGGGCGGAAAGGCTCAAAGACGAGAAAGATATTGCGACTAATGTTCGCGATAGTTGGCCTTGGACTGAAGGGTTGACTGGGCACCCTACCAGGCTGGTAGCAAAAGAGAGTCAACGTGCCATACCATGGTGGGTTGACCAGGCATTTGGTTCAGTAAGAACACATTGAGTGCTTGAAATATGTGATACTTGCAATATACATGTAAAAAGATTGTGCCTTTTTGGTACTGATATTTACCATGCCACTATTCAAGGAAGTTCTAGATGAGGACTTCAGGGTACATGATGATACAGAGAGAAGCATTAGAAGAATACGTTCGGTGTCTTTAAGAGCAAGAAGAAGCTCTGAGACTTAAAGTACGCCTGTTGAGTCCCAAAGACCCAGAAGGCGTGCCACCAGGAAGACGCACTTGCAGAACGGAGACTTCTTGCTCTTCGATGACGACACTGGTGTGGATGACCCTTTTGACTCGAACTTTGAAGAGCACGAGGCCATGCAAATGTCAATATGACAGCCATGGACACGCTAAGGTACGTTCTTCTTCCTCTCGGCCGAGGGGAAGACCACGCCGACGCCCAAGAGATGCGGACGATGCAGACTACCATCTTGAAGACGAGGAGCTGGACAATTTGTCAGACAACGACGATGACTCTGGGTCGCCTGCGGTGGACTATTGTAATCCAGAAATAGCACGATTAAGCAATCAAACATTTGAAATTGAAGCATGTGGTCGAGAAAGAGGCAGAGAGTACTATGATTTGCTGTTGGAGGCGACAAAAGAATGGGATGACCTGTGCTCCAAAACCTTTACGGCAATGGCACGGTGCTGCCTGTGAAGGGCATGTGATCTGGATGGATCGCTGAACTCAACATTTGTGAATGACTAAGAGCACCGGGCCGATGTGGAGGATGGAAAGTGCCGTGCTCAACGGAACAACCCCACTCTGCCAGGAAAGTACACATTTCGAAATGGACGGGGCCAAATATGTTGGAAACAATGCAAGACATGCCATAATGTGTCAAGAACGACAGGTCAAAACAAAAGGACGACGGACTGGGAGGTGAACTTTGATGTCATGGAGAATAAACTACCCTTTCCTTTGCTGACAATGGCATCTGTTTGGGGGACTGGGCCCTCTGTATGGTACTTCAATTTGTACATGTGGCGTCTGCCTCTGTCAATGGCATACACCGCGCTGACGCAGATGAAGAGCCATATGCTTTTTGGCACATGCTGAGGTGGTGTTCCTGTCCATACGAGGAACTGCACTTTTTCTGCATGGATGGACTCGCCTGACAGCTGGCCGTACACGGCTGCTGCCACAGGGCAGTGCTTGAAGTGGTGAAGGATGTCGGGTGTCTCGCACATGCCACATGCGCATGGCTTCGACCCTGAAGAGCGGATGAAACCGCCCATGGACGCATGCCAGAACGGCTCCTTCCACCTATTGTCCATCGGGAGCTTCCAGAGGTGTTGGTGGATCAGGGGGCTGCCCGGAGCCTGTGTGGCTCCGCAGAGGGCATACAGCCATCTGTAATAGGCATCGGCCCTCTCTAACTGTCCCTCCATCGATAACAAGCGAGTGCCCAGCTTCACTGTATACTTCTTCATCGGGTGGGCTTTTTGGCCGATGGTCCAGTGGTAGTCGTCCCTGTACCAAGTCTGTTGCTCTGGCTGGGTCCTGTTTGCCTGGATGGTCTCGATGCACGCTGGGATCGAGACCAGATATGCTTGTCCGTCGACGATGGTGGTCATTGGGGGCAATGCGCACTCGCGCAAGCACTGGGTGGAGGTCATATGAGCATTATGTGGGTGTAGAAGGAAGGCATTCCACACCATCTGCGACCACAGTTGCGATGTGCCCACGCGTAGCAGTCGCAAGCATCATTTTACTTGTCTTGCTTGGGTATGCGCTGCAAAGTTGAGGCAGCCTAGACCTCCTTCTTGTGGTGGGGCCGACATTCGCGTCGTACTCCAGCAGCGAGCATTATCAGGCAGCAGTTCTCGTGTGAGCTTGGTGATCTCTCTCAGAGCCTTATTTTTTTTTATAGGGGATTTTTTATAGGGGATTATTACACAGTCGAGAAATATGACGAATATCTTCCACGTCATGCAATGGGACATACGCTACGGGCCTCCCAGATAGATCTCGCAGGCCCGGATTTGGACCCTCCAAAATTGGCCATTTTGAGCCCCCCAAGGGCACCCCCAAGGTTGGTGGGGCAACCTTAATATTCGTCACTACGGTATTTTAAAATCAATTGATTTTCCTGTATGATAGGCCGTAAAAAATCATACCAGGTACACTACAAAATATGGCCGAGTCCTTCATCGATTGTTTGAATAGCACGCCTAAGACACCACTTTTAATTTTTTTGATTATCGCTTATTTATCATTGAACACATCGTTGAATTTGTCGAATAAGTGGGCTTTGGATAATGGACTAAAATTTCCGTTGGCGCTGACTTGCGCGCATATGTCTTTTAGCTTTATAGTTTTGGCACCATTTGCAATCATCATTCCACTAGAATCGCACACAAAAACCTTGCAGAAGGAATGGAAAGGTATCTTTTACATAGGATCTCTTATGGCCTTAAGCATTGCATTGAACAACATATCTTTGGTTGGCATTACCTTATCATTGAATCAAGTAATTCGATCATCTCTTCCAGTTATTACATGTCTTTTATCTGTATTTATCGAAAAACAGATGCCAACAATTCAAGAGGCTATTTCTCTCCTGATTCTTTCAGTTGGAGTGATGATAGCAGTTTGGCAAGGTACAATTGCTGGAAAGCCCCAAGGGATCTTGTTCTGTATCTCCAGCACAGTGTGCAGTGCTATGATGATGACTTTTAGTGGCAAGTTGTTGTCGGAAAATTTGGAAGTCGTTCGGTTGACATTTTACACTGCACCAGTGTCGTTAATATGTCTCTCGCCATTTACGGCATGTGTGGAGATGGCCGATCTGAGTAATTATCTCAAAGAAAACTCAGCAAGGGCAATTGTCATATTACTTATGACTAGTATCAACGCTGTCGCATACAATATTGTGCATTATCTGATGATTAAGAAAAGTTCCTCTGTTATCACAACTGTTCTGGGGGAGATTAAAGTAGTGGGCTTATTAATTCTTTCAACTTATCTGTTCGAGGAAGGAAAAGACTTGACACCTAAGATGATCACAGGCTGCGTCATAGCCATGCTGGGGCTCATCACATATTCTCAAATGAAGATCAAAGCATTTCAATCCAATTAATTAGTGTGGGTTACAGCACCAGCCTGGGAGTTCTCGGTCGATGGAGGAATTCGTCCGTCGGAGGCCCCACTCCAGACATCATTGGCGAAGAGGAAAAACAATAAGAAAACAGAGAAAACAAATGCAGTGGCAAATAAATCTACGCTATTGATTCAACTCAAGATACGACTCCACCTGTTATCAACCCACTAATACAGGGAGGAGACCAGTGTCAGAGTAACTCTAGCAGGTAAAACTGTCATAAACGACCTTGATCCAGAGTACCATAAAAACACAAGTTTCCAGCGAGACGTAGCTATCCAATAAGAAAAACTGAGGTCTGAGGCAACCGAAAGAGGGGAAAAGAAGACCTACAGGAGGCACAAACTACCTGGCAAGTTCCCAGCGGTGCTCAGAATCTCACCAACGAATGATGGGGAGACATGTCTGGCTTACCGACCCGGGAGAAAAGCTATCTTTATAAGCATCTAATACCTCATTGAATGTGCTGATGAGGGTGTCAATAAACTGGGCAGATGTAGCGTCTGCCGAGGCCTTGAAGATCGGTCGTCGAATATCATCCAAGCTATAACTGCACGCCACCACGATGAGACCCCAAGTGTCCGAGGGGTACGGAAGATGTGAGGGAGGCTGATTGGTCCAAATGGAGTGCAACACCTGGGTGACTGGAATGCCAAGACCTGTGGCAAGGTGCTGATATAGGCTACAAGCAATGCTGCATTCTGTGGTATAATAATGGTTTCTACCTGGTGTGGCATTTGAATGGCCACAAACACATCCTTTTTCTTTCTGAGTCTTCTGAGCATTCACCTGAGTATCCATGAGGATCTCCCAGAAAGGGAGTTTATAGATAGATGGGAGCTGAAGCTGTTGCAAAGGCTTGAAGATTCTGCGAAGTGGCCAGGGCACACTCTCTATGATCTCAAGCCAGCTCCGGAGGCGTCTGCGTCGTGCTGTCGGTGCTGTCTATCTACTCGTGTGAACAAGTTAGTGCCTTGCTTCACTGTATATGTATCTAATGTCATGTGGCATTTGGGGTGTATCTGCCATCCTAGCTCGCCTTGAAGGCCATTCATGACATATGTTCCTGTCTGCTGATTTTGGAGTATGGCCCTCTGAAGATCTGCGAGATGGTATGCATATATGCTAGATGTAAATAAGAGGGTAGGTGGCTCGTACCGTAAATAAGTAGGGTCGTGATGGTAAACTGTGGGCTGTCGCTCAAAATTGGGAACAGCCTGGATGCCTTGCTGCAGGTGGATGGGCAAACAGGCAGGTATCCCTGTATGCTGACCATCCTGCAGCCTCAAAAAGGTATTCCACGCTAATTGAACCCATGATTTCTCGGCGCCAGCTGTGAATAAAAGAATATACCACTTCAAATCACGCGCAGATAGGTGGGCCTGAAGGGGTAAACAGCCTAGGCCTCCTTCTTTTGGATTGGCTGCAAAAGCTGTGCTTCTCCAAAAGTTGCTCTGGAGGAGTTGGCGTATGGCTGTCCAGACTGTTTTTGCTTGTGCTGCAGTGGGCTTCACAACCTCTGCATAGTCTAAATCTTTAGGAAGCTGGTATGTATTTAGAGACAATTCTAAATTTAGGAGGGTCTTGAGGGAGCAGCAGATAATATTACTGCTACTTTGACATCTCCACACAGATCATTTGGGAAATTGTCGAGTTTGGCATGCGATATTGATTTCCCAACCCAGTTGAATATTAAAGACGAAACTTTTCCACGTCAAGCACTCTCGGGGAAGAACTTTGGAACTGTTCAGGATTAATGCCAGACATTATGATCTGTTCATCTCACAAGAAGATGATGCCCATGTCAAGCTACACTAAGTGATATATTTCAATAAATGGCGACGGTATCTACGGGCCACTGCTATGTACCCGGGATTCGGTGATTTTGAGGGAATACCCAGTAGGCTCATGAGTGATGTTATCCTTTCCAACGTTTTAAGGTCACCACTGAGAAATCTATCATCAGGTCAGTGGGTGTTAATATATCCATTGAGTGCATTTAGAGAGTTCTCTGCTCGAGCATGAAATCTGCTAAGCAGCAAATGGAAATGTGGAGCGATGCCCGACTGGAGGGCAAATATGAATCCAAGCCAAGAATCATATTCGTTTTCTTAAATATGATAATTTGTTTTGGAGTCTTGCTGTTATAGTAAATCCGTTTGCTCCAGCAGATCTATTTGTACTGCATGTGGAGTTCCAGGGTATGCCAAATCAGCAACTGAATCTGTCTTTGATTAGACTTTTCGAAAGCCTATGATAAGGTTGATCGACGATTTCTCATGAAAATTTGCCAATGCTTGCAGATGCCTCCCTCACTCCAACACTGGATCGCAGTCTTGCTGGAGAATACGTATAGCCAGGTCTACTGTAATGGAGCCTTCTGCAAACGCAGAAAATTTGAAGCAGGCGTGCGCCAGGTCGACCCTGTCTCTCTCAAATGGAACAGTTACGACTACGCCGTAAAAAAGACAGCCAACACTCCAATGCCAAGCATCGTGAAAACACATATACAGTTGCGATACGTACTATTCGTGAGCAGTACGATTATCTGCAGATTGTATGCAAGCGCTGGTGGTCCTAAGGCCATCTACACCACAGTCTATTTCCAATGAAGGTGGGCGTCAGTATCTCCGTCAATTCCTGCGGTACGAATGTATCGCAACCGTATCATGCACTTGTTGATCTCTAGAGTATGCCTTCGGACTTCTGTCGGTCCATAACAAGCTCGTTTGTGCCACTGTCCGCTCAAATGCTTGCATGTCACCATATTGCTTTCTTATGGCTCTCAGTGCGGTGCTGTTGTGGCCATGATGCGCGATGCATTAGCCCAAGGCTCATATGTACATGAAATTGTGAACGTGACGATTGATGGCCCATATAGCTGCTCGTTATTGGCACAGAGGCAACAATACAAAGCTCATAGCAGTAGGATCCATGTGGTTCTCTCAGGCTGTGACGTTTGATCATGAGGATCAAGCATGCCATCGAGATTGGTATGTGTTCTGATTCTAGACAGAATCAATTTGGATGCAGCGCTTCAGCGAGGGTTGATGTTGAATATGAAAGCAGTTACATTGCAAGCCTTTCCCTCCTACTGAAGAGATATATGTACCAGTTTGCAGATGGGGGATGTGACAGCGTACATTTCCAGTCGTGGCCTGGATTTCCTTCGCAGGGTACACAATATACTGCCTTGTCACTCTCGTGTCGTTGCCGACACAGAGAAAAACGTTCAACCTTCACACGCAGTGAGGTTCGATAGAAGATGGGGTAGAGCACCAACCAATGTACAGAAGATTATCTCTTCTTTCACAGGATAGTTTGAATTAGAGGTTGCCACATGAGGTTCAAATCTTCTCAGTATATTGAAATGACCATGATGACTAGATTTCTCCTAGGGATCTCATTTCCCTAGATGTTTACAAGAGATCTCCTCCCACAGGGACGTAGCTCTCTGCTACAGGGGATGTGAGTCCAACAATGGAAACGCAGGTCTGCTCAGCCGATTCACGGATTTGGGAGATTTGTATCGATATCAGGCAATGACAAATAGCAAATAGAGCTTTGATGGCGTGTCGACAACTGCATTTGTGCAATGCCAGTTGATCCAGTGATCAGTCTACACTGCTATAATGCAAAGGACTTCCAAGGATCTTGTGAATTACAATGGGTGCCAAAGAAACCAAGAACGCTTAGAAATACATATTAAGGACCATACAAAGTTTCAGTCTCACCACAGGATTGTCAGTAAATGCATGTTCCCAACCCAGGGCTTGGCCAAACCTGGCCTACTGAAAGGGCGGTCCATCCAGACATCACTATATCGATTGAAATGTCATGAGACTCGCGTCAATAAGGGGCCCGCGACAATGTTTTCTCTGTTTTTCTTAATTTTTCCTTTTCGCCAATGATGTCTGGAGTGGGGCCTCCGACGGACGAATTCCTCCATCGACCGGGAACTCCCAGGCTGGTACTGTAACCCACACTAATTATTACCCACAAGAGGCCAGCTGGCGTGGTCCGGTCGGGATCCTTATTTCCTTTATAAAGGTTATAATTGATATATCAACCTCTGGTACCAGAGGGACAATGAATACCCAGAGGAGTATGTCGCCAGGATCAAGGAGAGTGGCCTGCCTCCACACGTCATCAGGCTCAAGGCTGGGGCCCCCTTCATTGCCCTTCGCAACATCACCATGGGCGTGTCCAATGGCAGCCGAATGATGGTGGTGACCAAAGTTGTCAACCACTCCATCAAACCCAGGGTGGTCCATAGTCCCAGCGGGACCGGGCGGGAGGTCCTCATCATCGTAGATGCAGTGTCAAATAGCATCATGGTACAATGAGAGTGTTAAGTCAACAGAAATGGAGTTTGGCCATCTGTCTGCCTCCCCTTCCTCACATCTGGATGAGCAACGAAGCGAGAGTTCATGTTGCATTGATGCGAAATATCTCACTACTTCCCATGTAAACCCCACGAGCCCCTGGCAAGTTGTTGTATTCAATACAGTAATACAGTAATACTGTATTAAGCCACACTAAATACAATCAATGAACGATTTCCAAAAGTGTTTCATTCTCTGGTACTTCAAATCAAGTTCTTGGTTTGCACCAGGAAAGTGGGCCAGAACAACCCTCGTTCCAGTTTTGTTGTACTCCTGTTGGCTTGTGTAATATTGCGATAACGATTCATTAACGATTGAATTCAATCCAAAGTATTTGTTCATATGCGTCTGCTCATAAAATTCGTGGATCTCGGACTTGTGTTCATATACCAGTTGCAAAACTTTATCGAAGTGAATTTCCATTTCCTTTGATGGAACAAAGGCAAACAGACCTGCACTAAAACCTGGACGAGTAGACATAATCTTCTTTTCCACATCTGTATAGTCTAAATTACTGTAAAATATGTTCTTATATGGCTCTAGACTGACAGGGCTTTCCATGACCACGTGTAACTTTTTGGCATCAGATGTGACTGTTTTATAAAGAGGTTTGAGGCTATTCACGATCACCATATCAATATCGAGATATAATACGCTTTTGAACTGATGGATGAGAGGGTAAGCGTTGAAAATTTCCAATTTGCGCATGCTTGATACAACTTTTTTATCCCTCTTCCTGATGGAATTTGTAGGAATTAATGATTCCCACGGAACAAAGTCGACATGACTTGGTCGGTTATGTGGTTCCACAAGACCTGAGAGCAACTTTGGATCAATCAATACAATTGTTTGGATATCTGTGTTTTCCTGGTGCCAATACAGGGTGCTGATGGCGAAATCCATCATCTTTAGTGACTCTTCTGACCCACCAACACTCATGTAGACCAACCAATCCAATTTTTTCTTCCCTTCGAAATAACGTGGTTCTAATTGTAGAGCACATAAAATCAAGAGACATGGAGTCAAGAACGACAATATCCGGATGTGCTGCCAACTCGGACGAGCCATCCATTCAAAGATAAGTACCGGGATTTTTCTAGTTGGTCGGAAGAAACGTTGCGGCACAGACATTGCCGTGTTCCAGTCTTTTTTATGAGGCAATCTTTTTTTATAGGGGATTATTACACAGACGAAAAATATGACGAATATTTCGAGGGCCGGTAATAGGCTTCCAAACTTTTTCACGATGTCGCTCCCTCGGCTCCCCTGGCGCATATTAAATTTCCTCGCACCCCTAAATCAATGTAATACTGTATTAAGGTGTCATTCGAGTCGCTGGATCGTAAAAATGGTCAGAATCTCGCGAAAACAACGCGAAAAACACGAATTCGAAGAGTCACGGCCATAAAGATATCGCCCCCCGACCACAAATTCGGAAAGAAAATGAAAAATTAAAACTTTTCAGTTTTCGAGGGCCGGTATACCGGCGACTCGCGAGTCACTGGCACTTACAGAAAGGATGGCAGTCCCCTTGATTTTGGGTCGCTGATTTCTTCGCGTACAGGGCGTTATATATTCCCGCTCGTATATATTATTGATCAGTGTTACAAATAGAGTATTTCGTGAAAATTTGACGCCAAATGGTTAGCGCAATCGGGAGTTCGCCTCTGGGAGGGATGTGCAGATGCGCTTGAAACTGAGCGTATAAAAGCTGTGCTCTCGGCGGAACAACGCCGTTCCCAGGATACAATATGAACTTTCAAGTATTAATTTTAATAGGGATTATTACACAGTCGAAAAATATGACGAATTTCCTCCAAATCATACAAGCCCCACAGGAGGAAATCCCTAAATAAAATGTTGAGAAATTTATCAAGGGATAAAAAACCTCCTGACCTGTACCTTGTCCATTGGACATACTTCTCTGTAGTGTTTTGTTTGAGCCAGTGTAGCATAGTGAATGAAACAGATTTCCTCGACCGTCTGTATGACGACTGCTCCAGGTTGTGAATTTTTACTCTTGGTACCACTAAACCGTACAGGAGCAGTAGGACCGTCATACTTCCAGCAAATCTGACTTTAGTCTCTCTTCAATGCATCAGTCACACCCTTGTCAGGGACAGACTAGTTACTCCCAATCTCGTCGTTTTCCCTCCTCGTTGTTGCATACTTGTTGCAGCTGGTCCTGACCCGCGAGTTGTGTTCACAGAATGGTGTTGGTCATTCTTGGGCTACTCGGCGTTTGTTCCGGCGTCTTGTAAGCAATGGTTCTGTAAAATTAAAGCATACCTGTCAAGGTTATCAGAGTGTGGCATGCTCCAACCTTGTCGGGCGTGTTTCCCGCGTGGGTTGTATCACTCGAGCGTTAACAACGCACGGGTCGCTCAGACCCACACGAGGCCACAGGGGAGGTCCAAAAGACCTTGCAGAAATTGTACCAAAGGTTTTTTTAATTATTTATTATATTTATTTAATGCAACTTTTTAGAGCGGCGGTAGTGCCTGAAACGGTCGCAGTACGGAGGATCGAGTCTTGATCATTTCGGTCTCTTTAAGTGCCTGAAGCGGATTTGCCCCAAATTTTCGCAGCCGGGTTGTACTTAATATATCTAATTACGACAGATCGTTGCTCGCCCCCTCCGGGGCTGCTCGATTTTTAAATTCTTTTTACACGATACTTTACAATTCGATTGATTCATTGCTTTTTCACCAATGATCACCCCTTGTTGTGCCACTCTAGGCACTGGGGCGACCATTGGGGAAAAACCGTTAACCGTCTGTTGCCAGACGGCGAGTCCTCTCCATGCCACGTCTATTCACACCTGCACCACACATAATTGTCAGTTCTTACCTTTATTAATTGTTTGGCGACGTGGTTAGAGGGACTCTATACCTGCAGGCACATATACAAGGGTGGTCGTTAGTGATGGAATGTCGTTGGTCACGTTGTGAGCGAGTCGCTCTGCTACGAATTTGGAACTTACATTATAGTATATTGTTTATTTATTGATACTGTATCATTCTGAGGCTGTATGGGTAGTGCTAAATATTTACTTGGAAAAAACTATACCCGTCCAACCCAACCGCACGGCTCACTTGTGCATCTCCAGGGTGCCATGATGTGGGTCAATTCTCTTTGTCTTGTGCATCCTCGAGAGGCCTCCGTCACCTGGATGTCACCTGTGATACATATTTTAGCGTATTCGTTGCCACAATCCTGCGTTAGTCACCACGCTTTGCCCCTGGACGCCTGCTCTAAAACAGTTTCTTCACTTCCTTCTGGAGTTCTGCCACATGTTTCTTGAGGATATCCCTTTCTGCCTTGGCGTCATCCTCTACCTTATCTTTCTTAGAGAGCGGTCTCTTCAACTGACTGTTCTCCTCGTGTACATGTTTGACACTTTGACAGTGTCGAGTGCTTGCTTGTGTATTGGGTCAGACATGAGAGTTTTGGCCCTTCCATCAAATTCAAGATGTTCTTCTTTGACTTTGTGCAGATCGTCGATGATCAGCGAATTTATCTCATTTCCACAGTTCTTTCTGGTCGCTGTAAAGACGAAGGAATACTCGTCCGGAGGTTACAATGCAGGGAGCTTCTGCAACACCAGGTTCATCTTCTGCAAGTGTAGTGGAGGACTCACTCCTCCCCGGAAGCTCCAGAACTCAGCCTGTCCTGGTGATTTCTGATGACACGAATAAGACGAATCCTGAGTAAGTAGTACCATGGGTGCTGATATTAGCTTATCTTGCCTCCGTCTGTGACGTGTCTCTTGCAGTTGATCCACCACAAGGTTCATTTCACTATGGAGTAGTTCGTCTGCTGCGAAAGACCAAAAATATTGCAGGCTTTAAACGGATGAAGTCCATAAATGCTTTTGCGTTACAATAGTAGTGCTCCGTTCTGTAAAGACACGGATACAGATGAAGATGGAGGAGTTGGATGGAGTACAAACAGACTTTAGGCAGCTAGCAGTGGGAACCCTTGCAGCACTCTCACAACTTTGGGGTCCACTAAACTATATCAGGAATCTATTCAATTAACAAAAATTATAGGATTCAGGACAGAAGTGGCCGAAAATAGAGTCGTTGTACACGTCTGAGTGGTTCAAATGGCTGACAGAAGAGCAACTCAAAGCAGGGGACGGAATGGGCAGTCTACATATGGTCGATCGGCATTGGCGATGAATCTCAAGCATTTGGGAGCCCAATCCATTGCTATACTCTAACACATACCAGTTTGGTATGGTAGTGAAGCATTGGTGGGCTCGTCTCCTAAGATGCCAAAGCAACAGACAAGGTCCAGATGTGTGCTTGAGAGGGACTGCTACAGAGGTTGTACTTTCTCCTGGCAGCATGTCTCAAAGGTCTCGTAACGACAGACCAACAGATTTTTCGACAAAACAATTGTTGTATCGAATGGAATGCCTGACGGATCAGCCCTGAACGAGTGGCAGGATCAGATGGGATTCACAACTCTGGACAAGTGTCTCTTGCTATGAGCATGACATTCTCGCGGGCCCCTTATTGACGTGAGTCTCGTGACACTTCAATCGACATAGTGATGTTTGGATGGAAAGGGCGGATGGACCGCCCTTTCAGTAGGCCAGGTTTGGCCAAGCCCCATGGGCTGGGAACATGCATGTACTGACAATTCTGTGGTGAGACTGAAACCTTGTATGGTCCTTTGTATGGATTTCCAAGCGTTCTGGGTTTCTTTGACATCCGTTCTAATTCACATGATCCTAGAAAATCCTTTGCACTACAGCAGTATAGACTGATCACTGGATCAACTGGCATTGCACAAATGCAGTTGTCGACACGCCATCAAAGCTCTATTTGCGGTTTCGCATTGCCTGATATCGATACAAATCTCCCAAATCCGTGAATCGGCTGAGCAGACCTGCGTTTCCATTGTTGGACTCACATCCCCTGTAGCAGAGAGCTACGTCCCTGTGGGAGGAGATCTCTTGTAAACATCTAGGGAAATGAGATCCCTAGGAGAAATCTAGTCATCATGGTCATTTCAATATACTGAGAAGATTTGAACCTCATGTGGCAACCTCTAATTCAAACTATCCTGTGAAAGAAGAGATAATCTTCTGTACATTGGTTGGTGCTCTACCCCATCTTCTATCGAACCTCACTGCGTGTGAAGGTTGAACGTTTTTCTCTGTGTCGGCAACGACACGAGAGTGACAAGGCAGTATATTGTGTACCCTGCGAAGGAAATCCAGGCCACGACTGGAAATGTACGCTGTCACATCCCCCATCTGCAAACTGGTACATATATCTCTTCAGTAGGAGGGAAAGGCTTGCAATGTAACTGCTTTCATATTCAACATCAACCCCCGCTGAAGCGCTGCACCTACATTGATTCTGTCTAGAATCAGAACACACACCAATCTCGATGGCATGCTTGATCTTCATGATCAAATGTCACAGCTCGAGAGAACCACATTGATTCTACTGCTATGAGGTTTGTATTGTTGCCTCTGTGCCAATAATGAGCAGCTATATTGGCCATCAATCGTCACGTTCACAATTTCATGTACATATGAGCCTTGGGCTAATGCATCGCGCATCATGACCACAACAGCACCGCACTGAGAGCCATAAGAAAGCAATATGGTGACATGCAAGCATTTGAGCGGACAGTGGCACAAACGAGCTTGTTATGGACCGACAGAAGTCCGAAGGCATACTCTAGAGATCAACAAGTTCATGATACGGTTTCGATACATTCGTACCGCAGGAACTGACGGAGATACTGACGCCCACCTTCATTGGAAATAGGCTGCGGTGTGGATGGCCTCAGGACCATCAGCACTTGCATACAATCCGCAGAAACTCGTACTGCTCACGGATATCACTCGCTTATCGCGACTGTATATGTTTCCATGATGCTTGGCATTGAAGTGTTGGCTGTAACTGTTCCATTTGAGAGATGACTTGGCTGCATGAGCATTGCAGCATCTGGTCTTTATGACATTTGCGCATGGAAGTGTCACGATAGATGGCATTCAGGAGCAAATATGCACCAAAACATGGCAGATTGCTGTAGAATATGTTCCCCCCTGGGCGATGAAATATGGTGCAGTTAGCCTTGAGCAATGACAACCTTGGCCCAAACTCAGGTGTAATGAATCGACGAATGTCACCTATTAAAATGCCAATTTGAACGGACGGGTTGATACTCTCTATCTATGAATATCAGCATCCCATCACACTGGATCTTTGACCGTTCGCAAAACATCATGCGAATTAAAATATCCTCGGTCAAAAGCAGCGTGCGATGGGAGACCAAGTGTGGCACTATATGCTCCCCTGAGCTGCCTCTGATACCCGCCAGCGTCGACAGAGAATCCAGAAATCCATTTCTTCTGGAATATCAAAGCACAATAGGTTAATCGATAGCCAATACTGTGGCACAGATACCAACCAGAGGTGCGCACGGACATTCGACCGTTAATGACGCCCAGATTTGGCCACGTCCTGTAGCCCTGGGCGGTATTAATGAGCAGGATGATGTACTATCTGATGTATCATACATAGATGTATTTCTATCGCGCTTCAATGGCGTTAATGGGGCACCACAAAAATTCGGGCATCTGAATTTACGCGAATTTTTCGCTAAATCGACGCTCGCGAACGCGGCGTGGCGGGCTTCGTACCCCTCGCAGTCTCGATAACCTTATATTACAATTATAGTCACTTTTATGTGCACAGTGTAATTTATCCTGTTGCAGGGAAGCGGGAATCGCGTTTGTGGTTACAGCTATATAAAGTTATTCCCCCCTATAGGCCCGTGGCCATCCCACAAATATTTTATAAAGTTTTTCGTTATGCCTAAGAGAATCAGATGGTATAGAGGAGCTGGTATCCCGTGCTTGACATGCAAAGTAGGCACGGCATGAAACACTTTTGCATAGTCATGAATCCCAAGCCGATCCTGCCATTCTTGCGTGCTCGATCCGTCGTATATGCCATGGGGCATCACAGTTTTCATAATATTTAATATGTTTTCCAGGTCAGCGTGTCCGATCACGGACTGCTGCTGAATTGCATCAGCATTTTTTATTTTTTTATTTTTTTACGGGCCTATAGGGGGGAAAAACCGTAAGTGCCATGTGCTGCGGCATTCCCGCTTATATATACAGTACCGTAGTGTCCGCAATTTTCGGAAGGAATTTGGAAAACTGAAAATGGCCTAAATCCGAAAATCTTCGGAGTGCAAAACCACGAAACCAGCGCTTCTTCTGACTTTGACGGTTGGGCTCGGATGGAGCAGTCCAGAACGTGCCACAAGCATATTTCGACGCTTGGATGGCAATTTTATATATTCTTATATATAGTGTATTGATTTGGTACACATGATATAAAGGTTATGGTGCTTGTGGATGGCCAACGGGCTTCATGACGGTTGGTGATTGTCTAAGCGGGAATGCCGCCATATTTTCAGAATGGGGTTTGGAAACACGGCGGTGATCCGGCTTATAAGCGGGAACGCCGCCGAGTTTTGGGGTTTTGGCCATTGGGCGCCACCCTCAAATACGGCGGTGATCCCGCTTATATATATACAGTACCGTAGTGTCCGTAATGTTTCGGAAATGAGACTTGCAAAAAGTGGAAATCCTTCCGAAAATATGAGATTTAGCCCGATACTTTGATCAAAAGTGCGAGATATTCTGTCAAATAAGGCTTGAAAAATAGCTTGAATTCTACTGATTCCAGTGGTACCTCTCCCGCTCGAAACCGCCCTTTGAAACTCTCAGAAATCAACAACGACGCTCGAATGAGCGACTCGTGGCGACACCACTTCGTGGCGACTTTGATGGACAATGGGTGCTGTTTCAATTCCCTCGCCCCCTGAAATATCACTAATTCAATATTATATTGCTATTCCAAGAAGAAAAAGGGCCACTTACGTCGACGATTTTGGGTTGGGTCGTTGGGTTGGTTGCCCTGTTGCCCGAGACATCGCCTCAGTGGAGGGCCTCTGTCACCGATAAACCCACCCAGGACCATAAAAGAACTTCTTAGAGTGCCGAGAATACGATATCGTGTGAAAATTTCGCAGATAAGTGCCAGAAAACCTCTTTTGCCAAACTGGTTGACTTGCCAGAGACAGCAGGCTCTCTACAGGCGAGGTATGTCGCTCTTGGGCAGCGAACGTCAAATCTAATGCATATAGAAGACATAAGATGGCGACATGAGCGCTTGTGAGCATCAGGGCCACGCGAATGAGGCCAGTCAGGGGTGATCACTCAGGGTGGTCCTGGGAGTATGGGCCTCTTTCCACGTTTTTGCAGACGATTATCACTTTAGGCACGACTGGTAATGTTATAAGGATGATATTAGGCCAACGATATCGGCGGGAAAGAGATTAACCGTGTTTCGATGAGAAGTAGAGCCATCAGCAGCTGCAGCAGGACCAGGTGTGGCCAGAGGTTGGCTCCAGACAATAATCCGACCATATCTCCCGCTACCGCTATTTGATCCTATTTTCGCTTCGGGAATGTCATAATTATACATTAATTGATATTTAAATCCACCGTATATCACTGGTTTCGTGGTTTTGCACTCCGAAGATTTTCGGATTTAGGCCATTTTCAGTTTTCCAAATTCCTTCCGAAAATTGCGGACACTACGGTACTGTATATATATAAGCGGGATCACCGCCGTATTTGAGGGTGGCGCCCAATGGCCAAAACCCCAAAACTCGGCGGCGTTCCCGCTTATAAGCCGGATCACCGCCGTGTTTCCAAACCCCATTCTGAAAATATGGCGGCATTCCCGCTTAGACAATCACCAACCGTCATGAAGCCCGTTGGCCATCCACAAGCACCATAACCTTTATATCATGTGTACCAAATCAATACACTATATATAAGAATATATAAAATTGCCATCCAAGCGTCGAAATATGCTTGTGGCACGTTCTGGACTGCTCCATCCGAGCCCAACCGTCAAAGTCAGAAGAAGCGCTGAGATGCCGTGTTTGCCTTCCAACACTATATCAGGGATATATTATAAATATATGTGCAACAAGTAACCTATTGCTGCATTATTTGCAGCGCAATGCTCTCGTTGTCAGGGTCGCACTTCCAGGTGAGTCGGTTGGCTGTTAGTTCTGTGTGCGATCTGGATCAGTAGACGTTTTTACATTCTTCGTTGTAGAGTTATTATTCTTCAATCACCATGTCCTCGTATTGCGCCACAGAATTGCTGGGGTTGGGGTTCCTGTGCCAGCTTGGTTGAGGAGGGATGTAGGCCATATTGGCATTGAATGCAGGGGCTGGATTGGTATTCTGGTTCCGACACTCGTTGATGCCAATCTCCTGCAATTGTCGGATGCCCTGCATGAATGTCTGATGGAGCCCATGAACCGGCCATCAAGATGTCGGGGCAATTCGTCGAGGATCGAGGATGCGACTCTCTGGTCGTTGTTGAACTGTATTTTGGTCAGCATCCTAGGGTCCGTGATTTGCCGTCTTCCAAGCGTCAAGATGTCGCAGCTTGAGCCATGGCTTGGTGCGGGAAAGGCCTGAACTAAGGCTCGTTCCCACTCCGCGTTGACATGATTGTCGTTCCTGATCTGGACAGATTTCTGGAGTTTCTCCGCAGGATCCATATCGTCTTCATCCGTAGCGCCTAACGCTATGACATGTGGACATGTGCCGAAGAAGGAAAAGCAATGACACGTGCACGTTTTGTAGTACATGTTGACAAAGTACTTTCTGCGTGGTTTTGGTCCCAGGTGGTAAAAGCACACCGGCAAGCATTGATACACCGTGTTGTCCTCATCAATCTCGACATCGGACAATTCCACATGATGGTCTTCTGCACCATGAAACGGAGCTGGTGTCGCCATCTTCTGGACATACTCGTGTTGGCGGCTTTTCACGACAGACGCCACCTTTCTCACCATCTCGTAGGTGATGGGGTACTTTTCATGGCAGCTTCGACATGCATACAAATGTCGTCGTCGTTGTCATCACAAGTGCAGCTGAGGTCTCCGGTACAGCAGTAGAACATCTGATTATCCACATTGAATTTGATGAGGCACGAGTCGCTGAGGGACCCCTGGCCAGTGGCACAATAGGGCTGCATGGTTCTGCCACACGTGTCGACACCTGTCAAATGCTTGTTTTGGTTCACTCGCGCATTGGCCTTTTCGGCCCCTTGTAATCGCTTCTGCAGTCGATCAAGGTATCGTGGTGTTACTTCGTCGAGGAATTTTAGGATGAGGCTATCTCTGCGACCCAGTCTCTCCCTGTCAAGGAACTCTTCTTGGACAGTCCTGAAGAGCCGCTCAATCAGATTGTTGGTGTTTGATTTCAAGAAGGCAATGTGTTTCCTTCCATATTGAGACCACCGATCGCTGATTGTCATCCAATTTTTGATGAAATATTCCTTCATCTCGGCCAGGTTTTCATTCTCCAGGAAGGTCATGAATTCATACGCCACAGAATCAAAGGCACCCTCGTCCTTGACGAGCCTGAGGCTGTTGACATATCTGAAGATTGTGTTTCGGTTGGATTTGTCGCGATCACTGCGTCCAGACACGCCACTGCCGTGGCTTTTCATTTTGCGCCCGATGCTCTGCATGAAATGGAAAGCACACAGGACCCAGAAGCAGTTGAGCTGGTCCAAAGCAGAGATGCAGCATGTGGATTTGTCAATCATGAAGGTGATGTCATCGATCTGTACATCACATGCATCTACAACGGCTCTGATGAATTTTTTCCATTTGGTGGAATCCTCGCCCCCCGAGCATATGCAGTAGGCCACTGGGAAGCCCATGCCATATGGATCTCGCACCAGGAGAGCCAATGTCACATCACCTTTTCGATTCAGGCAATGCACAGCATCAGCGAACACCATTGTATGGCAGGCTTTCATCACCTTTCTTTGCTCTGGGCTGCAAATCGCGATCTGCACATCGTCGCCTCGCTCAAAGTATAGAAAGTGTTCGCGGTGTTGATTGTACAGAGCCTCGCAAGCATCCAGGTCGTTCCCGGAGGCCTGTCGCTTGTTGTATGCTTTTTTGACTCTAATTGCCATCGTCTTATTCAAGAGATGTCGTTCCTCAACCGTGAGATCATGCCGGGTGGCACCTGTCTGATACTTGATAACGTTGACAGCCTTTGCAGGTTTGAATCCAAGGTCGTACAGGTCATCCAATGCCCTCTTCAGTCGAGGTGTCTCAGGCTCGTGGTAATCTCCAGAACCCGGTTCGTGATTTGTGTGGGTCTGAAGTGCCTCAGCGTAGATGGCATCCTCGTATCGAAACTTTGTGAGGCGGGTTCTGTATTCGCAGTTGACTTTCTTTCCTTGCTTGCTTGTTGCCGGCACTGCTTTCTGCTGTCCCCTTGAGCAAGTCAGTACAGCAATGGTCTCCGTCGGCTTTTGCAATGCCACATATGTTTCGGAGCGTTCATTGGCTCGACGCTCGCAGGTCTTGCCAAAGAACGGGTCGGAATGGACACAAGAAGCCAACCATGCCACATAGTCCTGATGCCCGCGCTTCCTTCCTCTTCCGCTCCAAGATGTCAAGGGTATCGTCACCTGGCACCAAACTCTCGTTACCTGGATGGCGAAAGTGGTGATGATGGATCAGCAAGGGCATCGAATTGAAGTTGTTCGTGAGATCGTACCTTTGCTACATTTGTGAACCAGTCTGCTCTTCTCCGCTGTCTCAAACAGCTTTTTGATCTCGCAAAAGGTCAGATTTTCGAATTTGTAAATGATCCTGCGCGGAATGTTCGCATTATCATAATCTGAAGGTTGATGAGATACATACTGTTCGTTGTCGAGCAACAAAAATCTCGTATACTTTAATTTCACGTCAATCTGTGTTGTCTCCATGCTGGGATATTCTTCTTGCACAGCCACGGTGCACATCAAGGAGGTTCTCGGACCATCCTCGATGACAGCATTCACGACACCACAAGACCCGTCTGGAATGGATAGTTTGTTGGAATTACCAGCACCGTACACCACCACTCGCTGCCCAATTTTTGTTGGATGAATAGGAAAACGCACTGGCGGGCATGCAAACACTCCCATTATTTCGGATGTGGGGTAATATTTCAATCTGTGCCCAGGCTTCAGCTTTCCTTCTTTCAAAATGTCTTTGTCGCATGATATCCCGAATTCTCGGTGGAGATCTCCCGTCTCTGCGTCGATATGTTCCCGTTCTTGTAGAATCATACCCCAAACACCATCTTTCCTCCTAATGACACTTTGCCCACATTCATACGAAGGACGACCCTCACGCGTAGGTCTTCTCTGCCAGGGATACTCACTCAAATTTTGAGGATTTAAATATTCTTTTTCAATACTGCATCGATCCCTCGGAATCGTATGCTGCATATAATGGTCTGAAAGAACTTGGATGCCAGTGTGAGTCAAAACCTGCTCTTCTTCTTTGCTCAAAGAAACAAGGAAGAACTCGCAGACAGGTACGCCTCGATCAAGTGTATTCATGTCAGGGTCTTTGAGGACGAAAATACACATCCCAACAAGGTCTGCAACGTCATCGTCAAACAACAAGATCGGCATATCTTGCTTCATCACTAACAGGTGGAATTGCATCAAGTCCTTGGCATACTTGGGCACTGACTTCGGCATGGTTGCGGGCTCATCAACCTCATATATATTCAATATACAAGGAAACGAAATCACACTGGAAGGCAGCGATAAAGCAGATGGGCACGCGACAATATATGGCCTGGTACGCAGCGGCCAGAACCCGTTATTGAAGACCAGATATTCGCGCAGGTCTTCGTCGCGCGGTATGTCTTCGCCGCCAAACGCATAGCATATTCTTTTCAAGTAGATGATATTGGCATCGTCAAACGTCTGAATTGGAAGACGCAGTCGTCCCTGTCTCCTCAAGGACGTGTAATATCGCTCCCCAGATATCTCATACAGCTTCCCTGCCTCAACCCGTGCTCCGAGAGCCTGGTCGAAGGCATCAGTCCCGCGGCGCAGGTCCCAAAAGTCCTTTTCACATTTCTGTGGATCAAAGGGTATGATATCTAGACCTTGAAGCACTCTGCCCTGCTCCTGAGTCCACAGTGGTGGAGAGTCCTGGTCGCCCATGAGTCCCGTGAAGCGTTGCCACCAGTGCGACTCTGGCGATTGATTGCCTTTATATAGCCCTTACAATTAAACAATATCTATTGCTTACTATCCATCATATGAATTTGAAAGCATAAACTCTCCGACGCTCACCCAAAATTCAAATTAGTCTAAGCGGGAATGCCGCCATATTTTCAGAATGGGGTTTGGAAACACGGCGGTGATCCGGCTTATAAGCGGGAACGCCGCCGAGTTTTGGGGTTTTGGCCATTGGGCGCCACCCTCAAATACGGCGGTGATCCCGCTAGCGGGATAAGCGCTTATAAGCGGGAATGCCGCAGCAAGTGGTACTTTGGGGGAAAAACTTTATATAGCTGTAACCACAAACGCGATTCCCGCTTCCCTGCAGCAGGATAAATTACACTGTGTACATAAAAATGACTAGTATTGTAATATAAGGTTATTGAGACTGCGAGGGGTACGAAGCCGGCCACGCTGCGTTTGCGAGCGTCGATTTAGCGAAAAATTCGCGTAAATTCAGATGCCCGAATTTTTGTGGTGCCGTATTACCGCCGTTGAAGCGCTATAGAAATACAAATACATATGATACATAAGATGGTATATCTCTCTGCCCATAAATACCGCCCAGGGCTACAGGACGTGGCCAAATCTGGGCGTCATTAACGGTCGATTGTCCGTGCGCACCTGTAGTTGGTATCTATAGCACAGTACTGGATTTTAATTAACTTACTATGTATGTAAATTACAGAAGAATTGGATTTGAGCTGGTTTGGTGGGCACCATAGATAGATCACCTGCTTTTAAGGCTTGCTATTGGTATGATGATGGTGGACAGCATCATTTTGTTGGCAGAATAACACGCTGTTGCGTTGTATTAGTGCATATACGAATGCAAATATAAGAAGTCCCTTTTAAATAAGATTAACTTACATTGTGAGACGCAGGTCAAGGGTTTACATATCAATCATGAGTGTGCACTTCAAATGACTTGGTAAATCTGGTGTTGCATTATCCCTATTTACATACAGCATACTATAGACCTGTCTTGCAATAGATTTGATAATGCAAGACGACCGCTTGTCACTTAATCTTTGAAGGTCTGATACCAAGTTCAGGAGATTGTCTGCCAGCAATGAACAGTCCATGAAGTCGTGTTGCTTAGTATCCTTACTGCAAGATTATGAATACACGTATATGTTCCTGACCAATATACATGATGCACTTAGCAGTGACGTACCTACTACCAGATCCAGTAGTTGAGGGTGTTGTGGTCTTGCTTTGTTTATGCATCACACGCCTTCTGAAATTAGACCTGTATGATGTGATTGCTCTGCAATAGGCAGTTGCTTGTGCAGTCTATTGAATGTTTTGAAGATGTATTCAGAGTATATAATGCAACGTACTTTATAGCAATATCATGATACGCGCGATTATGACCAAGGATACGTGTCAAGAGACATGGGTACATTTGAACACATATCTTTGAATGAATGTCATCTTTAGACATGAATGTTTGAGCAATGTCAGTCACAAGTTCATGAACAAATTGTTGATCTAGTGGTAATGCATCCTGGTCATCATGACTGGTTTTCATACGCTTCGCAGCAGCATGAAGAGCGTCCTGAGCAGCCTTGGCCTGCCCAGCTGGTGTCATGAACCAGAGAGTGATCTCAGATTCCGTATTGATAGCAAGCAACTTTGATACTGTAACTGTGAATAAAACCTTATTTGTAGCATATTTCTGTAATTCATCTGTTGCTACAGGCTCTGCCTCAGGTGTCGTCGTAATCCGAACCGAACTCAGAATAATGTCACCGTCTCGAGTGTCGTCGAACAACACTTGTAACAAAGTAGCAGTTATTTGTACTTCTTGCTTATCTTGTGACAGTGTTTTACACACACTAAATGACTGACGCAGTTGTTTGTCGACATAAATGTGTATTTGTTTGCCACTAGAGTTCATGTCGTCACCTTGGTTATCACTACTGGCAGAAGATCTTGACGAAAGACTGCCACTCATGTATGCTTTTTTGATAACGAAATGATGAAATAAAGTATGCTTTGGATACGGATAGGACAGTCACAGGTAAATAGCAATTGCAATGCAAAAGTTGCAAATTGGCTTGGCCATGGCCATGGGATTGCGCCATGCCGGCATGCACCCATTTAAATGTCATACGATACGCAACACTGGCATTGCAAAGGTAACCATATCATAATACTGTTGTATATGACATGATATATGGCTGTTATGCGGTTGCAGTAATACTGAATGGCTCACTCAAAGTTGAAATACAACGTGGACCTTGAGAAGCTCACTGCAGAGTCTCCAGGGCATTTCATAGTGTATTGCATCAAGCATGTGCACAATAACAAAGTATATATAGGACAAACGAAGCAAGCTTTGCTCACTCGGATTCGAGCGCACCAAAAGAGACCTGTTCGAAAGATGAGAAAGGATGTCCAGGCATTGCAAAAGACGTCTGAGACCTGGACTGATGTGTTCAAGGTATATATTTTAGACATTGTACAGAGTAAGAGAGAAGCTAATGCGGTTGAAACAAAGATGATTAGAGAGTTCCAGTCACACACTGCCCTGGGGTACAACGACCCTTTGATGGTTGGTGATCCATTTTGCAAAGGAATGTACCAACAAATGTATCAACGCACATAAAGATATTTTTGTTACCGCTACGTAAAATATGCACTGTGTTGTAAATAATATCAACATCGCATGCAGGGAGACACTCTTGTCTCCTTGATCTTCTCATATCGTCTTTTTAAGGAAGCCTTGGATGTGATGGACCCCCTCGGATCTCCCACGGGTCCATCCTAGAGATCTAGAGCATCTCTTATCATCTGAATGTATCCATGAAGATCAACATACAGGAAAATTTTTTAATTTCGTTTTATTGATTAAAATATTGAATTTCGTCGTGCGAAGCGCGAGGAAATTTTGCCCCTTCATATTAATCAAATTTCGTTGGTCAGCTTCAAATGCCTTGTTTCTTTTATTCAATTTTCGTCAGCCTCTGTTCTGGTTGACCTAACAAGGGCATTTCATACAGGATCTAAGAGATTTGAGCTCTGTGAATCCTCTGGATCATTGAGTGGCAGGGTATGGATGTGTAGCATGCTCAGGGGCAACCCCAGTCAGCAGTTTATGACTCGCAAGTCGCAGTCGATTTGCCTGTCAAGAGGGACATTTGATGGGAAAAGAAGAAGATCAATGAGTCGATCAATATCATCGGTCAAAAGGGTTGCTGGATAGGCAAAGACTGTCAAGCAGGGGAATTGCCAAAAAAATTGGAACTTTTATTCAATTTTCGTTGGCTACTCCCCAGAATATGTGCTCATTTTAATCTAAATTCGTTTTAATGCGATTTACCTAACGAAATTTAAAATTTTGAGCTGTTCCATCTAGGAGTTATTATTATAGATTAATCAGGTCTTAATTAGATATATTAAGTAGGTGATCTTCCTTCCTACTTACATTGGTGGAGCTGACAGAATCGAATTTCCCCGACAGAAATTGTGCTAGCTATGCCGCCTCGTCGCAGCACTCGCGCGTCCACTAAGCGAGCTCGCCCGGAGATGCCCTCGGATCCTCAATCTACTCCACAGGCCTTAATGGGATCCGGATCGGCCAGTGTGAATGCGGCGGGGTCATCTATGGTTTCTCAACTGGGTGGAGGCTATTACCAGGTTATGCCTTCCTTGGAGAGTTTTTCCTCGGTGGAAGCTTTTGTCGAGACCCAGGTTAAGGTTATGCGAAATCGTTTTCAATTGGCTGATGACGAAATTATTCAGCAATTCTGTATGCGTTTGGAATTGAAACCCGTCGACGTGTACCTACAGATGAGTCTAGACGACTTTACCGCAACCTTGCAGAAACTGTTTCCTCCAGTGGCGGAAACGTTGCCTCAGTTATGCTTTTGGAACTTGCCTGTTTTGCCTAATACGGCTGCTGTTGAGCGAGTGCTTAGCACTCTCGATGACATGCACGCTCTTGCCAATAACCCAGCCTTTTTGTCATGGTTTCATGCCAACAGCCACGCGTTTATTGCCTTAGCTATGGCCAAGAGTTTGCCGAATCCGCTGCGTAAGAAGCTTGATATTGAGTCCATTACCTCGACGCAGGATATTCGCACACAGGTGCAGCAGTTGAAGCATTCCTATGCGCCTCCTCAGTTCAAGCGCAATAACGGGTCGGATCGTCAGCGCAGACAAGACCCGCGCTGGAGGCGGCCTCCAGTTACGCATGCAGCTCAGACTATGCAGCCAGAGGCAGGGCTACAAGCCCCTTCGTTCAAATATGACGGTGAGTAATTCTTACATTTTCGGTCTTTTCTGGGTAACGTCCCCTCTTTAGATATTTTCGGGTTGAGCAGTTCCAATTGCTCGTATCAATGGTGTGTCCACCGTTTGGTAATCTACCCCCATGATATTGCCTTGGTTGATGAATGCGTCCGTCGCCCGCTGCTGTGTCCATCAGTGGTCATCCCAAGAACCATATTGCCTTGGTTGGTGAAGCGTTCATCGCACCACTGCTGTGTCCATCAGTGGTCACCCCAAGAATCATACAGAGCTACTTCTCGCCCCACTGTTGTGTCCTCCAGTGGTTATAAGCATGAAATTGCCTTGGCTGGTGAAGCGTCTATCGCACCACTGCTGCGTCCACCAGTGGTCACCCCAAGAATCACAAACGAGGTTGATGAAAGCAACTGCTTGCACCCTTGCTGCGTCCAACAAGGGTCATGACCTCCCTAGTTTCCACTATTGTCTCGTCAATTCGGCATTGAATCGGCATGCATCCCGGTTTTGGCTTTCTCTCTTTCTTAATTCGGGTAGTGTTCTGTAACCTCCTGATGTCCTTCACATTTCTATGCAGAGTTGGCCTCCGTCACAGTCGGGTTTCCACCGATCGCCGTGGGCACCCTATATGATGCCCAGTCATCGACAATTCCGGTGCACATATTGCTCGACACGGCGTGCTCGGCCAACGTTATCGACCAGGCCTTGGTTACCAGACATTCTTTACCTACGCAGCGTTTGCGTCAGCCATTGTCGGTCACATTGGCGTCAGGGGTTGCCCATTCAGCCTCTTTGTCTGAAGTCATTCAGTTGCGCATCGCAATTCAGGAATACTCAGCTGTCCTGGCATTCGTTGTCATGCCCCAAGTGGCAGATGTTACTCTCGGAGTGCCGTGGTTTGAGGATCACCAGGCCATCATCAACCATGGTACACATGAACTTCGTTTTGAGTATCAGGAGCAGTGGTTTTCCACCTCCATCTATCCTATTGGCAGGCAAGTTATGGCTTCTTCACACATGAGCCACATTCCTCCTTGCATCTTGAAGTACTCATGCGTTTTTGAGCCACCGTCAGGGTTGCCCCCACAGCGCTCTATTAATTGCGACATACAATTAGTGCCGGGGGCTTCTCCTTCGTCTCAGAAAGCGCGTCGTTGTGGCCCCAAGGACCGAACAAAGATTCGACAGGAAGTCGACAAGCTTCTCAAGCTTGGGTTTATAGAGTATTCACAATCAGCCTGGGCTTCTCCAGCTTTTATCGTTCATGAACCAAACCGTAAGGATCGGTTAGTCTTTGATTTCAAATGCTTGAATGCTGTCACAATACCTAACAGATTTCCTATTCCTCATACGGATGACCTGATAGCACAGTTTGGAGGCAAATCCATATTTAGTGTGATCGACCTGAAGTCGGCGTATCATCAGGTTTTGGTAAATCCTGACCATTGCCACCTGACAGCATTCATTACCCATGAGGGTTTATATCAATGGCGTGTCATGCCTTTTGGATTATGCAATGCACCGAGCATTATGCAGCGCCTTACTTCGGATTTGCTGCGTCGCTATGATCTCCGAGATCATGCTGCGGTGTATCTCGATGACATCATTGTCGGCACTTGCACTCATGAGGAGCATGAGTCTATTCTGGAGCGCCTGTTTGCCGCTCTAGCAAAGAGGACTATCGCATCGCGCCTGAAAAATGTCATTTTTTCCAAGAAGAAGTCCAATTTTTAGGGAGTCGCCTTTCCAAGCATGGATTGCAACCAGTGCAAGTCAGCTTTGATGCCATCCAAGCGTGGCCAGTGCCTGCCAACACGAAGCATGTCCGCCAATTTCTTGGGTTGTGCAATTATTATCGCCAGTACATTGCGAATTTTGCGGCGTTGGCTGCTCCGCTCAATCAACTCACCAGTTCCAAAGTCACATTTCAGTGGACCGCCCAGCATCAGTCAGCGTTTGAAGGGTTAAAGCAGTTACTGAGCAAGCCTCCCCTCTTGAGGTTGCCCATTCCAGATCAACCTTTCTATATCAATACGGATGCCAGTCTCATCGCTGTTGGGGCAGTCTTACAGCAGTACCATACCGATGCATTATTTCCAATCTCTTATATGAGCGTTTCGCTTAACCAAGCTCAGCGAAATTATAGTACCTTTGATCGTGAATGGCTTGCCATCATGGCAGCTCTGGACAAGTGGAAGCCTTTGATTTTTGGTGAAAAGGTCGTGATCAGGACTGATCATCGTCCATTAGTCCACAAGTTCCAGCAAAGTATTGCCGTTTCTCAGTCATCAAGGCATGTCAGGTGGATGTGTGAATTGCTTGAATGGGGCCCAGAACTGTCAATAGAGTATCAGAAAGGTGAAACAAATATTGTTGCTGACGGCTTAAGCAGGCGCCCAGATCATGAGCTGGTGGTTGCTGCAGTCCACTTGGAGGGCCCTCCCTCCGTATGCCCTTGGTCTTCCTTAGCCATCTTTCAAGAGCATCACCCTGCAGACATTAATCGAGTATTGCTTAAGCGCCACCTTAGAGAGGAGTCTATCCCTTTTGTGTATGCAGCGGTTCAACTCACCTTGGCAGGGGACACTTGGATATCTCAGGTACAAGCTGCGTATGCCTCGGATGCAATTGCTCAGGCTCTCTTACATTCAAAGTCAACTACACTTCCTATTCCGAAAGAATTGGTGGTCCGTGATGGTGTTATCTACCATTGGCCATTGGCTCAGCGCGACAATGGCCCACCATCATGTTTGTATGTCCCAGACATGTTGCGAGGTAAATTGCTTCACTACTACCATAATAATGAGCACCAGGGCGCGCACATGGGTATAGATAAATGCTATCAGAAGCTTAAAATTAAATACTATTGGCCTGGGATGTATAATCAGCTGCGTCGCTACATCTCAGCATGTCCAGTCTGTGCTTGTTCCAAGCACTCTCGGCAAAGCTCCTGCAGGATTGTTACAGTCGCTGGAAATCCCTAATCGGCGTTTTGGCATCATTCACATGGATTTTGTAGGCCCATTTCGTAGAACCTCATTGGGTTCCAATGGCATTTTGGTTGTTGTTGACAGGTTGACTAAATTTGCTGTCTTCATCCCTTGTGACGTCCATGTGGGTGGCCCCGAAACCTTAGAGTTACTGCGGCACCATTTCTTCAATCTTTTTGGGCATCCTGATGTGATTATCACCGACAGGGGGTCGGCTTTTACAGGCCAATTTTTCAGAGCTTACATGAAGACTGTTGGCATTGAGCACAGGCTGGCTACGGTTGAACATCCTCAAACCAATGGTCAGGTTGAAAACGTCAATGGCACAATCAAACAGATGCTTCGTTCATATTTGTTGGAACACAGATCGCAGGATTGGCATTTAGCGTTACCCACCTTACAGATGGCTTATAATAGTTCGGTGCAGGCATCCACAGGTTGTTCCCCAAACAGGTTAGTTTTTGGAGAGGATTGGCACATGCCAGATTTTCTTAACAAGCCCACGTCTTCATCTTCGCTTATGACGACTGACCACAAGATTTCGTACCTCGTGGATTTCGCCAAGAATCACCTCAGCAAGGCACAGGCAAAGCAAGCTAAGTATTATAATCAACATCATAGACCTCTTTCCTTCAACATTGGAGATCTCGTATTCGTCAAGATTTCTGATGCTAAAGTGCAGAAAAATGGGTCCCTTGCACCAAAGTATGAAGGTCCATTCTCTATTATTGATCGTATCGGAGACACAGCGTACAAGCTGGATATTCCTCATAGGAAGAGCAACCAAACGGCGTACTACCATGTTTCCAAGCTTAAGAAACATGTTCAGTCTCAGGACTTTGTAGAACCTACTGTGACGTCCTCGTTGGAGCCTCTTGTTGTAGAAGAAATTGTGGATGTGAAAGAGGACGAGTATGGTACACCCCACTACTTGGTCAAATTTCAGCATAAGGAGCTTGATAAGGTTCACGACTGGAGGCCAGTTACTAGTTTTACTGAGGCCGATTGGCATAAGATCTTCGTCTTTCACAATTTCTGGCCACCACAGTCTCGTCACCCGTCTTTCCCTCAGTACTACTACAACGTTTAATCTTGTCGCAAAACCCTTGGTTTTTGCTGAGGGGGGAGGAATGTGATGGACCCCCTCGGATCTCCCACGGGTCCATCCTAGAGATCTAGAGCATCTCTTATCATCTGAACGTATCCATGAAGATCCACATATATTATTCTACTTAAATCTATTATCAGGTCTTAATTAGATATATTAAGTAGGTGATCTTCCTTCCTACTTACATTGGATTTCTTAAAGGAAAGCATGACATACACTTGGTGTACAGTTGCTACCTTGGCAGAAATAAGCATGATTACTGCGTTAAAGCATGATCATGTCTTCTTCACAGTTGCACGTCTGCTCCTCTTCTGCTTCTTCTCAGGAGTGACTGTAGGAACAGGCTGTCCTTTTCTGAGTGACTTGCTCAGTGGACTCTTCTTCATATACAGGCTCTTCTTTTATGAAGATACCATTTCCTGGAGTTTCACTGATAATCACAACATCGTCTCTGTTATCATCGGACTCAGAGTGATGATCATCATTTTCATGGCTTTCTTCTTCCTCGTCTTCAGACACATTTTGTGGTTGACCAAGTGCTTGCTGCACATTGGGAGAAAATTGAGTCGGAGGAATAGCTTCATCTTGCTCAGGATCAGGACGGAAAACACTTGCAGCGAAATTGTCGCAAAATGTTTTAGCAAACGCTTGATTTGGTATTTTTTCAGTATTGAAAACATCTTCAAATCCACCCATCATGTACCCAAGAATCATGGCTTCTCTGTACGAAGGATGCAGTCTTTGTTCTCCTTGGATTTTCGCATACAGTGGTTGAGCATCAGATGCCAACCAGAAATCCTCTTCTGCATACTGTGCCGTATACCAACGCCTTTTCCTCGCATATTCCAGGAATGGCCACCACGTTCCAATGGTCAAAACAACCTTCGTTGATCTTCCATTTGGGCTTCTGACTCCTGTTCTGTTTGCAGCAACCAGTTTCATTGACTCATAATACTGTTGTCGTGCACTGACCGTTGTAAAGGATGATGGAATCTTTGTTGGATCAACTCCATTGTATACCACAAGTGTATACAGTTGATTGTCTGTCAATGATGTTTCCTCATCAGGAAAGTCATTCTTGGCACTACATATTGCAAGGACGCATGTATGATGCGCGTGCTGTATTGAATATCATATATCACAAACGTATATTGAGGCGGCAGAACACATACCGTTGTTGCACTTGCTGCAAAGTGCGGCGTTCCAGTTCAGCAAGATTAATGTTTGCAGACCACATAGTCAAATGTTGTTGACTCAAAGTATTGTGACGTTTTAAAACTTTTTTTTCTATCTGCATTTTTTTACCAGCCGCCGTTTTCCTCCACCATCATCCATACTTTGCCAGGGTCAAATTAAAAAGATAAAATGACTCATTGAATATTCTGACCATATCGTGAGAAAAATGAACCATATGGTCAAAAGAATGAACCATATGGTCAGAAAAATGAACCATATTACAAAATGTGCATGCATCAGTCCGTGCACAGTTCAATTTTATTCATACGTGTGCTATGTTGAAGGTTTAAGGTATATTACATTACAATTATCTTACAGTATAAAAATTCTTAAGTATGCCCGGTATAAAACGAAGTAGGGACAATCTTAGCAGGGAACAGCTCCGCAGCATTTGCTCTGACCTAGGGCTGTCTACAGTCGGAAAACCTCAACTCCTAGTCAGGCATATTAGAGAAAGGAACAATACCTATTATGACTACATGAAGTTGGATAGTTCTATGCTTTCAGAGTGGAGTAGTGCGTGTGAAACTCTGGTGTCAGACATTCAGTGCTGCCCAGTCTGCAGTTTCGTTGATTTTGGAGGCAACGACTCCTTTCGAGGAATTAAATGCTTATCTCAGGATTTACAAATCATCTTGAAGCAGAATTACAATGCATGGATTCAGTACTCTGTGCAGCAAAAGTGGATTTACACCAGTGCCACAAGAAATTGTGCACTGCAACTGGTTGACTTGAAACTTTTCTTGGAAACACCTGAAAGTGAACGTGGCAATCTACAAGTGTGTAAATCATGCTACCAGGTCAACAAGGATAAAGAAAAGCTGGAAATGAAATCACGATTGCCATTCAATTATGGCACTGTCGCATGCCATGATAGCTGTGTGCCATATAGCACACTGTACTTTGCTATGCTGTCAGAAGAACCGTTTTACAGGTCATACTTTTCATTGCTTGACGTCACTTATGTTGTCAACCAAATGACCTCGGGATGCACGCTTCGACCAAAGGTACATGTGTTCTTCGAAATGCCATTGTTTGCTAACAAATTGCAACACACAAGTATTGAGGAGGAGGCACATATGCAAAGGCATGACAATGTTCAGGCTTTTCATGCCATGGGTTTACAGCAGCAGAGACCTCCGGATTCGATTCTAAGCTTGTATTTTACAAACAGAAGGCACAATGTACTGTTTCACAAGTACCTGCCTTTGCTAGAAAGGAAAAATTGCCAGGGACAGGCTCTCTACACAGGCCCTGCAGATTCAGTCATGCTTACCAATATTATTCAGCCATCCAAGGCTCGAGATGTATCAACGGCTGCAAATATTACAAACACTCAAAGCAATATTCTTGCAGACAACGAAGTGCTGTCTGTCATGTGTGGGCGGCCACATACTGCAGATGGAATCCACAGCCATGAACAAATACAGGTTGGGTCAGTTCAAGACCGCGAGGGATTGCAGGAAAGAAACGTTACTACGACGGTACATGGCGGTATAAATACGACAGATCTACGCGACGACTCGTGGAATATTGATCATGGGACAATGGAGCAATTACTCTTTCCACATTTGTTTCCTCAGTTCACAGTCAACCACATCCCAAACACCTGCTTTAATGTTGGAATAGGCCAATTCAAAAAGTATTTGTCTTTCAGGTGCCATCAACTCTTTTCGCCATATTCTCTTACTCAGGAATATATATGCCTTATGTATCAAGCGATGAAAACAACAGAATACTCATCCACTAATACCAGGGTAAGTTGATAATCAATTAGCCTAGTACTAAAATGCGTTTACTTCTATGCCTTTCATTCTCTACTGCAGGTAGTCATTCAACAAGAATATGACAGACAACAAAAAGCTTGTGCCAAGGAAGGAAAAAAGTTCGTCCTCCAAACATGCCTTGATACAATTGAGAAATACAAAATCTCCAACCATATTAAAGGCAGTCCTCTGTGGTATAAGAATCAATTACACAACATTGAGGCAGTCGCAGCCAAGAAAGGAATTCCTCATTTGATGATGACATTGACAGTGGATGATTGCTCGGCCACCAGGTGGAAGGAGTACGATTTGCTAGATGACATTCTCAGGCAAATTAACCCAGGATTGAAAGCAAAATCTGCACCATGTGAGACAACCCTATTGTTTCATAACAGGTTTCAAAACTTTTTCAACCACTTTATCTTGGGTCTTGACGGAGGGTGTCAGCTTTTAGGAAGAGTTACAAATCATGTTATTAAATATGAACTGCAAGGCAGACAAGCATGGCATACCCATGTGTTGCTCTGGATCCACCCAGATGATTTACCAGATGTTGAGAAACTGCTTACCATGGAAATACCGTACGAAGTCGATCCTGAGACAGGAGAATACAAAGTGCCATCAGACGAAGTGCTTGCCATGCTGCACAACATTATTGTGCAAAAAAACCAGCATTCATGCAGCTCTCAATGTCGCTTGCATGGTGAATGTAGATATGGATTCCCATTTCCTGCACAGTATTCACATACACCTGTCCTTTGCCCAAAATCAAAGAGGTATTTGCCATACTGCCCAGGGTACAGACATAGAAACACAGTCTGTTACGTTCCTATGATTGCCTTGCTGTGGAATGCTCATACAAATGTTGTGCGAGTCACAAATGATAATCTCAGCTACTACTTACTCAAGTACACTGCTAAGGCAGAGCCTGCTGGATCGTTAATGGTGGAGCCAGATGCCATGCATTCCCTGACAGTGCCAGATTGTTCTGAAATCACCAGGAGAATACTGACTGATGTAGTGTATAGCAAACCAGTCAGTGTTTCTGAGGCTGCCCTAAACATGCTTGGCATTGATGTTATTTCATTCAGTGATCAGGTAGTCTTTGTCAACTCATGTATTCCTTCTCAACGAACTTCAGCAGAATCTGTGGTTACCAGACGAGGCAAAGACGCTTTTACACTTGATCAAATTTCAGCTTACTGTGATCGACCTCCACACATGGAATCTCTCACAATTGTTCAATTTTATGAGCAGTATGACGTTGTACCGCGCAAACAAAGCACATGTCAAGAAGGAACGTTCGTTGTCATGCATAATAAGCAAATTGTCAAGCGCAAAAAAGAAGCAATTGTCAGGCTCTCCAGATATGCTCCAGGAAGCGAAGATCCAGAGGGTTTTTTCTTCAACGCCTTGTTGCAGACACAAAAATTTCGAAGGGAAAATGAACTGCTTGGACGTGATAGCACATATTACGGTAAGTGCGTCGATCTTGGGCTTGCAGACACAACCATACGTCTGCGCCACATGCTGGAAACACACTACATGAACATGCTAGCATCAGAATTCAACCTGGATAAAGATTGTCAGTTTATTTATGATCATTACGAAAATCGAACTGGTGTAGAAACGCATACACCCGTATACCCATCTCCAACAAACCACCACAGCCATGATGTACCAGTCCTTACACATGATCAGCAACAGGCATTTGACCATATCAAGCAGAATCCTTCAGGCTTCCATGTCATTCAGGGAGGCCCAGGTTGTGGAAAGAGCTTTATTATCAATCAGATTCATCAATACTTTCACTCGATGAAGAAAAATGTAGTGCTGTGCGCTAGCACTGCAATTGCAGCTGTCAACATACACGGCCAAACCATAGACCGTGTTGTTGCTTTGGAAAGGTCAGGGGAAAAACGCACCAATATCAATTTTCGAAACAAAGCCTATCTATATTGCAAGGACGCTGATGTTATCATTGTCGATGAAGCCTTTATGCTGACTGCATCAAAATTGGACATTTGCATCAAGAGAATTCTCAACTGTGGTGATATGGTTGAAGAAGATCAAATAGCTCACAAGCTCTTCATTCTTGTCGGCGACAGCAATCAACTTCCGCCAATATGCCAGCACAAGTCAAGAAGTGACAATCAACTTATGGAAACTTGCAGAGTCTGCAACATTATGAACAGCGAATTCAGCAAGTATACCTGGCACATTCACAACCTGTCTACCTCCTGCAGATTTAGCGGTGATCCTAAATGGGGAGAATTCATCCTAGGGTTAGTATCCAATAACACGCCGCCCAGCCGTGAGCAAATTAAACACTTGTTTTCATCTAGAGTTCTGCCTCAACATCAGTGGCTGCCATTCCTCATAGATAACCCAGATGCCATCTCCATCCACGCAAAAAATGACAATGCCTTGGAATTAGGGGAACGCTTGCTAGTCCATAAGTGTCAAACAGCTGGTATACCGGTATTTGACATTACTCCTACATTTCGTATACTGTCTGGGACTCCACCCCACTCAGATGACTTGATAGCCAAAGTAAAGGAATCCTTCACTCATGACCTGCCAAAGATTCATTGCATGCGCAAGATAGCAATTGGCACAGAAGTTATATTCTCTAAAAATCAGGATTTCGACAAGGGACTCATCAACGGAGCAGTTGGAAGTATTGTGTCTGTTGCATACAAGAATCCTAATAAGCCAAACAGGTTAAAGCAAACAGATTATGTCACTACTCCTTTGCATTCACAAGACATGATTCCCTGGGCTCTCAAAGTGTACGTCAAAGCTACCAAACAAACGGTCACTCTGTATGCCCAGGAGGATGTCAGATATCTCAGTAATGGCTTCAAGTATGCTACACGACGGTTTCCCATTATGCCAGCCTCATCATTCACTGCACACAAAGCTCAGGGGAAAACCATCAAAACCAAAGTGCTCCTGGATATACGAGACATCTTTCAGGAAGGGCAGCTGTTCGTCATGCTAAGCCGTGTAACCACACTGCAGCAGATCTACTTGACCAAATTACCCACGCCAGACCTTTTCAAAGTTTCACCCATTTCTGAATGTGACATCAATCAATAGCCTCCATCATGTAACTTCACGAATACCTTTCTCATTAATTCACTAGTAACTAGTCTGGTAAATATAAACGTGCTGCTGAGCTCGTACTTGCCTTGCAAGTATATCAGAATGTCCTTGTCTACATTCCTGCAATACTTCCTGAACATTTCTTCAGTGCTTGCCTTGTCAACTGCCTCTCTCACATTAACACCGTGATACTCTAGTGCATCCAGTAATACACCATTTGGCTGGCACCCTCCGTTCAATTCCCCTTGCACTGACGCAACAAACCTCAAGTACTCTTGATGCTTTTTGAAGCAGTGCAGTTTCGACGGACGGTGCCCCGCAATTACTGCCTGCAATCGCTCACTACTGCTCAAACTAAATAATTTACTAACAGGTTCATCAATACTGTCATCAATTTGGCAACCCAGCAACTGCAATACCTGACACTCTCGCCATGCAATGCGCTTTTCGTATGCTTCGCGTAATTCTATTAGCGTCATACCATGCCAATTCCTTCTACACTAGAAACATATTATTGCTGTATTACATCCTTCGATATGTATAAATGAATCAATAACCCACTCGTTTTCCAAATATCGTCTGTTCCATTATCAGCCTGCAGCCCTTTACAGCAATCTAGTGCCCAAGCTGAAAGGGCGGTCCATCCGCCCTTTCCATCCAAACATCGCTAGGTCGATTCAAATGTCATGAGACTCACGTCAATAAGGGGCCCGCGAGAATGTTTTTTATTTTGTAAAATATTCTCTACAGGAATATTGTGCCTGTGGTCATGCACAGGCCTCAATGGAACATTGTGCCAGAGATTGTCCAATTGCCAAGCATGTTTATAGCCTTCTCAAACCGGGCATTTTGTATGAAGACATCAACAGCCACTTCCAGCTTCTTGTTCATAACATATGGAGCAATACAACTCCCAAAGATATTGACCCACATATATGGACAGTGATCAGTATTCTCACAATCAATGCGTTGGATGTGGGACGCAAAACGGCTTATAGGATGCTACATCACAGTACCAGAGAACAACGACAACACCCACAGGAGATCGTCAGAAAAGCCAGTCAAACAGCAGAGCAATACTTCTGGGAAACGCTGCAACACAGAAAATCTCAGCTCCCACCACGGTCCAACAACAAGCAAGATTTGCCCTTTCTAAAATGGCAATCTACCACACATCGATGGAAGATTCAGAAACCATTGGTATGGACTCTCACCAGAAATAACATTCTCAGCAACAGCCGCTAAAACAGACAGTACGTTCAGTTCAACAGTATTTTATAGTCAGTAGAAGTCCAACATCAGATTTTGCCTGAAGTATGATGGCCTCCCTGCTCCTGTTCGGTTTAGTGGTACCAAGAGTAAAATATTCACAACCTGGAGCAGTCGTCATATGAATGGCCAATAAAATCTGTTTTCTAACACCCAGCAACCTTATCGTTGAACAGCACTATAGAGAAGTATGTCCAATGGACAGCATTTGGGTCAGGAGGTTTTTTTCATCCCTACGTAAATCTCTAAACATTTTATTTAGGGATTTCCTCCTGGGGGCCTGATTGTCTTGGATGATATTCGTCATATTTTTCGCCTGTGTAATATATCCCAAAAAAAAATTTTTTTTTTTGTATGTATGGTTTTACATCAATGCCCCCTGACCAGGTCGCCTCTTGATCAAGCGGGGTACCTGTGGTGGGGTACCCAGGGCTCCGTGAAAAGAAATAAGAAAAAGGAAAAGACAAAGACAAAACTAACGACACACTAATATCAGAATCTTCTCGAGATTTGAAAACTCCACTTGAAATGAAACTGAGACTCAAAAGAGTAGCGAAAGTCCTCTCACCCAGGTTCTATGCAAAAGATAAACATGGTATCGGCATATTCTGAACCACGTGAGACAGACTACCAAAACAAGGGGCACAAATCTGTCCGTGTACTGAATTACTGTTGAGGGGAAAAAGGCGACACCAGAGGAGAGACCTGCCAGCACTGGGCTTCCTGGGACCACTGAAGAGGGGCTGAAGAAGCCAGGGAGGGAGATCCTGCCTCCAAAACGTGTGTGTAACACGTTAAAATGGATACGCATACCTTGCGAGCCAGCTGTATGTAATAATCAATGGATTTGACTCTCTGGTCGCGCTGAGCCTTGTATATGGTCTTTCGAACTGTATCAATACTGTACGTCGTGGCAATGCATATCAAGGCCCAAGCATCCAAGGGATAATTGCCCCATGGATGAACCATCCATATGGATCTAATAATATCCTGAGCTGCCTGTAGATCTACCTGAAATAAGTTGCTGCATAAGGAGAGCGCGATGGGGCAATGGTAAAAGAAATGAGCTCTGCCTGGTTGGACTGGACTGAAATGGCAAATACAGGGCTGATCGACTTTAATTCTTTCACTGGTGATACCTGTCCTCATAATTGTTTCCCAGAAGGCGATCTTATAAGCTGAGGGAATTGGAAGCCGCGAGAGGGGCGGTAATACACGATAAAGTGGGCGCCATCTGATGGGGTGCTGGAACAAGCACTCCTGAGAATCTGACATCCGTTTATCTTGGATGATTTCCAGCCACTGCTGCCATCTATAGTTTCTATCAGCTTGCTGTCCTTCGGTGAGGAGGAGGGTTCCAAATTTCACTGTATAGTCTTCGAGAGGAATAGTTTCCCCACGTCGCTGCCACTTTTATTTTCCAGTCTTACATGCCCGGTGCACCACGTGGTGATGCATAGTGAAAGGTGAGCACAATCCTCAAATTCGGATTGAGGGGCTCGATTCCTTGAAAGAGCCTTTACTCATCCCCACCACCATCACCTCGTTTAGGCCAAGGTGTAATAATTGATGGATTGCAAACAATTGACTCAAACCATTCGTTCCAGTGATGGAAGGGAAGAAGTGGAATCCACACACGACGAGGCAAGCCTGGAAGTGTGCTTTGGAGGCACTGGGAAGATTTTGCCCACTGGCAGCCCATGAACCTCTGGGCCATGCTTCTTATTCCATCGCTGAGAGAATGTTTGGATAGCTACCTATTGGCTAATGGATGCTTCCTACAAGTTGCACCCCTGGTGGTGGTTTGGGGAACCAGCTGTTGGTGTTGGTGTTCCAGGCTATAATTGGGAGGGTGGCGTGCTCTGGCTTGCCTTGAGGCATCTTTTTGGCGTGGAGATGGAGGAGGTTCCAGAAGGTCTGAACGGCGATGGTCTTTCCTTTGCTGACAATGGTATCTGTTTGGGGGACTGGGCCCTCTGTATGGTACTTCAATTTGTACATGTAGCGTCTGCCTCTGTCAATGGCATACACCGCGCTGACGCAGATGAAGAGCCATATATTTTTTGGCACATGCTGGGGTGGTGTTCCTGTCCATACGAGGAACGGCACTTTTTCCGCATGGATGGACTCGCCCGACAGCTGACCGTACACGGCTGCTGCCACAGGGCAGTGCTTGAAGTGGTGAAGGATGTCAGGTGTCTCGCACATGCCACATGCGCATGGCTTCGACCCCGACGAGCGGATGAAGCCGCCCATGGACGCATGCCAGAACGGCTCCTTCCACCTATTGTCCATCGGGAGCTTCCAGAGGTGTTGGTGGATCAGGGGGCTGCCCGGAGCCTGTGTGGCTCCGCAGAGGGCATACAGCCATCTGTAATAGGCATCGGCCCTCTCTGGCTGTCCTTCCATCGATAACAAGCGAGTGCCCATCTTCACTGTATACTTCTTCATCGGGTGGGCTTTTGGGCCGATGGTCCAGTGGTAGTCGTCCCTGTACCAAGTCTGTTGCTCTGGCTGGGTCCTGTTTGCCTGGATGGTCTCGATGCACGCTGGGATCGAGACCAGATATGCTTATCCCTCGACGATGGTCGTCATTGGCGGCAATGCGCACTCGCGCAAGCACTGGGTGGAGGTAATATGAGCATCATGTGGGTGTAGAAGGAAGGCATTCCACACCAGCTGCGACCACAGTTGCGATGTCCCCACGCGTAGCAGCCGCAAGCACCATTTTGCTTGTCTTGCTTGGGTATGCGCTGCAAAGTTGAGGCAGCCTAGACCTCCTTCTTGTGGTGGGTCCGACATTCGTGTCGTACTCCAGCAGCGAGCATTATCAGGCAGCAGTTCTCGTGTGAGCTTGGTGATCTCTCTCAGGACCTCTTGTGGCACTCTGGTGAATTCTGCAGCATACAGGATTCTCGAAATGACAAAGGTGTTCCACAATCGGAACTTTCCAAAACAGGAGATCCTGGTAGCTTTGATGACCTTGGCTGTCGTTGCCATGCTGTTCAGTTTGCTTTTCCAGTCGACCGTCGGTGGTGCTGTCCCATGGTGCACGGTGATACCCAGCACCTTGGCCTCTGTCACCAATTGGAATCCCTCCATTGCACAGGGCAGTGTGGAGGGTATCCTGCCGATGGCCAGCAGGTGTGTCTTGTCTCGATTTAATCGTTGTCCAGTAGCCTGATGAAACATGTCCATGCAGGCTCTGAACGTCTTGACCTGCTCTTGGCTGCCGAGAAACACTTTGCTATCATCTGCATATTGGCTCAACTTTAGAGTCACGGTGGTGGGCTTGCATGCATCGAATGCTCGTCCCCCATTGTGGCATTTGGCCACTCTATATGGACACTGGAGTGTGATGCCGATGTCCGTGGCATCAATGAGGAGGTGGAGCATGTACCCAATGAGGAGGTAGAGGATGGGTGAGGCCGGACAGCCCTGTCGGATCCCCGCGTGGAACTGCTTGTATGACGATATGTGGTTATCGGCATACACACGGTTCCTAGTATGCTTCATGATACCTTGTATCCAGGCCATAAGGAAGCCTGGCATTCGGAGTTCTCTGCAAATCTGTAACAGAAAACCCCGGTCAATGGTATCATATGCTTTTTGGAAGTCACACAGACCCACCAATGCCCATTTGTTTTCGTGTGTCAAGAGGTGTGGCACCGCATCTTGAATCCATATATTCTGCGCTGAGTGTCGTCCAGGGAGAAAGGCCGTTTGTGTCTCAGGGATGAGCTTACTCATGGGCAGAGTCAGCCGATTCTTGAGCACAAAGGTGAAGATTCTGTAGTCCACATTCAGCAGCGTGATTGGTCTATATTTTTTTGGGTCCGGGCTCACCTCACCTTTTGGTATGGGTCTGATGATGCCATCGAAGAAATTTGCTGGTGCTTCCCCTGTTTGGATCATCTCGGTGTATAGCTTGGCCAAGAATGGGGCAAGCACCCCTTTCAAGGCAGCATACACCGACAGTCGAATACCATCTTCTCCTGGGGCTGTTGTGCTGTTCATCTGCTTCATCGCTCTCAAAACCTCGGATGGATGAATTTCATCCGTGGTGTGGAATTCCTCGAAGATCCCTTTGGCTTCCTCTGAGGTCCAGGAGCTGTCGTTGGGCAGCCCTGCACGTCTGCGGCTGTGAGGAGATTTTAGAATACTCCGTCACAAAGGCTTCGAGGTTCCCTTGTATCGATCTCGAGCTTTTTCCCTGGTCTTGCATCAGAGGCGGGGTGGGCACCGTTTTCTTCGCGTTGGAGAGGTACATGTGTAGAGACTTGTCAAGACGGTCATTTTTCAGCTGCACCTTGGGTCCTGTCGAATTCATACATGCCAGCTGTGATGCCAGCTTGTCTCTCTCATATCCGCTGAGTTCATCGCGGTTTGTTTCCAGTCGCTTGAGCTTGTTCTTGATGTCGATTTCGTACTTTGTCGAGTACCAATTTGCCACGACCGCTATTTTCCTTTTGATGACAGGCCAATACCTTATGGGGCCACCTTCTTGTATATTTGGGTCCAGTGTGTCAAAAAACTCTTGGAGTTCTTTGATCGCTTCTGACAGATGCTGAGTGCTCAGTCTAAATGAACATTTGACTCTGGGGAGTTTGACCTTTGGCCTTTCCAACGTGACAGTGGGGCTGATATTCCTTCCTTGCAGGTCCAGTATGATGGGGCGATGGTCAGATTTGATTCCAGAGCTGTTCGTCTGCAAAACACGTGCTGTACGAATGTATGGAGACAGGTCATGCGAGGAGTAGAATCGATCGAGTCGGGTGCCTACTCGCCCGTATTGGGTATTTTTGTACGCTGTAAAGCTCCGAGACCTTTGCAGTTCTTGGCCTTTACATTCTGCGAGCATCTGCATCCTGTCTTGCCATCGTGTCGCCACCCATTGCTCTGTTTGGTTGTGTTGCCTGCGAGTGGAAGAGGTATCTGCCACCAGATCTTCCACAAAATTCCAGTCTCCCGCCCATAAGATGCTCCGGTGCTCTTCCAAAGATGTTGTTGCCAGACCGTGGAGGTGCTGCTCAATAAGGTCGTAGGTGTGCATGTGGTTGTTGGGCATGTACGCACATCCGAGTTGGATGTGGTGCCCCGCCCACTTCATATGCACTCCTAGGAATCGACCTTCTGCTGTCTTATGGACTTGCTGTTGGATATGGATCCTGCCACGTTTGGGCCCTTGGGATTTGACCCAGATTGCCACTCCGCCAGATTTGCATTTCACTCTTGCTTTGTTATGCCAGTAGCATTCCCATCCTATATTGTTTAGCCTGTATTGATATCCTGATTCCTCGTGGGGTCTGAGGTGTGTTTCTTGTAAAAGGACAGCATCAATGCTGTGTGATGTTATTAGTGTTAGAAGGCTGTTGAACTTCACTTCAGACAGCCCATTCATGTTCATTGAGAGGACCCTAATAAACATGTGATTAATTTTGTTTGGGTGTGCGGGATCTCCGGGCCCTCAGCTTTTTGGTCGGAGATGCCTGTGTCCCTATGGTGAAGGTACCTGGTGACCTATTTCGTCCTCTCGCCAGCTTGGTCCTGGTGTCATGACCGATGTCAATCTGCTCCTCTTCTCCATGTTGCTCCTCCTGTCCAAGCTGCTGCTCCTCTCCAGATTGTTGTTCCTCCTGGCCTAGCTGCTGCTCCTGCTCTCCACGTTGCTGCTCTGCTCCCGTCTGTTGCTGCTGCTCCGCTAGCTGATCCTCCTGGCCAGGTTGTGGTTCCTCTCCATGTTGTTGCTCTGCTTCCGTATGCTGCTCCTCTCCCAACTGTTGCTCCTCCTCCTCCAGCTGTTCCTCCTGTCCAGACTGCTGCTCCTCTCCAGGCTGTTGCTCTGCTCCCGACTGCTGTTCCTCCTGTCCAGGTTGCTGTTCTTCTCCCGCCCGGGTCTCCGAGCTTTGCTGAGTAGCACCGAGAGGGTGCACCTTGTTGGGCACTTCACCCTCATTGGCTGGGGCCACGTTTTCATTAGCTGCCACCCCTTTGTGGGGCGATCTGCCTGTAGTAAGCACTGTTTGGTAGGATGGTGGTTTAAATATGTACTGCATCTGTACTGGCTCGCTGCGCATCATGGTTTCTTCTGGGTTATATGGGAAGAGAGTAAGATCCCTCATGCCCGTCTGTTCTCTCTTTGCAAGGATTTGTTTCGCCATAGGTTTTGGCGTCTCCACTTCAATGATCCATTCGTCGAATTGGGACAAGGCTGTGTTCCGATTCACATATGAGGATCCCTCCAGAGTCCGCCCTTTGGGGACTGCAGAGTGCACATTCAACTTGAAATGCTCTCGAAGCATTTGGATGAGCTGGCTGGGGTTGGCATGTACCGGCACACCTTGGAGGACGAAACTTCGCACGATAGGTGTTCGTGGGAAGATGATATCCACAGGGTGCGTGATGGTATCCTCACCTGTGCCAGATGGCGACCAGGTGATGGAGAGCTTGTTGTCTGGCAAGGTCGCCAGGTACGCCTCAAGCTCTTGCAGAAACGCGGTATCTGCATGAATTTTGTGAGTGAAGGTTAGAATATTTGATTTTCTGTATGGAATAAAGTAGAACGTCCCATTCACAAGATACGGGGACTTCGGTTGGTCGCTGTCATTTTCAAAAACCATCGCGTCGTAAAGGGCGGCGTACACCGCTCTCTCGTAGTTCATAGCTGCCTGTTTAACCCAGGCAGTATCTGGTTCACCTGAATGGAGTTCCATACTGAAACGGATCTCGGTATGAACGTATTTCTTCCCTGTCTCAGCCCAAGATTGCTGAAACAGCTTCCAGGCTTCGAGGCCTGCGGAGTCTAGGCCCATTTGATGTTGTTATGATGTTTAACAATCAATTAATGTGTTGATTGATTGATAATCAATTAATCCATCAATTTTTACACCTTGGCCTAAACGAGGTGGTGGGGATGAGTAAAGGCTCTTTCAAGGAATCGAGCCCCTCAATCCGAATTTGAGGAGTGTGCTCATCTTTCACTATGCATCGCCACCGGGCATGTAAGACTGGAAAATAAAAAAAAATAAAATTACAGTAGTCCGAAAAAAGATAACCCAAATTCACCGGGAACACCTTCATGAAGTGGAGGTATTTCATTTTTGTGATCATTGAACGCGCCAAATCTCCCTACCCAGCGAGAACTAGACCCTCTAGTCTCTGCCACATGCTTCTACAGGCTCCAATCTATCCATCCGTCCCCAGAAATCGACATTCCATGAGATTTCAACAATTGCATCCTGTCTGGTTCAGTCAGGCATCACCAGATGTGGTGATGCATCATTAAACCGGCACATCCCTGTATTGATCATTCTTTTATTGATGAACATGGTCTAAAAGTCAAGATACACTATCTAGATCGCTCATACATAGTTCTGGAGGTGATTTTCTCTGTGCTGCATTTTCAAAATTCTGGTGGCATTTTCAAATGGCATCTGCGAAGATGAGGCGCAGTGAATCTGATTCACGTCGCAAGAATATATATAAAAAGCAAGATAATCTGTTATAGAAGATTCGAAGACTTGGCAGGAATTATATGATGAGGAAGAGGGAAATGAGATCTGTTTCATGCAAAAGAAAGGCACGTGGTCCTCCAATGATATTATGGTCCAGTGGTTCAAAAAGCATTTCATTCCACGTGTTCATGTGGCACAAGCAAAGAGGCGATCACAAGGAGAAATCGTATCCAATAAATATGTCGTTAGAAAAGAAGAGGAGGGATGTAGATGAGTCCAACCCACTGCTGGACAATACTTCAAGGGAAAATTCAGCTGCTTATCAATCGGAGGCTGTTGTGATCGAGGAGGTCATAAATACATACAAGGTAATTCCAGAAATACAAATTGAATAAGGATGGACAAAGGCTGGCAAGTATGTATAGGAGGATAATGACAAGCCTCATGATGGTTCTGGCTATTACTTAGCATGGGCACCCAAATTGATGCTAAAACTCGATATGCCGCAGGAACATTGTTTCACCAAAGGTATGAGTGGTGGTATATCGGGCATTATAGGGAATTTACGATTCATTCCCAAGGCTGGAAGGAAGAAGAAACAGACCAAAGAGAAAGGTAGACCTGGATCCTGAAGCTATGGAGGAAAGCGTTGAAGAGATTGAGGCACCCACTCAACAGTTTTCAGAATATGGTACCTCGGACTGTGTCCAGATGAATTCTTCGATGAAGAGGCCGCTTATGATATGATAGTTGACCCCATTTCTGATTGAAGCACTTGACTGGTGGGGGGTTGGTGGGCCCATATGGCATCTCACACCCAATGACCGCCCCATATCGACTTGAAATCACTGAAATCGATATAAGATCCCATCGTATGACTTCTACTGGGTCTACCTCGTTAAGAAACCTACGATTTGATGCAAATAAAGGAATTTTGTGATTTGGGTTATTTCATTTTGGACCACCGGCACCACCAATAAAAACCAGAGGTATCTTTTTTCGGACTACCGTAAATATACGCTATTGATTCAACTCAAGATACGACTCCACCTGTTATCAACCCACTAATACAGGGAGGAGCCCCTCAGGAAAGTTTGGGATTTAAGGAGGTCACCACATTTTACGCAAGTGCGGCATAACATCTAAATTTACAGCTCGCACTCATTTTGCAATTTCCGAACGAGCCATTGGATGCTGAAGGATAGTTTTCAGGCCCGCCACACGAATTGTGCTTCTGGGCGACCTTTCTTGGTTTGTCCTGGCGGCAAAAAATGCAGGGGATTTTTTGCCCTTCTATTGGGCGGCTTTGTATTCATTAACTTTTTGGATGGCTATTTGCCACGAAAACATGAGGATATTGGAAACTGTCAAGATTCATGCACCAACCCGTGGCATCAGCAAGCCCTCGAGGACCTGAGTGACTACACCAAAATCACAACAGAGCAAATTGATGCTGCCTTGAAAGTGCAACATGCCATTCATATCGTACTGAAGGAAAACCGTATATTTGTCAGGCGAGCAAATGATTCCTACCTACAACGCCAGATTATGCAATCAATCGAGGAGGGCCGGGCACATCATGTTTTCCGATTATTCTTACCACTTGCATGCAATGGCACCATGCCGGATACAGAACTCGCCTTGACAGTTGAGGACATAATTCGTCCCCCCATGGCTGCTACTAAGATTCCATTGTTTTGTTGGAGCAAGAAATTGGGACAATCATGCATACTCTATCCGTATTGGCAACACTTTTCAGAAAATTCCACTGATACATTTTATTCAACAGGAGTACCTGAATGGAGACAAAAGAAGAAAATGGCCTTTTTTCGTGGTGCCACAACTGGTATGTTCAACTGATGGATATCCTGTTATTTGCTTTGACAATCTATGCAATGTGTTCAGGAACTGCTTTCTCGAAGGATCCAGTGATGTTTGATGGAGAATTTTTTGAATCTTGGAGGAATGCTTCGCGAGTTAAACTTGTACAGATATGCGCAAAGCATCCTGATTTATGTGATGCAAGATTGACAACTATTGCTCAAGCTACACAAGAAGCAAAGAATGAGATACTGACAGAGATGGGAATCAGTAATGATACTTCTCCAAAGAGATTCTTAGATTACAAGTATGTCATTGTTGCAGACGGAAATTCCGCACCTAGCAGCAGACTAGCTCTTCAGTTGTTTGGAAATTCTCTCATTATGTTACAAGAGACACCCTGGTTTGAAGGATACTACAGAGGTCTTCGGCCATACGTCCATTATGTACCATTATCCTCATCGTTCCTTGATCTACCAGATAGGGTCATCTGGGCCAAGGAACATGAGCAGCAGGTAAAGCAAATAGTATCGATGGCACAGAAATTTGCAAGCGACTTTCTAGAATATCCGAAGGTTCTACGTGCATTTGCTCAACTTCTGATTCAATACTCGAAGCTAATTGATCGTCCACGAATCGAAATCAACAAAGAGTTCCTGGAGGTAAAATTTGACTGTCAGTCCGTAAGGGGAGTTCTGTAAATCATGTCATTCTTCTTGTACGGCGTGGTGGTGTGGCTGGGGACCAATGGCAAGATGTACATGGTTTCCAGCAGGAGCTTGGGGCTTGCCTTTAGGCTCATACCCTTGAGGCTTTTGAAGCAAGGTCTGAGATCCTACGTCGCTGAAATCCTGGGATCTAGACCCCACTGGGCTGACTGTCTTAAAGTGAAGAATATATATAGACGAGGGAGCCAGGACGAGAGGGGAAATAGCAAAGGATATCACAACAAGAAGGCTGCTTTCTACCTGCTGCAGAAGAGGCTTGCAGAGTCGCACGCCTTGCCTGTGGTCGCTCTAGTTCACGCTAACAATAAATATTTAACGCTGTGTCATCCACAGAAAGATACGAAGATGCAAAATATGCTGGAGAAGGTGATACAGTACTACCAATCCTTGTCCAATGATGGGTGCATGCCAAAAATCAAGCCCAACTTCTCGTTTCTGCCGCCCTCTTTGCATGTTGACAGCAGTTGCAGACTTAAGCGAGCATCAAATTGGTCGTCTGGTCCGAACAGGAGAAAGAAGACGCCCAAGACAAGGGATTGCCAGCCTCCAGGGGATGAATGGGAGGCCATGGAGTTTGTGCATGAACCTGGTTCGCTGCCGTGGTATTGTCACGCGATCAAGGATCCCAACGGCACCGGAGTAGCTGCTTTCATCAAGTCAGACATGTATTATAAGTGGGCGTTCGCGGATGCTTGATGCCATGGGCCTGGAGGCAGTATGAGGGTCCACCACAACTTGCTGCTGGTTGAGGTGGAATCTGGGCTTGATCCCATGGGCCATTTGCGGTGCTCTTGTGCCGTATTTCGCAATTTTCTGGAGCCCAAAGAATGTTTTCACACGTTGTATACCCGTGTGAACTCGGAACGTTTGCGCAGTATGGTGTTTTCAAAGGAAGGCGAGGTGGTGGCGGTCAAGAAAAATAACTCCTCCACAGCTGGCTACTACGTGGACGGCTGCTTCATCAGGATGCAAGGCGATAGGGGTCTGCGATGCGACTCAGATAAAGCTTATTATTGCCGGCATGTCGCTCGGGTGAGGGAGGCATTGCACCTGGATGTGAAGCCTGGAGAGGAAGAGAGTGAGGGTTCACTTGATCCTTGCTCTTCTTCCTCTGACGAGGCAGACGTGCTGCCCACGAACGCATGGATAACGGATACATCAAAATCATTAAAGATAGAGTATCCTTATAGCGATGCGCTGAAGCGGGAGGTGATGGAGCGGCTGCTGTTTGGCTTTTCAAGAGACAAGGAAGGCACCCCACTTGGGCCTCTTCAGCCACCCATGCCCGCCTCGATCACGTGCGAATGCGGCCTTCCTTATACAAGGAGAGGATTTGAAGAGACAGATCCTGTGACGGTGTATATGAGACCGCCGCACTGCGCCAGGACGCTTCCCTGCATGGTGTTGAAGTGCCAAAGGGGTGCACCAGAATGCACCCTGCACTATACAGGCTTGGAGGACGGCCTGTGGCGTGCCTCCAAGACAGTGGCGGTAGAACTGGATCTTTTAGTACGATGTGCAAGGGATTTTGTCGGATTTAGAGGACATTCGCTCACTGCACAGCGCGACAGCATCAGTGAAATGTATGACATGGTTTCTCGCACCAATCCCACTGAGAGTTTCCTAGTGGCCAATGCGTTCCGAAAAGCAGTATATGGAGTTGCTAGCTGTCTTCAATTTGATATAAAGGGCATTGAGAGGAGCTTGCGAGAAGGATGTGGGGCTGCAATGCCACCAAATGCCATGATGTGTCCCATTTGCCAGGACAGCCCAGATGTGATCATCATGGATGGCACCTCCATGTCCATCAGCGCCTCTCTTTGCAGCGCCGAGTCCTTTACGGCGCGCAGAGGTACTATTACTAAGAAAAGACCGCATTTGATGGTCGAGCGGTGCTTTTTCAATGTCAGCAATGGGACGAATGAGGTCCCAGAGAGACGTGCAGGGCAGAGGCGAGAAGTCATCAAGCTTGTGCAGGACTTTGAGTCTTGGATCGAGTCGAAGGACACTCCACAGGGATTTGTGGGCATCCATAGAGTTCGTAGTCTCGCTGATACGTGGAATTTGGGCGACTTTGTGGCGTGGGTGCACGAATCGTGCAGAGAGGGGCGGCTGTCTGTGGTGGATAGGAAAGCAGTCAAAGCCATGCTGCGGGAGTTGCGGAGCGATAGTCCAACCACGTCATACCTCTCCTACGAGTCTTCTATAGACCTTGATGGCTGCCTGGAGGCGGGGAGGGTGGTGGGACAGGCCGTCATGGACAAAGTGGGCCCCATCGTCAAGAATTTGCTAAGGATTGTGCAAGCGCCGGGCCAAGAGGGAGCTGTGATCCCCATTGGGTGGGTTTCTTTTCTACGTGAGATCATAGAAAGAAGCAGATGGATTTCCGAGATCAACTGTGGCGAGCGCGAGCTGGGAGATGACATTCCTCACCCATGTGAGGCCTCTGCAGTGAATGGGGATTTCCTCAGGAATGGCGTCTGTTGCGGCCTCCCTCGGCTGCGTTTCCGTCCCCCATACGCATGCGATGGACAAAAAGAAGACTCAAAAGTGAGTGAGAAGGACAAAGCATCCTGTAAGCATGCGTTTCACAAGCCAGGGAAGAGGACAGGTGGAGTGTTTACGTGCATGTGCCAGCACGGCGTTGCATATGCTTCATTCATCATCAAAAATGCCGAGGGCCGCGATGAACCTTTCACATTTCTCACCTGCTATCTCAAGAAAGCTTCCGAGGGTCGTGGTGTACGATTTCGCGTGCGCATTGATGGATTACTGCCTCAACAGGGCACCAGACTTTTTCAAATTTACTCTGTTCGTTGTGGATGCCTTCCATTGGGTGAATCACGTCGCCTGTGCCAGGAGTTTTTCCATTAAATTATACAGTGAGATGAAGGACATTGCCAGCATGACGCAGAACACAGAGGCGTGCGAACAAATCAATGCTGCCATGAAGAGGTTCAAGCCGGTTCTTTCCAGGATGGGCCAGCGGCCATTCATCGCCCTGTTACGCCTGTTTCTGACACAATGGAACATCTCAAAGTACCATAAACTCATTCGATACAGCATGGCGCGCCCAAGGCCGGAGCAGGTGCAGGTACATGCGCCAGATCAGCAGTGAGGGACTGCCGAGTGGCCTGCTGTTTCAGCAGGGTTTTCCGCCGTCTACAGCGTACCATGGCGCGTTTCGATGCGTCAAATACGTCCCGATTCACTATTTGAGTTGTAACGATGCCAAATCGTTGCAGAATGCGGGGTTGAAGATCGGCTCGATGCCGCCATGACCCTCTAAAAGCCTGCTTTTTTGACCGCAGGAACGGCACCCAGCCTTGTCGACCTCCGCCCCGAGCCGCTCTCGCGTCCACATTGGCATCTTCAATACTTCAATATACAGGATTGTGGGCCAGTGGAGCGTTCGACCGAGTGTAGACCGCCTTGGCTCGCCTTCTTGTGGAGACATGACACGGTTCGGACGGCGACGAACCGCACAGCATCATGTGCTCAAGCATCCGATGGTATCTTTTTACACATTTAATTGATGATTTTAGGGGATATCCGCGACTGTTGAGATCCCCTGCGCGCGATCGCGCAAGGCAAGAAATTCAAATTTCGAGCAGGTCGTTGCGCGGAGCACGGCCGATCCGGAGCTCGCGACGTAATCTGCGTGGCAATTAATGGTTATTGATATATTTGAATCTATTGGATGCACCCTGCTAGCATGATAGAGGCCTGGGTGGCGACCCGACTTTTCGAACTGGCATTTGAATTCCCAGTCTGCAGCAAGCTCGGGTAAACTCCGGTGTAGGGCATATGGCGAGTCCCCAGGATACAGGGTATATGCATGGTGCGATTTTGTGCGCAAAGGTACCATTAACAAGAAAAGACTGCATTTGATGGTCGAGCGGTGCTTTTTCAATGTCAGCAATGGGACGAATGAGGTACCAGAGAGACGTGCAGGGCAGAGGCGAGAAGTCATCAAGCTTGTGCAGGAGTTTGAGTCTTGGATCGAGTCGAAGGACACTCCGCAGGGATTTTTGGGCATCCATAGACTACGTAGTCTCGCCGATACGTGGAATTGCGGCGACTTTGTGGCGTGGGTGCAAGAATTGTGCAGAGAGGGGCGGCTGTCTGTGGTGGATAGGAAAGCAGTCAAAGCCATGCTGCGGGAGTTGCGGAGCGATAGCCCAACCACGTCATACCTCTCCTACGAGTCTTCTATAGACCTTGATGGCTGCCTGGAGGCGGGGAGGGTGGTGGGACAGGCAGTCATGGACAAAGTGGGCCCCATCCTCAATTTGCCAAGGATTGTGCAAGCGCCGGGCCAAGAGGGAGCTGTGATCCCCACTGGGTGGGTTTCTTTTCTACGTGAGATTATAAAAAGAAGAAGATGGATTTCCGAGATCAACTGTGGCGAGCGCGAGCTGGGAGATGACATCCCACACCCATGTGATGCCTCTGCAGTGAATGGGGATTTCCTCAGGAATGGCGTCTGTTGCGGCCTCCCTCGACTGCGTTTCCGTCCCCCATACGCATGCGATGGACAGAAAGAAGACTCAAAAGTGAGTGAGAATGACAAAGCGTCCTGTAAGCATGCGTTCCACAAGCCAGGTAAGAGTACAGGTGGAGTGTTCACCTGCATGTGCCAGCACGGCGTTGCATATGCTTCATTCATCATTAAAGATGCCGAGGGCCGCGATGAACCTTTCACATTTCTTACCTGCTATCTCAAGAAAGCTCCGAGGGTCGTGGTGTACGATTTCGCGTGCGCATTGATGGATTACTGCCTCAACAGGGCACCAGACTTTTTCAAATTTACTCTGTTCGTTGTGGATGCCTTCCATTGGGTGAATCACGTCGCCTGTGCCAGGAGTTTTTCCATTAAATTATACAGTGAGATGAAGGACATTGCCAGCATGACGCAGAACACGGAGGCGTGCGAGCAATCAATGCTGCCATGAAGAGGTTCAAGCCAGTCCTGTCCAGGATGGGCCAGCGGCCATTCATCGCCCTGGTCCGCCTGTTTCTGACACAGTGGAACATCTCAAAGTACCACAAACTCATTCGATACAGCATGGCGCGCCCAAGGCCGGAGCAGGTGCAGGTACATCACCCACATATTTCCACCAAAGAAAAGGTGCTAGAAATGAGGACACCAATAGCGCTATTTTTTTCCAGTACGATATCGTTCTTCTCGCTTACATCACGCATTTTATGCTATTACATGCTTATAAAATGTAAATGTATTTCGATATAAAGGATGCTTCATCCACTTTGCAAGACATCCCAGAGAGCGCAATGGACCTCTCTCACGCCAGTTCCCACTCATCCGGTCGATTGATGGGTCTCGTTCATTTAAGGGTATAGTCATCATCCACGTAGAAGAGGAGGCCCCTGATGTAATAAAAACATAGAAAAAAGGGAGGGATAGTACAGTAAAAATTTTTTTAATGGCGGAAAATTGAGGCCAACCGCCAATATTTAATATCCTTTCGACTGCTCAGAAATACAGGCAAATTATTTTTTTTCGCGAGATGTCGATTTCGCGAGCTGATTGAGAAGAAATTTTCAATGAGAACTGATATGTATTGTTCGCGAGAGGCTCGTCTCAAAGTGGTAACTTTGCTTGTACCCTCGGTCAAAATGAGCCTTCGATAGGAATATCATGTGAAGCACTCAGTGAAAAAGGGGACTACTTTCAGCTATTCTTCGCGATTGGTCTCTCAGAAGGGGTGATAGGTAGCGTTTACTTCGCGAAAAGCTCAGATACATCGCGAAAAAAAATAATTTGCCTGTAATCGAAATCTGCCAGCGTCAAAATTAAAGTTCAACAGCTCACACCAAAGCGAGGCCCAATTCAAGTTTGAATCAGTGGAAAAGGCCTTCTTGCAGCATCAAACAGTTCCTGAGACCAAGAACTGCAATATTCTTGCTGTAGAGACGTCTCTCTGTCAAAATTTCGACGCACCAGTGGGCCTCTGGATACCTTGGCGACAAAATTTAACAGCGACGGAAATGCTCAATTTGGAAGGATTTCTCAGCGACAAAATTATTATCTGGCAAAATTAAAATTTCTACTGTATGTAGTGTGTATATACTTGTTGTACATGATATTGCAACAGTGTATGTTTGAATACATTTTAAATCGTTTGGCTGACAATGCCAGGAGAGTTTGAATAGTGTTCAAACGCACGTGCGATTGTCCTTGTTTCTCGAGCATATTGCGCTTTTGTGTGCAATTCGCGCAATACTGCCGCTTCTAATATATAAAATATCAAAGTTGGAGGGATTTTGAGCCACAAAGAGGCGAAAAACAAGGGATTTCATGCCAACTTTTGCCCCGAATGCGAGTGCGGACGATGTGCCTGCGCGTGAGATCGGCGGCACCGATCGCGCGTATTCGAATCATACCCAAGAAATCGATGTAGATATAGTGAATATTGATACATATTGCCCAAACAAGGCGGCACCGCCGAGAAAAGTTTTCAAATCTCGGGAAGAGGAGCCTCCCAGGAAGTACCCAAGACTGGAAAATGGCCAAATTTTGGCCAAAAATAGCCTTCCTGAAGGGTTTCTGGAGCTCATCACTGCCCTGTATAGTGACGTCAAGGTGTGGTATGAGAAGAGCAGAAAGATGGAGGGAATGCACGAAGAAGAGAGGTCAAGGTGTGCCTCCCTGCAGGCTCAAGTAGCACAGCTAGAGGGTGAGTTGTCCAGGAACAGGGCCCATGCCCAAAAGGTGGTCGAGCTGGCTTCGCCCTTGGTCATCACATCGCAACATGCAATCGATGCATGGCAAGAGAAGACCCGGTACCTGCAACAGTGCATCCTTGGGCTTGGATCCTTTGTTGCAGAGGAGGCAGAAGCGGTTGACCACACCCCTGCAGTTGGAGTGGATGAGCCAGCCATGGACGAAGCATCGGGGGGTTTGCACGACCACATTGAGATATGCAGTTTCTACGGGACGTCAGTAGTGGGGGCAGAGCAAGCTCATGCTGTCAGCACGAAAGGGTTAGAGTTCATGTTGCAGCAACGTGATGGGGACAGGGCCACAGTGGACCAAACCATCCATCTCTTCAACATCAAGGTGGGCGAACACGCAGTGATGGACAAATATGGACGTCGAATCTCGAATGGATTCTGTGTACTGCAATACGATCTGCAAAGGTGTCTGAGGAAAGCGTTTGGTGACCCTGCTGTGAAGAATTTTGGGAACCATACACAGAAGACAAACAAGTTTGTGTTGCCAAAGGCAGTACTGGTATCGAAACTCACAGATGTGGCCGTCGATGAACTTACATCAAAAAAAATTATCATGAGGAATAAGCCGAACCAGGAATTCTGTTTCATTCCGTATGCAGATGTTGAGCATGTCCTGACCAAGTTGGCCCAGCACAACTGCAGGCAGCAGCAGACCACAGCAAGGCTCCTCCTCCTGCAGTCGATGCTTGACAAGTTCTATCGACGCTATTGCTGTGGTGAGGAGGTTGTTGAAGGCCAGGGCGAGGCCGTGTCAGGGGATGGAGGCCAAGAGTGGTCTGTTGAGAGAACTGATGCTGTGTCCTGCCTGCCAGAACCTTCACATGGCACCTGAGGACGGCCAACCGTTCCTCCTCTGCTTTCTTTTCTGCTCGATATTCATTCGTTTTAGCTTGTGGTAATTCCAATGACACATGAATGACTTCAGGAGCGTCATGAACGATTTCTGTGACATTCTGCTCATCATGGCCTTCAGGTTCTTCAAGGATGAGTTGTTCTGCTCTGCAACTTGCGTGTTTAACGCCTGTAACCACTTGTCTTCGTACCCTTTAATCATATATCCAAGACTGCATGCTTTGTGGTTCCTCCAATGGAAGCCATCCACGAAGAATTTGGTGTGCATGAAGAACAATGGTGCCCTGCTCAAGCAATAGTCCTGCAAGTTGCATGCATTGTCGTAAATGACGTATTCCGGGGCTTTTCTGAGATACTGTGTCATGAATGCAAATGGTTCTTTCCTCCCTTCTGCTTCTTTGATGATGAAGGATGCATACACAAAACCATGCTCACACAGGATGGTGAACACCCCTCCTGTCCTGTCCCCAGGCTTGCAGAACGCGTGCTCACACGCATCTTTCCTCCCGTCAACGCTCTCTTCTTCTTTCATCGAGTCTGCCTGATACTGGGGCTTGGATCGGACGCGCTGCAGGCCCGTCAGGATGCCAGAATGTAGGTATGACCCATCCAGAATTGATGGTCCCTGAGGTGGGACACCACTCCCAAGCTCGCTTTCCATCGTGTATCTATCATGGAAAGCATTTGTACTCTCGATTCGGGTCACTAATTCATTCAGAAGATTGCCCCATTCCGCCGGAATGTGTACGCAAGAGTCCCCAGCCCGCTTGATGGTCAACAGCAGTTTGAACAGGGGTGGGGCCTCCTTGCTCAGCTGCGACAGCACACCACTCGGGACCGTGCGGCTCTCCAAACATTCCTTGAGTAAAATACAACATCTCAACGTGATGTAGGATACAGCGGGGGACTCGGAGGCGAGGCAAAAGATGAAGTCTGCCAGGCTGGTAAGCCTCTCTGAGGAGTCCCAGGCTTTGGCTTTAGCAAACGCCCATTGCACGAAGGAATCCACATTCCAAAGGGTTCCAAGTTGTCTTAAATGTCGTCCTTTATCCCTCCAAAATCCCTCCAGACCCGCAGCGTCGCGAGCCTTCCTGATCCGCTTCTGGAACTGCAGCAACAGCCTAGCAAGGGAAAGCCTAGCTTTCCTTGTTCTTCTGGCCTTGTCTACATTGAGGAACGACCTATCCCTTTTGCCCCGAAGCTTTGGAACTTTCTTGCCGTTCTCATCGGTGGCCGTGATGCTGTCGGCGAAGCAAGCTCTGGACCTGATGCTCATGCTTGTCCCATCCATGATCAGCACCTTTGGGGAGTCTTTGCAGCAAGGGCACATCATCTGGTTCTCTAGCTCCACCAGTTTATCCCCATCGTCGTATTTCATTGCCCACGATGTGCATTTACCGAACTGGATTGCAGCATTACGAAAGAGCGTGGCATCCATAAAGGGCTTTTCCAGTGGGGCCCCAGGTACCCCATCCTCACCAAACAACTGCTTCCCACTGTATCTGCTGCATAAATCCGCGCACTGGCTTTCCAAAGACTGACCACCCTTTAGAACAGATGCATTATAGGCATCTTGCATCATTTGAAGCTCTATAATCATCGTGTTCGAAGCTCTCCACAGGCCATCCTGAACCCCCATGTATGGCACTTCACACTCTGCCCTTCTGTTGGGGCATACCCACTTGTATACGGATCTCTTGTGCACTGCATCATATCGCGTGGGATTCAGGAATACTAAGGCGTCTTGGCAGTCCAGTACGAGCCCGCTGGCGTCCGCATAGTCCTGCTGGCAGCAGCATTGTCTAGATGGCTTTGGAGGCTTCAGTTCTGCAAGCCCTTCAAAGTATCGTTCGCCGCTAGGATGCTCCCAGGCGCTCAAACCTGCGTGATATATCCTCTGAATACTTTCAATCACACTCCCATGCATCGGCATATCTATTCGTGCCTCTTCTGGGTGGTTCTCCACATACCACTCTACTGAGCCAGGCCTGCTGTCTATCACATACACCTCCTGGCTGCCATTGCCTCGTGCATTCTGCGCCACGGCACCTTCTTGGTTCATAGAACATATTTTCTGAACATGACGACAGCTGCGATTGTCTCGAGAACACAAGGAGCACCGCCAACCAGCCTGGTCCACTTTGAGAAAGCCCCCATCATAGTAGTATGCCACAAAGGTCCCATCCCTCCTAGTTACCTGTACCACGTCATGCGCCGCCCCAAATGTGCCAGACTTTAAGGTATCATAGTGCTTTTCCAAGTACTGAACGTGCACACAGTCGCCCTCCTCGTCGTAGCCAGAAGTGTAAGTATCACAGTTGCATTCAAATTTTCTCTCTTTGGCATCTGGGCAGTCAACCCTCACTAACATCATATGATTCAGAGATTCGCCCACATGCCCGTGTTTCCTCGAGTCTATACACGCCCATGATAAGGATTCTCGATGCCCCATGTGCTCCTGTCTGCAGAGTGGCTGCACAGGTGGGTATTTGACCTGTCTCAGCATGTCCTCATACCACTCTAGAGAACCAGGCCTCAAGAGCGGCTCTCCATCCCAGGTCTTCGTCCTTTTCCTGGAATAGTTCGTCATCACCCTACTCTCTGACAATTTTCGCCGTTTCATGCCCTTGGGCTGCTGCGCAAGTGCAATATCCAAAGGAGGAAACCTCTTGCCCATGTTGTGAAAATGAAACACCTCATCTAGGACTGATAATTCGCGCAGATCGGCGGCATTCTTCAGCAGCACCCCCTTGTATCCAGATATAGAAATGTACACAGGAAGATTCGTCAAGGATTGCACCTTCTCGAATGCATTTTGAATGCATCTGGTCTTGTTGTGCCAGCCTTGCTGGACAACACGACTGTTGGGATAACTCCCCTGAAACAGGCATATCTCCACAGGAATCCTGGGCAAGGCTATGTCCTTAATACCTTTGGACTTGTGAAGCAAATTCATAAAGGTTTGCTGCACAGATGCCCAGATTTCGGGGGCATCTGAGTAGCCAATGTTGCCTGTTCTGGAGACATAGATGCTCCTCTGAGGCCCCAACCACGCCACCAAAGCGCAGGTTGCCCCATAGTCGCACACCATATCGCGCATATGGTCTGATATTTTCATCATGTACCCATGGATGGCCTCGGCCTCACTGCAGAATGGGTAGAAAGGCTAGGTAAAACTGGTTCAAAACACCAGGTTTGAGAATTGGGGCACTCGTTCCGCCTGATGCCGCCATCTCATCGATCATATAGCGGCTCAAAATACTCCATAAGAGTTTTAAGTTCGATACCAACCGGCGAAACGCCCCGAAACGCACCTCTCGCACTGTCTCAGACGTCTTTTGAACAGGGCATCTTTCTGACAAGGTCCCCGCACACCCCCATGTCGGGTGGACACAACCATTATGGCCTCCAAAACCTTCAATTACATCCTTATAAATAATATGAATGCCCCCAGTGGGGTTGCGGTGAGCATAATTTTTCAGGGGACTTGGGATGATTTACAACGGGAAGGGGCTCACTGCGACCGGCAGTTATGACATCCGGCCTAGGCCTGTCACTTACAGAAAGGATGGCAGTCCCCTTGATTTTGGGTCGCTGATTTCGTCGCGCACAGGGCGTTATATATTCCCGCTCGTATATATTATTGATCAGTATTACAAATAGAGTATCTCGTGAAAATTTGACGCCAAATGGTTCGCGCAATCGGGAGTTCGCCTCTCGGAGGGATGTGCAGATGCGCTTGAAACTGAGCGTCTAAAAGGTGTGCTCTCGGCGCAACAACGCCGTTCCCAGGACACAATATCAACTTTTAAGTATAAATGCAACTTTTTAGAGCGGTGGGGATGTATGAAACGGTCGCAGTACGGAGGATCGAGTCTTGATCATTTGGGTCTCTTTAAGTGCCTGCAGCGGATTTGCCCCAAATTTTCGCAGCCGGATTGTATTTAATATATCTAATTACGACAGATCGTTGCTCGCCCCCTCCGGGGCTGCTCGATTTTTTAATTCTTTTTTACACGATACTTTACAATTCGATTGATTCATTGCTTTTCCACCAATGATCACCCCTTGTTGTGCCACTGTAGGCACTGGGGCGACCATTGGGGAAAAACCGTTAACCGTCTGTTGCCAGACGGCGAGTCCTCTCCATGCCACGTCTATTCACACCTGCACCACACATACTTGTCAGTTCTTACCTTTATTAATTGTTTGGCGACGTGATTGGAGGGACTCTATACCTGCAGGCACATATACAAGGGTGGTCGTTAGTGATGGAAGGTCGTTGGTCACGCTGCGAGCGAGCCGCTCTGCTACGAATTTGGAACTTACATGAGAGTAAATTGTTCATTTATTGATATTGTATCATTCTGAGGCTGTATGGGCAGTGCTAAATATTTGCTTGGAAAAAACTATACCCGTCCAACCCAACCGCCCGGCTCACTTGTGCATCTCCAGGGTGCCATGATGTGGGTCAATTCTCTTTGTCTTGTGCATCCTCGAGAGGCCTCCGTCGCCTGGATGTCCCTGTGATGTATGTTTTAGCGTATTCGTTGCCGTAATCCTGCGTTCGTCGCTGCTTCACACCACGCTTTGCCCCTGGACGCCTGCTCTTCAGTTGCTCCACCTCCTTCTGGAGTTCGGCCATCTGTTTCTTGAGGATATCCCTTTCTGTCTTCGCATCCTCGTATAATTTGTCTTTCTTTTCCATTGATCGCTTTAGCTCATTGTACTTTTCCTGGACATGTTTGACACTGTCCAGTGCTTGCTTGTGTATTTGTTCAGACATGAGAGCTTTAGCCTTCCCGTCGAATTCAGGATGTTCTTCTTTGACTTTGTGCAGATCGTCGACGATGAGCGAATTTATCTCATTTCCAGAATTTTTCGTGGCCCCTGTAAAGATGAAGGAATACTTGTCCCGAGAATACCATGCAGGAAGCTTTTGTAACACGAAGGGTCTCAGATGCTGCAAGTTCTCTTGGGTGGAAAACCTCTTGTCGCCTTCTGCCGCATGGTTCAGTCCATCTAGATACTCTCCAATGCAATCGATAAGATATCTCCCAAATTGAAGGTACCAGTGACGATCTGCATCCATGTTTTTTCGGACACCGTCTCTGACATGTCTGTTGTGATTATTCCGGTGATTTGGCTTCAGGTATGCCATGAGTTTATCCCCTGTGTATGATGCCGAAACCTTGGCCAGTTCTCCACATTCTAGCATGACTTTTTCTTTGCATACTTCAAAAAGGAGTTCATGCGCTATGGGCATGCCTTTTTTCTGTGGCATGTATGCTTGGCATTGTTCAAAGTCACCATTGACAGGAGCCCTGGCCCAGTACTTCATGCAGGCCTCGCGGGCGTGCTTCTGTATATGCTTGTCCTCAACAAACAGAGACTCCGAGTTGTCATCGATTGAAATCTCGCTACTCTCGTCAATATCTACGGGAGAAGAGTTGGCAACTTCACCAGGAGGGTCTGCCTCGCACCAGTGTAAAAGATGTGTGACGTCGGGTTTCAGACAATGTGGGCTAACTCGTACTCCAAAATGCTCTATAATGATATCATTTCTAATGCCCTCTCGCTCTCTGAATGCAGTTGTCTGCTCATAGAGTTCATCGTCAGTCAACCCTGCTTCGGTGGCCTGGAGTTCCAAGCACGGCCCTTCCCCGGATTTATGCTTTATTCGTACTCTAGGCATAAGTTTTCGAACACAATGTGCATTATACGACTGCAAAGACTGACTGTCAGCGTGCAATTGATAGACAATTGAAAGTCAGATTTTGAATTTCAAATTTTTGGCTTGCGAACAATTGCGACGGACGAGGGGCTCATATGCTCTAAATTTTACTCTCACGATTACAAATCGTAATATAGTATATACATTTATGATATACCACAATGGACGGTGTTGAAACGCAACGAAACCCCGAGCAAGGATCTCAAAGGTCAAAACGGAGGAGGGTAGCACGCAAGAAAATAACAGAGCTATGGAATGACTTTTACCAAGCGTGTCTTCGTCTCAAAGCCCCATATGGACCCATGGTAGACTCGTTGCATGCAGAAAGCGAGCAGAGACATTGCAGGGTATACTGTCCATACGGGAGACGTGTGGATATTCTGGGAAGCCACTGTGCTTCGAAAATATGCTGTTCATGGACGTCACCGGAGATGTAGACAGGAGAAAAGTGCTTGATCACGTGCGTAACAAACATCCACATATTGCAGCGAGGTTTGGTGTGGAGAAGAAAGGGGAGGGCCACCCAAGGAGTCTTGAAGATGATGCCATAGTCCAACTAGATCCACATGTGTCCACTACTCTCCTCCCTTATGACCGAGACGAAGTTCTAACCATTCGCTCCTGTGAAGATTCTGATGAAGCAGTGGAATCATCCGATGAGGGCAGCGTGTGCACCGAGGTGAGGAGACACATGTCATGCTTCCTGATTCTGGTTCTTGTTGTTCTGAAGAGTGAAAGCTATCTTCCTGCAGGACCTTGAGGACAGCGACGCTTCGAGTGATGAGCATGAGCCAAATGTTGAGAATGCACCTGGTGAACGCTTTCGGTGCACTCAGGGGTCGCATTTCCAAACCTTTCTAATGGCAATGTTGGGTAAGGAACGTGGTGATGGGCTGGATCAGCCACAAGAAGATGAAGACGAGGAAGACGAGGCACCCTGCACTTTGCTTCAGCTCACATCTGCGCTCCTCGAAATAGAACTAAAGCATGCTGTATCAAAAGAGCTCATGCAGGATATCTTGAGCGTAGTTCGGATGGGGAGGAGCAACCGTGACAGGATGATCATTCCACCATCCATCCACCTTCTGAGGAAGGCCATGGATGTTCCAGACCTTCAGGCTGTCGAATACCATAAGTGTCCCTGCGGATACATCTACAATAATGTCGTCCCGTTCAAAGATAGGGACATGGGTGAAGAATGTGGAGCAGGGTGTGGTAGGAAGAGGTTCACGGCAGACAGGGGTGGGAGCCCAAGACCCATGCAGCACTTTTATTACTTTGGGGTCCGAGACTGTATGCAGAGTCTGTTCGCTTCGCGCAAATTTCGAGAATCAAGAAACAGAAGCATCGAAAGCGGTCGCGCAGGAAACACGGTGTACACATCCGAGTGGTTCAAATGGATCAAGGAGAGGGAAAGCACAGCAGGCGGCGACACGACTAGTATCTGGTCGATCGGCGTGGATGGATCCCAGCCTTTTGGAAGGAAAGCACATTCTTGTACTCTGATTGTATTAAAGTGTGAAGATATGGTCCCTGAAGGCCGATATCTCAGCTGCAACACCAGATTATTGGGAATTATCCCAGGCCCAAAAGAACCCAAAAACCTCAACCCCTTCTTATGTTTTATTGGTGAAGAGTTTGAGCGCCTCCGCTCATCTCCTATGGAATATCAATATGATGGAGTGGACGAAGATGGTCATGTGGTGAGACATTCTGGAGTTCATCGACCCATACTGGGATTCATTCATGCAGATGCTAAGGCCAGAGAAAAATCCACATGTGTGCTCCGGGGAACGCCATCAAAGGGTGCTACTTTTGCTGGCAGCGGGCCTCAGAAGCCATAACTAGCAGAAACGGCAAATCATACAAGAGAAGACTACTCACAGGCTACGAGGAGGAGGATCCTGTCACACATATCAATGGAATCACCAAGGAAGAGTTCCAGTTGTCCCGCTGTGACGATGATGCAATTCAGCAGCAGTCCGTGATTGGACACGCTGACCTGGAAGATATATTGAATATTATGAAAACTGTGATGCCCCATGGCATATACGACGGATCGAGCACGCAAGAATGGCAGGATCGGCTTGGGATTCATGACTATGCAAAAGTGTTTCATGCCGTGCCTACGTTGCACGTCAAGCACGGGATACCAGCTCCTCTATACCATCTGATTCTCTTAGGCATAACGAAAAACTTTATCAAATACTTGTGGGATGGCCACGGCAACAAGAAAACCAGTGATCCCGATAGCAGGAGTATGAGAGTCTACAGCAAGAAGACCGTCAAGAAATTGGAGAGAGGAATTACTCTGAACAACTCGTTCAATCGTCCATACTCGCCATTAGAGCACTGCTACTCTTGGATTTGCGAAGAAGTCAAAGTTTTTGTAGAAGTACATTCATGTGCCCTGTTCAACGAGGAGGTGACCGGTGTTTCTGTGCTCACACCCAAGGCCATGGAAGCTTGGGCACATTTGAGGCAGTTTGTCATGCATCACCTGAGCCACGCTGAAGCCGCCCGGCTCGAGCCATCTCAAGCCCTCTGGCATCTACACCAGTTCTCAAGGATATGTCAGGAAGAGAAGGCATACGAATTGCTGACGCCCAACCTCCATACAGCCAACTGCCTCCTGCATCACCAGGAGGCCTTCGTGGGCCCACTGCACCAGTTGTCAGAGCTGTGGGTTGAACGGGCTATGCGGGCCGTCTCCTCGACGAGTTGTATTAATACGCCTGAGGCAACATTAGCAAAACGGTATCTTATCAGATCGGCATTGGAGAAAGCCAAGCACAAGATTGGGTCAGCCGACCAGAGTGCCATCCCAGTGTATGCCCCGAAGCAACACCGAAAGGCTGCGGGCACCATGTACGACGCCCATCCAAGCACCACGTATGCTCTTCAAGGGAAAGGAGTAGAGCGGAGTACGACGAAATGCATCGAAGCTAGAGATGCATCGAAGCAGCAGAGGGATAAGCTGAGGGAGTCCATCGAGAAGAAGAAGTTGAACCTCATCAGAGAGTTTCACACAAAGCACCAGGACGAGAGACCGAGGGAGCCGCAGAGAGATATCAAATTGTACAGTCATTTTTCTTGCAACGTCTTGGTAGATGGCAAAGGCTGTTGTGTGAAAACATTCTATGACAGGCGTGATACGAAGAGGCGGTCACACTTTGTCTTGCTGAGGGACAAGGATTCTGAGGCTCACCATGTTGGGGTGGTGTATGAATTTGTCCGCGTATTCAGTCCCCGGAATCCAGATGAAGTGGAACGATACGCGATTTGCGGGATATATGAGACAGAAAAATGGATTACCATGGAACCACTGTGTACATGGTGAAGGAGTTCACAGGAGAGAGGCTGTGGAGGCATGACGAACGTGTGTTCAGCGTGCCGATCGACGATATCGTCTGCCAAGTTTCTAGTTTTCAAATGTCAAAAGATGGTTGGGAGGGAGAATGGCCCCACTACAAGCTTGTGGAGGACGGCCACAAGAAAGAAATGGACAAAATGCTTGCCTTCTTCCCAACCCGAGGTTCCACCTTCGCAGCAGCGGACAGTATCGATATCGAATGACAATAAACGTGTAAAGTATAAAAATTATCCAGGTAACAGCAGTGAATTGAGGCTACTGTGGAAGATCTGGTGCCTTGTGATCGACACCAAAAGTTCCTTAATTAGTACCATGGGCGGTCGACCTGACTTCTCAAAATTTTCACACAAGCCATTTTACACAGGGCCCCATAACTTTTCGAATATCGCACCAAATTTCCCCATTTTTGTTTCAATAGACATATTTTCTTACCCTCGTTTCGATGGCGTCGTCGAAATAATAAAATACGCCCCTCAGGAAAATTTGGGATTTAAGGAGGCCACCATCCTTTCTGTAAGTGTGTGGGAACCCTGCTTGTATAAAAATAAGAAAAGTTAGGGGGCTTATATATATGTATGTGTGTATCATATGCTCTTGCTATTGCACGGAGCATACATAAAATTTGAAAATCTTAAATTTGAGCGGCGGTAAAATGGACTTCACTGCATAGCAAGAGTAAAGTCGCCTCGGGGCATGTCCTGTGACTGAATGCGACTTGGTTCGGCCTGTAGTGGATCTAATTGGACGTGGTGGATCCCGTTGTAATTTATAAATACAGTAAAAGAATAGTAAGGACGCAACATGCCTCGACGTACCAAGCGAGCCGCAAACGACTTGGATGTTTCAAATGGGCTAGCCCATTTGGAGGAGCGCTCCTCCCGGAGGGCGAGATTTCTTCAGCAAATTGCAGCGGATATGACAGTGACATCGCCGAAAACAATGCAAATTTATTAGAAAAATCCAAAGCGTCGAACAAGCCGCGCGGACCGGTTGGCAAACTTTTCAAAAAGCGCTTCGAGGAGCCTGCCCAAAGGTACCCATTGCTGGAAAAGGGGGAATTGAGCTCCAGAGTAAAGGTCGATGACCAGGTGCATGGTCTTATCATGTCTCTCTACGTGGATTACACCCACTGGCGCCGGGAAGCCTCCAATGCACGGGATGAATGTGCAGTTTTGGGCACCAAGGTGGGTGAGCTGGAGGGGACAGTGAGCGAGTTGCAAGGCAAGTTGAGCAACATGAGGGAGCTAGTCGACACGGTTGTTTAAGACTCTGCTCCATTATTGAGAGACTTTACCAACATGGTGAGTAAGTGCCAAGACGCGCAATCGCAGATAGCAGGGTACATGAACATACTGAGAGAGTATGGTGGGCATGGGGAGTTGGAGGCTGCAAGCGAAGGGGCAGACCCTGCCCTCAACCCTCCAGAAAGGGAGCCCCTTCCATCCCAAGCCATCGAAAGGGATTCAGAATCAATGTACGACAGCCTTTCGATCGAAGGAACGCCGAGCGGCTTCGAAAGAGCACTAGATGGCGAACAGAGAGTGTTTGAGCATGTGATCCATGTATACTCTGTACAGACAGGGGGGCAACATCTCTTGGATAAGCACAAGCGGCGGATTTCTCCTGGATATTACGTTTTGCAGCATGAATTGAGTGAATTATTACAGAGCACGGTCAATAAGAAGATTTCTAACTTTGGGAATTTCACAAAGACATCCCAGTGCAAATTTTCTGTGAGCAAAGCCGTCCTGATCTCCAAACTGCTCCCAGAGGTCATACAAACGCTTCGAAGCAAAGGCATTGTATCTGACGAAGGCCGTCCAAATCAGGAATACAGCTTTGTGCCCATGGTTGATGCGAGCATGGTGGTGGAGGCATTTCGAGAGAAGCACTGTGCAGGCAAGAGTACCAGGGAGAGGCTGGACCGTCTCCTGCACCTTTTCCGCGATCTCACGAGAGCGGGGCAAGCAAACCAGATTGAATATCCTCGTGGGCATTATGTTGTCGAGAAAGCGGGCTCTTGCTCCTCGGGGGCATGAGAGAGCAGGCCAGCATGGCAACCCCCCATGAGCTCATGCACTGGGCAGCATACTTGCCCTCAGGAATGGAGCCCGTTCCGTCTCCGCCTCCTCTCCTCCTCCGCATTCAGCTTTTCTAGTTTTCGAAAGTTCCGATAGCACATGAACGACTTGAGGAGCGTCATGAACGACTTCTGAGACATCCTGGACATCATGGACTTTAGGTTCTTCAGGGCTGCATTGTTCTGCTCAGCTACTTGGGTGTTGACGAGCTTGAGCCACGAGTCTTCGTGTGCTTTGATACTATATCCAAGGCTGCACGCCTTATGGTTGACCCAATGGAACGCATCCACGAAGAATTTGGTGTGCATGAAGAACAGGGGAGCTCTGCTCAAGCAATAGTCCTGCAAATTGCATGCATTGTCGTAGATCACGTACTCTGGAGCCTTTTTAAGATAACATGTCATGAATGTAAACGGTTCGTTCCTCCCCTCTGCTTCTTTGATGATGAACGAGGCATATACAAACCCATGCTCACACAGGATGGTGAACACCCCTCCTGTTCTGTCACCTGGCTTGTAGAACGCATGGTCGCACTTATCCGACCCCTCTTTCTTCTCATCCTCTCTACTTTTGTCGGTCGCGTAGTGTGGTTTTCGCCGAAGGCGAGGAAGGCCAGTCAGTATGCCCGTTTGCAGGTATGACCCATCCAGTACAGGCACCTGGTTCTCCTGGTCCTCCTCAACACCACTCCCAAGCTCCCTCTCCATGCTATACCCGCTAGGAAATGTAGTGCCATCCTTTATTCTTGTAAACAATTCTGTCAGCAGGGGTTTCCACTCGGGGGGAACTCGGACGTGCCCCTGTGAGTGGCTCACTGTCTGTAGCAATTTGCACAGGTATGGGGAGTGTTTCATCAGGTCCTGCATCACCCCACTCGAGATCTGCGAGCCATCCTTTACCCATTCTTTTATATGGGATACATTCTTCATCGAGATATACGACACCACCGGGGATTCGCTCGCGAGGCAGCGCACGAAGTCTGCCAGGGCCAACCGTTTCGGTTGAGCGGACCATGCTCTTGCATTGGTGTGTGCCCACTTCAGGAATGAGTCCAAGCTCCATGCCCTACCCAATTCAAGTAGTCTAGATCTCTTGGTAAACATTGGGGACTCTGTTGAAGGGTCTCCGAGCCTTCGGATCCACTTTTGGAACTGATCCAGCAATCTCACCAGCTCTGCCCTGTGTTGCTTTGTCCTCACTCCTGCCACCACATTCACGAACGCCCTCTGTCTCTTTCCCCACCTTTTGGGGACCTCTTTTCCAGTATCATCTGATTTGGTGATGCTTTGAGCGAAGCATCCCTTGGACCTGATGCTCATGGACGTCCCATCCATGATCAGCACCCTGGGTGAGTCCATGCAGCATGGGCACATCATGGGGTTATCAAGGGCCCGCTCTTCGTGCCCAGTCCTCCATACCATCTTCCAGGATGCTCTCTTTCCGAATTGGATCGCAGCGGTTCGAAACTTGGTGGCATCCATGAATGGCTGAACAGATTCATCCAGTCTGGGGCACCCCTCACTGTCAAACACAAAACTCCCATGGTACTTCCTGCGCAGCTCATCGCACTGACTCTCCAACGACTGCGCACCCAACAGCAGGGCAGAGTTATAGGCATCATACATCATCTGCAGCTCCACCACCATCGTGGAAGACACCCTCCAGAGACCATCATGCACCCCAGTGTAGGGAACAGTGCATTCAGGCTTCCTATTTGGGCACACCCATCGATACACGGGCCTTTCGTGGATGCAGTCATATCTTGAAGGATTCAAAAATACTCGAACAGATTGATAGTCGAGTTGGAGGCCCGTGACCTCATCGTACTCCTGCTGGCAATGGCAGAGGTTCCTGGGCTTTGGTGGCCTCAGACCTGTGAGGGCAGGAAAATGCTTGCCACCTGGCTTGGGATGCGTCCACGCCGCGAGTCCGGCGTGATGAATCCTTTGTATAGACTCCCTAATATCTTCACCCAGCGGCGTGGTAATCTGCGCCTCCTCAGGCTGAGTTTCCAGGTACCAGTCCAATGTGCCTGGATGTGGGGATGGAACAAGGTCAGGCTCTGCCATGCCCTGGTTCTCCAAGAGCGCGACAGCGCTCTCTTGGTCCACTCCATTCATCGTACGCACATGTCTACATCTGCGACAGTCTCGGCACAGGCTGCATCGCCAGCCTACTGTGTCTAGCTTGACAAAGGCATTGTCATGGTAGTACCCCACACATTCTTTGTTCTTCAACTGGATTTGAATCACATCGCACGCTCTCCCAAACCTACACTTTTTGAAGGTCTCTAGGTGCTTGGAAATATATTGTACATGCACACAGTCACCGTTCTCTCGCGTGCCAGCGGTAAAAGTGTCACAGGTGCATTCCAGGTTCACCCCCCTGCTGTCTGGGCAAGTAACCTTGACTAGCAGCCCGTGATGCAAGGTCGCCCCAAGCCTACCGTATGCTCTGGAGTCCACACATGCCCAAGATAGTGAATGACAGCCGGGTGCACCCTCGTGCCTGCACAAGGGCTGCACAGGAACAACCAGAGGATTCCTCAACTGGTCTTCATACCACTCCAGAGATCCTGGCCTCAACAAAGGCTCCCCATCCCACGTCTTCAATCGTTTCCTCGAATAGTTAGGCGCTCGTCGATTCTCAGGGGCTTGACGTCGCTTGATCTGCGGGGAAACGGGTCCTGGCAAGCTGCTCATGGCCCTGAACTTCATCCCCATGGAGTGGTGGTGGAAGAAGTCATCCAGCCTGTCGAGCTCTGTGGAGCCTTGGGGATGCTTCCACGTGAAGCCATACTTTCCAGACACTGATATGTATACAGGAGACTCTGTTAGTCCCCTCACTCGCTCCATCCTCCTCTGTATACACGTCTTCTTGTTGTTCCATCCGGCCTTGACCACAGCAGCATTAGGACTGCACCCCTGGAACAATAGCAGGCGAACCAACCTCGCATTCAGCACGCAGGTGCTCATACCAGATATCTTGTTGCATTCAGACCTGAACGATTCAGTCAACATGGGCCAGAAGTCACTGTTTTCAGAGGCATGAATGTTTCCAGTCCTCACCATATGCAGGGACAAGTCAGGCCCAATCCACGCCATGAACGCCGATGTGGCTCCAAAACTACCCACCAAATCGCCTATATGATCACATATAGCGAGCATGTCGCTCTGAATAGCCTCCAATTCGCTGCACAGAGCCAAAAACATGGTGCAAAAGTCAGCCCAGGTTGAAACACAACATCGAGTTCCGCCTCTACAGGGCATGATTCGGGCTGTACTCCGACAGAATGCCGCTGAAATTTGAATTTAATTCCATGAAACACGGGGGAGAACCACCATACGCACCTCTGGCTACGTTTTCGGCCCCTCTCAAACTCAACCATCTCGGGAAATGTGCCAAGGTTGACTCGGCCACGGGCTGACCGACCCATGACTGCCGCCAAAATGACTTATTTAAACATAATATATAAATTGGAATTGCCGGAGCCAAGGTTTGGGGTGCATTCAATATTTTTGACTTGGCCGGATTTGGTCCCCTTCAAAGGGGGCCGTCCCTACGGTTATCACGGCCGGCCTGTGACGTAGAAGTACCCACATAGAACCATGACAGGTAGGGATTTTGCAGGATAAGTCGAAGATAGCCGAAACCGATCTTTGTGACCGGTCCAGCGATGTCTTGCATAGTAAACATTGACATCAGATTTTTTTTTTTGGCCAGATTGGCTAAAACCACCCTCCATGGTGCAACTGGTTGGTTCGCAAACAGTTTGTCTACGGTCTACATGTAATACGTCATCATTGTCTGGGTATGTCTAGATATGGATACACTCGTTGAGAGCTCTATGGACGACCCTTGGTCGAACTTTGCCGCGCACTTCGACGACAAACTGATCAAACGTTTGTTGCGGAATAAATCACCCGAAACATGTCTTGATGTCGATAAATACAGCTATTTATGGCAACAAATACATCAAAAGGCAATATCAGTGGACGATTTACTCGCATACTTCCCGGATCGACAAGTTGCGACCACGCAGCGGTGTCTAGGTCGTTCAGCAGTTCAAAGGATGAAAAACAAGGGGGAATGCCCCATTCCCGGAGAAGACGCCCTTGCGATTCTCTCGAAAGTGTATGAAGATGCTTTGAGGAGTCGTTGTACGTATTTTACGGACTCTCCAACTGTTCGGGAGCAGCTTTTGGATAGCTTTTGCAGGAGTGATGGACAAACATCTGGGGTATTTTCCCTGTCGAATTATCCATGGATAACGGCCACACCGGATGTGCCTCCGATTATGGTACAAGGAAAATCCATATTGATCCATTGTGAGATTCTTGATGGACCTGAATGGATCAATTCGAAAATTGTCGCTCCAGGCTTACCAGTTAAGACACCTGAATCAAAAGCACTGGCAGCAGTGAAGAGAAAGGTTAGTGCCTCTCGATGTGATTCTTGTCGCTGAAATGTCCTCATATTGTTGGATACCGTCACTGCAGATGCAATGTTTGATGCACATTATGAAAGAATGTCTAGCAGATCTCTTTCCCCATCCTGTAGCTTTACTGTATCTGGCAGACTCGTCAGGCGCTATCCATTATGAAGAGGAGTTTGACTATGACCCTGCAATGAAAAGAGGAATACATCTTGCTGCCTGTACATATACTGACGAGGTCTATAACTGTTTGAGACGGTCATCGACTTTGCGAGGGTTTGGAGAGCTAAAAACATGGCAACAGCCAAAAAAGAAATTCAAAATAGGTTCTGTTGTGTTTGATGTCAAGGGTCATCGTCCGTTTCCCGGATGCTTTGGGAAGGTGATTAAAATGGAAAATGACAATATATACGTTGATTGGAATGGGACCGACGGAAATGGTCGAAATTATCCCTGTAAGAAGGCTAATTTGCGTCTGGTTCCAATTCTGAAGATAGTCCCCCCAACCCATGATGGTGACCTGGTGGCCATTTCTGGAGGGACTGTGGCGGATCGTTACGGTAAGATAGTTAAAGTTGTGGATTGTAGCCCTGCTGATGACAACCGGGTCAGGGTGGAGGACGCTTCTGGGGCTACATTTAGGGTCCATCGGCAATTCTTGCATGTCGTGGAAAAAGCGAGCCAGCAAGAGACACAGAAGGAGCACGCAGGATACGGTTCGCTGTATGCCCTGAGGCTCAGAGTTCCACCAAAAGTAGATGAGCATGCATGGTTAAAGAAAACCCTCGGAAAACGGTTTCGTTCTCATTATATAGTGGATATGAGGACATATGAGAAGAAAGCCAGGGATGCACCTCATGTACTGGAACTTGCTACAGATAGTTCTGTCTATATTACGGCGTCTAGCGATTCTGGTAGAGAAAGCGAAGAAGAAGAGGGGATAGAAATCGGCGACTCGCATGGACGGATGTGCAATTTTGTCCATGACAAGAGACTGCAGATGCAGTTCATGTCGAGCGACAAAGCATTCAAATTCACTGGTAAAGATGTGAGGGACACGTTCATCATAAACTACCAAGATATGCAAAGGTGGTTCGGCAATGATGCAGTGGATATATTTGTCTCTTATTTGAACTTCAGATATCCAGAGAGAACAAGTGGGGTACATGCTGTTCCAAGTTTCAGTACAGCGGCTATGCTAGGGAAATCTGCTGAGCAACAAATGAAACTCTGGAGCTTCTATGCCCGGCGGGAGGGCCTATACGAATCAAAGCCAAGAATGCTTTTGGTTCCTTTAAATACTAGTAATATTCATTGGAGTCTTGCTGTTGTAGGGAATCCATTTGCACCAGCAGATCTATTCGTCTTGCATGTGGATTCCCAAGGTATGGGCAAGGACACGCTGACATCTGACACAGGAGGATTCATCAAAAGTCTCGTCCAGACACTGAGTGGACATGATGAGAGAATAAAAATACATCAGAGTGAGAAAGCCCAGCAGCAGCAAGATAGCCATAGTTGTGGGCCCTTCACAGTATTCTTCATGGAAGGTCTGGCAACCGAATTTGGAACGAGCCCACCTGCTGCACTGACGCTGTCTTGGGCTGAGGAGACTATCAGCCGAGTATCAGTATCGCCCCAAAACATTCAAAGTCTACGAAATGCGCTGCTTATGTTGGCGACGGGGCTGGAAGAGTCATCTGAAGCCCTCCGAGAACATGAGAATTTCAAAACTGCTGTTAGCGGGTCATCAGAGTCTATTCACACTATTTGAACAATGGTTTGTGCTTTCTATCAGTAGGTTGCCTTCGATGACATGGATCTATTTTATCCCACCCTGATGGAATGTCTGGGGCAAACCGCTGAGCTAAGAAGTTGATCAAGGTGTCAAAACCCATCTTAACGTATGCCAAATCAGCATCTGAATCTGCATTTGATAGCAATCGTCTGACCTCCCTTATATAGTCTTCATAGAAAGTAGCATTTGAAGAAAACGACTGGTCTGTAATGTGTGGGTGCAACTCGGTATCAAAGCGTTTGGAAGGATCATTCTCAACGTCCATCAGACACGATGGCCGGAATGCCTTCACCACCCCAGGTTTCAGGAGTTCCTCATCGCCTTCCAGTCCCTCAATTTCAATATAATCTTCGACTGCGATCAGGTGTGAGCACACTCCGACGTTTCTGAACAAAAAGCACTCGCAGAAAAATCGGTCCTCGCTCTTGTCCTGTTTGAACCATGCTTGCACCTTCTGTGCACATAAAAAACTCGAGATTTTCTTGCATTTGTGCAGCCCTTCGACTACTTTACCTGTGCGGCTGATAAGATCATCTTCTTTGATCATTTTTGCGGCATGCTTTAACATGGAAACTGTCACTCCCATCGACGCCGACGCCGCTTCAAGATGTATGCATGGCATTGCATGTGGGCCCGGACATGTACATGACATATCAGCCAAGCAAAATATATATCTCTCTTCGCGATCACAGGGATCGATTGCCCTTCCTAAACCAATACCAGGGTCTATGATACTCATTCGGTCCCGTGATTGCCGCAGCCAGTTAATTGTCCAGTCCATCGTATGCGTCTCCTTTTGTTGACGAGACATGATTATTCCATCAACCATTTGTTGTCGGTCGTGAATATACCAGGGAATGACAGTGTTGTTGAGGAACTGGACATGGCTAGAGACTCTTTGAGTCCGCACACTTTTTGAAAGAAAGTGCTTCTGTTGGCAGAAATAGCTCTCAATCATGTTGTTTGTGTCATGGGCATGCCAGCAAATGGGATCTTCATTCGCATGAATCCTGCCAAATCTGGCCCACATCGGCGCCCTTTTACTACCTACTCCATCCCAAGTACTCTCAAAATATACTTTGAAGTCTTCTTTCGCGGTAAAGTAGTCACCAAACGGCAATTTAGTGTGCCGACGACCCATTGCCTGATGTATCCGTTCGTCATTCAGCAGCCATTGGTAGAATTCCTGTACTTTCTTCTTGTACATCTCGAAATCAGGAGCTCTTTGCAAGTCTCTTATTTTATACTTGATCGCACTCCTAGCAGCCTTTACAATGTCTTGGTCTCTTTTCCTCTTGGTAGCACCTCCATAGGAGCTCAAGCGCCGGTCAATGGCTTGCATCATGTGGAACCAGCACAATAAATGCTTCCCTTTCATGTCTCCGATGCATTTTTTTATTTTCACACAATCATCCGACATAAATATTGAGTCTTTCGGCTTTCTTTTTGTTTTATTGAAAGCTTTTTCGACCAACAAGGACCAATGTTCTGCCTTTTCAAAGTTTGAAAGGCAGTATGCAACTGGGACCCCTTTCCCCGTCTCGGACACCACGAGCATGGTCAACTGATACAATCCTTTATTTGTTTGGCCATGTACAGTGTCAAGAAAGACTGCATCACCAAATTTGTCGAGCATGGCAGCCTGGAAATCGGAGCAAAGGACCAGCACTATCTGATCAGCTTGCCTGTCGTAATGAACAATAATATTCTTTGGGTCCATCGCCATCAAATCAAGGGCAACTGCGTCATCCGAGTGAACCATCCGGGAGTTTCTCACACGTCGAATGAAGTTATCGACCTTGTTTGTCGTCAATATCCTTGTTTCATCGAATGAAAACCTGCGGTACTTGCTCTCCGAAGCCAGCTTTAGAACATTTGAAATGATTGTCTTGGGCCCAATATTCAACAAGGCTTGCTCTTGAATATACTGCTTCAAATTTTCAGTCAAGGGTTGGTACCGTGGCTCCTCCCTCCCGTGCCCGCTATGAGGCGCTGTCTCGATTGCATACACCTCCCCTGGGTGGTCTTGGAAAACTAGCAGTTCAACCCTGTGGGGACACGAAATGTCTTTCTTTGACACGTTTCTGCTTCTTTTCTTACGCTTTGAAGGGCGTGTACATTTAGATCTCTCGCATTTCAGCACAGTTCTCCGAATTATTTTGCCTTTCATGAGGTTTTCTAGCTGCCCTGGAGCAATGGGCTCCACCAATCCATCGGAATCGACACAGCTGTGCGTACCCATACTTGCGGGGTGCTAAAATGTCTCAATTCAACACCAAAAGTCTTTTTGTTGGCTATCGTCCCAAACACAGGCTACAATGTAAGGATCTGCGGCCAACTAACATCGCGCAACCACGCGCGGCAGATAACCACTAGAAACAACTCCACAGATACCTCCTGGACATCAAAAGTATATATAATAATATAATCAATCGATTTGAACAATATATGCGCACTTACAAAGCAAAGGCGTCACAAAAGCGGTGACGTCGAATCCGGTCGACGGTTAGGGTGACGAAAGAGGTGATGCTGGTACCTAGGGAGGGTCTAACCACCCTGGAAATGTCGAATAACTGATTACATGAAATAATGAATGTCGCAAATGTCGAGAAGGCACTCATATCATCAATACTTGTTGCTCATCGTGATGGAGAAATCTCCCAATTTTTTTTGAAAATGATTGTTTGAGTCGGTCTATAGTATCGCTGGATGGGACGTAAACGTCAATTTCGGGAATCTTCGATTTATCCTGCAAAATCCCTACCTGAAGTTGTTCCCCCCTATAGGCCCGTAACTATCTTGTGAAGGAAGAGAGAACCCTCTGTACATTGGTTGGTATTCTACTCCATCCTCTTCTATCGAACCTCACTGCGTGTCAAGGAGGTTGAACGCTCTGTGTTGTTTGGCAACGACACGAGAGTGTCTTGGCAGTACGTTGTGTAACCTGTGAAGGAAATCCAGGCCACGACTGGCAATGTACGCTGCCACACTTGTGGTGGCCTCCGGAATTTCCTTAATAAGTATCACAGGTCGACGTCCAGGCTTCTCAAAATTTTCACACAACCCAATTTACTCAGAGGCCCATAACTTTTCGAATATCGCACCAAATCTCCCCATTTTTGTTTCAATAGACATATTTTCTTACCATCTTACCGGTGAACGCGTCGAAATAATAAAATACGCCCCTCAGGAAAATTTGGGATTTAAGGAGGCCACCACATTTTCTGTGAGTGCATTGATCATCTACGATCGGGGAGCGTAGGTGACAGACCATCCGGGCCTCCCAGATAGATCTCGCAGGCCCGGATTTGGACCCTCCAAAATCGGCCATTTTGAGCCCCCCAAATGAGGGATTCCCGGATAGTAACCGTCAACAATCCCTCGACGCTACTTGGCCAACAAAACCTGCTATCCTTGACGTAGTATCAATTGTAACAAACAATAGATCATCAAATAATGTTTATATCCACCCGTGGGCTGAGTAGCCCAGCGCATCGCGTCGACAGCGCGATGGTGTTGTTGATCGCGAAACAGGGTTCCCACCCATTCTCTGCAAGATTATCGGGAACAGTGCGTGATTGTGTTACATAGCAGTGATTCATTATATTTTTAGAGCCCCTGATGCGAACGAACGAGTCGAATTTCTTGGACCAAGCCAGCGAGTCTGAGGACCACCAGGTCCTGAATACCAACAGGCATGTTTTACACGTTTCACATCATTGACGAGTGGTGTTGTCACGCAGATTTTCCCTGATACTACGGAGGGTAGCCTCAACATGTGTCCCCCGAGGTTGAGTTCCTGGATTGGGAGGAATCTGGCCAGCAGGTGGTGGGCATGGAGTGGCATCAATGTCCACCGACTCTTCCTCTTCGGTGTTTCTTGTAAACTGAGCTAGATATTCAAGACCATCAGAGAAGAGTGCGTTCTCCGAGTTGGGGGCAGAGGAGCTCTGGCGAGAGAACCTGACCTGAGTCACAAACCGATTTTCCCGGCAATCAAATGCCCGCGATCCTGAGACGTGGCTGGAATTATTGTTTGAGCTCGCAGCGTGCCTCTCCTTGAAGACTTTGATTTGATTCACGGCAGGTAACATGAAGTCGTTCAACCATTGCATTTGCACGTGATCATCCATGGCATCAAAATCTCTTTTCATACTTTTGATGGCGTCAGAAAGGAGGCCACTGGCGTGTCTCCTTTGACTAGTGCGCGATGCGTCGTCCCTTCTAGGCAAGGCAATGTCGTCTTGTGTGTGAGGTGCCAATTCCAACTGCGCCTGCAGGGCCGTGATCCATTCCTCATTGACCTCGTTATTTTTCTTGATGGAGAGGGAGCCTTGCATCTGGTTCAGGATTTCCCTCAAATCATCTTCGCTTGAACATCCAAGCCCTATGAGATGTGGACATATAGACAGCAGGTTGTAGCAATGGCATGTGCAAATATTGTCACTGGCATTGACAAAATATGGGAGGCGTCTCTTGTTTGAATCTTTTGCTGGAAATTCTCCAGTGACATAAAAGCTGATTGGCCAGCACTCGTAGACATCCACGGGCTCGTCGCTCGTTCTATCTTCTCTCATTTTCTGGACTGGCGCAGGATTCTCGTGCTGAAGTCCTCTTCGGACAATGTCTGCAGCACCCATGATGTGATCCAGGTTCAGATGGCATTCTCCATTGTCTCCATGCATCAGTGCCTGGATGTGCGTGCAAATATCGTCGTCATTCGCGTCGCATGTGCAGCTTAAGTCTCCCAGGCAAGAGTAATGCACCAAGCCATCTTTGCACAGCATTCTCAGAACTCGGTCATCGCCAAAGGAAGTAGAGACAAGTGAACCTGGCGTTTCTGGGAGGACAACTGGACGAATGTGTGTTCGAAAGTAAGCAACAGCCTCATCGTATTGTCTCTGTAGCAGTTCTCTTTGGGAAACATCCCGATTTGCGAGCTTCGATTTCAGAACTTCGATGTGGTAGTCAGTGGCTTTGTTTATCAGCGTTTGAATCAGCAGGTCCCTTCTCTTGGCCCTCATTCCACGTAAATAGTCGCGCTTCACGCTCCTGAAAAACCTCTCGAGAAGGTTGTTTGTATCAGATTTCATGTCGCGAAGATCTCGCCTGCCATGTCTGCTCCAGGTATCGTCAATGTGTGACCATTCCTGATTGTAGTAAGCAAGGAGTTTGCCACTGCTATCAATGCGCTGGAGAAACTCCCTGAATGAGGCCTCTTCGCGGTCAAATGCCTGATCGAGTGTCATCAGACTTAGCTTTCGAACATACTTGAGCACTGCGTTGCGACAACTGTCTTCTCTCACAGGGCTGTCAGCACTCCTGAGGTGTCGGCCCCAGGCTTGCATGACATGGAAGATGCAGAGAACATATCGATATTTCAGGGATTTCAATGCTGCAATGCACGCCGTAGACTTGTCCAACATAAATGTGATAGTTTCTGGGTCAAGATCACACGCCTCAATGACAGCCTTCAAGAATTCCCTCCACTTGGCAGCCGTTTCTCCTCCAGAGCACACACAATAGGCCACTGGGAATCCATTGCCATATGGATCTCTCACCATCATGGTCAGCGTGATGTCTCCTTTTTTGTTCAGAGAGTGGCATGCGTCAATAAAAATCATTTTGCTGCATACCCGAAGCACCTCTCGTTGTTCTTTAGTCATGAAGGCCATCTGCCAGTTCCCAGGTTCATCCACTAGGTACAGGAACGTGTCTGCATTGTTGTCCATCAGTTTCCTGCAGGACTCTCGGTCATTTCGAAGCAATGCTGCATTTTCGCTGCTCAGAAATTGTCTTCTTGCCTTCTTACAGGCTGACAAAGTAAGCCAACTCATTTCCTCATCGTTCAAAGAGAAGTGCGCCCTGCCCCATCGGCTAAGATGCATGAATGCCTGCTTTGGTGAGTGATCTCTCTCTTTAAACAAGGTTTCCAATGCTGCATGGAGATTATCGGGAACAGCTTCTCCAAGACTGAAAACTCTGGGATCGTGATTTGTGTGGCCACATGATTTCACAGCATAGATGCGCCCAGGATCGCTTTGGTAATACGTAATACGGACTTTGTAGCCGCAATCGACTTTTTTTGAAATCCTCTTTGTGGTCAGGACCCTGCGTTGCTTGCCCCGATGGCATTCCAAATTCAAAATAATGCAAGGTTTTTGCAACTTCTGATAGTGCAACCTTTCCTCCAGCAGGTCTGTCTTGAACTGGTCCAATGAAGTCCCAGCGGTGCTTGCCACAATGCCTTTCTGCTCCTTGTAGAATTGTTTGGCAAGGCCGACATGTATTTGATCAGGCCTCCTCAGATGCTCTTTGCGGTGGTTGAGGGGGCAGCATTCCGCAATCTCAAATAATGCCTTTATTTCTGCGAGTCGAGTTGCCAGATCCTTTTGCAGCTGATCCTCTGGCACATCATGTGCAAAGTCGAATATGTACAAATCGTCTTGACTCTGTTCAGGGATGCACTCATGTTGCATCATGTACTTTTCCTCGTCGAGAACGAGGAATTTTTCGACTTTCAACCAGCCAGTTTGGAGAGTTTTTCCTGTACAGCGAGCATGGCGTCCTTCATTCTCGAGGAGCACCTTTACCTTGACAACTTTTCCCTCTTTCTGCTGCACTGCTACCACCTTGCCCCACACGCCATTTTGTATCCCTGCTTTATTCTGTTTTTCGTCTTTATTGAAACCTATTGTGAGGACTTCTTGATCCACCTCAGAAGGATACACTGCCCTCGAATAGTGTGGTAGGTACAATGCATTGTTCAGTTCTGCATCTGTGTAATATACATTCTTCCTTTTGTATACACCATTCTCTTTCCACCTCACGGCATATTGTTTCACAATATAACTGTGAGAGGGCAGGTGTGTTATATTTCCCCCTTTATCGACAAAAGTACTATTAGCAGGCAATGGCTCAAGCTGCCCTGATGGGTCCACCAAATTCTCAAAATCAAGTGCTCTGTCGTAGGCGTCTCTGACCTTACACCCATCTTCCAAGGGATACCGAACCACCAATTTTCCATTTTCTTTTTGTATCCCAACGTCATAGCGAACATGCTCAATCCTCCCCCACTCACAATTTTTCAGATACACAAGACTCACTCCTGGACCATATCCTGAAATATTCTGGTATGGATCTCGCAGCTTCGTTGCATTTGGGCAGCCCGGAGAGCACAGGTTGCACAATTGATGTTCATCACAAGCATCAATATCCAAACCATGCTCTCGCGCACCCAAATATGGCTTGGAGACTTTGTCCAGTACTTCACCCAAGTAGTGCTCCGACAGAACCTCCAGGTATTCATGCATTTCTCTCTCCGAGTCACCTAGGGTCACTTCGAAAACCACGGCATTCTCGAGCTTGTCCTTGGATATAAACATGACCAATCCCCAGGGTGGAACGCCCGAGTCTACCTGCAAGAGTTCCGAGACCTGCATAAGATGCAGTCTCAACATCATGAGATCCTTGCAGTGCTTTGGAAGCGCCTCTGGCCCTACTCCGTCGCTCAGCTCGTAAATATCTATCGGGATGACTCGGTCCTCATTTGATATACCAGCCTTTGGAAGAATTATTGCTGATGGGCGCGCAACAATGTATGGATACTTCTCATGTGGCACAAATCCATGAGAGCACAAGACATACTCTGGCAGTTCACTCAGTGAGACAAAGTCGTTCCCATTGGGCACAGCGATCCCCGCCTTGTCCTTCAAGAACCACCTCAGATAAACGTGCAAATTGTCGTTTGTGAATGCTGAAATCGGCTTGTGGTGCTTGTGCGCCTGCCGCAACCGTCTGTAATATGGCTTCATAGAAATGGTGAAAATATCTGCCACTTCCAATCTGCAACTCATGAGCTCAGAGTACAGATCTGTTTCGAGAACTTCAAATATAGCGTTGTTAGAGTCACGAACATTCCAGGGAACGATACAAAGATCCCTGAGTTGCCTATCTTGGGTCGACCCAGAGACGTCTCTGACCATGAACTGGGGCGCTCGATCCCCGTCTCTTCTACATGTTCAGTCATGGCGAATCTTAAAAACGATTACTGTACCGCCGCCAAATATTTTCGAATCAAAAAGAAATTCAAATGCCGAATCCACGAAAATTTTGAAGGATAAGTGAAAATAACCGGGGGGCACTGAATCGCGATCAGAACGATGTCTTGCTCCACTTCGTTGTCACTTACAGAAAGGATGGTGGCCTCCTTAAATCCCAAATTTTCCTGAGGGGCGTATTTTATTATTTCGACGACGCCATCGAAACGAGGGTAAGAAAATATGTCTATTGAAACAAAAATGGGGAAATTTGGTGCGATATTCGAAAAGTTATGGGGCCCTGTGTAAAATGGCTTGTGTGAAAATTTTGAGAAGTCAGGTCGACCGCCCATGGTACTAATTAAGGAACTTTTGGTGTCGATCACAAGGCACCAGATCTTCCACAGTAGCCTCAATTCACTGCTGTTACCTGGATAATTTTTATACTTTACACGTTTATTGTCATTCGATATCGATACTGTCCGCTGCTGCGAAGGTGGAACCTCGGGTTGGGAAGAAGGCAAGCATTTTGTCCATTTCTTTCTTGTGGCCGTCCTCCACAAGCTTGTAGTGGGGCCATTCTCCCTCCCAACCATCTTTTGACATTTGAAAACTAGAAACTTGGCAGACGATATCGTCGATCGGCACGCTGAACACACGTTCGTCATGCCTCCACAGCCTCTCTCCTGTGAACTCCTTCACCATGTACACAGTGGTTCCATGGTAATCCATTTTTCTGTCTCATATATCCCGCAAATCGCGTATCGTTCCACTTCATCTGGATTCCGGGGACTGAATACGCGGACAAATTCATACACCACCCCAACATGGTGAGCCTCAGAATCCTTGTCCCTCAGCAAGACAAAGTGTGACCGCCTCTTCGTATCACGCCTGTCATAGAATGTTTTCACACAACAGCCTTTGCCATCTACCAAGACGTTGCAAGAAAAATGACTGTACAATTTGATATCTCTCTGCGGCTCCCTCGGTCTCTCGTCCTGGTGCTTTGTGTGAAACTCTCTGATGAGGTTCAACTTCTTCTTCTCGATGGACTCCCTCAGCTTATCCCTCTGCTGCTTCGATGCATCTCTAGCTTCGATGCATTTCGTCGTACTCCGCTCTACTCCTTTCCCTTGAAGAGCATACGTGGTGCTTGGATGGGCGTCGTACATGGTGCCCGCAGCCTTTCGGTGTTGCTTCGGGGCATACACTGGGATGGCACTCTGGTCGGCTGACCCAATCTTGTGCTTGGCTTTCTCCAATGCCGATCTGATAAGATACCGTTTTGCTAATGTTGCCTCAGGCGTATTAATACAACTCGTCGAGGAGACGGCCCGCATAGCCCGTTCAACCCACAGCTCTGACAACTGGTGCAGTGGGCCCACGAAGGCCTCCTGGTGATGCAGGAGGCAGTTGGCTGTATGGAGGTTGGGCGTCAGCAATTCGTATGCCTTCTCTTCCTGACATATCCTTGAGAACTGGTGTAGATGCCAGAGGGCTTGAGATGGCTCGAGCCGGGCGGCTTCAGCGTGGCTCAGGTGATGCATGACAAACTGCCTCAAATGTGCCCAAGCTTCCATGGCCTTGGGTGTGAGCACAGAAACACCGGTCACCTCCTCGTTGAACAGGGCACATGAATGTACTTCTACAAAAACTTTGACTTCTTCGCAAATCCAAGAGTAGCAGTGCTCTAATGGCGAGTATGGACGATTGAACGAGTTGTTCAGAGTAATTCCTCTCTCCAATTTCTTGACGGTCTTCTTGCTGTAGACTCTCATACTCCTGCTATCGGGATCACTGGTTTTCTTGTTGCCGTGGCCATCCCACAAGTATTTGATAAAGTTTTTCGTTATGCCTAAGAGAATCAGATGGTATAGAGGAGCTGGTATCCCGTGCTTGACGTGCAACGTAGGCACGGCATGAAACACTTTTGCATAGTCATGAATCCCAAGCCGATCCTGCCATTCTTGCGTGCTCGATCCGTCGTATATGCCATGGGGCATCACAGTTTTCATAATATTCAATATATCTTCCAGGTCAGCGTGTCCAATCACGGACTGCTGCTGAATTGCATCATCGTCACAGCGGGACAACTGGAACTCTTCCTTGGTGATTCCATTGATATGTGTGACAGGATCCTCCTCCTCGTAGCCTGTGAGTAGTCTTCTCTTGTATGATTTGCCGTTTCTGCTAGTTATGGCTTCTGAGGCCCGCTGCCAGCAAAAGTAGCACCCTTTGATGGCGTTCCCCGGAGCACACATGTGGATTTTTTCTCTGGCCTTAGCATCTGCATGAATGAATCCCAGTATGGGTCGATGAACTCCAGAATGTCTCACCACATGACCATCTTCGTCCACTCCATCATATTGATATTCCATAGGAGATGAGCGGAGGCGCTCAAACTCTTCACCAATAAAACATAAGAAGGGGTTGAGGTTTTTTGGGTTCTTTTGGGCCTGGGATAATTCCCAATAATCTGGTGTTGCAGCTGAGATATCGGCCTTCAGGGACCATATCTTCACACTTTAATACAATCAGAGTACAAGAATGTGCTTTCCTTCCAAAAGGCTGGGATCCATCCACGCCGATCGACCAGATACTAGTCGTGTCGTCGCCTGCTGTGCTTTCCCTCTCCTTGATCCATTTGAACCACTCGGATGTGTACACCGTGTTTCCTGCGCGACCGCTTTCGATGCTTCTGTTTCTTGATTCTCGAAATTTGCGCGAAGCGAACAGACTCTGCATACAGTCTCGGACCCCAAAGTAATAAAAGTGCTGCATGGGTCTTGGGCTCCCACCCCTGTCTGCCGTGAACCTCTTCCTACCACACCCTGCTCCACATTCTTCACCCATGTCCCTATCTTTGAACGGGACGACATTATTGTAGATGTATCCGCAGGGACACTTATGGTATTCGACAGCCTGAAGGTCTGGAACATCCATGGCCTTCCTCAGAAGGTGGATGGATGGTGGAATGATCATCCTGTCACGGTTGCTCCTCCCCATCCGAACTACGCTCAAGATATCCTGCATGAGCTCTTTTGATACAGCATGCTTTAGTTCTATTTCGAGGAGCGCAGATGTGAGCTGAAGCAAAGTGCAGGGTGCCTCGTCTTCCTCGTCTTCATCTTCTTGTGGCTGATCCAGCCCATCACCACGTTCCTTACCCAACATTGCCATTAGAAAGGTTTGGAAATGCGACCCCTGAGTGCACCGAAAGCGTTCACCAGGTGCATTCTCAACATTTGGCTCATGCTCATCACTCGAAGCGTCGCTGTCCTCAAGGTCCTGCAGGAAGATAGCTTTCACTCTTCAGAACAACAAGAACCAGAATCAGGAAGCATGACATGTGTCTCCTCACCTCGGTGCACACGCTGCCCTCATCGGATGATTCCACTGCTTCATCAGAATCTTCACAGGAGCGAATGGTTAGAACTTCGTCTCGGTCATAAGGGAGGAGAGTAGTGGACACATGTGGATCTAGTTGGACTATGGCATCATCTTCAAGACTCCTTGGGTGGCCCTCCCCTTTCTTCTCCACACCAAACCTCGCTGCAATATGTGGATGTTTGTTACGCACGTGATCAAGCACTTTTCTCCTGTCTACATCTCCGGTGACGTCCATGAACAGCATATTTTCGAAGCACAGTGGCTTCCCAGAATATCCACACGTCTCCCCGTATGGACAGTATACCCTGCAATGTCTCTGCTCGCTTTCTGCATGCAACGAGTCTACCATGGGTCCATATGGGGCTTTGAGACGAAGACACGCTTGGTAAAAGTCATTCCATAGCTCTGTTATTTTCTTGCGTGCTACCCTCCTCCGTTTTGACCTTTGAGATCCTTGCTCGGGGTTTCGTTGCGTTTCAACACCGTCCATTGTGGTATATCATAAATGTATATACTATATTACGATTTGTAATCGTGAGAGTAAAATTTAGAGCATATGAGCCCCTCGTCCGTCGCAATTGTTCGCAAGCCAAAAATTTGAAATTCAAAATCTGACTTTCAATTGTCTATCAATTGCACGCTGACAGTCAGTCTTTGCAGTCGTATAATGCACATTGTGTTCGAAAACTTATGCCTAGAGTACGAATAAAGCATAAATCCGGGGAAGGGCCGTGCTTGGAACTCCAGGCCACCGAAGCAGGGTTGACTGACGATGAACTCTATGAGCAGACAACTGCATTCAGAGAGCGAGAGGGCATTAGAAATGATATCATTATAGAGCATTTTGGAGTACGAGTTAGCCCACATTGTCTGAAACCCGACGTCACACATCTTTTACACTGGTGCGAGGCAGACCCTCCTGGTGAAGTTGCCAACTCTTCTCCCGTAGATATTGACGAGAGTAGCGAGATTTCAATCGATGACAACTCGGAGTCTCTGTTTGTTGAGGACAAGCATATACAGAAGCACGCCCGCGAGGCCTGCATGAAGTACTGGGCCAGGGCTCCTGTCAATGGTGACTTTGAACAATGCCAAGCATACATGCCACAGAAAAAAGGCATGCCCATAGCGCATGAACTCCTTTTGAAGTATGCAAAGAAAAAGTCATGCTAGAATGTGGAGAACTGGCCAAGGTTTCGGCATCATACACAGGGGATAAACTCATGGCATACCTGAAGCCAAATCACCGGAATAATCACAACAGACATGTCAGAGACGGTGTCCGAAAAAACATGGATGCAGATCGTCACTGGTACCTTCAATTTGGGAGATATCTTATCGATTGCATTGGAGAGTATCTAGATGGACTGAACCATGCGGCAGAAGGCGACAAGAGGTTTTCCACCCAAGAGAACTTGCAGCATCTGAGACCCTTCGTGTTACAAAAGCTCCTGCATGGTATTCTCGGGACAAGTATTCCTTCATCTTTACAGGGGCCACGAAAAATTCTGGAAATGAGATAAATTCGCTCATCGTCGACGATCTGCACAAAGTCAAAGAAGAACATCCTGAATTCGACGGGAAGGCTAAAGCTCTCATGTCTGAACAAATACACAAGCAAGCACTGGACAGTGTCAAACATGTCCAGGAAAAGTACAATGAGCCAAAGCGATCAATGGAAAAGAAAGACAAATTATACGAGGATGCGAAGACAGAAAGGGATATCCTCAAGAAACAGATGGCCGAACTCCAGAAGGAGGTGGAGCAACTGAAGAGCAGACGTCCAGGGGCAAAGCGTGGTGTGAAGCAGCGACGAACGCAGGATTACGGCAACGAATACGCTAAAACATACATCACAGGGACATCCAGGCGACGGAGGCCTCTCGAGGATGCACAAGACAAAGAGAATTGACCCACATCATGGCACCCTGGAGATGCACAAGTGAGCCGGGCGGTTGGGTTGGACGGGTATAGTTTTTTCCAAGCAAATATTTAGCACTGCCCATACAGCCTCAGAATGATACAATATCAATAAATGAACAATTTACTCTCATGTAAGTTCCAAATTCGTAGCAGAGCGGCTCGCTCGCAGCGTGACCAACGACCTTCCATCACTAACGACCACCCTTGTATATGTGCCTGCAGGTATAGAGTCCCTCCAATCACGTCGCCAAACAATTAATAAAGGTAAGAACTGACAAGTATGTGTGGTGCAGGTGTGAATAGACGTGGCATGGAGAGGACTCGCCGTCTGGCAACAGACGGTTAACGGTTTTTCCCCAATGGTCGCCCCAGTGCCTACAGTGGCACAACAAGGGGTGATCATTGGTGGAAAAGCAATGAATCAATCGAATTGTAAAGTATCGTGTAAAAAGAATTAAAAAATCGAGCAGCCCCGGAGGGGGCGAGCAACGATCTGTCGTAATTAGATATATTAAATACAATCCGGCTGCGAAAATTTGGGGCAAATCCGCTGCAGGCACTTAAAGAGACCCAAATGATCAAGACTCGATCCTCCGTACTGCGACCGTTTCATACATCCCCACCGCTCTAAAAAGTTGCATTTATACTTAAAAGTTGATATTGTGTCCTGGGAACGGCGTTGTTGCGCCGAGAGCACACCTTTTAGACGCTCAGTTTCAAGCGCATCTGCACATCCCTCCGAGAGGCGAACTCCCGATTGCGCGAACCATTTGGCGTCAAATTTTCACGAGATACTCTATTTGTAATACTGATCAATAATATATACGAGCGGGAATATATAACGCCCTGTGCGCGACGAAATCAGCGACCCAAAATCAAGGGGACTGCCATCCTTTCTGTAAGTGCACATGTGCTGTAGTGGCCCAATGGAGCTTTAAATGTGCAGCGGGGGTCCCTCGCTCGGCTCCTTCCTCACAAAACTGGCTGAGACCGTCCAGATGGCAGGAGAAACTGCATCACTTGAATTTTGAATTTCTGACATCGGCGCATAGCCTTGATTGCGCAATTGTCTCATCCAAATCGCACTTGAAGATTATTATAAATGAATATTGAGATCATTGAAATGTAATAATAGCGCAAGCGGTATAGAAAAGGCTAAAGATAGCGATGGTTGACTCACAACGACAGCAACAACGAACGGCTCCTACTGCAGCCGAAAGGGCACTTGCTATGTTACGCAATGCATCAAAGAATAATACTAATAAACGTGAAATTGTGTCAGATTGCTCGAGGAAAAGAGGCCGGCCAAAGAAGAAGAGAAGTGACGCGGAAGCTTTGGCTCAGGAAGTAGAAAATTTGAATGTGCAAGATCCTTTACAGGATGCACTGGCTGCGATAGATCAGAATATTGATGAGGCACAAGTCTTTCAGAAGAAACAATATATAAAGTGGACATTGACCGACAAGAAAGTGATCCTTGAAAAGCTTCAGGACTTCAAGGGCAAGGCAACCAAAAATCCTGTAGCAGCCACTGTCAAATATTTTGCTAAGCATCGTGGATCGATCAATGGGGGTGCATTTCCTAAATACTATAGAAACTTAAATGAAGCAAATGTACGCTCTTGGATTAAAGCAAAGGAGAAGGTTGGCAGAAGGCCTGGGAGACAGTGTGTCCTGAAACCTGAGACAAGGGAGGCTATTGTTCAGCATATTAAAGATTTGCTGCCAGAGGAGCATAATTCAACCGGCTTAAGCACTCATGTTTTGTCTGAAACAGTGAATTCTACTACGTTGATACCTCAAATACAGGCATTGATCAGGAAACATGGGGAGGGTGGCAAACTAGATGATGGAAGTTTCAAGGTGAGCAGGACTTGGGTAAATGATTTATGCAGACAACTGGGCTTATCCATGAGAAGCAAAACTCAAGAAACATACAAAGAACCGGATGACTGGAAAGAGCAAATGGTTAGATTCAAGTATCAGATGGCATACATAGTCAAAACAAGAGGCTACTCAAAAGAAGACGTTTACAACATGGACCAAACAGGATGTCCACTCACTGCTCGGTCCAAAAGAACAAAGGCGAAGAAAGGTTCAAGGAATGTTGTTGTGAAACAGAAACCAGAGAAAAACCAGCTCACTCTTGTGCCTGTTGTCTCAGCATCTGGTGCGAAGCTCCCACTCCAGTTCATTTTCCAGGGTACAGAGTTTGATAAAAGGACCATGAAGAAATGCTTCAGGTCAATTCCAGACAGTCAAACAAACTTCAGAAACCTAAAAGAAAAATACCCAGGATGTATATACAATCAAACAGACACGCATTGGTCGACACCAGATAGCAACTTGGATTTAATAGAACATGTCATCTTGCCTCATGCTGAAAAAAGGTGGGCAGAGAAAAGAGCCAAAGGTGAGCCAACATGCAATCAACTTTTGCTTCTCCTAGACAACTGGAAAGTGCATACAACCGCAGAGTTTAAAAGCGCAGTGGAAGAGAAATTTAAAGGGAAAGTGAAACTAAGATTCCTGCCTCCGAACATGACACACAAGCTTCAGCCTCTCGATGTGTCTATCAATTCAGCTCTCAAGACCAAAACTAAAGCGGTGTACAGCTTTGAATATGGCAAGAAGATTGCAGATTTGATATCAAAGAGCGCACAGGACGATAGACTGGCTGAACAGATTGTGCAGATCGAAAAGAGCACAAAACCCAAGGTGAAAAGAGAGGATGCCATTGACTGCACCTATAAAGCATGGCAGCAGATCGAGACAAGTCTAGTCCAGAAAGCTTGGCTCGATTGCACTATATTAGATGCTTGGGATATTGAAGTTCAAGAAGAAGCCCTGAGATTGTTTGAGAATGGCCTTCTTTTCCCGATGGACCCAGAGACAAACAGAGTCAATGTCTTCCCGGATGCTGTGCCTTGTGATGCACCACTCCAAGTGCTTGAGGACAAAGATACAACAAGCGAGGATGAAATCGAGTATTCTATACATGATACAGACGATGAGAGCCAGAATGAAGAGCCATCAGAAGGAGACCATGCCTATGACCCATCCAATCATCCCAGGGGAAGGAGGTCTGGAACCAGATCAAGCAATCGATCATAACCACGTCTATCTTTGGACGTCTACAGCATCTAAGGGGTTTATTTACATCTATTGTAATCTATTGCACACTGTTTCCACCTCAGATCGGCGAGAAATCCAATTTTGGCACTCGAAAACTTTGCAGGACAAGAAAAGGAGGGAAAATCCTGAAATCACGAAGAGTTAGCGGCGGTACAGTATATGATAGTAATCACCGATAATATCTATCTGTCGCGATGCTTTGCAGCGTACGGATATTTTACCCGCGATTCGAAATTTGAACTCCCTATCCGGGAGGCCCTCATTTGGGCCGATTTTGGCGTTGGCGGAAATGAGGCATTCCCGGCTGCAGCTGGGAGGGCCTCATTTGGGGGGCTCAGAATGGCCGATTTTGGAGGGTCCAAATCCGGCCCTGCGAGATCTATCTGGGAGGGCCGTATCGTATGTCCCATTGCACTAGAAATCCCACAATCGAGTTGATCCGCCCTTATATATACAGTAGTCCGAGAAAAGATACCTCTGGTTTTTATTGGTGGTGCCGGTGGTCCAAAATGAAATAACCCAAATCACAAAATTCCTTTATTTGCATCAAATCGTAGGTTTCTTAACGAGGTAGACCCAGTAGAAGTCATACGATGGGATCTTATATCGATTTCAGTGATTTCGAGTCGATATGGGGCCGTCATTGGGTGTGAGATGCCATATGGGCCCACCAACCCCCTACCAGTCAAGTGCTTCAATCAGAAATGGGGTCAACTATCACATCATAAGCGGCCTCTTCATCAAAGAATTCATCTGGACACAGTCCGAGTAACATATTCTGAAAACTGTTGAGTGGGTGCCTCAATCTCTTCAACGCTTTCCTCCATAGCTTCAGGATCCAGGTCTACCTTTCTCTTTGGTCTGTTTCTTCTTCCTTCCAGCCTTGGGAATGAATCGTAAATTCCCTATAATGCCCGATATACCACCACTCATACCTTTGGTGAAACAATGTTCCTGCGGCATATCGAGTTTTAGCATCAATTTGGGTGCCCATGCTAAGTAATAGCCAGAACCATCATGAGGCTTGTCATTATCCTCCTATACATACTTGCCAGCCTTTGTCCATCCTTATTCAATTTGTATTTCTGGAATTACCTTGTATGTATTTATGACCCCCTCGATCACAACAGCCTTCAATTGAAAAGCAGCTGAATTTTCCCTTGAAGTATTGTCCACCAGTGGGTTGGACTCATCTACATCCCTCCTCTTCTTTTCTAACGACATATTTATTGGATACGATTTCTTCTTATGATCGCCTCTTTGCTTGTGCCACATGAACACGTGGAATGAAATGCTTTTTGAACCACTGGACCATAATAATATCAATGGTAGACCACGTGCCTTTGTTTTGCATGAAACAGATCTCATTTCTCTCTTCCTCATCATATAATTCCTGCCAAGTCTTCGAATCTTCTATAACAGATTATCTTGCTTTTTATATATATTCTTGCGACGTGAATCAGATTCACTGCGCCTCATCTTCGCAGATGCCATTTGAAAATGCCACCAGAATTTTGAAAATGCAGCACAGAGAAAATCACCTCCAGAACTATGTATGAGCGATCTAGATAGTGTATCTTGACTTTTAGACCATTTAAATCAATAAAAGAATGATCAATACAGAGATGTACCGGTTTCATGATGCATCACCACATCTGGTGATGTCTGACTGAACCAGACAGGATGCAATTGTTGAAATCTCATGGAATGTCCATTTCTGGGAACGGATGGATAGATTGGAGCCTGTAGAGGCCTGTGGCAGAGACTAGAGGGTCTAATTCTCGCTGGGTAGGGAGATATGGCGCGTTGAGTGATCACAAAAATGAAATACCTCCACTTCATGAAGGCGTTCCCGGTGAATTTGGGTTATCTTTTTTCGGACTGCTGTAATTATACGTATATACAGGAAAATTTTTTAATTTCGTTTTATTGATTAAAATATTGAATTTCGTCGTGCGAAGCGCGAGGAAATTTTGCCCCTTCATATTAATCAAATTTCGTTGGTCAGCTTCAAATGCCTTGTTTCTTTTATTCAATTTTCGTCAGCCTCTGTTCTGGTTGACCTAACAAGGGCATTTCATACAGGATCTAAGAGATTTGAGCTCTGTGAATCCTCTGGATCATTGAGTGGCAGGGTATGGATGTGTAGCATGCTCAGGGGCAACCCCAGTCAGCAGTTTATGACTCGCAAGTCGCAGTCGATTTGCCTGTCAAGAGGGACATTTGATGGGAAAAGAAGAAGATCAATGAGTCGATCAATATCATCGGTCAAAAGGGTTGCTGGATAGGCAAAGACTGTCAAGCAGGGGAATTGCCAAAAAAATTGGAACTTTTATTCAATTTTCGTTGGCTACTCCCCAGAATATGTGCTCATTTTAATCTAAATTCGTTTTAATGCGATTTACCTAACGAAATTTAAAATTTTTCCTGTATATAAACAATAATTGATCAAAGATCGTAGTGTTTCTGAACATAACGAGAAGCTCATACTCCTCATCGAGAGGCAACCTGCGACGATGGCCACGGCTGTCGCCAACCTCCAGAACTTTATGGAGGCTCTGCGAGAAGCAGAAAAAGCAACAAAGTCAGCAAGAGTGACTTTCACCACCACCCTGCAGTGCGAGAATGGAGAACCGGAACGTTCGTACATTCAAAATTTGAAATTGCGAATCGACCGATCCATCATCTTGCACCTCGAACAAGGGTTGCAAGCCTACGGAAATCAACCTTTATTGCAAGATAACATTGAAGATCCCCACAAGATGATGTTCACGGAGGAGAAGATCGGCCACCACTATGCCACCAAAACAAAGACACTGAGGATTTTCTGGAATATGTGGGTGCTGCGGGAATTTCAGCCACATTTCGGAAAAATCGTCAATGACGGGTCCTGGATGTTCTTTGAACATGAAGACAAACAGTTCCCGGTGACTGTACAGTATGAAACTCAGACACAGACGCAACAAGCCATCTTACGGGGTGTCCCAACTCGACACCGGAGCTGCTTCAACAGTTCTTGGGAAGTATCATGCAACACTTGGCAAACAAAGGTAACATCTCGAAAGAAGCGGAGATAATGACATGCGCACCTCGCAGCCATACGAGGAACGCCGGAGAAATGCCAGAATACCTCCATGCAACAGAATGGCTCATCACCTACAAGGACAACAGGCCAGGACAGAATGGCACCATCCCAGTGGGCCCAACAGGACCTGCACTGGAGTGGCAGGTACTCAGACCCCGCCGCCCACATGTCTCATTGGACACAGTACCAACCCTGGCCAACTACCCAGTGAGAGAAGTACAGTATGCCGCCATGGTGGAGAACAACGAAATCCAAACCGACGATTTCGTGAACATCACAAGCGAGGAATTCGCAGCCCAAGTAAACCAGACACAAGAAGCACACACAGAAACACAGGACACATCAGCACCCCAGCCAGCACAACAGATGGAGGAGGACCAACAGGAGGCACCCAACACCGAAGAACACGACAACCTTGTCGACCCACAGCACACCGCCGCCAACCAACAGGATGGAACGAATGAAGCTTATGACACAGAGGGAAGAGGGACCAAGGGAAGCCGGCAACACAGAGGACTCAGAGGATGTGGTGTCTGCAGAGACACGCACTGTGGCGAGCAACACAGCGACGTCAGGCCTGGACAACTCTGAAGAAGCACACAACAATCTGCAGGACCTGATAGGGGAGGAGAGCCAGAGGAGGATCACAAGAGCCTCGACCAAAAAGAGGGAGCAGCAAGGCTCACCAAAAAAGAAGCTAGCCACAGGCCCCTCACCAACGGCATCGCCTCAGAAGAAGGCGCATGCCATCCGCAAGTAAATCATTATCCATGATGATGAACGGCTTGAACTTCATGACATTCAACGTAAGAGGCTTGACCCCAAACAAATACAGTGCCATGATGAAGCTGTTAGAAGATCACAGGATTGATATTGCCCTGATACAGGAAACCCATCTCAAAGGAAACACAGACGAACACAACTTTACAGACCTACTCGATAGAAACACACAAGCAGAATGGAAAACATTTTGGCACAATGATCGCCAACACGGCAGAGCTCGAGGTACAGCAATTTGGATCCGAACCTATCGGCAAGGCAGAGCACCAATTCACCTCCACCCCAGCACAGTGACAAGGAAAGGCATGGGCCGCATGATCAGTCTTTCACTGGACTGGTCGGGACATAAACTAAGAATAGGAAATGTGTATATGCCTACCACCTCCACCTCCAACCACTGGACGATCAGCACGGCTCTGATCAACCACATCAAGAAAGATACACAGAGAACACAGGGAATCATTTATGCTGGAGACTGGAATTTTGTTGAAGACCAGACACTGGATACCACCTCCACAAAGAGAATCAACAACAAACAAGAACAATACCTCATCAGGTACTGGAAAGAAACTGTAGGGAACTCGATCACAGAATGCCAACAGGAGACACTGAGACAGAAACACATGTACACACAACACCATGGAACCATGGAAGGAACTATTCATAGCCGCCTGGACCGCTTCTATGCCTCGTCAGACATGACCAGATATATCACACAACCTATCAAAACGATAGAGATCCACAGCCACGGAATAGTATCAGACCATAAGCCAGTCATCATGAGCATCATCGGAAATTGCCCCATAAAGATGCTGCACCCGTGCAGAAAGAATACATGAAAAGGATTAAAACCGCAGCAAAATGCCACCCACTTGCAATGAAGGAGGCGAGGAACGCATTCGAGGCTTTCCTCTCCTCATTCCAGGGTGGTGTTTGGCTCTCGGAGGAAACCCAAGGGTCTCTGCCGGACACTGACAGACATCGGATGATACTCGAGCAGTATCCACATATTAAACGCCAACTGGGGAAAATATGGAACCAGGCCTCGAACCAAGCAATTGAAGCACTGAAGCTGGCTTTACATCAAGCCGAGGAACAGGGCATTGACCGACACATCAAAGATTGCAAACGACAGCTGCAGCAAGGGCAACAGGCAAATCGATCGGATTCACACACGTGTATTCCAAATGACGCAATGGATAAACTCTCTTATCAGCTGCTGATGAGACCCAAGGGGAGCAACTGCATTGGAAGCTTGACTGACCCAAAGTCACGGTATACTTATACCAGTCCCAAAGGCATCGCAAATTGCCTTGCCAACACGATTGCAGAGGTATCAAAGCCTCCGCAAACAAATCAGGAAGCCCAGCAGGAACTGATCGATTTGATTGCGGAGGAAGATCGCACTGTCTTCCCGACCTTTTGTAACCCCTCAGAGACAATCAGCCACAGGAAGTCGCCAAAGCCATCAGGAAAATCCGCAACTCCTGTCCTGGAGATGATGGGTTGCAGATTATCCACTACAGAAAGTTTAGCAAATGGATGTGTCCGATCTTGGCCACACTATTTTCCGCCATCATCGCAAGGAACGAGATGCCAGCCAAATTTCATCATGGCACGATCAGAGCCATTGAAAAGGGAGGAACCCTGACAGATCCCACCAATTATAGACCCATCACCCTACTCAATGTGGACTACAGAATCTTCGGGTTTATCCTGAAGGAGAGAATGACTTTGAGCCTCCAGAACTTGATTCCAGCAACGCAGACAGCCTTCCTGCCTGGAAGACAGTCAGCAGAAAACATATGGGCAGTACAGACCATCCCCCTACTCCTACACAGAGACAACAGAGAAGCATTGATCGCCCTATGCGACTTTCGCAAAGCCTATGACACGATTGATAGAAGCTTTCTGTTTCAGATATGCCATACACTCCAGATGCCAGACTACCTGGTGAGATGGATTCAACTCATGCTCCAGGAGACAACCAGTAAGGTATATGCAAACCATTGCTTTTCAGACTACAGACAATTTCATGCAGGGCTGAGACAGGGATGCCCAGCGTCCCCACTACTCTACCTGTTAATTGGATTTATGCTAGCTCGCCTGGTACAACACTCAGAACTGGGCATAACAATACCATGTCCACTCCAGACAGACCCAACACAGTCAGATACAGCCTTGAAGCTTATGCCTTTTCCAGTTTGCTGACGACAGCAAACTCATTCTCGAAGAAGATCAGATCCCGCGCTTTAAACAGATTATGGCGCTGTTCGCTGAGGCAACAGGGCAGCACTTGAACAAGGAGAAGACCAAACTCTTGCCCATAGGCGCCCTCAAGACCCTGCATCACAAGCAACAGATCGATGACTTCAAGGTCACAACAGAAGCAAAAATCCTAGGTGTGACACTACACTGCGGAATTGACGCTCCGACATACCATTGGCAAAGCAAAATGTCCCAACTCCAGCAGCTCACGGATAAAATCAAGCGTATGACAGGACTGTCCATCTTTGCAAAATTTGACCTCTTCAACAAATTTGTCACCTCCAAAGTACTCTATGCTGCAGAATTTATCTATACACCGCCATCCATAGTCGATGGCATCCATAAGATGGCAAGGAAGCTTTTACCACCAGATGCACCATGCTGGAAAAACGAAGCAATACAGTCTAGAGCCGATCTTGGCGGCCTGGGCATGCTCCCCTTTCGGGAACATATCAAGGCCCGTCAATATAAATGGCTCATCAGCTCTCGTGTTAGGCACCACCACCGTCTGGTCCACGCTGGTATGGAATGCCACAGCACACTACAGAAGAACCAACAGGCCAACAAAGATCATGGCTCTCAGGCTCCTCACCCAGCCGTGTGAGTTACCGGGAGTCCACCCGGCTCTCATGGAATACAGCGAGGACAACGAGATCTCATTGCACTCGCTGATCAACTCAGTATTCAGGAATCCAACAGAAGAAAGACAGTGGAACTACTGCTGGCATCGCTACAAAGGAAACCAGTTGCCACTCCACAAGTATACGGTGAAAGATGGCACTCGCCTGATCACCATCAACTCGCCAGACCCAGTCAAATGGCAGCAAGCGACCAACAATCAGATTGCTTGGATACACACTGTGAGCGAGATACGGCCCAGGTTCGGTAAGATGCTGGGAAACATCAGAAAATGGTGGAGAGCACGGGTGCCCAACCCGTGGAAGGCGATCATATGGCATATAAACTCAGGAGGGCTCCTCGTGAGTCATCTCCCAGCGGAGAGGCGCAAGGACTGTGCATGTGGACATTCGAAGGCATCAATGGACCATTATGCCCGAGAATGCCCTATTGCCAAACATGTCTACAGCCTCCTCAAACCAGAAAGCATGCTTGCTGGAACAAACAGCCATTTCCAACTCCTTCTTCACAACATATGGAGCAACACATCTCCAAAGGATGTGGACGATGCCATATGGACTGAGATTAGTATTATTACCATCAATGCTTTGGATGTGGGCCGTAAAACAGCCTACAGACTCCTCCACCACTCCACCACAGAACATCCACCACAGCCACAGGATATCATCAGAAAGGCCAGCCACACAGCAGAGCAGTACTTCTGGGAACTGCTGAAACAACGAAAGCCAGCTTCCCTCCACCATCGCCAACAATGAAAGAGTTGCCATTCCTGAAATGGCAACCTGCTAACAATCGCTGGGTGTTACAGAAACCCCTGATATGGACCCTGACTAGAAACAGATCAGTGACACTCGTGCAGTGAACAAGGAAGCGCTTGCCACTTCCAGGACAAACATCAGCATTCCAAGAGAGACTATAGTCAGATTTGCCTGAAGTATGACGGCCCAACTGCTCCTGTACGGTTTAGTGGTACCCATGGTAAAAATTTCACAACCTGGAGCAGTCGTCATATGGAAGGTCGAGGAAATCTGTTTCATTCACTATGCTACACTCGCTCAAACAAAACACTACAGAGGAGTATGTCCAATGGACAATGTACAGGTCAGGAGGTTTTGTATCCCTTTATAAATTCCTCAACATTTTATTTAGGGATTTCCTCCTGTGGGGCTTGTATGATTTGGAAGATATTCGTCATATTTCTCGACTGTGTAATAATCCCCTATAAAAAAATAAAATACCTAGGTACCTAGGTCATGGTTCTTTCCCCATAAAGGGCCCGTAAATAGAGATTCCAACCGGACAAGGTCCGTATTTTTTTTGGTCGCTACGGTAATTTTTTTTTTAATTTGACAGGAGTTTGGAATGTGGAGATGCCCGTTTGTTGAAAGTGTAATTAGGGTGGCAATGTTCACAAGCTTTCCACATGAAACGAGCCGTGCACGGCTCTCAAGTACCTGCACCGGTGCATCCACGTGGCCATGGAGGGGACAAGTTATATTAGTTACCATGGCGGCCCTAGTGTCACTATCGATATGTTCATATCCCATATACATATATACCGGTATAGTGTCAGACATACACAGAGATAAATTTGCTCATTTAATTTCTCAAAAGACACACATGTTGACCTTTGCCTACAATATGGAGGAACGTGCCAGACCACTTATGAATTCTTGGTCTCTCTTTTCTCCGTGTACTAATATAGTGATATTTGGAAGCAAGAATGAAACAGTCAAAGATCGCTGTCGGACAGTGAGATATATATTTGTTAAAGTGCCTGCCAGAAGCACTCCTCATTTACATAGATTAAAGGTCTATCAGGATTTCTTAGCAAGGGCAATTGCAGAAGGAAGCATCTTGTCTGATGATAGAATACTAATCACAGATGCACGCGATGCAGTCATTCAAACCCCATTCTTCAGTCATCCTTTAAGTAAACGCTACCTAACAGAGTCAGATTTGCTCTTCTCCAAGGAAGGAAGCAAAGGTGGCGAGGTTACGTTCTGCGAAGACTCAAGAGATCGAGCTCGTTGGAATCACAGGTGGATATCGGTTTGCTTTGGTTCGGAAGCTCTACAGGCACTTGAAAGGTGTGACCATTGTCATGTGATTTGCTCTGGAGCGTTTGCAGGCAAAGCTCTGGCACTGGTAGATTTTCTCACGATTGTGGATGATACCATAAATACATTGGGATCTGAGTGCACTAGTACTCACGGGGCTGATCAAGGAGTCTTTAACTTCATTATTTGGCTTGGGATTCTTAGAAATACCACGTTGGATTATCATGTGGCCAACAACTGGGAATCTCCTATATTTACACTGGGTTTGGGCTCTCCATATGCGATTCTGAGGAGTGGTCTGGTGATTCCAGAGGGATCTCGTCATTTTCCCAGCTTACTTCATCAGTATGACCGGAATAAAGAGCTATATACATACATTCAAAAACGATACGAGGACTTCAACAACGAAACCACGAATGTATAAGAGGTAGAGAATACATGCCCATTCTTCTGAATTTTCCCGTAAGGGTGAAGGTTCACGAGATCTCACGAATTCCATAGAATTTCCAAAGTACCACTTGCTGCAGCATTCCCGCTTACAAGCGGGATCACCGCCATATTTGAGGGTGGCGCCCGATGGCCAAAACCCCGAAACTCGGCGGCGTTCCCGCTAGCGGGATCGGGATCCTTCACACAGGTTGGCCGTGATAACCGTAGGGACGGCCCCCTTTGAAGTGGACCAAATCCGGCCAAGTCAAAAAAATTGAATGCACCCCAAACCTTCGCTCCAGCAATTCCATATACTGTACTGATCCTAATTATCTGCGAATCAAAAAGAAATTCAATCGCCGAAAATGCGCACAAGTTGAGATTTTGTCCAAAGTTTCAGACCCAAGATTGAAGGAAGGGGCTACAGCCCTGCTCAGATGAATTGAAGGCACTCAACCTGAATATTGAGGCTTCCAGGTTGATAACATGGCTCCAGGGCCTGTGGAGGGATTGGACATGATGTGATTTGATCCTTTCAAAGGCACGGTCAACTCAGACTTCAATCCAGATGTCGAGCCTTCTGACGACCTTTCTGAGGTAATGGAAACGGATGAGGATGATAGTGAGATATCACTACATGACTCAGATGATGAAATGCAGGAGAATGAGACATCAGAAGGTGGAGCTGAGTTTGAGCCATGCAACCAACTCCAGGGGTAGGATGGATGGGACCAAATCCAAGACTAAATGACCATGTAAGAAAATCTATAAAAAGCTTTAAGACACAAAGTCTATCAAACATCGCTCTGTTTGCGTTTATCACATCGTTCCGATACCAGAAACATCGAGAATGTCAAACCCAGCCATCCCTGCTCCAACTGAGACCAGTCGCGTGTTCAGGTTCCACCTTCGCATGGAGATTGCCAATCCCCAGAAATATTGGAATTATGACCACGATGCGAACGCCTATGTGACGGAACAGATGTCCCAGTTCAAGATCAGGTGCGTGAAGTTCCTTACCGAGCATTTGCCGAAAGGAAAAATTGTTGGCATGCCCAGAGAATCCCGCTGGTTTTACTCCACGGCCTTCATTGGGGGCAAAAAGGTCAACTATCGAGCCATCCTTCAATGTACGTTTGCCACATTTGAAGAGGTGGTCGAACTTGTTGATGCTCTTGCACCAGATGATACGATATCCCTGGAAATCAATGATCATGAGCATGTGGTTGAACTTGTGTGGCCTAATCGTCCACGTAAACAGGAGTATTTTATGGATATCAATGACGAAACAGATTCCACCCCAATCCTGGACCCAGACTACGCTAAAGCAGCCCTTCAAGCTAATGGTTTCCAGCCCACCCAAATCATTCAAAGCACTGAAAAATGTGGTGAGATTGAGTTGCCTACCAACACATGGATTGCCACATTGGAGGTGGAGAATCTCAAGAAAATTGAGCCCATCAGATTTATGTTTGGTGACCGGACTCTGAACATTCATCTCTTCTGCAGAACAGCCTTGGACAGACAACAACCGCATACGTCTGGACTCCAGGCACTTGCCGTCGCCAAAGCAGAGTATGCAGAGTTCAAGAATGGTTCAAAGAACTATCGGCAGGCTCTAATGACCAACCAGGCGATGTACCCGAGTACTCCTACGAAGCGTTCTCGCACTGTGCTCTTTTCTAACACCTCACAACGAGGTATGGACAGACGGAGACCCAGCCCAGCGATAGAAAGAAAATCTCCGCCGCAGACAGCACCCATCCCTATACAGCCACCAGAACCGTCGCTGCTTCAGGATGATGCTATCCATGCACAGGAGCTCCAAGAAATTGCAGCCTGCCTGGAGCAAAATCCTGAGATCATGGATGCTCTTTGACCCCAGACATACATCAACATATAGCCCATCAAGATGACGCCACAGACACTCAGGATCTATAGCCTCAACGTTAATGGTCTCAATGTTGACAAAGCATTAGCTTTACACGTGGAACTGGAAAGATTACATATTGATATCGTACTATTGCAGGAGACCCATCTGCTCACAGATGATCATCCCATACGTCAGATTGAACAATCCCTCCACCCTTGGCAATGTTACTGGGGCAGTGCATTAAGCCAGACAACCAATAAGGCAAGACCTCGGCAAGGAGTGGCCATTTTAGTCAGGAGACGACTACTAGAGCAGTCTTATGCATTTAGCCCCATCATGCATGATCTCCCAAGCAGGGTACTGACAGGCCGTTTCAAAGGACCTGGATTAGACGTGCGTATTAGCTCGGTATATTTTCCTAATACAGGCTCAGCACGAGATTCGGATATACAGCCATGCATTCGCATCCTGAAACAACAACTGGAGAACAGCCAACCGGTTCTCTGGGGAGGTGACTATAATTTTGTCTCACATCAACGTGATACAACGACCAACCTCCACAGAGCACATCCATACAGACGCACAGCCAAATTATGGGCCACTGCGTTTGAAAGCACAGATATATGCGACTTCGGCAGCAATACCCTCAGGGACCGAGCTGCCTACACACACGAGCACGTGACACAGCAAGACCCACGTTGCGTCACCAAGAGCAGATTAGACAGATTCTATGGTTCAAAGCAACTGGAACCACTTCTGAAATCCATCACAGTGCAGTCAATTGAATCTTCGGTGGTCCACACAGATCACGCGGCGGTTATCGTGTCGCTCAGGCGCCAGACTCCGATAACCACCCCGAAGCAGAAGGCCTACAGAAGACGCATCCCAACTCAATTTAGAAACGATGCCAGCATATTGCAGAATTTCCGTGATGAATGTTCTCAGCGCTTTCGCCCCCTTGCCAGACAAGATACGATCAGTTATCAGACATGGCTTGACATCAAAGGCACCATTGCGCGCCTGTCGTACAGTGCACAACGGAAATTTCGAGGTAAAGAACTGGAGGCTGCCAGACAACTTCGAGAGCAAGAAGCAGCCATGAGCGCTTTCACCAGTCATCAGCTCCAACATCGCTACGCTCATGTAGATCACCAGCCGAATGCTGAACAACAATGGGATGCAGACACAGAAAGTCATGCCATGCCGTTGACCCCATACAGATATTCCACCACCGATGACAGACTTCAAGATCGCCACCAGCAGTTACAAGGGGACTCGACGGCCTGTGCAAATATCCTCATTGACCACTATGCCGACATATCACAACAGGACATATTATCAGAAGAGATTCAGGAGGAAATCCTACACTCCCTCACGCCAGCAGATCGAACAGTTTTTCCAGCACAGGATTTCCCCCACGTGATCACAGAACAAGATGTCAGGAATGCCATCAAACGAATGAAGCCCACGGCAGCAGGCCTAGATGGCATTAATATTGTCACGTATCGGCTTTTGAAGGATTCCTTGGCCCCGATATTGGCCAAAATCTTCACTGGTCTCTTGCACGACATGCCTCAGTCCTTTCTGGAGGGTCTCATCATCCCTGTTTACAAAAAAGGACCCAGATGTCAGGCGATCAATTATCGACCCATCACCCTACTCAACACAGATTATCGAATTTTTACTCAGATACTTCTTGCGAAATTGAAAGGACCGTTGCAGCAGTTGATCAGCCCCACACAGACAGCCTTTCTGCCAGGACGGAGCCCTATGGACAAAGTGTGGCCTCTCCAACTCATTCCACAGCACTTGCAACTTGAGCAGAAATCAGCCTTCCTAGCGGTTTACGATTTTTCCAAAGTATATGATAAGGTTGATCGACGATTTCTCATGAAAATTTGCCAATGCTTGCAGATGCCTCCCTCACTCCAACACTGGATCGCAGTCTTGCTGGAGAATACGTATAGTCAGGTCTACTATAATGGAGCATTTTCCAAACGCAGAAAATTTGAAGCAGGCGTACGCCAGGGCGATCCTGTCTCTCCATATTTGTACCTTTTGATCGGCCATATCCTCGCCAGATGGCTAGAAACACACAGAATTGGCATCAGACTGCCTATGACACACAAGATGCAACACTATCTTCACGGAGGACTACAGCAATGCCCTCATGAGCTCTATATTCCTACATTACAATATGCAGATGACAACACGGTACCATTAAGTAGTTACGCGGATGTCTCACGATTCATCAACATCATGCATCGATTTGGACGAGGCACTGGACAGGTCCTGAATATGACCAAAACATTGCTCCTCCCCATTGGACAGCCGGCAGAACACCCCCGGACAATCGCAGGGCTCCAGGTGGTGAGTAAAGCAACAATCCTAGGTTTCCAGGTCCTGGCACATACAGGCGCCTTTGCCATAGACTGGGACACTCGAGTCGCCAAACTGAAAACAGCCATTCGCAAAGTCAAAGCAAGACATTTATCACCATTTAGCAAATTTAGAATTATCTCGACATACCTGCTTTTTAAAGATTTATACTATGCAGAAGTTGTGAAGCCCACTCAAGCACAAGTAAAGGAAGTCTGGACAGCCATACGCCAACTCCTCCAGAGCAACTTTTGGAGAAGCACAGCGTTTGCAGCCAATCCAAAAGAAGGAGGCCTTGGCTGTTTACCCCTTCAGGCCCACCTATCTGCGCGTGATTTGAAGTGGTATATTCTTTTATTCACAGCTGGCGCCGAGAAATCATGGGTTCAATTAGCGTGGAATATCTTTTTGAAGATGCAGGATGGTCAGCATACAGGCATACCTGCCTGTTTGCCCATCCACCTTCTACAGAGAGGCATCCCGGCTGTTCCCAATTTTGAGCTACAGCCCATAGTTTACCATCACGAGCCTGCTTATTTACGGTACGAGCCACCTACCCTATTATTTACATCTAGCATATATGCATACCATCTCGCAGATCTTCAGAGGGCCATTCTCCAGAATCAGGAGACAGGAACATATGTCATGAATGGCCTTCAAGGCGAACTAGGATGGCAGATACACCCTAAATGCACTATGACGTTAGATACATATACAGTGAAGCAAGGCACTACCTTGTTCACACGAGTAGATAGACAGCACCGACGCAGACGCCTCCGGGGCTGGCTTGAGATCATAGCGAGTGTGCCTAGACCACTCCACAGAATCTTCAAGCCTTTGCAACAGCTTCAGCTCCCCTCTATCTATAAACTCCCTTTCTGGGAGATCCTCATGGATACTCAGGTGAATGCTCAGAAGACGCAGAAAGAAAAAGCATGTGTTTGTGGCCACTCAAATGTCACACCAGGTAGAAACCATTATTATACCACGGAATGCAGCATTGCTTGTAGCCTATATCAGCACCTTGCCACAGGTCTTGGCATTCCAGTCACCCAGGTGTTGCACTCCATTTGGACCAATCAGCCTCCATCACATCTTCCATACCCCTCGGACACTTGGGGTCTCATCGTGGTGGCGTGCAGTTATAGCTTGGATGATATTCGACGACGGATCTTCCCTGTTCATCAGTCCACACAATTGCTTCTTCAGATCCCTGAGAGGGATACCATCGCAGCGATACCCACTAGCATCTATCCAACTATAAAAGTCGTGTTTAGCGGCATTCAGCGTGAAAAAACCTCCTGGGTCCTGGACAATTCTATCTTCAAACCATTTGCGTACCACCTGCCCATTGTCCAAGATTGAGTCCGCTGCCTCTTTGCACCGAGCTGGTAGCTGGATGGGACGATTTGTGAGTACATGTTTCTTATAGAAGTCGTGGTACAGGATATTGAACAAGTGTATTTTCCAACAGGCAAACGCATCAGAGAGATGCATGTCAATTGGAAACTGATGTGGCAACTTGGGCTCATTGACAAACTCACTTTCAAAGCTGATCACCTCCAAACGTCTCTCAACGGCTTGGTCAACTTTTTTACACGTATCTGGCACAGAATTGAAGATTAAGATGGGGGTGAAGTGTGGCCTCATACTAATGGATCGCTCGTACAATTCTCTCACTTGCACCTCAGCTCGACCAGTAATCTCCTTGAACTTTTCCCAGTTCCATGCTTTGCACATGGTATCTGGCTCCTCCACCAAAAGGAACCTACAAAACATCACCGACGCTAATTGACTGTTGGCTGCACCTGATGATCTGGCAGTGGTCAACTGCGAGCTTTCCAAGGTTCCTCCGTAATCTCCCATCACTGACAACATCAGTTCTGCCAACTTGCTCTTCCCATTGGCACCTGAAGGACCCGTCCACATTGGCCCCTTTTCCTCCGTGTTAAAACCCTCCAAGCATGACGCCAATCGGTATAAAACGAACTTGCGTACGGTGGGATCTGGATGCACTTGTCTGAAGAATTCCATCACTTTGGCTTCGGCTGCGGGGTCTCTGGTTGTGGGGTAGTTGTATCCCACGCTCATGGAGATATAATCACTGTACTTTTGGGGCCTGAATGTCCCAGTGTCAAGTTCGAGAACGCCGTCATCGAAACCTAAAAGCTTGGTGTTCTGATTCATCTTCCTACAGGCATCTCTATCAATGGTGAGACCTCTGAGTATGCCACATATGTTTTTGATCTTCCTGTGCCCAGAAAACATTTTCGAAGACACGTTATAGATTCTGGAAATCTCGTCGCCATGATCCAAGCACATTTTACATGTGTGCGCGTCATCAGTATTGTCCTGGAATCTTTCCTCATTCCAAAAATACTGCACCTTTGAAGAACAGTACAAGAATTCATAACCGTGGTGTTGTCTCACATACACTAGCAGTGCCTGGGCCGCCGCCTTGTCTTCCATTGACGGTGGCCCCAGATACATATTGCAAAGAAGGTCCCACTTGTCTGGGTAGCCTGCTCATCCCAAAGATCCATGGAGAAATGATAAAAGGACGTGATATCACGATCCCTAGTACCATCTGGGGATTGGTTCCTTATTAAACCTCTTCGAACCGTGCACCAAATTCGCCAATAATCGCGGGCTGCATCATCTCGCTGAATACATACTTTTACTCTATGAAATTTTAGATTCACTTTCGTGCGCTTTTGGTAAGAAATGGTCACGGTTTGAGATCCTCGGATTTTCAGGGTCGCGGTGCCAAAGTGTGACCACTCTTTGGGCCAACAGGGCTCGTTGTGACCACTATCGGCTCAGCCGCCCGTTGTGATCCCTGCGCCAGTCGCGACCAGTACCTTGTTTAAGGGTTGTGTTGTGACATGAAGACGGGACTATCGCTCATTGATACCCCTATTGGAGCTGAGCGCTCTTTGTGACTATTTCTTCGGTGCTCGCGCGATTTGGATGCTCGCGCATCCAATCGCGTACACCAATTGCTATGCATTCCTGTTACAGTAAATAAGACTAGAATATTCAAGAAGGCGGTGAGACGTTGCTATCAGTCGTCTATGCCTCTACGAGTATCACCGTTCCAACCGTCAACTATTGAGTCACCACGCAGCGGCTATCCGCATGCCAGTTTATCCATTGTCTGCAGTAAAATGATGATATAACTTACCTAGATGGAATAGTTCGACGGGGAAGGTTTCCTGCACAACAAGGAATGGGGTAAACGTTTCAACGAACTACCACTGGACGAGACGGGAAAGAACTCACCTATCTCCAGCGCCATAATGTCATAGCCCGAATGATTCCTTTTCAATTATTATTAAATTTCTTACATACTTCACCATTTAATTATTAATATGGGCAGAGTCGGTAGCGTCTTGCACTTTGATCGACCAGGACTCCTCATGATCATCATGAGCCAAGCAAGGTTTCCATCGTCGGTCCCTGTTCACGCGTGTAAATGGCTGGTCTGCTGCCGTCATAACCATTTGTGGTGCTCAGATGATGATAGTGAGTTTCTAGAACCTCTCGACCTTTTCAAAGAGCCATGTGCCCCTGAGAAGATATTCCAGGCTCATTTGTCTCGTGCAGTGGCATAGTCTGCTTCAACGACTGATCTTTTTCCTGTATTCTGTCATCTAATAATCGATGTAAGGCATTAGAGCACGTGGGACGTTTCACTGATTTTGTGGGCCAAGGTATCTTGCCCTCTTTCATCAATTGCAGGGCTTTTATCTGTGATGATAGATCAAAGTTGAACTGCTTGCCTTTTGTCTTCGCGCCTAGAAGCCAACCACCGATCACACCCCATTTATTACGCAGAGTTTTTGTCATACTATGGTGAGACCTCGGTCCAGAATTCACCCCCTCGTGAACGTCTGGCCACGCTGTTTGTGCTTGTTCATGATTAGCAAGGTCTAGAAATGTCCTGGTGCTCCTAATGCGAGGGACATAATTTATCATCAAAGAAAACAGTAAATTGTTATGCACATCTGCCCAGGTATTGCCTCCTGGATGGATGGTGTTCCATTCCTTGACTGTCCTGACACAGTCCTCAATAGAGTCAAGATTTGGGGCTCCCAGCTTCTCTTGCTCTGCTTGGTCATTCGCGTCGCTGAATATACTTGCAAGATGCTCTCTTGCGGCTCTGGAGTGAATTATTTTTGGGTCATTATCCCATGCAGCAACTGTCGCAAGCCATGCATCTTGATTCTCTGGCTCTGCCCAAGTAGATCTCCAAGCCAGCGCAGAGTCATGGAGGGATTTTAAAGCAACAGTGCTATTCCAGTCTGCTTTTCTTTTTACTGCTCTCCTGATTCTACTATTCGATAAATATATATACCTGAAGACAAGATGCTTGTTGATACCAGGGGAACTACGCACATATATGTATTGCTATTTTGTTTGAAATGCAGAGTACCTTTTTGCTGCTTTCTGTCCTTCAATGGGATCGTACTTTGGCCAAACCGCGCGGTTTGCCATGGCTCTTGTTCAGCCCGCGTCACAATCTCTATGGTCATCTTGATGTAAGGGATTTTTTCATATGCATCTTTTGAAGCCTCATTCGTGGCTTCTGGCGTGGCAAACATGCCCCACTCTCCTTCCCTCTTAGCAGAGTCCTGGACAACTCTAGGACAGAATCTGTCGACGATATCCTCGATAATTTTTCTCTGGACTAAATCAATATTGTCCTTGCTTTGTGATGGATCGATATTCTCGTCTCCTATCGGGATGTCTCTCTCTGTGCAACCCGGAGATGTGCTGCGTGTTGGCACTACGCCAGTGCCTCCACTGTCAGATGGCATTTGCCCTATAAGTTGATAGATATATTGCGTCAAACAAAAGTTTATTTTAATACTTTTGGAACGCAGTAAGTGCCCTGCGTTGACCGATAAATAACAACGACCCCTCCATGCGTCAGGTTTGAAACAGGTGGATTCAAATATGATGCCGCGACAGTTACCATACTGGGGAGTCTTTTTACATCACTCGAGTAGACTAATTGAGTATTGATCAATTCATCAAAGATATGCGCAGTTTAAACTAATCTCGAAGCCTCGATGGGACATTGACTGCGCGGCCCGAGTTCTTTGTAGTTTTCACCTGCTGGTAGACATCAACGGGTAACTCCGAAAGAGCTTTCCTGTCATGTCTTGATTTCTTCCGCTTCCTCCCCCTCTTCTTTTTTACTGTAATATGATCTGCTGATGGTTCGGGACAGATTTCTGATTTCTTCTTCCTACCCCTCTTGGACTGCTCTTTCACAAACCAATTCGAATTGATGTCTCTCCCCATGATAATGGATACCTCGTTGTTCAATAGCCGGATGGCCTTCATTCTCCCTTTTTCGTTACCTTTGATCGCTTGATGTATGAGTGAACTCAGCCATTTGCCACAGTGAGATTCTAGGCCTGCTCCAGAGATAATGGGCCTTGGGCATTGATACGGGGAGTTCTCATCCACCCCAGCTTGTTCTTTTTTGAACTTTACAAACTCCCTCAGTTGCTGTAACCTGTCCTCCACTTTAAACACAGGTCTTACATTCTCTTGACAGTCGCGATCTAGTATCCTCAGCATCTCTGCATCTTGCTCATACTGCTCATGGATTGTTGTGATTTTTTTCACAAGGAAATGTGTGGGCCAGCTGCACCAATAGTACTTGCATCCAATTTTGGTGATACCAATGCCCAAGATATAACATATAATGTCACGTACTTTGTATAGGTACCAGCTGGGGGTGAGGTGGGTGGACGACATGGAATTGAAATCTCATCGTCGGCATGGGGTGAAACAATCTCATTCACAGGAGAATAGGGGTCCTCAAACACCTGTTCAACCAAAACACATGCTCCTTGATCTCCACTACAAGAGCATGGACTGTCTTGGGACCCATTGAAAGAGCCTGCATAAATTATATACTCGCATTCCTGAGAATTTAAGGCAGATACATATGTAGTCGACCAACGTACATGCAGAGGCACATACTCCCAATTTATGAAAAATCTTCTCCCCTGTGTCGTTCTCAGTACAATCTATCATGAACATTCTTGTGCCAAAAGGAATGTGAGAATCGGGTAGATTGTCCGCTTCCATTTCCCCAGATTTGTCAGCATTTCTTTGCATTAACTTGATGCCAACAGGGTCTGAAATCTCGAAACACCTACTGTATTCCTTGTAATACGTCGTGGCAGGTGTTTTCTCTCTTCCTGCCCGGTAGATGGGATTCAAACGCCGCCTGAAGGAGTCTGCATGCTTCAACAAGTTGTGGAATGCTTGGTGATCTTCTAAAGAGAAACCAGCATTGCCCACAATTTGGGCTTGGTACTCTCTCACTATTTTTGTTGGATCTTTCGGCTCCAGATTTTTCGTTTCAGTATTGTATGGCCGGTGTCGCCCCAGAAACATGATCATCTCTTGATACAATCGATCCTTCATGGAAGACAACAATCTCATCTACGAACTGCTAGCACAATCAAAAGTATGAGCATTCAGTCAACCCCTCACCTGCGATCTATCTCCCTTCGACATGCTTTCAGTTGCTTCATCTACAACTTCATTTTCTCTGCAGATGCTTTCTGTGACATCATCCGGCGTGGGTAGAAGACGGAGGAGACGGTAGGCAACTTGGTCAAGTTCTGCAGGTGGAGCGAATTGCCTCAATATCTCTTCCCGGATAGTCTGGATACTATACGTCGAGGAGATAAAGAATGTATCTATTGCAATCTTTAGAGACCTCTCATCCTCATAATCTTTACACGAAAGGACCAACTTATTGACCGTTACACTCAGTGGACATTCCGTTGGCGCACGAGTTCTTCGTACGCCATAGGCAGCAACTACCATGTTTAAGACTATTATTACACATATATGAGTTGATATATGTTAATAAGCACGCAGGAATGTCAGTGTCATCAATTCTGCATGCGCGTGCATCTCCCGTAACAACAGATCTATTTCAAACCACGTTTGAATCTCATTCAAGGGAATAGACACGTCTGCGTCAAAACCGGTCCGATACTTTATTTTTAATAATTATATATAAGGCCGTCGAGAATTAATCTTCCTGTACGCGTCGAGCAAATTCTGTAGAAACGCGCGGGCGGGCGGGGATTTTTAAGAAAACCACAAAATCTAATAATTGCGTTAAATGCCTCTTGGGACCCTGAAAGTTCAGATATAAGTCTCCAATGAGATCATATGATGCTTAAGATCCTTCCTCGACTTGAAACACTCGGAAAGTGCCACTAGGCTCCGTTTCCAGCTGTGTCCCTGACCTCCAATGGAACTGATGCTGAATAGGCAAGCTGCCAGGGCTGTACATGCACTATATAGCTTCAAAACTATAAAGTAGCAGTATTAGATGACTTACGATGATGGTGGGAGAGCAAATGACGCGTTCACCGAATTCTTAAAATTTGGAATCAGCCCGCCTTGACATCGCCGGTCCAAGTGGTCTTTGGAGGGTCACGATGACTCATGATGGAGTTTCGCCCCAACGAGACCGCCAATCGACTCCTCTTGATGAGCTCTATCGTGTGGTGGCATCCGTTCGATCTAATTCGCCACGGATGGGGAGTTATGGCCGATTCTTAAATCTAGGGGTCAGTGGAAAATGAAACGAGCGGGCGGACGACGCGTACAGGAAGATTAATTCTCGACGGCCTAACATGTCTGACAATAACAATAATGAAGATGCTTTGAAGAGCGATGAAATCTATCCTTGTCGGAGAGGCAAGATTCTCAGGAATGTGAAAGGAGTAATCGAGTACAAGGGGGGGTATTACAGGGAAACCAAGTACACACACTGCAACTGTGGACATTCGAAATGTGATTCTTCTTGTCTGATACAATACTCTACGTATCGAGCGCATTTGAAGAGGCAGAGGGTGAATCATGCATCATCTCAGGTTGAGTATGTTGAACCAACCAACCCTACGTGGGTTTACAAGTATAGACAGTTGACAAGAGAAGAGATTTTGCATGCCCAAATGGTATTAAAAAACAGGAAGAGACTGAGAGGGCTAGATGGGGATGAAGTTCCTGTGGTGGCTACTGACGAAGATGGAGGTTATGACTTTGATATGGATGAGTACGGAGCCTCTCCCTGTCCCAGTGGTGCCACGGATACGACTCGAGAGGAGCACATGAACGGAAGTCAAGTCCCTTCATCTACGATTATTAGAGAAGATGACAGAATAGACCAAACTGACAGTATCTCTCCGTTGGTACGAGTGAAGGAGGATCTTGCTGACCTCGTGCAGCATCCAGTGCCAAGAAAGTATTTCATCCAAGCGCTGGGTGCGTGGATAAAAAACACCACTCCGATGTCACATATCAATGAAGAACTTGAGAGAATGCAGTCGTGGAATCAATTATTTAACGTGCCTGTGGTCCCTGACCACAGAAAGATGAGGAAGATGTTGAGAATTCTGCACCCAGGGTACCAGAAACGTTTTACGTGCCGGGAGCATCATGACAGTTCCAGAGCCACGAAGGAACCGCATGACACATGCGATTATGGCTCTTGTCGTCTAGCAAGGAACATCTGCATACGATACTGTTCTGTCAAGGATGCCATCAGAAGGTTGCTGCAGAACGGTCAATTTAGGACTGAGGTGCAATTATCCGCTCGCAATGGTCGACAATCCAGCACAAGATGCACAGATATATGGTCGGCTAAATTTGTGAAGGATATGAGGAGAAAATATCCCTCCTTTTTTACTACAAGCGATGGCTACACTCCTTTACTGTTTGGCTTGTTTGTTGATGGCTTCAGGGTGTCTCAGGCATCCTACACCGCTGGTGCGGTGGTCCTAGTTTGTTTCAATCTCCCCGCTGATATAAGAATGGATTCGAAAAATCTTCAGCTGCTGCAACTTATTGATGGGCCAACGGAGCCCAACGCAGAAGGGTGGCAAAGGTATCTTGGACAAATTGTTGACGAGTTCCATCACTTGATGAATGGTTTCGTCCTTAATGGAGAAAAGTACAGAGCTGCCTTGATCTGTACGATGCAAGATGGTCGAGCAACGAAGAAAACATCCATGCTCGATGAAGCGGGGGCAAAGGATGCATGTATTAAGTGCACAGTGCAGCGGGAGGAGAACACAGGCTCATCCCAGTGTTACTTGAGTAAAGGGAACCTAGAACCTGGAGACAGTTTACGTGGAGAATTCGCACCCGTGTGGATAGAGAAAGATCATGATTTTATAAGGGCACGGAGAAGTATGGATCCAGCGCTTCGCAACGAGTTCCCAGGACTAGCATCTGGTGTCCTTGGGGAGTCAGTGTTTGAGCGTTTGCCATACTGGGACTCGTCCAGGTGTCATCTGCTATGCTTCATGCACACGATGAAAAATTTCGGATCACATCTGGAAAAACTCGTGGAAGGAGAGAAAGAAAATCCTGCGACGAGGAAGCTTCTATTCAAGAAAGGCTTCCTGAACATGGAATCACACCTTCACCTAAGCGTGCACCAAGATTCGAAAGGCAAAGACAAGCTTCCGAGGTCCCGTCCACCGTGGACTTTCAATACAGATACTGACTGCCCATTAAATAATACTACAGCCATAAAGGTGTTGAAAAATGTCTCGACACCATCGAGACTCTGCATACAGCCTTCTAGACTGTTCAGGAAAACACAGCAAGCAGACAATGAAATTGAAGGCCCAGTCACTCGCCAAAAGGATATTGGCGTCAAGAATACGGGAGAGTCAGCTCCGATGAAGCAATTCCTACTATCTGGACTATTTAGCTATGTCCTTTACATCGGTGGAGTGGACAGAGATCTGGTGAAAGCATTAGACAAGCTTCTCTCACTACTGAACAGATTGCTTGCTCCTGTAGTTGATCTCACAAGGGTTGATGCTTTGGGCCGGGATATATGGCGGGCACTTGTTGCACTTGAGAATCGCTTACCTCACCACTGTCTCCCTTTATGTGTTCACAATATCGGTCATTTGAGCAGGCAGGTCAAGGACTTTGGACCCATTTCAGGATACCACAGCTATCCCCTGGAGTCCTACTTGGGAGACCTTAAGGGCATGAACCTGAATCCTGCACACCCTACAGCTACAATATTTGAACGAATCATGCGCGATTATTCAATGGAGACCCTAATCGGTCTACTCTCGGAGGAAGAAGCACAGGCCAGTCTAGACCCAAAATTCCAGGATGACATCCTTCTCCACGAACCCATTTCCAGGGTGCAGATGGCGAATATTTCGACATCTGAGATGCACTTGATCAAAAGATACATTGAGTCAAAGTGGGAAGAGTATCAAAAATTGCAGTGCCAGTCCAGGCATTTCTGCCTGTGGACATTTGGGGACAGAATGTCGGTTGCTGAAAGGATGAAGTATTCTGGTAGGCAGAGGAAAATTCTGGAAGGGATTCGCGGTGATGTTACAAGATATAAAGCCTTCCAAATCAATCAGACACGTTTCTCAATCAAGGATGGGCTGAAATCTGAAGATAGAGTTGTTTTCTATGGTAACAAGATAGGAGTGTTGCAGGAGATTATCAAACTGGAGGTGCGTTGGGTAACTGGAATGGCATGGCCCGTCAATTAATCACTCACTGCTGATTCTGTATCCTTACAGTACCAAAATGAGACGGATGAAATTTTCTTGATCGTTGATGAGATGATACATGTGGAGAGGCACCCACATCTTTCACAGAGGACTGGCGTCACACACAATGAACCCAACTTAAAGTGCTTGCAGCCTGATGATGTCACCGGGCAAGGATTCAGGGTCATAGACTTCGAGAATGCAGACGATAAGATTAAAAAATACGTTATTTTCTCGTCAGGATATCTGAGAAAGGTGGAGAGTATGTAATTTAATAATGGCCCTATCCAACAATGGACACGACCGGACATCTGCGATATTAATGGCCATTTGGGCTGCCAAGGAAAAGGGTTCCCAGTCGTCTCGCTCGACGACTTTTCACGGCCAGCAATTATCAACGCTCCGTTGGCACAATCGTATAGTATTTAACATATCTAAGTGTTATGGAGAATATCGCGGAGAATATCGCTCGCGGGGTGACGCCACATGAGCCCAAAAATGCCGCCTCCATCCTCGATTGGTGATGGGAACACTCGTGTTCACTGCCACCGTGCCCCATTCGTCCGAGAATCCGTCTGTGACGAGAGTTTCTCCCAACCGTGAATTTTCACAATATCCCTACACTACTATAAAAAAAAACTTCGGCCGATTTTCGGAAACGAAATCTACACATAAAATAATAACTTTTGGTGCCTATAAAGGATGCAAACGCGCACGGGAACACGGTGCAATTTTGCGTCAAACATGGCGAATTCGCCGAATTTGCCCACTTTGACGCCGTGGGTCCGCGCCTGAGAGCCCCCTCGCGTGCTCTCTTGCCCAACAAACCTTCTATTTTTTGACAGACACCATTCTCTGCCATGTTCGGGCTTCTTTAGGGCCTGATCCAGCGAGAAAATTTCGGCAAATTTCGGCCCAGCCACAACATCGGTGTAACGGCACCCATTGGCGGGGCCTGCTGACCGAGCGAGAGTGTCGATTTCGAGCGTTGTTCCACGGTCCCTTCTGTCTCCATGCTTGACTTCCTGCAGTCCTTACGACGGCAAACTCCAATGTGAAAGGATGTTTCGTCGCAAAATGGGCATTTTGACCGCTGTTGCCCTGGGACAAGACGCCTCTCCGGTGAAGTGACGACAACAAATTCCGCACATTTCTTCCCAAAAGGGACACCGGGCCGTGCCCTGCAAACGGGACACTGCCAATGTCTCCGTATGTGATCATGTGATCGGTATGATTGCGATGAGGGAACTGACGTGCCATCGCTCACGTCCCCTTGGCGACTCCTGCCTGCAGCAAGATGTTGGACCAGTGCAACTTGCCGGTGAAAAAAGACGCACAGTGTGGATTAGGGAGTTCGGTTGGAGCCATGTGACGCATCTTCCATCTTTTGAAGTCATTCTCATGACGAGGTGAACCCACGACTACGATACTGTCAGCAGGATACCTGATTCAGAGGATCGTTCTGTATAGCAAAGGCCTCTGAGAAGCAGCTGGTAAAATCCATCTCGAGCGATTTTGCCTCCCTTTATCCTTCATCTCTGGGGTGCACAACACGACGTAAAACAGTGATAAATGGCATGTACCTGTCAAGGGTGCATGTTACACAATACTGCGCGGGAATAGGAGACGGATTCGACAACTTGGACCACAGGATGGAGAAACAACGCAGCGGCCCTGTACATATGTGGTATGGACAACGAATAGATCCACCGAATTGGTACTATGTCCCCGAGAGAGTGCGCCATCGCTCAAGTGGCGTAATTGGAATGAATCTTTAGGACAGGTTAGGTGTTGCAGCCTGCCTATAAAGTCCTGGATAATGTACAGAGGCTGGGGTCATGTGAGACATATACCCGGGGGTTTGAAGTCGTGATCATCTTGAAGAACGCGGTAGACTGGGATTTCAAAATTATAGTTGCAAAGTGGACGTATTCGATGGCCTGGGTAGGATTGATCAGACATTGGGTGCCTGGGTGCATCATTCCCCCAATATGGGATTACAGGGTTGAATTTCGAGTGGTCGACTTTCTAAAGTAAACCCCGGGGGCGTTGATGTAATATCATACATATAAACATCGACAGAATACGAGCCTTATTATGCATGTATCGCATATAGATACATTCTGCCAGCAAGCACCAGGCATCGGTCTACAACAGATCCGCCCTTTTTTCTTTATGCTGCTCCTGAATTCCATCTTTGCTCCTTCATTCTACCCATGGGTGAATGCCAGAGGCGATGATGCTTTTGGCCGAGCGCAGCAAGGCCTATAGTTCTATATCTATTTGATCGCGATACCTTCAGGTTAGCGATAGTTATGGCGAGCGCAGCGATGCCATTTTAGTTTTTCTATGCATGGGAGCAGGCCATGTTTGTGTTATTCCATGGCATCGGTTTGGCTGGCGAGCAAAGAAATGCTAGCGGTTCTCTTCAAATACGATGTCAACATCCCGTTGTGTGCACGGGTCTTTCCACCGGAATGCGATGAGACAGTGGAATTTCGAAGGGTCAACTTACTTAATCAAGCATCGATCTCCGACGGGATAGGAGGCAGTGAAGTTGACAGCATCCTCCAAAGGTGCATGGCTGAGGAAGTATTATAATGGTTTTTGTGGGCGAGCGCAGCGAGCCTTATCAGTATGTATTGCATATACACATTCTGCTACCAACCATTAGGCAGTTCCTTACTTCATGCTGATCCTTCCATTTTTCCATGGCTGATGGCAGAAACTACAATTCTCTTGGCCGAGCACAGCGAGCTATATATATTCTCCACATATTTGATTGCAATGCCTTCAGGCGAGCGATAGTGATGGCGGGCGCAGCGATGCCATTCATTTTTTTTTCACTCATACTGCAGCAATGTTTGTGTCCTTCCATGCCAGTGGTTCGCGAGCAAAGCAATGTCAGCTGTTTTCCTCGAAGACACTGTCTGCATGGTCATGCAGTATTACCAAACCCACCTCGGACGCGCTGGGATGGTGCCTGGTCATGCCAGGAACTTGGAACAAGGATTCCTTACCAGTTTGCAACTGTGTGCTTGCGAACGCCCTCCACAGGCACTCGACAGCAACATCCAGGTGGCCGATGGGTGAGGAAGGATCCCGCCCGTGCCGAACGCAGTGAGGCCCCGGTTTAAGGGATCCTGACGAGGCCGGAGGACACAACTTCCTTCTTACACTGAGAGGGAAGACATCGTCACCAGCTTTGTCTGCCACACTCTGGAACATGTCCCTCCTTTATTTGTTTCTCCATTCAATATACTGCAGTCTTAGTCCTTTACAGCGAACGGACGGGGTCTTTATCCGTTTTGGCGAGCGACGCGAGGCCTGTATCCTGTTTGCTTTATTTTGATGTATGTTCGAGAGCGTGAGGCCTGCGAACTGGCTGGAAGAGGGCGATGCCAGGTTTTTCCAGCTGCCCAAATGCCAGGGAGCCTGGCATGTCTCTGGTTATGTGTGACACTGGTTACATTGAGTTGGCCGAGCGGAGCGAGGCCTATTTGTTATTGCAAGGCCGCCAGGCCTGCGATTGGGCTGGAGAGCGAAGCGATACCAGCCTTCTTTTATGATCTTCGGCGGCACACCGTCATCATGTCTATGTATAAACGTTAACGTTCCATCTAACCGACACAGCCGCGCAGCGACAGAGGGAGCCCTTCGGGCGACCGACCTGACAGGCGAGCGAAGCGATGCCTGCAAAAGACCCATGGCCTTGGGCCATGGAGTTTGGCATTTGCCAAACGGGTCAAACTAGTATGTATATAATAAATAATTAAAAAAACCTTTGGTACAATTTCTGCAAGGTCTTTTGGACCTCCCCTGTGGCCTCGTGTGGGTCTGAGCGACCCGTGCGTTGTTAACGCTCGAGTGATACAACCCACGCGGGAAACACGCCCGACAAGGTTGGAGCATGCCACACTCTGATAACCTTGACAGGTATGCTTTAATTTTACAGAACCATTGCTTACAAGACGCCGGAACAAACGCCGAGTAGCCCAAGAATGACCAACACCATTCTGTGAACACAACTCGCGGGTCAGGACCAGCTGCAACAAGTATGCAACAACGAGGAGGGAAAACGACGAGATTGGGAGTAACTAGTCTGTCCCTGACAAGGGTGTGACTGATGCATTGAAGAGAGACTAAAGTCAGATTTGCTGGAAGTATGACGGTCCTACTGCTCCTGTACGGTTTAGTGGTACCAAGAGTAAAAATTCACAACCTGGAGCAGTCGTCATACAGACGGTCGAGGAAATCTGTTTCATTCACTATGCTACACTGGCTCAAACAAAACACTACAGAGAAGTATGTCCAATGGACAAGGTACAGGTCAGGAGGTTTTTTATCCCTTGATAAATTTCTCAACATTTTATTTAGGGATTTCCTCCTGTGGGGCTTGTATGATTTGGAGGAAATTCGTCATATTTTTCGACTGTGTAATAATCCCTATTAAAAAAAAAATATAATTATACATAAGTGTTCTATTTTTACAATCGACGCGGCGTAATTTATCACCTGCTATTGTTTCGCTGAACTGCGAACCAATCCCCAGATGGTACTAGGGGATACGAAGAGTTTCAAGGTGCGATTCGACGGGGCCTAGTTTAAGGCCTCTTCCATACCTCCACTATAGAGAGGAATCTATAGTGAGATCGTCGACGATCTATAGTAGGACCAAAAGCTCAATATCTTCGTAAAGAGGGCGAACCCTCTTTACGAAGAACAGGTGCACGAATAACCGAGTTCTAGACTGGCTGCAACATGTCATATTTTATTTGGAATGGGAGAACTAGGCGTGAAAACGCGTTAAGAAATCTTTTGGGATCAAGGAGGAACCTAACAATTGCAAGCATCGTCGGGTTGACAATCCTGCAAATGGGATTGAACTCACCAGGGAAAGATATTCTATCACCTGTTGATATTTTGAAGACAGAAATCGATGAAAACGTTTATTACCACGGTATTTATTGGAATGATTACGAGCATGTCAGGAAATACAACAATAGAATGTCTACTGGCAATGAGTCTGTTGTATGGTGGGAGAGTTTGTTGTCTGGCAATCGAGGGCCATTTCATCATGCTCTGATTATAAACTGCGGAAATGGTTGGGTAGAGCGAGATTTATTCTTACATAGGGTGATTGATGAAGCTACAGGGATTGATATCAGTGCTGAGCTCCTCAGTGAGGCTGAAGAAGAAGCAAGAAAGGGTAATTTACCTATCAGGTACTATTTGCATGATGCAAATAGCCAAGACCCTCTCCCTCAAGGCGATTGGGATCTCATTTTAAATTTTGCTGCTTTGCACCACGTGGCATATATAGATAGATTTCTCAGGAAAATAGCGAACAGATGTGGCTCTTGCCTGTTTGTGAATATGGATTATGTAGGACCTCATAGAAATCAATACCCCAAGAAATTGTGGGCCAAAGCACAGGCAGTGAATTTGCAGCTACCAGAACAAATTCGTCAAAATTTTAAATACCCACATATCCCTACAATGATAAAAGCAGATCCATCGGAGGCGATACACAGTGAACTGATACAGACTCATATTGAGAGGTATTTTTCCTGGGAGTGGAAGCAAAATCTTGGAGGCGCCATCGCATACTTAATCCTGACACACAATCATCAGTTTTATGATTCACAGATGGAACAGAAGTCTGATATCTTAGATTTTCTTGTTCAAGAAGATTATCATTTCACAATGAAGCATCCCGAAACGACTCTATTCCTGTATGCCGGTGCAAGGGTAAAAGGCGAGATCCCAGAAGAAAATCTAATTGAATACACGAAAGTAGAAGAAGAAAGAGAAGGAGAGGCTAGGAAGAATGGGGGCATGTACTATCCTCAAACAGATGTTTCCATTGAGTCATATGGAGACTTTGGCTTCCAACTTCGTGACTAATAATAATCAACTTGCGTTCTCATGATTCAATTTGAGCTTCATTGCCTGACTAATGATGCGTGAGTCTGTAGCAAACGACCGGCCCTCCAAAGAAAGGACAGGGGAAGAAGATGTTCAAATTGTCAGCAAGAAGGGGATCGTAGCCAGCAGTTGGTCCAAATTTCCCAAATCTGACACTAAATCAGCGTCAAATATTTGTGGGATGACCACGGCAACAAGAAAACCAGTGATCCCGATAGCAGGAGTATGAGAGCCTACGCCAAGAAGACCGTCAAGAAACTGGAGAGAGGAATTACTCTGACCAACTCGTTCAATCGCCCATACTCGCCATTAGAGCACTGCTACTCTTGGATTTGCGAGGACGTCAAAGCTTTCGTAGAAGTACATTCATGTGCCCTCTTCAACGAGGAGGTGACGGGTGTTTCTGTGCTCACACACAAGGCTTTTAAGGCCTGGTTCTCTAGAGTTGTATGAGGACATGCTGAGACAGGTCAAATACCCACCTGTGCAGCGACTCTGCAGGCACGAGCACATGGAGCATCGAGAATCCTTATCATGGGTGTGTATAGACTCGAGAAAGCACTATGATACCTTAAAGTCTGGCACATTTGGGGCGGCGCATGACGTGGTACAAGTAACTAGGAGGGATGGGACCTTTGTGGCATACTACTATGATGGGGGCTTTCTTAAAGTGGACCGGGCTGGTTGGCGGTGCTCCTTGTGTTCTCGAGACAATCGCAGCTGTCGTCATGTTCCGAAAATATGTTCTATGAACCAAGAAGGTGCCGTGGCACAGAATGCACGAGGCAATGGCAGCCAGGAGGTGTATGTGATAGACAGCAGGCCTGGCTCAGCAGAGTGGTATGTGGAGAACCACCCAGAAGAGGCACGAATAGATGCCGATGCATGGCAGTGTGCTTGAAAGTATTCAGAGGATATATCACGCAGGTTTGAGCGCCTGGGAGCATCCTAGCGGCGAACGATACTTTGGCTTGCAGAACTGAAGCCTCCAAAGCCATCTAGACAATGCTGCTGCCAGCAGGACTATGAGGACTAGGCTCGTACTGGACTGCCAAGACGCCTTAGTATTCCTGAATCCCACGCGATATGATGCAGTGCACAAGAGATCGGTATACAAGTGGGTATGCCCCAACAGAAGGGCAGAGTGTGAAGTGCCATACATGGGGGTTCAGGATGGCCTGTGGAGAGCTTCGAACACGATGATTATAGAGCTTCAAATGATGCAAGATGCCTATAATGCATCTGTGCTAAAGGGTGGTCAGTCTTTGGAAAGCCAGTGCGCGGATTTATGCAGCAGATACAGTGGGAAGCAGTCGTTTGGTGAGGATGGGGTACCTGGGGCCCCACTGGAAAAGCTCTTTATGAATGCCACACTCTTTCGTAATGCTGCAATCCAGTTCGGTAAATGCACATCGTGGGCAATGAAATACGACGATGGGGATAGACTGGTGGAGCTAGAGAACCAGATGATGTGCCCTTGCTGCAAATACTCCCCAAAGGTGCTGATCATGGATGGGACAAGCATGAGCATCAGGTCCAGAGCTTGCTTCGCCGACAGCATCACGGCCACCGATGAGAACGGTAATAGTGTTCCAAAGCTTCGGGGCAAAAGGGATAGGTCGTTCCTCAATGTAGACAAGGCCAGAAGAACAAGGAAAGCTAGGCTTTCCCTTGCCAGGCTGTTGCTGCAGTTCCAGAAGCGGATCAGGAAGGCTCGCGACGCTGCTGGTCTGGAGGGATTTTGGAGGGATAAAGGACGACATTTAAGACAACTTGGAACCCTTTGGAATGTGGATTCCTTCCTGCAATGGGCGTTTGCTAAAGCCAAAGCCTGGGACTCCTCAGAGAGGCTTACCAGCCTGGCAGACTTCATCTTTTGCCTCGCCTCCGAGTCCCCCGCTGTATCCTACATCACGTTGAGATGTTGTATTTTACTCAAGGAATGTTTGGAGAGCCGCACGGTTCCGAGTGATGTGCTGTCGCAGCTGAGCAAGGAGGCCCCACCCCTGTTCAAACTGCTGTTGATCATCAAGCGGCCTGGGGACTCTTGCGTACACATTCCGGCGGAATGGGGCAATCTTCTGAATGAATTAGTGACGCGAATCGAGAGTACAAATGCTTTTCATGATAGATACACGCTGGAAAGCGAGCTTGGGAGTGGTGTCCCACCTCAGGGACCATCAATTCTGGATGGATCATACCTACATTCTGGCATCCTGACGCGCCTGCAGCGCGTCCGATCCAAGCCCCAATATCAGGCAGACTCGATGAAAGAGGAAGAGAGCGTTGACGGGAGGAAAGATGCGTGTGAGCACCCGTGCTGCAAGCCTGGGGACAGGACAGGAGGGGTGTTCACCATCCTGTGTGAGCATGGTTTTGTGTATGCATCCTTCATCATCAAAGAAGCAGAAGGGAGGAAAAAACCATTTGCATTCATGACACAGTATCTCAGAAAAGCCCCGGAATACGTCATTTACGACAATGCATGCAACTTGCAGGACTATTGCTTGAGCAGGGCACCATTGTTCTTCATGCACACCAAATTCTTCGTGGATGGCTTCCATTGGAGGAACCACAAAGCATGCAGTCTTGGATATATGATTAAAGGGTACGAGGACAAGTGGTTACAGGCGTTAAACACGCAAGTTGCAGAGCAGAACAACTCACCCTTGAAGAACCTGAAGGCCATGATGAGCAGAATGTCACAGAAATCGTTCATGACGCTCCTGAAGTCATTCATGTGTCATTGGAATTACCACAAGCTAAAACGAATGAATATCGAGCAGAAAAGAAAGCAGAGGAGGAACGGTTGGCCGTCCTCAGGTGCGTGTGAAGGTTCTGGCAGGCAGGACACAGCATCAGTTCTCTCAACAGACCACGCTTGGCCTCCATCCCCTGGCACGGCCTCGCCCTGGCCTTCAACAACCTCCTCACCACAGCAATAGCGTCGATAGAACTTGTCAAGCATCGACTGCAGGAGGAGGAGCCTTGCTGTGGTCTGCTGCTGCCTGCAGTTGTGCTGGGCAAACTTGGTAAGGACATGCTCAACATCTGCATACGGAATGAAACAGAATTCCTGGTTCGGCTTATTCCTCATGATTATTTTCTTTGATGTAAGTTCACCGACGGCCGCATCTGTGAGTTTCGATACCAGTACTGCCTTTGGCAACACAAACTTGTTTGTCTTCTGTGTATGGTTCCCAAAATTCTTCACAGCAGGGTCACCAAACGCTTTCCTCAGACACCTTTGCAGATCGTATTGCAGTACACAGAATCCATTCGAGATTCGACGTCCATATTTGTCCATCACTGCGTGTTCGCCCACCTTGATGTTGAAGAGATGGATGGTTTGGTCCACTGTGGCCCTGTCCCCATCACGTTGCTGCATGAACTCTAACCCTTTCGTGCTGACAGCATTAGCTTGCTCTGTCCCCACTACTGACGTCCCGTAGAAACTGCATATCTCAATGTGGTCGAGCAAGGCCCCCGATGCTTCGTCCATGGCTGGCTCGTCCACTCCAACTGCAGGGGTGTGGTCAACCGCTTCTGCCTCCTCTTCAAAAAAGGATCCAAGCCCAAGGATGCACTGTTGCAGGTAACGGGCCTTCTCTTGCCATGTATCGATTGCATGCTGCGATGTGATGACCAAGGGCGAAGCCAGCTCGACCACCTTTTGGGCATGGGCCCTGTTCCTGGACAACTCACCCTCTAGCTGTGCTACTTGAGCCTGCAGGGAGGCACACCTTGCCCTTTCTCGAGGAATGGGATCTTCAGGGGACGACGAGGCGGGACACTCCTCTCCCCTAGAGAATAGTGAAAGTGATTTCTACGAGATCTTGAGTGAAAAAGAAATAAAACAAAGACATGGTAAAATAATAGAGTGCAAGGGCATCAACGAGGTATGGAAGAGCGTAGATGACAGACCATCCGGGCCTCACTCACAGAAAATGTGGTGGCCTCCTTAAATCCCATATTTTCCTGAGGGGCGTATTTTATTATTTCGATCGGTTCACCGGAACGATGGTAAGAAAATATGTCTATTGAAACAAAAATGGGGAGATTTGGTGCGATATTCGAAAAGTTATGGGCCTCTGAGTAAATTGGGTTGTGTGAAAATCTTGAGAAGCCTGGACGTCGACGTCGACCTGTGGTACTTATTAAGGAAATTCGGGAGGCCACCACAAGGCACCGATTCTTGCATAATAGCCATGATGGTGAAAGAATTCTTGTTGTCTTTTCCTTAGAAATTGATTGTTGGACATCATAACAACATCAAATGGGCCTAGACTCCGCAGGCCTCGAAGCCTGGAAGCTGTTTCAGCAATCTTGGGCTGAGACAGGGAAGAAATACGTTCATACCGAGATCCGTTTCAGTATGGAACTCCATTCAGGTGAACCAGATACTGCCTGGGTTAAACAGGCAGCTATGAACTACGAGAGAGCGGTGTACGCCGCCCTTTACGACGCGATGGTTTTTGAAAATGACAGCGACCAACCGAAGTCCCCGTATCTTGTGAATGGGACGTTCTACTTTATTCCATACAGAAAATCAAATATTCTAACCTTCACTCACAAAATTCATGCAGATACCGCGTTTCTGCAAGAGCTTGAGGCGTACCTGGCGACCTTGCCAGACAACAAGCTCTCCATCACCTGGTCGCCATCTGGCACAGGTGAGGATACCATCACGCACCCTGTGGATATCATCTTCCCACGAACACCTATCGTGCGAAGTTTCGTCCTCCAAGGTGTGCCGGTACATGCCAACCCCAGCCAGCTCATCCAAATGCTTCGAGAGCATTTCAAGTTGAATGTGCACTCTGCAGTCCCCAAAGGGCGGACTCTGGAGGGATCCTCATATGTGAATCGGAACACAGCCTTGTCCCAATTCGACGAATGGATCATTGAAGTGGAGACGCCAAAACCTATGGCGAAACAAATCCTTGCAAAGAGAGAACAGACGGGCATGAGGGATCTTACTCTCTTCCCATATAACCCAGAAGAAACCATGATGCGCAGCGAGCCAGTACAGATGCAGTACATATTTAAACCACCATCCTACCAAACAGTGCTTACGACAGGCAGATCGCCCCACAAAGGGGTGGCAGCTAAGGAAAACGTAGCCCCAGCCAATGAGGGGGACGTGCCCAACAAGGTGCACCCTCTCGGTGCTACTCAGCAAACTTCGGAGACCCGGGCGGGAGAAGAACAGCAACCTGGACAGGAGGAACAGCAGTCGGGAGCAGAGCAACAGCCTGGAGAGGAGCAGCAGTCTGGACAGGAGGAACAGCTTGAGGAGGAGGAGCAACAGTTGGGAGAGGAGCAGCATACGGAAGCAGAGCAACAACATGGAGAGGAACCACAACCTGGCCAGGAGGATCAGCTAGCGGAGCAGCAGCAACAGACGGGAGCAGAGCAGCAACGTGGAGAGCAGGAGCAGCAGCTGGGACAGGAGGAACAACAATCTGGAGAGGAGCAGCAGCTGGGACAGGAGGAGCAACATGGAGAAGAGGAGCAGATTGACATCGGTCATGACACCAGGACCAAGCTGGCGAGAGGACGAAATAGGTCACCAGGTACCTTCACCATAGGGACACAGGCATCTCCGACCAAAAAGCTGAGGGCCCGGAGATCCCGCACACCCAAACAAAATTAATCACATGTTTATTAGGGTCCTCTCAATGAACATGAATGGGCTGTCTGAAGTGAAGTTCAACAGCCTTCTAACACTAATAACATCACACAGCATTGATGCTGTCCTTTTACAAGAAACACATCTCAGACCCCATGAGGAATTAGGATATCAATACAGGCTAAACAATATAGGATGGGAATGCTACTGGCATAACAAAGCAAGAGTGAAATGCAAATCTGGAGGAGTGGCAATCTGGGTCAAATCCCAAGGGCCCAAACGTGGCAGGATCCATATCCAACAGCAAGTCCATAAGACAGCAGAAGGTCGATTCCTAGGAGTGCATATGAAGTGGGCGGGGCACCACATCCAACTCGGATGTGCGTACATGCCCAACAACCACATGCACACCTACGACCTTATTGAGCAGCACCTCCACGGTCTGGCGACAACATCTTTGGAAGAGCACCGGAGCATCTTATGGGCGGGAGACTGGAATTTTGTGGAAGATCTGGTGGCAGATACCTCTTCCTCTCGCAGGCAACACAACCGAACAGAGCAATGGGTGGCGACACGATGGCAAGACAGGATGCAGATGCTCGCAGAATGTAAAGGCCCAGAACTGCAAAGGTCTCGGAGCTTTACAGCGTACAAAAATACCCAATACGGGCGAGTAGGCACCCGACTCGATCGATTCTACTCCTCGCATGACCTATCTCCATACATTCGTACAGCACGTGTTTTGCAGACGAACAGTTCTGGACTCAAATCTGACCATCGCCCCATTATACTGGACCTGCAAGGAAGGAATATCAGCCCCACTGTCACGTTGGAAAGGCCAAAGGTCAAACTCCCCAGAGTCAAATGTTCATTTAGACTGAGCACTCAGCATCTGTCAGAAGCGATCAAAGAACTCCAAGAGTTTTTTGACGCACTGGACCCAAATATACAAGAAGGTGGCCCCATAAGGTATTGGCCTGTCATCAAAAGGAAAATAGCGGTCGTGGCAAATTGGTACTCGACAAAGTACGAAATCGACATCAAGAACAAGCTCAAGCGACTGGAAACAAACCGCGATGAACTCAGCGGATATGAGAGAGACAAGCTGGCATCGCAGCTGGCATGTATGAATTCGACAGGACCCAAGGTGCAGCTGAAAAATGACCATCTTGACAAGTCTCTACACATGTACCTCTCCAACGCGAAGAAAACGGTGCCCACCCCGCCTCTGATGCAAGACCAGGGAAAGAGCTCGAGATCGATACAAGGGAACCTCGAAGCCTTTGTGACGGAGTATTCTAAAATCTCCTCACAGCCGCAGACGTGCAGGGCTGCCCAACGACAGCTCCTGGACCTCATTCCAGAGGAAGCCAAAGGGATCTTCGAAGACTTGCACACCACGGATGAAATTCATCCATCCGAGGTTTTGAGAGCGATCAAGCAGATGAACAGCACAACAGCCCCAGGAGAAGATGGTATTCGACTGTCGGTGTATGCTGCCTTGAAAGGGGTGCTTGCCCCATTCTTGGCCAAGCTATACACCGAGATGATCCAAACAGGGGAAGCACCAGCAAATTTCTTCGATGGCATCATCAGACCCATACCAAAAGGTGAGGTGAGCCCGGACCCAAAAAAATATAGACCAATCACGCTGCTGAATGTGGACTACAGAATCTTCACCTTTGTGCTCAAGAATCGGCTGACTCTGCCCATGAGTAAGCTCATCCCTGAGACACAAACGGCCTTTCTCCCTGGACGACACTCAGCGCAGAATATATGGATTCAAGATGCGGTGCCACACCTCTTGACACACGAAAACAAATGGGCATTGGTGGGTCTGTGTGACTTCCAAAAAGCATATGATACCATTGACCGGGGTTTTCTGTTACAGATTTGCAGAGAACTCCGAATGCCAGGCTTCCTTATGGCCTGGATACAAGGTATCATGAAGCATACTAGGAACCGTGTGTATGCCGATAACCACATATCGTCATACAAGCAGTTCCACGCGGGGATCCGACAGGGCTGTCCGGCCTCACCCATCCTCTACCTCCTCATTGGGTACATGCTCCACCTCTCATTGATGCCACGGACATCGGCATCACACTCCAGTGTCCATATAGAGTGGCCAAATGCCACAATGGGGGACGAGCATTCGATGCATGCAAGCCCACCACCGTGACTCTAAAGTTGAGCCAATATGCAGATGATAGCAAAGTGTTTCTCGGCAGTCAAGAGCAGGTCAAGACGTTCAGGGCCTGCATGAACATATTTCATCAGGCTACTGGACAACGATTGAATCGAGATAAGACACACCTGCTGGCCATCGGCAGGATACCCTCCACACTGCCTCGTGCACTGGAGGGATTCCAATTGGTGACAGAGGCCAAGGTGCTGGGTATCACCGTGCACCATGGGACCGCACCACCGACGGTCGACTGGGACAGCAAACTGAACAGCATGGCAACGACAGCCAAGGTCATCAAAGCTAACAGGATCTCCTGTTTTGGAAAGTTCCGATTGTGGAACACCTTTGTCATTTCGAGAATCTTGTATGCTGCAGAATTCACCAGAGTGCCACAAGAGGTCCTGAGAGAGATCACCAAGCTCACACGAGAACTGCTGCCTGATAATGCTCGCTGCTGGAGTACGACACGAATGTCGGACCCACCACAAGAAGGAGGTCTAGGCTGCCTCAACTTTGCAGCGCATACCGAAGCAAGACAAGCAAAATGGTGCTTGCGGCTGCTACGCGTGGGCACATCGCAACTGTGGTCGCAGCTGGTGTGGAATGCCTTCCTTCTACACCCACATGATGCTCATATTACCTCCACCCAGTGCTTGCGCGAGTGCGCATTGCCGCCAATGACGACCATCGTCGAGGGACAAGCATATCTGGTCTCGATCCCAGCGTGCATCGAGACCATCCAGGCAAACAGGACCCAGCCAGAGCAACAGACTTGGTACAGGGACGACTACCACTGGACCATCGGCCAAAAAGCCCACCCGATGAAGAAGTATACAGTGAAGATGGTCACTCGCTTGTTATCGATGGAGGGGCAGTTCGAGAGGGCCGATGCCTATTACAGATGGCTGTATGCCCTCTGCGGAGCCACACAGGCTCCGGGCAGCCCCCTGATCCACCACCACCTCTGGAAGCTCCCGATGGACAATACGTGGAAGGAGCCGTTCTGGCATGCGTCCATGGGCGGTTTCATCCGCTCGTCAGGGTCGAAGCCATGCGCATGTGGCATGTGCGAGACACCCGACATCCTTCACCACTTCAAGCACTGCCCTGTGGCAGCAGCCGTGTACGGCCAGCTGTCGGGCGAGTCCATCCATGCAGAAAAAGTGCAGTTCCTCGTATGGACAGGAACACCACCTCAGCATGTGCCAAAAAGCATATGGCTCTTCATCTGCGTCAGCGCGGTGTATGCCATTGACAGAGGCAGACGCTACATGTACAAATTGAAGTACCATACAGAGGGCCCAGTCCCCCAAACAGATACCATTGTCAGCAAAGGAAAGAGCATCGCCGTTCAGACCTTCTGGAACCTCCTCCATCTCCACGCTAAGAAAATGCCTCAAGGCAAGCCAGAGTACGCCTCCCTCCCAATTATAGCCTGGAACACCACCACCAACAGCTGGTTCCCCAAACCACCACCAGGGGTGCAACTTGTAGGAAGCATCCATTAGCCAATAGGTAGCTATTCAAACATTCTCTCAGCGATGGAATAAGAAGCATGGCCCAGAGGTTCATGGGCTGCCAGTGGGCAAAATCTTCCCAGTGCCTCCAAAGCACACTTCCAGGCTCGCCTCGTCGTGTGTGGATTCCACTTCTTCCCTTCCATCACTGGAACGAATGGTTTGAGTCAATTGTTTGCAATCCATCAATTATTACACCTTGGCCTAAACGAGGTGATGGTGGTGGGGATGAGTAAAGGCTCTTTCAAGGAATCGAGCCCCTCAATCCGAATTTGAGGATTGTGCTCATCTTTCACTATGCATCACCACCGGGCATGTAAGACTGGAAAATAAAAAATTCAGAAACACTACGATCTTTGATCAATTATTGTTTATATACAGGAAAAATTTTAAATTTCGTTAGGTAAATCGCATTAGGCCGCTCTTAATTGATTCCGTGGTTCCCGTCTAGGTGATTCTCAGAATCCAGTCGGTAGGCGCTCGAAAAATGAGAAAAGCTCGAAAAAATAAAATCGACGATAGGGCATTCAAATGCCTTCAAATCTCTAGTTCTGTAATGTTTCTACAATGTATATGTAATTTAGATACCCTTTGCGAAGTTTGAAGTCAAAAATCACCGTATGGCTCCGTGTGGGGCATCTCCCCAAGGCTGGTCTGGTCAACATCACAGTCAGACCTCTGCCAACCGCGATCTATTCGAGCATGTATAGATGCAGTGGCTTCTCATAGCCCTATCTTCTCTTTTGGAGCCTTACAGAGTCTATGAGGTCAACTGCACAATTTGAAATTGGCCGACTGGGGAGTCATGGCTGGATCCAGTCCACGGCCATCAACGATGGTCCATGATCGAGTTTGGCCCCAAAAGCCCGTCAATCGACTCCTTTTGACGAGCTCTATCGCATGGTGGCCTCGAAAAGTGCAAATTCTTCACGAGTGATGAGATAGACGGTATTCTATTTTTTTGGGCACACCCTCGCGAAATCCATTCGCTCGGGGACGGGAACCACGGAATCAATTAAGAGCGGCCTTAAAACGAATTTAGATTAAAATGAGCACATATTCACATTGATTTAGGGGTGCGAGGGAATTTAGTACGCGCCAGGGGAGCCGAGGGAACGACATCGTGAAAAAGTTTGGAAGCCTATTACCGGCCCTGAGACCATGTGGACAGCGCATTCACTTACAGAAAGGATGGTGGCCTCCTTAAATCCCAAATTTTCCTGAGGGGCGTATTTTATTATTTCGACGACGCCATCGAAACGAGGGTAAGAAAATATGTCTATTGAAACAAAAATGGGGAAATTTGGTGCGATATTCGAAAAGTTATGGGGCCCTGTGTAAAATGGCTTGTGTGAAAATTTTGAGAAGTCAGGTCGACCGCCCATGGTACTAATTAAGGAACTTTTGGTGTCGATCACAAGGCACCAGATCTTCCACAGTAGCCTCAATTCACTGCTGTTACCTGGATAATTTTTATACTTTACACGTTTATTGTCATTCGATATCGATACTGTCCGCTGCTGCGAAGGTGGAACCTCGGGTTGGGAAGAAGGCAAGCATTTTGTCCATTTCTTTCTTGTGGCCGTCCTCCACAAGCTTGTAGTGGGGCCATTCTCCCTCCCAACCATCTTTTGACATTTGAAAACTAGAAACTTGGCAGACGATATCGTCGATCGGCACGCTGAACACACGTTCGTCATGCCTCCACAGCCTCTCTCCTGTGAACTCCTTCACCATGTACACAGTGGTTCCATGGTAATCCATTTTTCTGTCTCATATATCCCGCAAATCGCGTATCGTTCCACTTCATCTGGATTCCGGGGACTGAATACGCGGACAAATTCATACACCACCCCAACATGGTGAGCCTCAGAATCCTTGTCCCTCAGCAAGACAAAGTGTGACCGCCTCTTCGTATCACGCCTGTCATAGAATGTTTTCACACAACAGCCTTTGCCATCTACCAAGACGTTGCAAGAAAAATGACTGTACAATTTGATATCTCTCTGCGGCTCCCTCGGTCTCTCGTCCTGGTGCTTTGTGTGAAACTCTCTGATGAGGTTCAACTTCTTCTTCTCGATGGACTCCCTCAGCTTATCCCTCTGCTGCTTCGATGCATCTCTAGCTTCGATGCATTTCGTCGTACTCCGCTCTACTCCTTTCCCTTGAAGAGCATACGTGGTGCTTGGATGGGCGTCGTACATGGTGCCCGCAGCCTTTCGGTGTTGCTTCGGGGCATACACTGGGATGGCACTCTGGTCGGCTGACCCAATCTTGTGCTTGGCTTTCTCCAATGCCGATCTGATAAGATACCGTTTTGCTAATGTTGCCTCAGGCGTATTAATACAACTCGTCGAGGAGACGGCCCGCATAGCCCGTTCAACCCACAGCTCTGACAACTGGTGCAGTGGGCCCACGAAGGCCTCCTGGTGATGCAGGAGGCAGTTGGCTGTATGGAGGTTGGGCGTCAGCAATTCGTATGCCTTCTCTTCCTGACATATCCTTGAGAACTGGTGTAGATGCCAGAGGGCTTGAGATGGCTCGAGCCGGGCGGCTTCAGCGTGGCTCAGGTGATGCATGACAAACTGCCTCAAATGTGCCCAAGCTTCCATGGCCTTGGGTGTGAGCACAGAAACACCGGTCACCTCCTCGTTGAACAGGGCACATGAATGTACTTCTACAAAAACTTTGACTTCTTCGCAAATCCAAGAGTAGCAGTGCTCTAATGGCGAGTATGGACGATTGAACGAGTTGTTCAGAGTAATTCCTCTCTCCAATTTCTTGACGGTCTTCTTGCTGTAGACTCTCATACTCCTGCTATCGGGATCACTGGTTTTCTTGTTGCCGTGGCCATCCCACAAGTATTTGATAAAGTTTTTCGTTATGCCTAAGAGAATCAGATGGTATAGAGGAGCTGGTATCCCGTGCTTGACGTGCAACGTAGGCACGGCATGAAACACTTTTGCATAGTCATGAATCCCAAGCCGATCCTGCCATTCTTGCGTGCTCGATCCGTCGTATATGCCATGGGGCATCACAGTTTTCATAATATTCAATATATCTTCCAGGTCAGCGTGTCCAATCACGGACTGCTGCTGAATTGCATCATCGTCACAGCGGGACAACTGGAACTCTTCCTTGGTGATTCCATTGATATGTGTGACAGGATCCTCCTCCTCGTAGCCTGTGAGTAGTCTTCTCTTGTATGATTTGCCGTTTCTGCTAGTTATGGCTTCTGAGGCCCGCTGCCAGCAAAAGTAGCACCCTTTGATGGCGTTCCCCGGAGCACACATGTGGATTTTTTCTCTGGCCTTAGCATCTGCATGAATGAATCCCAGTATGGGTCGATGAACTCCAGAATGTCTCACCACATGACCATCTTCGTCCACTCCATCATATTGATATTCCATAGGAGATGAGCGGAGGCGCTCAAACTCTTCACCAATAAAACATAAGAAGGGGTTGAGGTTTTTGGGTTCTTTTGGGCCTGGGATAATTCCCAATAATCTGGTGTTGCAGCTGAGATATCGGCCTTCAGGGACCATATCTTCACACTTTAATACAATCAGAGTACAAGAATGTGCTTTCCTTCCAAAAGGCTGGGATCCATCCACGCCGATCGACCAGATACTAGTCGTGTCGCCGCCTGCTGTGCTTTCCCTCTCCTTGATCCATTTGAACCACTCGGATGTGTACACCGTGTTTCCTGCGCGACCGCTTTCGATGCTTCTGTTTCTTGATTCTCGAAATTTGCGCGAAGCGAACAGACTCTGCATACAGTCTCGGACCCCAAAGTAATAAAAGTGCTGCATGGGTCTTGGGCTCCCACCCCTGTCTGCCGTGAACCTCTTCCTACCACACCCTGCTCCACATTCTTCACCCATGTCCCTATCTTTGAACGGGACGACATTATTGTAGATGTATCCGCAGGGACACTTATGGTATTCGACAGCCTGAAGGTCTGGAACATCCATGGCCTTCCTCAGAAGGTGGATGGATGGTGGAATGATCATCCTGTCACGGTTGCTCCTCCCCATCCGAACTACGCTCAAGATATCCTGCATGAGCTCTTTTGATACAGCATGCTTTAGTTCTATTTCGAGGAGCGCAGATGTGAGCTGAAGCAAAGTGCAGGGTGCCTCGTCTTCCTCGTCTTCATCTTCTTGTGGCTGATCCAGCCCATCACCACGTTCCTTACCCAACATTGCCATTAGAAAGGTTTGGAAATGCGACCCCTGAGTGCACCGAAAGCGTTCACCAGGTGCATTCTCAACATTTGGCTCATGCTCATCACTCGAAGCGTCGCTGTCCTCAAGGTCCTGCAGGAAGATAGCTTTCACTCTTCAGAACAACAAGAACCAGAATCAGGAAGCATGACATGTGTCTCCTCACCTCGGTGCACACGCTGCCCTCATCGGATGATTCCACTGCTTCATCAGAATCTTCACAGGAGCGAATGGTTAGAACTTCGTCTCGGTCATAAGGGAGGAGAGTAGTGGACACATGTGGATCTAGTTGGACTATGGCATCATCTTCAAGACTCCTTGGGTGGCCCTCCCCTTTCTTCTCCACACCAAACCTCGCTGCAATATGTGGATGTTTGTTACGCACGTGATCAAGCACTTTTCTCCTGTCTACATCTCCGGTGACGTCCATGAACAGCATATTTTCGAAGCACAGTGGCTTCCCAGAATATCCACACGTCTCCCCGTATGGACAGTATACCCTGCAATGTCTCTGCTCGCTTTCTGCATGCAACGAGTCTACCATGGGTCCATATGGGGCTTTGAGACGAAGACACGCTTGGTAAAAGTCATTCCATAGCTCTGTTATTTTCTTGCGTGCTACCCTCCTCCGTTTTGACCTTTGAGATCCTTGCTCGGGGTTTCGTTGCGTTTCAACACCGTCCATTGTGGTATATCATAAATGTATATACTATATTACGATTTGTAATCGTGAGAGTAAAATTTAGAGCATATGAGCCCCTCGTCCGTCGCAATTGTTCGCAAGCCAAAAATTTGAAATTCAAAATCTGACTTTCAATTGTCTATCAATTGCACGCTGACAGTCAGTCTTTGCAGTCGTATAATGCACATTGTGTTCGAAAACTTATGCCTAGAGTACGAATAAAGCATAAATCCGGGGAAGGGCCGTGCTTGGAACTCCAGGCCACCGAAGCAGGGTTGACTGACGATGAACTCTATGAGCAGACAACTGCATTCAGAGAGCGAGAGGGCATTAGAAATGATATCATTATAGAGCATTTTGGAGTACGAGTTAGCCCACATTGTCTGAAACCCGACGTCACACATCTTTTACACTGGTGCGAGGCAGACCCTCCTGGTGAAGTTGCCAACTCTTCTCCCGTAGATATTGACGAGAGTAGCGAGATTTCAATCGATGACAACTCGGAGTCTCTGTTTGTTGAGGACAAGCATATACAGAAGCACGCCCGCGAGGCCTGCATGAAGTACTGGGCCAGGGCTCCTGTCAATGGTGACTTTGAACAATGCCAAGCATACATGCCACAGAAAAAAGGCATGCCCATAGCGCATGAACTCCTTTTGAAGTATGCAAAGAAAAAGTCATGCTAGAATGTGGAGAACTGGCCAAGGTTTCGGCATCATACACAGGGGATAAACTCATGGCATACCTGAAGCCAAATCACCGGAATAATCACAACAGACATGTCAGAGACGGTGTCCGAAAAAACATGGATGCAGATCGTCACTGGTACCTTCAATTTGGGAGATATCTTATCGATTGCATTGGAGAGTATCTAGATGGACTGAACCATGCGGCAGAAGGCGACAAGAGGTTTTCCACCCAAGAGAACTTGCAGCATCTGAGACCCTTCGTGTTACAAAAGCTCCTGCATGGTATTCTCGGGACAAGTATTCCTTCATCTTTACAGGGGCCACGAAAAATTCTGGAAATGAGATAAATTCGCTCATCGTCGACGATCTGCACAAAGTCAAAGAAGAACATCCTGAATTCGACGGGAAGGCTAAAGCTCTCATGTCTGAACAAATACACAAGCAAGCACTGGACAGTGTCAAACATGTCCAGGAAAAGTACAATGAGCCAAAGCGATCAATGGAAAAGAAAGACAAATTATACGAGGATGCGAAGACAGAAAGGGATATCCTCAAGAAACAGATGGCCGAACTCCAGAAGGAGGTGGAGCAACTGAAGAGCAGACGTCCAGGGGCAAAGCGTGGTGTGAAGCAGCGACGAACGCAGGATTACGGCAACGAATACGCTAAAACATACATCACAGGGACATCCAGGCGACGGAGGCCTCTCGAGGATGCACAAGACAAAGAGAATTGACCCACATCATGGCACCCTGGAGATGCACAAGTGAGCCGGGCGGTTGGGTTGGACGGGTATAGTTTTTTCCAAGCAAATATTTAGCACTGCCCATACAGCCTCAGAATGATACAATATCAATAAATGAACAATTTACTCTCATGTAAGTTCCAAATTCGTAGCAGAGCGGCTCGCTCGCAGCGTGACCAACGACCTTCCATCACTAACGACCACCCTTGTATATGTGCCTGCAGGTATAGAGTCCCTCCAATCACGTCGCCAAACAATTAATAAAGGTAAGAACTGACAAGTATGTGTGGTGCAGGTGTGAATAGACGTGGCATGGAGAGGACTCGCCGTCTGGCAACAGACGGTTAACGGTTTTTCCCCAATGGTCGCCCCAGTGCCTACAGTGGCACAACAAGGGGTGATCATTGGTGGAAAAGCAATGAATCAATCGAATTGTAAAGTATCGTGTAAAAAGAATTAAAAAATCGAGCAGCCCCGGAGGGGGCGAGCAACGATCTGTCGTAATTAGATATATTAAATACAATCCGGCTGCGAAAATTTGGGGCAAATCCGCTGCAGGCACTTAAAGAGACCCAAATGATCAAGACTCGATCCTCCGTACTGCGACCGTTTCATACATCCCCACCGCTCTAAAAAGTTGCATTTATACTTAAAAGTTGATATTGTGTCCTGGGAACGGCGTTGTTGCGCCGAGAGCACACCTTTTAGACGCTCAGTTTCAAGCGCATCTGCACATCCCTCCGAGAGGCGAACTCCCGATTGCGCGAACCATTTGGCGTCAAATTTTCACGAGATACTCTATTTGTAACACTGATCAATAATATATACGAGCGGGAATATATAACGCCCTGTGCGCGACGAAATCAGCGACCCAAAATCAAGGGGACTGCCATCCTTTCTGTAAGTGATTGGGCATCAGACACCCTCTTTTCGATCCCTAAACTGAGGTGATTTCGGGCGGATCGGTTCCCGCTGAGAAGCCTTTTTAGGCCCTTGCATTCTCTTTTAACCTATTAAAATTGCATTTAAAAGCCTTTTGTGCGCACGAAAGGGTGATTTATTCGCTGGAGATCCCGTTTGGCCGGCTCATCGATCCTTTGTTTCGCGCCCCGAGCAGCCCCTCGCAGGAAGGCCTCATTCGCCCCCATCCCAATCTGGGTAGTGTTAAATTTGAATTTTACGCGGCCCTCGAAATATTATCCCGAATTAGTATGGACAATCAGTGTGAAATTTTTTGGCCAGGACCGGCCTTCCTCCGCCCTAAGGCCGTCCCTCATACATCGGGTGTAACAAAATTGGATCATCGCCGTTGGCCCACCCCGGGCCCGGCGTTGTGCATAAATTTTTTCTATATTACATTCTTTTCGCTGTACTGCAACAATCTTGACCGAATTCGCTCTGAGCGCGAGTTTTGCTCAGCTCAAGTTTGAACAGATCGAGCAGAGTCGACCAGAGCGAACTCTCGATTGCGCGGGCCATTTTGCGTCAAATTCTCACGAGATACTCTATTTGTAACACTGATCAATAATATATACGAGCGGGAATATATAACGCCCTGTACGCGACGGAATCGGCGACCAAAGTTTAGGGGTCCATCTCGCTTTTCCTACAGGCGCCTATATTGGCCTCTTCCATACCTCGAGGTATCCGAGCTCGGATAGTTCTAAGGCGCATGGAAATTGGCTCAAAAATGGGGTTCTCGGATCGCCGTCGGGTCAGTCGTCGGTGCCCTCGGGTGGGCCTGGGACCAAAACTCCTGACCTGCACAGTGCATCTTTTATTCCGCTGATTGCTCAGAAATGCTTCAAATAATTCCAAATATCTATTTTTAAATTGGAGTAGCATTTGGTTACAGGTGTTGTGGTACGTGTGCAGACCGTTGTCAGCACCGAGCCCGGTTGATTGCGCTGGGCTGTACAGGGCAATATAGCACGCCACCGACGCCATACAAACTAAAATAACTAATAATGAAATATATATAGTACTTTCATGGCGTAAATGGCACGTAGGAAGAAGAATACGCTGTGGTTGCGAAGTCGCATTCAACATCCTATCCGCTATTGCCAGGTTGTCGCCGCAGAGGAACGGAAATTGCGCAGAATACTCAGAGATAATCCAAATTATTCTGATAGTACACGAGTAAGGAGTAGGGTTCGCAGAGCTCGCTGGTCGGTGACCAGGGAATATCCGGGTTTGGCCCCTTTTGTTTCTGAGCCCCAGGAGACCGAGGATCGTGGCCAGGATTCCGAAGAAGAGTACGAATCTGATGACAGGAGGAATTTGGAGTCTGAGAGGAGTGTGCACGAGGAGAGAAACAAGAGAGAGGAAGAGGCATGGGGCAAAGTGAGGAACAAGATAGTTGACCAGGCCAAATTACGCCACAGGGATCGACGGCACAGCCTACAAGTCGCTATGCACACTGAAAAAGAACGTATAAAAAGTAAGGTGGAGTCGGTATCGAAAACATGCCCGCGTTGCCGTGGCAGTGGTTCATTGTTGTCAGAGTTTGACAGGAGGAAAGTCACCATCCTCACCATGCAGTTTTGCCATGTTATCAGCATCCCTCTGGTAGAATGCGCGCGGTACGAAATGAAACATGAAAGAAAAACATAAGGTGAGGCGATTCACGACGTATTGCATCGCAGGTGCAACATGCATGGCCCAAGTGGCTGTGGCAGATTCCATGTGATTCCAGCAGACATTGATGCCTTTCCCTCAACTCCTGATTGGGTATGTTCGACAACAATATCACGTCCGTCCGCGGTGAAAAGACACAATAAATAATATATTGGTTATGTGCAGCCTTTTGATCTTTTCCACGCACTCAGGGATGACAAAGTAGTCTTGTACCACATGGACTTGCTGACTTTCCTCAGGGATCAGATAGACTTCTCTCCAAGGCTGGCCGTGTCTTCATTCGCCAAAGGTTTTAAGCGCACATTAATGAGGAATGGATGCCATGTCAAGATTAGTGCAGAACAGATGTCCAAGCACTTGAGCAGGGCTCTTCATGAGTACACCATTTTTGAGATGACTGCCAATGATCCATACATGTACTCCTCCACCCATAGAGACTGTCCAATGGAGTGTCCCGCTTGTCTAGGATCTCAAAATCATTTGATACATATATCAAAGACCAAAGTGGAGAAATCTGGTGCAGATATGGCAACCTTTGAGCCAATTGCCTCTGGGAGTCAACTGCTGCTTCATTCAGTATACATTGATGGGCACTATGGCTTGCCTCACATGGCGAAAGCAGGGAAATCTCGACAGTACGATCCTCCTTTTAGTATAAAACTCCTCCCTGACAACGAGGTGCAAGAGTTTGAAGAGCATTACACGTCGCAGTCAAGGGCTAATGCAGTGGCAACCTGTGGGTCTGAATTCCAGGCTGACTCAATGCTCAAGAGAAGGTCCCAGTACCACGACCGTACAGGAGTTGTGGGCGCATTTTGTAGACATGGATCGTGTTTACTCATGCTGAACATGACAAAAGGTATGCTGAGGTTCCCCTGGTCCAAATGTGGAGGCATAGCATGAAGACAGATTCAAATGTGTTGCAGGTGAGAAATGGTCCTACGCCTCCATGCTGCTGGAGCGCATCGCCGGCCAAATAGGGCTACCAATAAATCTTTGGTACGATATAAACTGTAGATACAAGGGACATGCGGTGTCATGGGCGACAGCAAAGCAACAAGAGCTTGGCGCAATGGTGTCCTCATGGATCACCCAGGTGATGGCATACCCATTGCCCCCCATGCACTACCAGATGCACGACATTCCTTGTCAATTGAAGAACAGCTACCTTAGTGTAGAATTTGCCGGTGTTGGAGCGGGGGAGCCCACGGAAATTGCTTGGTCCCACTTCAGGAAAGCAGGGCATGTACTACAGTATCAGTCCCTGTCTGGCAGAGCTGTGGGCATAGAGAAATTGGTGCACAACTGGAATCGCACCAAGCGCCAAGGGTGCATAAAATTCTTGTGGGATGCAAGTCAACGCGCTGAGGCTAAAATTCAGCTAGCAGAGCGGGAAGTCCAAGAGCTAATAGGGCTGCTCCTGGCCAGTGGGCTCAGCCAAGATGAGGTATGCTCTGATACTCTGATGCTCGTTGTTCATCGCAACCTGACCACTCAGTTCATGTAGGTGATACAAATGAGATATAATCCTCCTGCAGGAGTAGATCGGGACCGTCCAGAACAGTCGTTTGAGGTCCAATTTGCTGAAGCCAGGTTGAGGTACATCTATTTCAAACACTTTTGGGATTCAGTGAGAAGCCATCCCTTCTTCCGCGTGCTGCTCGGTCCAGATGTCGCAGAGATGACGACGAAAAAAAAGTGTTTGGATATTGAAAATAGAAAAATGCGGGAAGCACTGCGGAGATTGCCCCAAGGGTATGTCAACAATGCATATGAGTGTCGCAAGGGGGAGATGGGTTTGTTGGCATGGAGGCTACGATGCGAGCAGAATAGAGTGACGGCTCTTTTTCATCAGAAAGAAATACTTCGTTTACAAGAAAATAGAATGCTCACCCGCCGAGGCGAGGCCGCAAGGCTAAGGAAGAGGAAAAAGGTGTGCCTTGGTTGCTCCATGAGGTTCTTCATGTTTGAACTTGACCCATGTGTACCTTTCCCTGCAGGCTCTGGAGAGTCAACTGCGTAAAGTTGTCCGTCACGTCATTGATATAAGCTCCCTTATATACAGTATACATTGCGAGAACTGCTTGGAGCGCGGTCAAGGTGGCCCAATTGCAAGCATAGTGTTCCCTGATTTTGCTTCCTACATGAGGGCAGTGTCTCCACCTGAAACGAGGCAGGCATGGGAGGAAGCCGAGGTCATTTATCGCCTGGTTGGTCCATTTCAAGATGGAGAGCCATTGAATGCACAGCGGTTTCATGCCGCGTTGGAGGAAGGCAGGTATCCTTGGATTTCAAACAGTTCTACCATGGTGGAAAGCTACAGGGTTCAACTGCATGCCAAGGCTAATCTCCTCTCGAGAGCAAGAGAGGAGAAACAACTTTTGCTCGAGGAGATAAAAGGATGTGAGTTGCTGCTTCATAGCGAAAAAGCCGCTGTCGATGCCGAGATGGCTGGGATTCAGGGGAGAATTGAGGAGCACCAACTGCATCAGGATGCAAGAATCCCAGAGGAGAACAGCCCATATGCTTACACGCTGGGTGTGGAGCTTCAAGAGCAACACAGTCAGGTTGAATCACTCTATTTTCACAAACTGCAGCTGGAAAAAGTGAAGGCGGAGGTTTCAACGCTTGCTACTAAAGCACGGCTGTGCGCAGATGTGTTCGTTAGGGGTGCCCGTCCCGACCATTCCCAGATACTGGATGATACGCCAACACAGGACGATGACCCGTTCGATAATGAAATAAATAATGAAGAAAATGAAGTTGTTGCCGAATAGAGGGTGAAGGAAGCACGCAAGAAGCTTGGTCACTCGAGCCAATTGAATTGCAATTCGTGGAATGTCTTCGATTCTCCAAACTCTACTCGCATTGAGTCTGCAATAGGTTCCAAATATATTATAGTAATGTAAATGTGAATTTTTTTGCAATGTATTGCAAAGGCGTCAATTTCCTTCGCCTAACGGTAAAGTCCGCATGTCTGCAACATGCGTCAAGTCTCCGAACTTGTCGATCTGAGACCATTTTGTATTTGGCTTTCGATTACACTCAAAATTGATAAAAACCCACAGTATCTAAGTAAATCACATCCGCAATGGAGCAGGAGATCGCTAGGTCCCAGGAAGAGCTCGAACATGCCATTTCAAACACTGCCAAGTTCCTGGGCTTGTGAAGCGCACTCCTCGCCTGTTCTTCCAAACTAGACATGCGTTTAGCAAATAAATACTTGATTTAATGATTGAGTTAGGTTGTGCAGAGCAAGGGTAGCATGCGCGGCCCAAAAAGGAATTCCCCCAAAATGTCGTTGGAGCCGAGCTTCTCTAGTTCGGGTGTATTCGGTGCTATATACCAATCAAATGATTGCAAATACTCCAATATGTATTAGTAGACCACAGAATAGGCACGGAGGACACTGGTCGTCACTGCAGCGCTCGTAGGCCTCCGCCCCGAGCAACGCCCCTGTTGCGCTCGTTTGCTGCTTGTCTGAGGCATGGGAGACTCGGAAACTCGCTCCATATCCCTTTAAAAATATTTCTAAGCCTAAAGAAGCGGGTGGGAGGACGTTTGCAGTGACCGCCCCCAAGGCCGGAACGAGTTTTGGCACCAAAAAAGCCTGCCTAAACGCTTGTGCACTTGAGTCACTCGGAATTTCGGTCACGCTATTTCGACCCGTTCACCGATTCATACCACTAAATAGCATATAAGTAATGTATAGAGCTTCTTGAATCGGCGAAATATGCGCGGGAACGCCTTGTGGAGGGGAAAAGAGCCCCATCTGGCCAGCTCCAACTGCAGGTTCCCAAGACGCTCCATCCAACTCTGCGAGCAATGTCGCGTCCCAGCGCTCGCGACCCTCGCATCAAATCCCGCATTTAGATTTATTTTTGGATAAAGATCATTTGAAGACGAGTTTTCTTGAATTCGGTTCCTTGTATGCGTGCCAAAAAGACGACAACATGTCGCAAAACAGGCATGGAGATCCCCCACCTGACCAGAACTGCCTCTGCTGGCGCACATAGTGGTGCGCAACAATTGCGATGACATCTTTTAGTATTATGAATCTAAATTCTTGCGCCCTCAATACCAGGACAAGGGACACGCACCGTCACTGACACGTTCTCCGATGTTGGAAATGTGCGTTCAAGTTCTGAAATTACCATGGAGAAGACCTAACCGCGCATTGCCGCATCAATGAAATATAAATTTAATTTAGATTAAATTGAGCATTCGCTGTGGAGCAGGTCATGGCCAAAACTCGCACATTTCACGCCTTCTCATCACCTTGCCCAACTGCCCCAAGTCGTTCTGGCGCACGAGATGCGTTCCTCCCATCCTTTAGGAGAGCACAGGCCATTCCCGCACCCTGATTCTATTGTTTGCGTTTTTGGGGCCTACCACGCCTCTTTGTGAGGCTACCACGTGGCCTTCCTCGCCCCCTGGGTGCAACCTGTTCTGCAGTGGCAAGTGATGGCTCAGCCTCTTCAACCTGGTCAGGATCCCCGCCGCGCGGATTGAGGGCAGTAACTTGCTCTACACTTCCATCAATTATGATGTTCTCCTCCGGGCCAGATGGTAGCGCTCTCTCGATAGATGGTGGGGCAAGCTGTCCAGCATGGATGTTACCTGCACCAGGATGCTGTTCAGCACTCACCACATCTGCCATTTCTTGGGTTGCAACCGCATTGATATCCAGCGACCCCTCTACAAAATCATTTAATACTTCGTTTTGTTCGGGATGCAATCCCAGCGCGAGCTCCATGGGGGCCGTACCTCCACCAGCTGTTGCTGGGAGAACCACATCTGCACCCAGGGGGTTGTCACTTCCTCTGCCGTCTTGTTGCGGCGCATGCCGGTCCGAAGGCGCACTAAATGGATTATGCCTATCATCAAAATAAGCCTCAAACGTTCTTCGTATATGGTGCGGGTCAGGGCCATGTCTTCCCATGTCCTCTGCTACCTGAGTCATTATGCCTGCTCCCTCCTCTTCCTCTTGTTCAATTCCCTTGGTTTCGTACCACAATTCTTTGTCAACGCGACGAAAATGCTCTATTAATATGTTTATTTGAGCCTTGGATAAGGCAGAATAGCAAATGAAGGGAACTTGCTCTGGCCATGATGCATGTTGCCTTGCCAATGTGCACCTTTCACACCCACCATTGCATTCCGATTGTCTAATGTGCAACTTAGTGGCGCTAGTAACGGCAACATGAATATCTGTAGAGGAAAGAACTGCAGCAAGAAGACGAATGCTTTGTGAGAGACTCATCTCATCTCAGCCAGGCCACAATGGGCTAGCAGTCTAGTGCAGCCCTCAACCCTGTTTGGCCTTTATTCCGTATCTGCAAGCTGCTATCAAGATAATAGAAATTCACATACCTCTATTAGTCTCCGTTGCAGCCTCTTTCATTGCCCTCTTAGCGTGCTCTCTCAGCTTATGGACCTTGATGTCAATCAGAGCCTTCAGAGTTTCCTCATCATCCTTTACCCCTTGATCCACCATGACAAACCGTTCCTGATGAATGTTACATTGCAAATCGCAATGATATCGGTGGAGAGACTCGCATTCGCTCGCAACTCGCTCGGCATACTCCTTTCTCAAACCTGCACAGAAGCTAGCAAGTCACCCACAACATGGACACCTTTGGTGTGGGCTTGTGCTACCCACAGGCCTCGATCGTGGCCACCACTACACGTTCATACAACCATACATACCATTTTGATACAAAGAGCTGCGAATTACCGTGGATTTGTGGTCCGGCCAGGTCAAAACACCCAAAAAGTCAGGGATGCTCACCAGGCCCCTTTCATCTTTGCTGAACAGCCGCTTGTGCTCACGAGACATCTCGTGTAAGCCTTTGCAGATCAATTTTGATATATCTCTCTCCCATTTCTTCATTACAGCATCCATTTTCCGCGTGCGGCGCTGGAAGTCGCGACGAACTTCGGGGTCTTCCAAATACCCCGGCATATGCGCTACACGATACTCCAGATTCATGAGGCAGCAAATATATTAGTTATTAACTGACTTTAGTAGTATGAAACGCTCTTCGACCGTTTCATTGCACGCAGTGAAACTCGAGAACGCGTGTAACAATGGGCTCCCGGGAGGCCGGTTCTGCGCCGCTCCTTGGCCTCTCGTGCACTTTCGAGCGTTTTGTTGCGATATTTTAAATATTTTAAAGCCATTTCTGCTGCGATTGCGGGCCGCACAAACGAAAGCCACGCGAGTGTCACTCGATGAGGTGACCCGACGGATGCTTGGTCGGCCCACCGGCGGGTATGGTTTTTATAAAAAACTAGCCTAATTAGGCTAGTTTCCCATGCGCGTGACCTCCTCGGATAGGGAGTTCAAATCTCGAATCGCGGGTAAAATCTCCATACGCTGCAAAGCATTGCGAGACAGATAAACATTATCGGTGATTACTATCATTACTATCAGGCCAACAAAGATCATGGCTCTCAGGCTCCTCACCCAGCCGTGTGAGTTACCGGGAGTCCACCCGGCTCTCATGGAATACAGCGAGGACAACGAGATCTCATTGCACTCGCTGATCAACTCAGTATTCAGGAATCCAACAGAAGAAAGACAGTGGAACTACTGCTGGCATCGCTACAAAGGAAACCAGTTGCCACTCCACAAGTATACGGTGAAAGATGGCACTCGCCTGATCACCATCAACTCGCCAGACCCAGTCAAATGGCAGCAAGCGACCAACAATCAGATTGCTTGGATACACACTGTGAGCGAGATACGGCCCAGGTTCGGTAAGATGCTGGGAAACATCAGAAAATGGTGGAGAGCACGGGTGCCCAACCCGTGGAAGGCGATCATATGGCATATAAACTCAGGAGGGCTCCTCGTGAGTCATCTCCCAGCGGAGAGGCGCAAGGACTGTGCATGTGGACATTCGAAGGCATCAATGGACCATTATGCCCGAGAATGCCCTATTGCCAAACATGTCTACAGCCTCCTCAAACCAGAAAGCATGCTTGCTGGAACAAACAGCCATTTCCAACTCCTTCTTCACAACATATGGAGCAACACATCTCCAAAGGATGTGGACGATGCCATATGGACTGAGATTAGTATTATTACCATCAATGCTTTGGATGTGGGCCGTAAAACAGCCTACAGACTCCTCCACCACTCCACCACAGAACATCCACCACAGCCACAGGATATCATCAGAAAGGCCAGCCACACAGCAGAGCAGTACTTCTGGGAACTGCTGAAACAACGAAAGCCAAGCTTCCCTCCACCATCGCCAACAATGAAAGAGTTGCCATTCCTGAAATGGCAACCTGCTAACAATCGCTGGGTGTTACAGAAACCCCTGATATGGACCCTGACTAGAAACAGATCAGTGACACTCGTGCAGTGAACAAGGAAGCGCTTGCCACTTCCAGGACAAACATCAGCATTCCAAGAGAGACTATGGTCAGATTTGCCTGAAGTATGACGGCCCAACTGCTCCTGTACGGTTTAGTGGTACCCATGGTAAAAATTTCACAACCTGGAGCAGTCGTCATATGGAAGGTCGAGGAAATCTGTTTCATTCACTATGCTACACTCGCTCAAACAAAACACTACAGAGGAGTATGTCCAATGGACAATGTACAGGTCAGGAGGTTTTGTATCCCTTTATAAATTCCTCAACATTTTATTTAGGGATTTCCTCCTGTGGGGCTTGTATGATTTGGAAGATATTCGTCATATTTCTCGACTGTGTAATAATCCCCTATAAAAAAAATCATATAATCGTTTTTAAGATTCGCCATGACTGAACATTTAGAAGAGACGGGGATCGAGCGCCCCAATTCATGGTCAGAGACCCAAGATAGGCAACTCAGGGATCTTTGTATCGTTGGCGGAAATGAGGGATTCCCGGCTGTAGCTGGGAGGCCCTCATTTGGGGGCCTCAAAATGGCCGATTTTGGAGGGTCCAAATCCGGGCCTGCGAGATCTATCTGGGAGGCCCGTAGCGTATGTCCCATTGCATCTGGGAGGATGGAAGAGGCCTTAAATAGGACCACAAGACCACTCATACCTTGTAGGAAGCATCCATTAGCCAATAGGTAGCTATCCAAACATTCTCTCAGCGATGGAATAAGAAGCATGGCCCAGAGGTTCATGGGCTGCCAGTGGGCAAAATCTTCCCAGTGCCTCCACAACACACTTCCAGGCTTGCCTCGTCGTGTGTGGATTCCACTTCTTCCCTTCCATCACTGGAACGAATGGTTTGAGTCAATTGTTTGCAATCCATCAATTATTACACCTTGGCCTAAACGAGGTGATGGTGGTGGGGATGAGTAAAGGCTCTTTCAAGGAATCGAGCCCCTCAATCCGAATTTGAGGATTGTGCTCATCTTTCACTATGCATCACCACCGGGCATGTAAGACTGGAAAATAAAAAATGTCCCATTGCGCTGTGGAGTAACGTTACCATCAGAAGACCTCTTGTTGTGAAAACAAATTATTAAATGAAGAAATATTGAACTATATCGTCCCAAAGAGTGTCGAGCACTATTCTGGAACAGTGTAACAGTTGTATATTTCCACCACAGTCTTCAAGTTTCGGTTTGACGTGTGAGCGAGGCGTTTATACGGTAGAATAGAAAGAGAGTCGATAAAGGGAAGTTCCCTACCAACCTACCCACATGAGGCAGTTGAAAAGCCTTCTTTGACCGTGGGCAACTGTCCTCTCGGGCTTCCCCGGCCTTGCACGTCTTTGATTCTGCACCAGTGACGCTCATATATACCTCAATCGATGTATATTGAGATGTAGTTTAATAATATATAGATATCAGGGAGAAAATTGCTTACATCTGCTGACTACGGCACACACCCTGTGACCAGCGCTACTTCATTAAAACATGACAGCAGGCTCTCCACTACTAGTAATCTTATGATAGATTTTGAACCATTCAGCGAAAGTCCGTATCCCTTCAGTCAGGAAGTAGTTGTTGGAATAATTGAGGATTCTCTTTGATTTATCCAAAGAAGCATGAGTGGCATATATATCCCCATTTGCCCCCACGATCTGCTTTTGTGTTAGAGCTTTCTTATCGAGGGCTACTTCTAAAGCACCAATGACATCAGAAACTGCATGCTGGTCCGAGGTCCCCAAATTAAATATTTCATAGACTTTCTCATGGGTTCCGTTGAGGTACCTAATGCTAGATAGAATGCCATTCGTTATATCATCAACAAAAGTGAAGTCTCTCCTGAATTCATTGTAATCTCTATCAACATTGATTGTTATTTGCTCCTGTTTAGCGATTTTCATAGCAAATGTGTAGACAGCCATGTCTGGCCTACCCCAAGGCCCATATACAGTGAAAAATCTTAGACCAATTGCGCTGACATCATAGAGATGATAGAAGGCATAGACCATTAACTCGTTGGCCTGCAATATCATTTACTGGGAGTCATGGACATCGTTACTGTCAATCCTGAATTCACTGAGGACGTACCTTTTTGGTTGCCCCATAAATTGCAGCAGGCATGTCAGTCTTGTCCTCCTCTGCAAAGGGTATCTTGTGATTCATTCCGTAGACTGAGGAAGATGACGCAAAGATTAAGCGAACTTGATTGGGACTCGATCTCACAACAGTTTTCAGAAAAGACATGAATTTTGAAATGTTTGCATCCACTGCCTCCTCGGGATACTCCACAGAAAATCTAACGCCGGGCTGTGCTGCAAGGTGCACGATGTAATCAAAACCACGACAAAGATCACACAAACGTGCTATTTGATTGGTGCTGGCGATATCTAACTGCATAATATTAATTCCAGTCTTCTGCTTGATATGTTTTGCCCTATCTTGCTTCAGTTGCACGGAATAGTAGTCCGTGAAAAGATCTATTCCAACTACAGAAAAGCCATGCTCGTACAGACTGATCGTCGTATGCATTCCAATAAACCCAGCAGCACCAGTCACTAAAACAGATGGATTTCCACCTGAGAAGCATGCAGGTACCGCCACACGTTCAGGCACACTTGAATACAGATCTGCGCACAAGAGAACACCTCACCATTGATATATTGTTCAACAAACATCCTGACGAGGTGGTTAAACACAATTAAGCTCATACCTGCTTTATGCAATAAGTAGAGAACTGCAAGCAAGATTGCAAACCTGAATTTGGATACAGAGAGGTATTAAGAAAGTATTTTACATGCATGATAAAAAGATAAATATATTGATTCAACCGCATTCTAATTGCGCAAGGTCCGGCTGAAATCAGACCGTGCACAGCGCTGTGGCTAGCCAGTTGAGTCAATCAAACCTATCTTCGCCGGCAAGAATATTCTTCATTAATGAGAATATTATTTTGAAAAAGGCGCACCGCACTAATCTCCAATAGTTATTGGTTGATTTCATGAGCCCCAATTTTTTTTTTAATAATAGGGGGATTATCGTGTGTGTGAAGTAAATTAGCACTGTAGGGAAACAGGATGAGGGCCTTGATCAAGGATCCTCATGAGGAGTCCTCAAGGAAGTAGAGTTAGTTAACTCTGGGACGATCGTCGCTCGCGAGCGCGTATTGCGAGGCATCGTCTCGCCGTCCCATACAGAGAAGAGGCCTTATTTAAGACCCCCTGTAGTTTAGGGATTTCCCATCAAATGGTCCAGGGACCGGGTAGGGTCGGGTAGGGGGCCGGGGGATTAGGGTATTAGGGTTAGAAAACATGTAGATTTTGGACCGTGTTTGGCCGGTCGGATATTTTAAGCGACCGGTGATTTAGCTCGGGGTCTTGAATAAGACCTCTTCCATACCTCCGCCGTCGGGACTCTACAACGGGGAAATTCGATTCTTCGCAGCTCCACCAATGTAAGTTTTATTTTTTATAGGGGATTATTACACAGTCGAGAAATATGACGAATATCTTCCAAATCATACAAGCCCCACAGGAGGAAATCCCTAAATAAAATGTTGAGGAATTTATAAAGGGATACAAAACCTCCTGACCTGTACATTGTCCATTGGACATACTCCTCTGTAGTGTTTTGTTTGAGCGAGTGTAGCATAGTGAATGAAACAGATTTCCTCGACCTTCCATATGACGACTGCTCCAGGTTGTGAAATTTTTACCATGGGTACCACTAAACCGTACAGGAGCAGTTGGGCCGTCATACTTCAGGCAAATCTGACTATAGTCTCTCTTGGAATGCTGATGTTTGTCCTGGAAGTGGCAAGCGCTTCCTTGTTCACTGCACGAGTGTCACTGATCTGTTTCTAGTCAGGTCCATATCAGGGGTTTCTGTAACACCCAGCGATTGTTAGCAGGTTGCCATTTCAGGAATGGCAACTCTTTCATTGTTGGCGATGGTGGAGGGAAGCTGGCTTTCGTTGTTTCAGCAGTTCCCAGAAGTACTGCTCTGCTGTGTGGCTGGCCTTTCTGAGGATATCCTGTGGCTGTGGTGGATGTTCTGTGGTGGAGTGGTGGAGGAGTCTGTAGGCTGTTTTACGGCCCACATCCAAAGCATTGATGGTAATAATACTAATCTCAGTCCATATGGCATCGTCCACATCCTTTGGAGATGTGTTGCTCCATATGTTGTGAAGAAGGAGTTGGAAATGGCTGTTTGTTCCAGCAAGCATGCTTTCTGGTTTGAGGAGGCTGTAGACATGTTTGGCAATAGGGCATTCTCGGGCATAATGGTCCATTGATGCCTTCGAATGTCCACATGCACAGTCCTTGCGCCTCTCCGCTGGGAGATGACTCACGAGGAGCCCTCCTGAGTTTATATGCCATATGATCGCCTTCCACGGGTTGGGCACCCGTGCTCTCCACCATTTTCTGATGTTTCCCAGCATCTTACCGAACCTGGGCCGTATCTCGCTCACAGTGTGTATCCAAGCAATCTGATTGTTGGTCGCTTGCTGCCATTTGACTGGGTCTGGCGAGTTGATGGTGATCAGGCGAGTGCCATCTTTCACCGTATACTTGTGGAGTGGCAACTGGTTTCCTTTGTAGCGATGCCAGCAGTAGTTCCACTGTCTTTCTTCTGTTGGATTCCTGAATACTGAGTTGATCAGCGAGTGCAATGAGATCTCGTTGTCCTCGCTGTATTCCATGAGAGCCGGGTGGACTCCCGGTAACTCACACGGCTGGGTGAGGAGCCTGAGAGCCATGATCTTTGTTGGCCTGTTGGTTCTTCTGTAGTGTGCTGTGGCATTCCATACCAGCGTGGACCAGACGGTGGTGGTGCCTAACACGAGAGCTGATGAGCCATTTATATTGACGGGCCTTGATATGTTCCCGAAAGGGGAGCATGCCCAGGCCGCCAAGATCGGCTCTAGACTGTATTGCTTCGTTTTTCCAGCATGGTGCATCTGGTGGTAAAAGCTTCCTTGCCATCTTATGGATGCCATCGACTATGGATGGCGGTGTATAGATAAATTCTGCAGCATAGAGTACTTTGGAGGTGACAAATTTGTTGAAGAGGTCAAATTTTGCAAAGATGGACAGTCCTGTCATACGCTTGATTTTATCCGTGAGCTGCTGGAGTTGGGACATTTTGCTTTGCCAATGGTATGTCGGAGCGTCAATTCCGCAGTGTAGTGTCACACCTAGGATTTTTGCTTCTGTTGTGACCTTGAAGTCATCGATCTGTTGCTTGTGATGCAGGGTCTTGAGGGCGCCTATGGGCAAGAGTTTGGTCTTCTCCTTGTTCAAGTGCTGCCCTGTTGCCTCAGCGAACAGCGCCATAATCTGTTTAAAGCGCGGGATCTGATCTTCTTCGAGAATGAGTTTGCTGTCGTCAGCAAACTGGAAAAGGCATAGCTTCAAGGCTGTATCTGACTGTGTTGGGTCTGTCTGGAGTGGACATGGTATTGTTATGCCCAGTTCTGAGTGTTGTACCAGGCGAGCTAGCATAAATCCAATTAACAGGTAGAGTAGTGGGGACGCTGGGCATCCCTGTCTCAGCCCTGCATGAAATTGTCTGTAGTCTGAAAAGCAATGGTTTGCATATACCTTACTGGTTGTCTCCTGGAGCATGAGTTGAATCCATCTCACCAGGTAGTCTGGCATCTGGAGTGTATGGCATATCTGAAACAGAAAGCTCTCATCAATCGTGTCATAGGCTTTGCGAAAGTCGCATAGGGCGATCAATGCTTCTCTGTTGTCTCTGTGTAGGAGTAGGGGGATGGTCTGTACTGCCCATATGTTTTCTGCTGACTGTCTTCCAGGCAGGAAGGCTGTCTGCGTTGCTGGAATCAAGTTCTGGAGGCTCAAAGTCATTCTCTCCTTCAGGATAAACCCGAAGATTCTGTAGTCCACATTGAGTAGGGTGATGGGTCTATAATTGGTGGGATCTGTCAGGGTTCCTCCCTTTTCAATGGCTCTGATCGTGCCATGATGAAATTTGGCTGGCATCTCGTTCCTTGCGATGATGGCGGAAAATAGTGTGGCCAAGATCGGACACATCCATTTGCTAAACTTTCTGTAGTGGATAATCTGCAACCCATCATCTCCAGGACAGGAGTTGCGGATTTTCCTGATGGCTTTGGCGACTTCCTGTGAGCTGATTGTCTCTGAGGGGTTACAAAAGGTCGGGAAGACAGTGCGATCTTCCTCCGCAATCAAATCGATCAGTTCCTGCTGGGCTTCCTGATTTGTTTGCGGAGGCTTTGATACCTCTGCAATCGTGTTGGCAAGGCAATTTGCGATGCCTTTGGGACTGGTATAAGTATACCGTGACTTTGGGTCAGTCAAGCTTCCAATGCAGTTGCTCCCCTTGGGTCTCATCAGCAGCTGATAAGAGAGTTTATCCATTGCGTCATTTGGAATACACGTGTGTGAATCCGATCGATTTGCCTGTTGCCCTTGCTGCAGCTGTCGTTTGCAATCTTTGATGTGTCGGTCAATGCCCTGTTCCTCGGCTTGATGTAAAGCCAGCTTCAGTGCTTCAATTGCTTGGTTCGAGGCCTGGTTCCATATTTTCCCCAGTTGGCGTTTAATATGTGGATACTGCTCGAGTATCATCCGATGTCTGTCAGTGTCCGGCAGAGACCCTTGGGTTTCCTCCGAGAGCCAAACACCACCCTGGAATGAGGAGAGGAAAGCCTCGAATGCGTTCCTCGCCTCCTTCATTGCAAGTGGGTGGCATTTTGCTGCGGTTTTAATCCTTTTCATGTATTCTTTCTGCACGGGTGCAGCATCTTTATGGGGCAATTTCCCGATGATGCTCATGATGACTGGCTTATGGTCTGATACTATTCCGTAGCTGTGGATCTCTATCGTTTTGATAGGTTGTGTGATATATCTGGTCATGTCTGACGAGGCATAGAAGCGGTCCAGGCGGCTATGAATAGTTCCTTCCATGGTTCCATGGTGTTGTGTGTACATGTGTTTCTGTCTCAGTGTCTCCTGTTGGCATTCTGTGATCGAGTTCCCTACAGTTTCTTTCCAGTACCTGATGAGGTATTGTTCTTGTTTGTTGTTGATTCTCTTTGTGGAGGTAGTATCCAGTGTCTGGTCTTCAACAAAATTCCAGTCTCCAGCATAAATGATTCCCTGTGTTCTCTGTGTATCTTTCTTGATGTGGTTGATCAGAGCCGTGCTGATCGTCCAGTGGTTGGAGGTGGAGGTGGTAGGCATATACACATTTCCTATTCTTAGTTTATGTCCCGACCAGTCCAGTGAAAGACTGATCATGCGGCCCATGCCTTTCCTTGTCACTGTGCTGGGGTGGAGGTGAATTGGTGCTCTGCCTTGCCGATAGGTTCGGATCCAAATTGCTGTACCTCGGCTCTGCCGTGTTGGCGATCATTGTGCCAAAATGTTTTCCATTCTGCTTGTGTGTTTCTATCGAGTAGGTCTGTAAAGTTGTGTTCGTCTGTGTTTCCTTTGAGATGGGTTTCCTGTATCAGGGCAATATCAATCCTGTGATCTTCTAACAGCTTCATCATGGCACTGTATTTGTTTGGGGTCAAGCCTCTTACGTTGAATGTCATGAAGTTCAAGCCGTTCATCATCATGGATAATGATTTACTTGCGGATGGCATGCGCCTTCTTCTGAGGCGATGCCGTTGGTGAGGGGCCTGTGGCTAGCTTCTTTTTTGGTGAGCCTTGCTGCTCCCTCTTTTTGGTCGAGGCTCTTGTGATCCTCCTCTGGCTCTCCTCCCCTATCAGGTCCTGCAGATTGTTGTGTGCTTCTTCAGAGTTGTCCAGGCCTGACGTCGCTGTGTTGCTCGCCACAGTGCGTGTCTCTGCAGACACCACATCCTCTGAGTCCTCTGTGTTGCCGGCTTCCCTTGGTCCCTCTTCCCTCTGTGTCATAGCTTCATTCGTTCCATCCTGTTGGTTGGCGGCGGTGTGCTGTGGGTCGACAAGGTTGTCGTGTTCTTCGGTGTTGGGTGCCTCCTGTTGGTCCTCCTCCATCTGTTGTGCTGGCTGGGGTGCTGATGTGTCCTGTGTTTCTGTGTGTGCTTCTTGTGTCTGGTTTACTTGGGCTGCGAATTCCTCGCTTGTGATGTTCACGAAATCGTCGGTTTGGATTTCGTTGTTCTCCACCATGGCGGCATACTGTACTTCTCTCACTGGGTAGTTGGCCAGGGTTGGTACTGTGTCCAATGAGACATGTGGGCGGCGGGGTCTGAGTACCTGCCACTCCAGTGCAGGTCCTGTTGGGCCCACTGGGATGGTGCCATTCTGTCCTGGCCTGTTGTCCTTGTAGGTGATGAGCCATTCTGTTGCATGGAGGTATTCTGGCATTTCTCCGGCGTTCCTCGTATGGCTGCGAGGTGCGCATGTCATTATCTCCGCTTCTTTCGAGATGTTACCTTTGTTTGCCAAGTGTTGCATGATACTTCCCAAGAACTGTTGAAGCAGCTCCGGGTGTCGAGTTGGGACACCCCGTAAGATGGCTTGTTGCGTCTGTGTCTGAGTTTCATACTGTACAGTCACCGGGAACTGTTTGTCTTCATGTTCAAAGAACATCCAGGACCCGTCATTGACGATTTTTCCGAAATGTGGCTGAAATTCCCGCAGCACCCACATATTCCAGAAAATCCTCAGTGTCTTTGTTTTGGTGGCATAGTGGTGGCCGATCTTCTCCTCCGTGAACATCATCTTGTGGGGATCTTCAATGTTATCTTGCAATAAAGGTTGATTTCCGTAGGCTTGCAACCCTTGTTCGAGGTGCAAGATGATGGATCGGTCGATTCGCAATTTCAAATTTTGAATGTACGAACGTTCCGGTTCTCCATTCTCGCACTGCAGGGTGGTGGTGAAAGTCACTCTTGCTGACTTTGTTGCTTTTTCTGCTTCTCGCAGAGCCTCCATAAAGTTCTGGAGGTTGGCGACAGCCGTGGCCATCGTCGCAGGTTGCCTCTCGATGAGGAGTATGAGCTTCTCGTTACACTTACAGAAAGGATGGCAGTCCCCTTGATTTTGGGTCGCTGATTTCGTCGCGTACAGGGCATTATATAATCCCGCTCGTATATATTATTGATCAGTGTTACAAATAGAGTATCTCGTGAAAATTTGACGCCAAATGGTTCGCGCAATCGGGAGTTCGCCTCTCGGAGGGATGTGCAGATGCGCTTGAAACTGAGCGTCCAAAAGTTATGTTTGACGCGTAAAGACGCCGTTCCCTGGACACAATATGAACTTTTAAGTATTAATGCAACTTTTTAGAGCGGCGGGAGTGCGTGAAATGGCTCCACTGCGCTGGATCAAAACTCGATCAAAAGAACGTGCTAACTGGCAGGTCGGGGAATTTTGGAAAATTTTCGCAGGCGGGTTGTACTTAATATATCTAATTACGACAGATCGTTGCTCGCCCCCTCCGGGGCTGCTCGATTTTTTAATTCTTTTTACACGATACTTTACAATTCGATTTATTCATTGCTTTTCCACCAATGATCACCCCTTGTTGTGCCACTCTAGGCACTGGGGCGACCATTGGGGAAAAACCGTTAACCGTCTGTTGCCAGACGGCGAGTCCTCTCCATGCCACGTCTATTCACACCTGCACCACACATAATTGTCAGTTCTTACCTTTATTGATTGTTTGGCGACGTGATTGGAGGGACTCTATACCTGCAGGCACATATACAAGGGTGGTCGTTAGTGATGGAATGTCGTTGGTCACGCTGCGAGCGAGCCGCTCTGCTACGAATTTGGAACTTACATTAGAGTATATTGTTTATTTATTGATACTGTATCATTGTGAGGCTGTATGGACAGTGCTAAATATTTACTTGGAAAAAACTATACCCGTCCAACCCAACCACCCGGCTCACTTGTGCATCTCCAGGGTGCCATGATGTGGGTCAATTCTCTTTGTCTTGTGCATCCTCGAGAGGCCTCCGTCGCCTGGATGTCCCTGTGATATATGTTTTAGCGTAGTCGTTGCCACAATCCTGCGTTCGTCGCTGCTTCGCACCACGCTTTGCCCCTGGACGTCTGCTCTTCAGTTGCTCCACCTCCTTCTGGAGTTCTGCCAACTGTTTCTTGAGGATATCCCTTTCTGCCTTGGCGTCATCCTCTGACTTATCTTTCTTGGAAAGCAGTTTCTTCAACCGCTTGTTCTCCTCGTGTACATGTTTGACACTGTCGAGTGCTTGCTTGTGTATTTGTTCAGACATGAGAGCTTTAGCCTTCCCGTCGAATTCAGGATGTTCCTCTCTGACTTTGTCAAGATCGTCGATGATAAGCGAATTCATCTCATTTCCAGAATTCTTCTTGGCCCCTGTAAAGATGAAGGAATACTTGTCTGGAGAATACCACGCAGGGAGCTTTTGTAACACGAAGGGTCTCAGATGCTGCAAGTGCTCTTGGGTGGAAAACCTCTTGTCGCCTTCTGCCGCATGGTTCAGTCCATCTAGATACTCTCCGATGCAATCGATAAGATATCTTCCAAATTGAAGGTACCAGTGACGATCTGCATCCATGTTTTTCCGGACACCGTCTCTGACATGTCTGTTGTGATTATTCCGGTGATTTGAGCTCAGGTATGTCATGAGTCTATCTGCTGTGTATGATCTCGAAACCCTGGCCAATTCTCCGCATTCCAGCACAACTTTTTCTTTGCATAACTCGAAAAGGATCTCATGTGCCTTGGGCATGCCTTTTTTCTTGGACAGGTATGCTTGACACTGCTCAAAGTCATTATTCACAGGAGACCTGGCCCAGTACTTCATGCATGCCTCGCGAGCGTGTTTCTCTAGATGCGTATCCTCAACAAACATCATTTCTGAACTGTCTCCGATCGAGACATCGCCTCCCTCATCAACATCTAAGGGAAAAGAGTTGGCAACTTCAGGGGGAGGGCTTGCCTCCAACCACCACAAGATGTCCTCCATTTCCGGGGTCAGGTAATCCAGATCCACTCGTATTCCCGAGCAATCCTCAGCTTCGATAATAATCTCATTCTGTATTCCCTCCTTCTCTCGAAACGACGCGATTTGCTTGAAATAGTCGTCTCCGGGTGCTGCTGACCCGGATGTTTGAATTTCTAGACAGGGACCTTTTCCCGATTTGGGTTTGATTCGAATCATCGAGACCTAATTTTGGATATACTTTATATATTCTGCTGGTCCAGAGGGCGAATGGAACCAAAGTGCAGCTCGTCCGCAACATGAGGAATTCAAAATGCCATACGAATGCATCTGCAAACCATCGTGCGAGAGCGACTCCTATCCATTTGCCAACATATCATCACGGCTCGTGTACAATAAAATAATGTTTTTTTGGTATAATCTCCAATGAATCGTGATACGGAGCAAAGTACCTCCCAGGGAGGGAGAAGGTCAAAGAGGAGTAGAACTGGAACAAAAAAGGTAGCAAAACTGTGGACCGACTTTCATCAGTCATGCATTCATCTGGAGCGTGAATGTCGACCATCCATGATTCGATTCGATCGAGAATCTAGGCAGGTGTGGTGCCGAGTGCAGTGCCCGTATGGGAAGTCTTGTGGCTATCATGGGAAGCCTCACATCTATGAGAGGATGTGCCTCAATCAGCCGGGAGACCTAGATCGACGGAAATTGCTCCAGCACATACGAAATAAGCATCCAGAGATTGCCTTGAAGTTCGATGTGGCGGTGACGGATGAGTGCCACCCAAGGAGTCTTGAAGATGGTGCTGCCACAATCCAACTCGATCGACAAGTGTCCACTACTCTCCTCCCTTATGACCGAGACGAAACTCTACCAATTCGCTCCTGTGAAGATTTTGATGAAGCAGTGGAATCATCCGATGAGGGCAGCGTGTGCACCGAGGTGAGGAGACACATGTCATGCTTCCTGATTCTGGTTCTTGTTGTTCTGAAGAGTGAAAGCTATCTTCCTGCAGGACCTTGAAGACAGCGACGCTTCGAGTGATGAGCATGAGCCAAATGGCGAGAATGGACCTATTGAACGCTTTCGGTGCACTCAGGGGTCGCATTTCCAAATCTTTCTAATGGCAGTGTTGGGTAAGGAACGTGGCGAGGGGCTGGATCAGCCACAAGAGGATGAAGACGAGGAAGATGAGGCACCCTGCACTTTGCTTCAGCTCACATCTGCGCTCCTCGAAATAGAGTTAAAGCATGCTGTATCAAAAGAGCTCATGCAGGATATCTTGAGCGTAGTTCGGATGGGGAGGAGCAACCATGACAGGATGATCATTCCACCATCCATCCACCTTCTGAGGAAGGCCATGGATGTTCCAGACCTTCAGACTGTCGAATACCATAAGTGTCCCTGCGGATACATCTACGACAACGTCGTCCCGTTCAAAGATAGGGACATGCGTGAAGAATGTGGAGCAGGGTGTGGTAGGAAGAGGTTCACGGCCGACAGGGGTGGGAGCCCAAGACCCATGCAGCACTTTTATTACTTTGGGGTGCAAGACTGTATGCAGAGTCTGTTCGCTTCGCGCAAATTTAGAGAATCAAGAAACAAAAGCATCGAAAACGGTCGCGCAGGAAACACGGTGTACACATCCGAGTGGTTCAAATGGATCAAGGAGAGGGAAAGCACAGCAGGCGACGACACAACTAGTATCTGGTCGATCGGCGTGGATGGATCCCAGCCTTTTGGAAGGAAAGCACATTCTTGTACTCTGATTGTATTAAAGTGTGAAGATATGGACCCTGAAGGCCGCTATCTCAGCTGCAACACGAGATTGTTGGGAATTATCCCAGGCCCAAAAGAACCCAAAAACCTCAACCCCTTCTTATGTTTTATTGGTGAAGAGTTTGAGCGCCTCCGCTCATCTCCCATGGAATATCAGTATGATGAACTGGAAGAAGATGGTCATGTGGTGAGACATACTGGAGTTCATCGACCCATACTGGGATTCATTCATGCAGATGCCAAGGCCAGAGAAAAGATCCACATGTGCGCTCCAGGGAACGCCATCAAAGGGTGCTACTTTTGCTGGCAGCGGGCCTCAGAAGCCATAACTAGAAAAAACGGCAAATCATATAAGAGAAGGCTACTCACAGGCTACGAGGAGGAGGATCCTGTCACACATATCAATGGAATCACCAACGAAGAGTTCCAGGTGTCCCGCTGTGATGATGATGCAATTCAGCAGCAGTCCGTGATCGGACACGCTGACCTGGAAAACATATTAAATATTATGAAAACTGTGATGCCCCATGGCATATACGACGGATCGAGCACGCAAGAATGGCAGGATCGGCTTGGGATTCATGACTATGCAAAAGTGTTTCATGCCGTGCCTACTTTGCATGTCAAGCACGGGATACCAGCTCCTCTATACCATCTGATTCTCTTAGGCATAACGAAAAACTTTATCAAATACTTGTGGGATGGCCACGGCAACAAGAAAACCAGTGATCCCGACAGCAGGAGTATGAGAGTCTACAGCAAGAAGACCGTCAAGAAACTGGAGAGAGGAATTACTCTGAACAACTCGTTCAATCGTCCATACTCGCCATTAGAGCACTGCTACTCTTGGATTTGCGAGGAAGTCAAAGTTTTCGTAGAAGTACATTCATGTGCCCTCTTCAACGAGGAGGTGACGGGTGTTTCTGTGCTCACACCCAAGGGCATGGAAGCTTGGTCACATTTGAGGCAGTTTGTCATGCATCACCTGAGCCACGCTGAAGCCGCCCGGCTCGAGCCATCTCAAGCCCTCTGGCATCTACACCAGTTCTCAAGGATATGTCAGGAAGAGAAGGCATACGAATTGCTGACGCCCAACCTCCATACAGCCAACTGCCTCCTGCATCACCAGGAGGCCTTCCTGGGCCCACTGCACCAGTTGTCAGAGCTGTGGGTCGAACGGGCTATGCGGGCCGTCTCCTCGACGAGTTGTATCAATACGCCCGAGGCAACATTAGCAAAACGGTATCTTATCAGATCGGCATTGGAGAAAGCCAAGCACAAGCTTGGGTCAGCCGACCAGAGTGCCATCCCAGTGTATGCCCCGAAGCAACACCGAAAGGCTGCGGGCACCATGTACGACGCCCATCCAAGCACCACGTATGCTCTTCAAGGGAAAGGAGTAGAGCGGAGTACGACGAAATGCATCGAAGCTAGAGATGCATCGAAGCAGCAGAGGGATAAGCTGAGGGAGTCCATCGAGAAGAAGAAGTTGAACCTCATCAGAGAGTTTCACACAAAGCACCAGGACGAGAGACCGAGGGAGCCGCAGAGAGATATCAAATTGTACAGTCATTTTTCTTGCAACGTCTTGGTAGATGGCAAAGGCTGTTGTGTGAAAACATTCTATGACAGGCGTGATACGAAGAGGCGGTCACACTTTGTCTTGCTGAGGGACAAGGATTCTGAGGCTCTCCACGTTGGGGTGGTGTATGAATTTGTCCGCGTATTCAGTCCCCGGAAGCCAGATGAAGTGGAACGATACGCGATTTGCGGGATATATGAGACGGAAAAGATGGAGTGCCATGGAACCACTGTGTACATGGTGAAGGAGTTCACAGGAGAGAGGCTGTGGAGGCATGACGAACGTGTGTCCAGCGTGCCGATCGACGATATCGTCTGCCAAGTTTCTAGTTTTCAAATGTCAAAAGATGGTTGGGAGGGAGAATGGCCCCACTACAAGCTTGTGGAGGACGGCCACAAGAAAGAAATGGACAAAATGCTTGCCTTCTTCCCAACCCGAGGTTCCACCTTTGCAGCAGCGGACAGTGTCGATATCGAATGACAATAAACGGATAAAGTATAAATAATTTCCAAGTAACAGCAGTGAATCGAGGCTATTGTGGAAGATCTGGGTGCCTTGTGATCGACACCAGAAGTTCCTTAATTAGTACCACAGGCGGTCGACCTGACTTCAGAAAATTTTCACACAAGCCATTTTACACAGGGCCCCATAACTTTTCGAATATCGCACCAAATTTCCTCATTTTTGTTTCAATAGACATATTTTCTTACTCTCTTTTCGATGGCATCGTCGAAATAATAAAATACGCCCCTCAGAGAATTTTGGGATTTAAGGAGGCCACCATCCTTTCTGTAAGTGTTATGTTCAGAAACACTACGATCTTTGATCAATTATTGTTTATATACAGGAAAAATTTTAAATTTCGTTAGGTAAATCGCATTAAAACGAATTTAGATTAAAATGTAAGTAGGAAGGAAGATCTCCTACTTAATTTTTTTATTTTCCAGTCTTACATGCCCGGTGGTGATGCATAGTGAAAGATGAGCACAATCCTCAAATTCGGATTGAGGGGCTCGATTCCTTGAAGGAGCCTTTACTCATCCTCACTACCATCACCTCGTTTAGGCCAAGGTGTAATAATTGATGGATTGCAAACAATTGACTCAAACCATTCGTTCTCAGTGATGGAAGGGAAGAAGTGGAATCCACACACGACGAGGCAAGCCTGGAAGTGTGTTGTGGAGGCACTGGGAAGATTTTGCCTTCTGGCAGCCCATGGACCTCTGGGCCATGCTTCTTATTCCATCGCTGAGAGAATGTTTGGATAGCTATTGGCTAATGGATGCTTCCTACAAGTTGCACCCCTGGTGGTGGTTTGGGGAACCAGCTGTTGGTGTTGGTGTTCCAGGCTATAATTGGGAGGGTGGCGTGCTCTGGCTTGCCTTGAGGCATCTTCTTGGCGTGGAGATGGAGGAGGTTCCAGAAGGTCTGAACGGCGATGGTCTTTCCTTTGCTGACAATGGTATCTGTTTGGGGGACTGGGCCCTCTGTATGGTACTTCAATTTGTACATGTAGCGTCTGCCTCTGTCAATGGCATACACCGCGCTGACGCAGATGAAGAGCCATATACTTTTTGGCACATGCTGGGGAGGTGTTCCTGTCCATACGAGGAACGGCACTTTTTCTGCATGGATGAACTCGCCCGACAGCTGACCGTACACGGCTGCTGCCACAGGGCAGTGCTTGAAGTGGTGAAGGATGTCGGGTGTCTCGCACATGCCACATGCGCATGGCTTCGACCCCGACGAGCGGATGAAACCGCCCATGGACGCATGCCAGAACGGCTCCTTCCACGTATTGTCCATCGGGAGCTTCCAGAGGTGTTGGTGGATCAGGGGGCTGCCCGGAGCCTGTGTGGCTCCGCAGAGGGCATACAGCCATCTGTTATAGGCATCGGCCCTCTCTAGCTGTCCTTCAGCTTCCATCGATAACAAGCGAGTGCCCAGCTTCACTGTATACTTCTTCATCGGGTGGGCTTTTTGGCCGATGGTCCAGTGGTAGTCGTCCCTGTACCAAGTCTGTTGCTCTGGCTGGGTCCTGTTTGCCTGGATGGTCTCGATGCACGCTGGGATCGAGACCAGATATGCTTGTCCCTCGACGATGGTCGTCATTGGCGGCAATGCGCACTCGCGCAAGCACTGGGTGGAGGTAATATGAGCATCATGTGGGTGTAGAAGGAAGGCATTCCACACCAGCTGCGACCACAGTTGCGATGTGCCCACGCGTAGCAGCCGCAAGCACCATTTTGCTTGTCTTGCTTGGGGATGCGCTGCAAAGTTGAGGCAGCCTAGACCTCCTTCTTGTGGTGGGTCCGACATTCGTGTCGTACTCCAGCAGCGAGCATTATCAGGCAGCAGTTCTCGTGTGAGCTTGGTGATCTCTCTCAGGACCTCTTGTGGCACTCTGGTGAATTCTGCAGCATACAAGATTCTCGAAATGACAAAGGTGTTCCACAATCGGAACTTTCCAAAACAGGAGATCCTGTTAGCTTTGATGACCTTGGCTGTCGTTGCCATGCTGTTCAGTTTGCTGTCCCAGTCGACCGTCGGTGGTGCGGTCCCATGGTGCACGGTGATACCCAGCACCTTGGCCTCTGTCACCAATTGGAATCCCTCCAGTGCACGAGGCAGTGTGGAGGGTATCCTGCCGATGGCCAGCAGGTGTGTCTTATCTCGATTCAATCGTTGTCCAGTAGCCTGATGAAATATGTTCATGCAGGCCCTGAACGTCTTGACCTGCTCTTGACTGCCGAGAAACACTTTGCTATCATCTGCATATTGGCTCAACTTTAGAGTCACGGTGGTGGGCTTGCATGCATCGAATGCTCGTCCCCATTGTGGCATTTGGCCACTCTATATGGACACTGGAGTGTGATGCCGATGTCCGTGGCATCAATGAGGAGGTGGAGCATGTACCCAATGAGGAGGTAGAGGATGGGTGAGGCCGGACAGCCCTGTCGGATCCCCGCGTGGAACTGCTTGTATGACGATATGTGGTTATCGGCATACACACGGTTCCTAGTATGCTTCATGATACCTTGTATCCAGGCCATAAGGAAGCCTGGCATTCGGAGTTCTCTGCAAATCTGTAACAGAAAACCCCGGTCAATGGTATCATATGCTTTTTGGAAGTCACACAGACCCACCAATGCCCATTTGTTTTCGTGTGTCAAGAGGTGTGGCACCGCATCTTGAATCCATATATTCTGCGCTGAGTGTCGTCCAGGGAGAAAGGCCGTTTGTGTCTCAGGGATGAAGCTACTCATGGGCAGAGTCAGCCGATTCTTGAGCACAATGTTGAGAAATTTATCAAGGGATACAAAACCTCCTAAGTCAGGGTTGCAGATAGTGTCATATTTTTGTCATATTTGGTGTCCCACTAAAGCCCGATTTTGACCGAAAATGTCATATTTCGTCATGTTTTTGTCATATTTTTGGGTACGGTCAAAGGGGACGTTTGATGGGCAAGTTCTACACAGGGGGTTGATCGATCCAAATATCCCTTCATTAGGGCGACTTGATCGGACGGCACGTTATCCATCCAAAGGTTACAGAAATCACTCATTCTAAAATGTTCATTCAACTGCACACCGCCTTAACATGGAATTCCAGGCCTCAAAAGCTGGTAAAATTACTTCATTATAGATCTTGCTGTCCTCCCACAACTCACAAGGGATATATTTCAGTCGAAGGCATGAATTCAAATGCTTGGAGTCAAGCCTGGTTCTTGTCTTTGTCTTAGTGAGGTTCATGTGAGCAAACCGGCGCTCATTTTCCACTGTGGTGAATGGTATCGTGAGAATCAACTGACATAGCTTTACAAGCTCAGGACACTTGCTCTCAAGAAGGCCATTCTGTAACAGATAATTGAGAAATTTGATTGGGCCTGACTTCTCCCCACAGCAGGAATTTATGAATGCTTCACTTCTTACTTTAACAATCTCCAGAAAGTCTCTCATCTCAAAATTCACCTGATGTCGGTCAATTGGAGGTTCAATATTGTCTTTGGCCTTTCCAAACAGTTCCAGCAACACATCTATTCGATGCAAATATTCCTTCCTTTTGACATCTTTCAGGCTGTCTGTCCTCTCAGCTGATGGTTGTTCCTCAACATACGACGCTGGTGAGAGTATTTTGCATGCGTCAAGAATTTTATCAGATGGGAATCTTGCTTCCAATGCTGACAAGAAGTCCCGTGCAGTCTTCTCCGTCAGATCCACAGCCCTTGTCAGGACCTTCATGAACTTCTCATTTGCTTTGTTTGGAAACTCCCAATCTTTGGGAGGCAATTTAGCGAGTTCTAGATCAACATCCATATCCTCGTTTAACAAATCCAACATACTAGCGGCTCTCACTTGCCCCTTGCTCCTTTCATTTGCCAGAATCTGAGATACTTCGCGGTCATATCGATCAAAGTTCAGTACATACTTGTCTTCCATTGTATGGAAGTAGCAATACCATTCCCCCATATCATTTTTTCCCAACTGTAAAGGGGTTACCATTCATATAACTTCTGCTGAGGTCTTCCTCTCTAAATAACATTTCAAAGTCAAAGGTCTTGAATGCAGATTTCTCCTCCAGATAGTTCTCTTTGATGTTTCTTGAAGCATCTTCAAGAATGGTCTGCATATCCTGAAAGAAAATGTCCTTTTGTTGGAATTTTTTCATCATCCTACCAAGTGTTTGCAGCAAAGGGAGATGCAGAAATATTTCCCAGAGAGTTGTGAAATCAGACAGTCTTCGGAATAATTCACCTGCTTTCACATTCACAGCAGATTCTTTCCTGGAACAACGTAAGGTTGCCGGCAAACCATAACAGAAGGATCTAAAAGATGAATCTACAGGCATCCATCGTACATCAATTATTCGCTCTATCTTCTTTGGCTTGAGTCCAACTTCTTCAAAAGAAACATCCAGGTTCCTCATTCTCAATGGTGAATCGTATACGAAATTCCCGGACATCTTGGACTAGTTGACAAATTTCTGCAAATGACTTGTTCTTGCTGATAACTTCGCACGCAAGATTGGCTCTGTGTGCAGCACAGGACATTGGCAACAGAAATGGCAGACTCTTCATCATTTTAGCTAGAACTCCATTTTTTCTGCCTTGCATCGTACTGCATCCATCCGCGGCAATAGATACCACTTTTCGTGCAAGATCCTCACGAGACAGGCCTGTGAATTCCTTGAGCCCTTCGAAAACAAGCTCTGCTTGATCATGTGCCTTTGTTCTTTCCTTCATTGGCGCCATGAACAAGAAGAGATGTAAGACTCTTCCTCCTCTCCAGACCTGCATTTCCACGTCCATTTGATCTATAGTGGAATTATCTGTGCTGGCATCAATTGTCAGTGCAATAAAAGAGGATTGAGAGATCAATTCCCGGATTTTTTCTTTCAAAACCTTATCCAGAGCATCAACCATCTCCCAAATAGAATGCCTTGAAGAGTGCTCTTTACTCAGCAGTCCATGGTCACTCTCTGGTAACCACGCCATTAATCGACCAACATTGTTCTCAAATCCATGAACTGAACCATACTGGGTAATATGCGACAAGATGCTTGTAAGCTGAAAACATTTCTGACGCTTGATCTTTGAAGTGGGATTCTGCAAGCTTTGTTTGACTTTTGTCTGGGTGTCGTTTTTGACCTTAAATGTCTTTTCTGATTTCGAAAAGATCATGAAGTGGTTATGTTTTGATGATTTTTGATGCTGTGCTAGCAATGTCTTCTTCTTTGCAGCATTGACTATCACCATCTTGCCTGTGCCTAATGAGCACCATTCACAGTATTGTTCTTGGCCTGCCACACGCAGCCAAGGAAACTCGGCCATCCAATGAACATTAATCTTCCTACTCTTCACCGCTCTACTAGAACCTGCACTTGTGTCTGGATCACCACTGAACTTCCGCTTCGAGGCCTCAGTCTGCTGGGAAGACATTTTTGACTTTGCTTCCTCCCAACTCTCAAGGTTAGCTCGAATTGCCCTCCTGGTATCATCGTTGATGCCCTTGGACTCTATTATTTTACCCTGTCTTTGTTTTATTTCTTTTTCACTCAAGATCTCGCAGAAATCACTTTCACTATTCTCTAGGGGAGAGGAATGTCCCGCCTCGTCGTCCCCTGAAGATCCCATTCCTGAGCCACTTTGGTGTCATCTTTTTACAGATTTTGTCATATTTTGGTGTCATATTTCCGCCAGGAAATATGACACCAATTTCGGGAAATGTCATAAAAAATCAAAATATCACACTATCTGCAACCCTGGCCTCAACTAATAAAGAATTGAATTCAAAAACCCTCACCAGTGGGTTGGATGACTTCCCACGAGAATCACGCCCATCTAGGATTGAGAGACACTTGGATCTGAGATGATACCCTTTGACCGTACCAAAAATATGACACGATCTGCAACCCTGGAATCAATTAAGGGCGGCCATTAAATGGAAAAAAAAATCCTCTTGACCTGAAGCTTTGCACTGACTTAAAACTCTCAAATCTACAATTTCGCAGGAATCGCTTTCAGCCTTGCAATCTCTACTCGAGAGTATAGAAAAAATCCAATTAAAGTCAGAAAACACCCTGTGAGCATTCTCGGAGAAAATTCTTTCCTTTCCTCTAAAATGACTGCTGCAGCCAAAAGCAATCCAATTATCTTGATCTGGCCAAGAACAGTTGATGTTACGGCAGAGGTTTTTTGAATGACTAGTGCATGCACCAAATTATATGACAAAGCATTAAGACATCCAATAAACAAAATCCAAAATTTCTCCGAGAAGTCGTTGGTAGCATAAAGCTTGAATTGCTGGGCTTCCATCAGCATGACAAATGGGGAAAGACACACAAGAGAGATTGGAGCAGTATAGAAAGTCAACCTAATGATGTCCAACTTCTCAGACATCAATTTACCACTGGTAGTCATCATCAAAGCATTTGATATTGTGCCCATCATGCAAATCATAATTGCAAAAGGATTACCTGACAGACTCCCCTCCCAAACAGCGAGCATGACACCAATGGTTAGAATTATCAAAGCAAAAGCCTCGCTCCTGCCAGGTATCCTTCCTTCCAAAGCAACTGTTATTAATGACGTGACCACAGGGATTGACGATCGTATTATTTGGTTCAGTGAAAGGCTGATGTAAAGGAGAGAGATGTTATTTAGTGCAATATTGAGTGCCATGAATGCACCAATGCAAAAAATACCTCTCCACTGTTGTTCCAACATTTGTTTATGCTGATGTATATTCCATCCGAATGATAGTGGAGATAATACCAGGAAACTAAACCCCATATGAGCAGATGTCAGGATTAATGGAAAGGATAGCCCAAAGTGCCCTAGCGTCCACTGCATAAATTATCACTCGGATTAATATCATGGAGAATTCGAACTAGGCAATTCAACAGTTCTGCATACCTTGTTCAGTAGGTTAAGGGAAGCGTTGAGCGATAAAAATGTGAATATTATTGTCCCCAGCCATACCAGGCGTCCACTATGGTGCAGCGTCCTGCTTTCAAGGACCATGGTCCTTGAAAACTACAGGAAAATTTTTTAATTTCGTTTTATTGATTAAAATATTGAATTTCGTCGTGCGAAGCGCGAGGAAATTTTGCCCCTTCATATTAATCAAATTTCGTTGGTCAGCTTCAAATGCCTTGTTTCTTTTATTCAATTTTCGTCAGCCTCTGTTCTGGTTGACCTAACAAGGGCATTTCATACAGGATCTAAGAGATTTGAGCTCTGTGAATCCTCTGGATCATTGAGTGGCAGGGTATGGATGTGTAGCATGCTCAGGGGCAACCCCAGTCAGCAGTTTATGACTCGCAAGTCGCAGTCGATTTGCCTGTCAAGAGGGACATTTGATGGGAAAAGAAGAAGATCAATGAGTCGATCAATATCATCGGTCAAAAGGGTTGCTGGATAGGCAAAGACTGTCAAGCAGGGGAATTGCCAAAAAAATTGGAACTTTTATTCAATTTTCGTTGGCTACTCCCCAGAATATGTGCTCATTTTAATCTAAATTCGTTTTAATGCGATTTACCTAACGAAATTTAAAATTTTTCCAGTATAGAAATCGTTCAGACACGAAATTTACCAAAGTACCACTTGCTGCGGCATTCCCGCTTATAAGCGGGATCACCGCCGTATTTGAGGGTGGCGCCCAATGGCCAAAACCCCAAAACTCGGCGGCGTTCCCGCTTATAAGCCGGATCACCGCCGTGTTTCCAAACCCCATTCTGAAAATATGGCGGCATTCCCGCTTAGACTAATTTGAATTTTGGGTGAGCGTCGGAGAGTTTATGCTTTCAAATTCATATGATGGATAGTAAGCAATAGATATTGTTTAATTGTAAGGGCTATATAAAGGCAATCAATCGCCAGAGTCGCACTGGTGGCAACGCTTCACGGGACTCATGGGCGACCAGGACTCTCCACCACTGTGGACTCAGGAGCAGGGCAGAGTGCTTCAAGGTCTAGATATCATACCCTTTGATCCACAGAAATGTGAAAAGGACTTTTGGGACCTGCGCCGCGGGACTGATGCCTTCGACCAGGCTCTCGGAGCACGGGTTGAGGCAGGGAAGCTGTATGAGATATCTGGGGAGCGATATTACACGTCCTTGAGGAGACAGGGACGACTGCGTCTTCCAATTCAGACGTTTGACGATGCCAATATCATCTACTTGAAAAGAATATGCTATGCGTTTGGCGGCGAAGACATACCGCGCGACGAAGACCTGCGCAAATATCTGGTCTTCAATAACGGGTTCTGGCCGCTGCGTACCAGGCCATATATTGTCGCGTGCCCATCTGCTTTATCGCTGCCTTCCAGTGTGATTTCGTTTCCTTGTATATTGAATATATATGAGGTTGATGAGCCCGCAACCATGCCGAAGTCAGTGCCCAAGTATGCCAAGGACTTGATGCAATTCCACCTGTTAGTGATGAAGCAAGATATGCCGATCTTGTTGTTTGACGATGACGTTGCAGACCTTGTTGGGATGTGTATTTTCGTCCTCAAAGACCCTGACATGAATACACTTGATCGAGGCGTACCTGTCTGCGAGTTCTTCCTTGTTTCTTTGAGCAAAGAAGAAGAGCAGGTTTTGACTCACACTGGCATCTAAGTTCTTTCAGACCATTATATGCAGCATACGATTCCGAGGGATCGATGCAGTATTGAAAAAGAATATTTAAATCCTCAAAATTTGAGTGAGTATCCCTGGCAGAGAAGACCTACGCGTGAGGGTCGTCCTTCGTATGAATGTGGGCAAAGTGTCATTAGGAGGAAAGATGGTGTTTGGGGTATGATTCTACAAGAACGGGAACATATCGACGCAGAGACGGGAGATCTCCACCGAGAATTCGGGATATCATGCGACAAAGACATTTTGAAAGAAGGAAAGCTGAAGCCTGGGCACAGATTGAAATAATACCCCACATCCGAAATAATGGGAGTGTTTGCATGCCCGCCAGTGCGTTTTCCTATTCATCCAACAAAAATTGGGCAGCGAGTGGTGGTGTACGGTGCTGGTAATTCCAACAAACTATCCATTCCAGACGGGTCTTGTGGTGTCGTGAATGCTGTCATCGAGGATGGTCCGAGAACCTCCTTGATGTGCACCGTGGCTGTGCAAGAAGAATATCCCAGCATGGAGACAACACAGATTGACGTGAAATTAAAGTATACGAGATTTTTGTTGCTCGACAACGAACAGTATGTATCTCATCAACCTTCAGATTATGATAATGCGAACATTCCGCGCAGGATCATTTACAAATTCGAAAATCTGACCTTTTGCGAGATCAAAAAGCTGTTTGAGACAGCGGAGAAGAGCAGACTGGTTCACAAATGTAGCAAAGGTACGATCTCACGAACAACTTCAATTCGATGCCCTTGCTGATCCATCATCACCACTTTCGCCATCCAGGTAACGAGAGTTTGGTGCCAGGTGACGATACCCTTGACATCTTGGAGCGGAAGAGGAAGGAAGCGGGGCATCAGGACTATGTGGCATGGTTGGCTTCTTGTGTCCATTCCGACCCGTTCTTTGGCAAGACCTGCGAGCGTCGAGCCAATGAACGCTCCGAAACATAAGTGGCATTGCAAAAGCCGACGGAGACCATTGCTGTACCGACTTGCTCAAGGGGACAGCAGAAAGCAGTGCCGGCAACAAGCAAGCAAGGAAAGAAAGTCAACTGCGAATACAGAACCCGCCTCACAAAGTTTCGATACGAGGATGCCATCTACGCTGAGGCACTTCAGACCCACACAAATCACGAACCGGGTTCTGGAGATTACCACGAGCCTGAGACACCTCGACTGAAGAGGGCATTGGATGACCTGTACGACCTTGGATTCAAACCTGCAAAGGCTGTCAACGTTATCAAGTATCAGACAGGTGCCACCCGGCATGATCTCACGGTTGAGGAACGACATCTCTTGAATAAGACGATGGCAATTAGAGTCAAAAAAGCATACAACAAGCGACAGGCCTCCGGGAACGACCTGGATGCTTGCGAGGCTCTGTACAATCAACACCGCGAACACTTTCTATACTTTGAGCGAGGCGACGATGTGCAGATCGCCATTTGCAGCCCAGAGCAAAGAAAGGTGATGAAAGCCTGCCATACAATGGTGTTCGCTGATGCTGTGCATTGCCTGAATCGAAAAGGTGATGTGACATTGGCTCTCCTGGTGCGAGATCCATATGGCATGGGCTTCCCAGTGGCCTACTGCATATGCTCGGGGGGCGAGGATTCCACCAAATGGAAAAAATTCATCAGAGCCGTTGTAGATGCATGTGATGTACAGATCGATGACATCACCTTCATGATTGACAAATCCACATGCTGCATCTCTGCTTTGGACCAGCTCAACTGCTTCTGGGTCCTGTGTGCTTTCCATTTCATGCAGAGCATCGGGCGCAAAATGAAAAGCCACGGCAGTGGCGTGTCTGGACGCAGTGATCGCGACAAATCCAACCGAAACACAATCTTCAGATATGTCAACAAGCTCAGGCTCGTCAAGGACGAGGGTGCCTTTGATTCTGTGGCATATGAATTCATGACCTTCCTGGAGAATGAAAACCTGGCCGAGATGAAGGAATATTTCATCAAAAATTGGATGACAATCAGCGATCGGTGGTCTCAATATGGAAGGAAACACATTGCCTTCTTGAAATCAAACACCAACAATCTGATTGAGCGGCTCTTCAGGACTGTCCAAGAAGAGTTCCTTGACAGGGAGAGACTGGGTCGCAGAGATAGCCTCATCCTAAAATTCCTCGACGAAGTAACACCACGATACCTTGATCGACTGCAGAAGCGATTACAAGGGGCCGAAAAGGCCAATGCGCGAGTGAACCAAAACAAGCATTTGACAGGTGTCGACACGTGTGGCAGAACCATGCAGCCCTATTGTGCCACTGGCCAGGGGTCCCTCAGCGACTCGTGCCTCATCAAATTCAATGTGGATAATCAGATGTTCTACTGCTGTACCGGAGACCTCAGCTGCACTTGTGATGACAACGACGACGACATTTGTATGCATGTCGAAGCTGCCATGAAAAAGTACCCCATCACCTACGAGATGGTGAGAAAGGTGGCGTCTGTCGTGAAAAGCCGCCAACACGAGTATGTCCAGAAGATGGCGACACCAGCTCCGTTTCATGGTGCAGAAGACCATCATGTGGAATTGTCCGATGTCGAGATTGATGAGGACAACACGGTGTATCAATGCTTGCCAGTGTGCTTTTACCACCTGGGACCAAAACCACGCAGAAAGTACTTTGTCAACATGTACTACAAAACGTGCACGTGTCATTGCTTTTCCTTCTTCGGCACATGTCCACATGTCATAGCGTTAGGCGCTACGGATGAAGACGATATGGATCCTGCGGAGAAACTCCAGAAATCTGTCCAGATCAGGAACGACACTCATGTCAACGCGGAGTGGGAACGAGCCTTAGTTCAGGCCTTTCCCGCACCAAGCCATGGCTCAAGCTGCGACATCTTGACGCTTGGAAGACGGCAAATCACGGACCCTAGGATGCTGACCAAAATACAGTTCAACAACGACCAGAGAGTCGCATCCTCGATCCTCGACGAATTGCCCCGACATCTTGATGGCCGGTTCATGGAGCTCCATCAGACATTCATGCAGGGCATCCGACAATTGCAGGAGATTGGCATCAACGAGTGTCGGAACCAGAATACCAATCCAGCCCCTGCATTCAATGCCAATATGGCCTACATCCCTCCTCAACCAAGCTGGCACAGGAACCCCAACCCCAGCAATTCTGTGGCGCAATACGAGGACATGGTGATTGAAGAATAATAACTCTACAACGAAGAATGTAAAAACGTCTACTGATCCAGATCGCACACAGAACTAACAGCCAACCGACTCACCTGGAAGTGCGACCCTGACAACGAGAGCATTGCGCTGCAAATAATGCAGCAATAGGTTACTTGTTGCACATATATTTATAGTATATCCCTGATATAGTGTTGGAAGGCAAACACGGCATCTCAGCGCTTCTTCTGACTTTGACGGTTGGGCTCGGATGGAGCAGTCCAGAACGTGCCACAAGCATATTTCGACGCTTGGATGGCAATTTTATATATTCTTATATATAGTGTATTGATTTGGTACACATGATATAAAGGTTATGGTGCTTGTGGATGGCCAACGGGCTTCATGACGGTTGGTGATTGTCTAAGCGGGAATGCCGCCATATTTTCAGAATGGGGTTTGGAAACACGGCGGTGATCCGGCTTATCCCTACGACGGCCGACCGGGATTTCCAGGTAGCATCGCTCGACGAAGTTTCGCGATAACTTGAACATACGAGAGAATTTTAACCTCTCGTCTGCTCCATATTGATCATAATATCAGCACGAATCTATATGAGAAGTCTGGAGCAAAACGGGGATATGCAACTTCTCAACTCTGGAATCGCTCCGGGCTCGCCAGGCTCGGCTGGGTAGCTGAAACCTTTTCCTTGCCAGGCTAGCACCCAGGCCCTTTCGGGGCTCGGTTTGCATTCGATTGCTCTATATTACACATGTAATTGATATACAATTTAATATATATTAAATATATTTATCATTGATCCTTTGCAAGGTGAGGAATCGGGCCTTTGCTTGACTCCTGCCTTGCAACAACCTGCGAGCACAATCGATACGTCAGTATTGGTCAAGAAGTCTCATACGACAAGCCCTATGAACTCAATTATCAGAATAGTAAATACTTACCTTATATTTACACTTGCGGTCCAGCCTTTACATGGAAAACTGCACGGAGGAACAGTGACTGTGCGTGAGTTAGTTGGTCCAACAGGAAGGTCAATAGGCGTACATGCCCATAATTACAGTCTAGAAACTATAAAACGTACTTTAATATAAATAATTGACATAGTTTTACGCACCGAAAATAAACAAGAAAATTGAAATGGACAGGGCGGACGACTTGCGTGCTCATAAGGTGCCATGAAACCTTGCCATTAATTTCACCGAGGTAGTCGTCAAAAATTCACCCCTTCACACAAAGGCTCACATCAACTTGTTTAGAGTATACATTTCACTCGGATGCATCCTGTGGCAAGCCCAAAAAATCGAGTTCTGACGACTACCTTCGTGAAATTTCTGCAGCATGGGAACAGAGTGGAAGCTGGCCAAATGTATTCAGCCTGCTCCATGGAGGTACCAGCGTGGTATATATATATCCTGAACGTCCATAACATGAAGCAAATACTAGAGTCTATACGTTTTTGGTCTCTTTCCTGATTTGATGTCTTCCTCTTGGAGTTCCCTCTTCTTGGCATTCTGTTGCCTCTTTCTTAGACTAGCTTTGAACTTCTTGAGTAGAGCATTGCACTTCGACTTGGCAGTATTGGTCGCCTCTTTATTGTCTTTTATCTTCTGAGAGGCCTTGTATCGCTGAGAAATTCTATTTACCGTTTCTGATAAGTCTCCAGCAAATGATAGGCGCTTCTCAATCTCACCCAACCTCTGTTGGAGTTTGTCATCTTGTATACGCCCTCTAATGCTACACATGTTCTCAACTTCAAGGGCGTTCTCAAACGCCTCCGCTCTAATTAAGAATGATTTTTCTTCGCTAGACCTTTCATCAATGCAATCCTTAAGGTCGAATATGGCGATTGGGTCGACATTAGAAGGAGTATTTTCAATCTGTTTAGTTTTTGCTGCTTCTCTCCTTTCCTCTTCCTGTTTCTTTTCTTCTTGCTTCCTTTTGAAAACATCGTATAGACCCGACATCTCCAAGATTATCTGCGATTGAAGAATGTGAGCGTTCTCGCGAACCTGATTTGCTTCCTTGTTAAATCTGTCATCATAGTTTTGTCCCAAGAACTCGACACAGATGCGGTCAATATTGCCGCGATATTCTTCCACCTTGATCATTTTATTTTTCTCAAAATCCTCAAGAAATTTGTTCAACGCAGCAATCGTGATTTGGGGGTTTTCCGCCCTTCTGGAGAGCCCAGTATACATTGCTTTGATCTTGTTCAACACTCCGGTCATTTCCTGTATCTTTTTAGTTGCAACAATTTCCATCTTTTCCCTCTCTTGGGCTTGAGCTCTGGTTTCAATGATATGGCTTGACATCTTCTCTGGCCATCTGCATGTCATGGATACGACTCAGCATAACAAGTTTGGATTGGGAAAAAGCACGGTGACTGAGTCAATGTGGATGCACGTACTGCAGGGTCTGATTCACTTGGATACCTCTCGACGGGATGCCAATCTTATCTTCTTCGGTAAGATCAAAAGTGTCTGTTTCCATGTTATGATCCTCAGTCTCCTCGTTGACCTTGGTGACTACTATGGACACTTGGCCCATTGGGCATGAACAAGGGTGGTCTCCATGGTGTGCGCAGGCGATCTGACACTCCCCTATGGAATAAAACTTTTCTTCTTCTTTATCTGCCGCTATAATTTTGTATGATGTTATTATTCCATGGGGCCTTGGGAGTGCAGTTCGACACATCTCATTCTCAGGACGTGGTGTATCCTGCAGGCTCCCATGGGTTTCCTTGATCCCACAAGGGTCGCTGCGTGGAAATGTGCTGCAGTATACTTCGAAAAATGTCTTTCGTGCCTGAGACCCCTCCAAGGACTTCCGCAAACTCTCCAGAATGCTGCATGCAGGTGATGACCTTAGTTAATTGGTAAGAGAAAACTTGACGACCAATCCAATTAATCTCACCTGCCAACCTTTTTCTGCATACAATCAACATCATCACACGCCTTTGGACGAAATGGAACATGAATCTTATTGATGATTTCGGCATCATAGTCTCTTGGGCGGAGAACCTCCTTGACATTTCTACTCAGTTGCCTCGTCTCTGGATCATAGTTTCCATTGCTCCCGAGATACGAGACCACTCTTCTCCTAACTCTCCGCATGATCTCCTACAAAACGATGAAGAAAACCAACGAAGTCAAGTACATGTTGTATTTTATCACTTGTAGCATTAAAAACAGACGCACATCCTCCACCCTATCAGATTCATCTCGAAGTGTGTCTTGTGGGCCAGTGGTGCCAGTCAAGCGACTTTTTCCTTTGCTAGAAAACGTGAAATTACTGTTCGCCGAGGGTTGCGCTACTTGCACAGGTCGAGGAGTATTCCTACCAAATTTGGCTGGCTGGTTTCCCTCAAAGAAGACCGCGTCTGCTAAATTGTCAAGGGTTCCTACGATTTCCTCAATGCGCCCTCGCTCGGTAGAGTCCAACTCAGCTTCTTCTGAACGCCTTCGAAGTTCCTCAATAGCAATAATAACGGGACGTCTGCCGAATACTTGCAATACGTTCTCGCATTTCGCTTGCCAGTCACCGTAATCCAACAGGTGTCGAGCAATGAAAATTCCCTCTGATCTACAGTCGCTGAGTTTTTGAGACATTCTTCATAGTTCAAATAGTAAACATGAATAAACAATCCTCAAAAACAGCTGTGTTTATGGAGACATCGGATGCAACACGACCGGCCGTTGTTATCTCGTTCAAAATTCAAATCTCACTGGGATCAGGGTCGGGCCTCATGGAATCCCGCCAATACAAAATCACACTTATATTTAATACCTAGAGTTTTTGTATATTTATATGCTGCTACCACTGGAACATGAATATTGTTGAAGCGGGCAAGTGCAAATGCACTTTGGAGAAGTGCAGGATATGGGGTAGAGAGAAGCCAGGAACATGTTATGGTGACGAATACATCCCATATTCAACCATGACAAGCCATTATAGAACTCTGGAATATACCATGAAGAAGCAAGGCAAGTCTGACCCAGTTACTCGCCCAAAATTGGAGCATGTCTCTGAAGACATTGTTAACTACAGTGTATCCAGAAGAAGAAGAAGAAATCCACGCTCCAGTTGCCTTGAAGAAAGCAACATCGACATGGACTTTCACATTGATGGTCCTGATATAGTTGATGCCAAAGATGACAGCGATTGGATCCCAGATAATGAGAAGCAAACAGGGCTTCAAACCATGAATTTCACCATAGCTACGAACGGGAAGATGCCTGATGAAGAGGATGCTACTGAGAGAGGTAGCGGTCCAGCGGAGGAAGAAGAAGAAGAACAAGAGGGAGAGGAGGAGGAAGAAGAAGAACAAGAGGAAGGAGAAGGAATGGATCTAGAGAAGCAGCTTGAATGTGCAGCCGATGCATTTGCACAGAAGAGGACAGAGAAGGAGGTTTATGGCACTGCAGTCGAGCAAAGTCATCTTGTTGACATGGCATGTAATTTGGAAGAATGGAGACTGTACTGCTCACAGCCATTGTTTGAAGATAGTGGAGGAACTATTGGTGAGGATGTCAGAGATCTCCTAGGCTTCTGCTTGAAGAGAGCTACTCCAATTGGCAGCGTCTGGGAATTGTTTGACTACTGCTCGACCCACAACCCACGATATCCCACTGGCAAAGACTTGCGCTCCCTAGTTCACAGGATGGGTCTGCGATTTCTGCTGGAGGTTACATGTGACAAACATCATCCACCCCAGCCTCACAATGCAAGGGGCACAAGGTGCTGCCATAGCGATGGTCCCGGCAATGACACATGCGATTCAACCTTGAAAATAGGTATACGGCGAGACTCGATAAAAAATTATCTTACCAGAAAGTTCTTGGACCCCGTCTTTTGCCAGCTGGTGGAGGAGAGTAATCAGAAATACTGGAAAGACACTGGCAGTGCTGGTAGCAATGATTACATGTCATCCATCTTTCATGGGCAAATGTACCAATCGCTATCGAAAAGATACCCGAATTTCTTTTACTCGGACGACCATATCCCTATCCATCTTGGGATATTTGCTGACGGATTCCAACCTTTTGATGGGGTTGCTTATACTTTGTTTGCAGTGATACTCGTCTGTTTCAATCTACCACCAGAGGTGAGAATGCGAGAAGAAAATTTGCATATTTTAACGCTTATAGATGGTCCCAAGGAGCCAGGTGCCAAATTGCAGCAGTACATACAGCCAATTGTAGATGAACTACTGGAGTTGTGGGAGAAAGGATGGGAGTTGAATCATGCAGGAAGAAGTGATAAGGTCCTGATCAAGGGCGCATGCACCTGCTGCTTACAAGATGGTAGAGCATCAAAAGCGTGCTCTATGCAATCCGAAGCTGGTCATTATCACGGCTGTAGACTTTGCACGATACACGGGCAACAAGCAAATGGTGTGCACTACTTTGGTCACACTCATCTATTGCCTTTGGACCATCCATACCGACTCGCAGAGGGTGATGGCTCGCCTCTCGTACATCAGATAATAATAAAAGATGATGAGTTTATTCGGAAGAGGATGGATGAATTGGAAAGATGCCCAGATCTGTCAAAGGAAACAGTTTTTATGGGGGTGCAAGGGAAGTCTGAATTTGCACGACTGCCATACTATGATCTATCTGTGGGGCATGTGCTCTGCTTTATGCATTGTCTCGCTAATACAGGTGAGCGTATTGAAACATTTTATCAAAAAAATGGATTGATTAGACAGTTTTTTACGAGTTACCTTACAAACTGCTGCAGTGAAGAGACTGGAGAAAATTGCATTTGAAATGATGGATGCTGAACAAAAGGCATCAATCAGGCAGTACCTGAAAGATATCAAACCAAATTCTACAGTACGATCAACTTTTGACAGATTTTTTCAGGCTGTCGAATCATCGAACAGTGACGAACCACCACTGACAAAAAAGAGGGCACAGCAGTACAAAGACTTTGCACTGACTGGGGTGATGACAAGTGCCCTTATGGCAGCGGGCATTCAGCAAGATTATGTTGATGCTGTGCATAAACTGTTCTTCAATTTGGAGAAGTTACTGTCCGATAAGATACGACACCTAGTATGTCTCTTGTTCTGCTCTGGATCTCCTATTGTTTCACAATGATACCTTCTGTTTGCTGCAGGACTTGGATGGCATCGAAACACAGATATGGGAAGCCATCTGTGACCTAGAAAAGTGCGTCGACCCAAAGTATATGACACTCGCAATACACAGCATGGGCCATTTTCCAAGGCAAGTAAAATATCTGGGACCCATTCGAGAAACCTGGGCATATGGGACAGAAAGCAAGCTGGGAAATTTGAAAAGGAAAACGTTCAATAGATTTCTCCCAGGAGCGTGCATCATGCATCGACAGTGTTACGAAGAAAGCTTGCGCTTCCTTTCGCGCACTGCATGTAATCACGCGGATCTTCCAGATACAGGTTCATCTCTCCCAAACGGGGAAGAAGGCATTGTCATCAGAGGTCCACCCAAGAGAAGACGGCTTGATGACAACGGTTATCCCCTCGCGGATGTACAGAGATACATATGTGAGCATTGGAAGGAATTTTCTACCGCCGTCGAAAAGGTTGGCTGCGAAGACGCCGACACTTTCTGGGAATGGCATGATGAATTTTGCATAGGAGAAGATCCTGAGAACTTCACAGGGAGAGAGATGGGCATTGTGGGTATCCAACCAACTGAGGCATATTTTTACAAATCTTTTACTGTAGGGAAAAGGATATTTGAGACAGAGGAACACTCTAATTCAAAGTCAAAGACGTCGAATTGTGGTGTCATTTTCCAGACAGAAAGCACACCAGGAGAGGTGTTTGGCAGGATACAGAGCATCGTCACGATGCAGGTAAGTACTGTACTATGTCTATCTTCCAAGATAAATTCAAAATACATCATTCTACACGTAATACACTTGCAGTTCGATCATGGTTCAGAACTTTTCATTGAAGTCAAGAGACTTCAGCATCTTGGAGAACATAAGCATCTCAGTGGCCTCCAGGTCGTCTCACCTGACCCAAACGATCGCACTTTCTTCATACAGACACATGATATACGCGAGCAAATCTTTTTTAGCAGGGACCTGACCACGGGCGAGACCTGCCAGCTGCTTGTCCATAAGAAGGGCAATTTGTGGACGATGGACTAGTTAGAGGGATAACAAGTAGACAGGAGCCGACTTCGATCAAGATGATGTCTTTATGTGTATCAAATATCCCTATATGACCCCTAGATATGCTGATCATATCGAATTACACGCACTGGCAGGACCCCCGCAGTGGCTTCCAGATGCCCATGCCATGCGGACTTGGCCGAGTCAATTCGACATCCACCAAACTTTCCGATTTTCATACATAATGTTAAAAAATCTGATTTATTACCATTTCTATCAACAATAGATGCTCGGGAGGTCTGGTCGCTCCATAAATGGTCTGTTTTGGGCCATCTAGTACCTGGTCTCAGCACTCGGACGGGGCCGACCGGCCAAAGTTCCAGATTTCAGGGTCAGTGAGGGGGCAGTGAGCACACCTTTTTGTTCGTCAATTTCACTGTATCCATCCATTTCGCACAGATAAGGTATTCAGAAGACTCTAATTCATCCGTAGATTCTATTGAATCAGTCAGAATGGTCAAATTCGCGATAAATGACGAGATATGGGGGTTTCAAGATTTACCTGGAAATCCCGGTCGGCCGTCGTAGGGTATAAGCGGGAACGCCGCCGAGTTTTGGGGTTTTGGCCATTGGGCGCCACCCTCAAATACGGCGGTGATCCCGCTTATAAGCGGGAATGCCGCAGCACATGGCACTTACGCGAAATTTATCAAAACCCGCTCTCTTTGCGTTTATTAAATTTTTTTTAATAGGGGACTAGTTTGACCCGTTTGGCAAATGCCAAACTCCATGGCCCAAGGCCATGGGTCTTTTGCAGGCATCGCTTCGCTCGCCTGTCAGGTCGGTCGCCCGAAGGGCTCCCTCTGTCGCTGCGCGGCTGTGTCGGTTAGATGGAACGTTTACATAGCCATGATGACGGTCTGCCGCCGAAGATCATAAAAGAAGGCTGGTATCGCTTCGCTCTCCAGCCCAATCGCAGGCCTGGCGGCCTTGCAATAACAAATAGGCCTCGCTCCGCTCGACCAACTCAATGTAACCAGTGTCACATAACCAGAGACATGCCAGGCTCCCTGGCATATGGGTACTTAAAAAAACCTGGCATCGCTTCGCTCGCCAGCCAGTTCGCAGGCCTTACGGCCTGCCGAACACATATAAATAAGAAACAAACAAATATAGAAAGGGCTCGCGTTGCTCGCCAAACCTAATAAAGACCCCAGCCGTTGGCTGGAAAGGACCAAGAATTCATTACATGGAGTGAAAGAATAAAGAAACAGAAACAAATAAAAGAGGGATGTTAGAGAGTGTGGCACCCAGAGAGTGTGACGATGTCTTCCCTGTCAGTGTAAGGAAGAGGTTGTGTCCTCCGGCCTCGTCAGGATCCCTTAAACCGGGGCCTCACTACGTTCGGCACGGGCGGGATCCTTCCTCACCCATCGGCCACCTGGATGTTGCTGTTGAGTGCCTGTGGAGGGCCTTCGCAAGCACACAGTTGCAAACTGGTAAGGAATCCTTGTTCGAAGTTCCTGGCATTACCGGGCACCATCCACCCAGCGCGTCCAAGGTGGGTTTGGTGTGACTGCATGACCATGCAGACACTGTCTTGGAGGAAAACAGCTGACATTGCTTTGCTCGCGAACCACTGGCATGGAAGGACACAAACATTGCTGCAGTATGAGTGAAAAAAAATGAATGGCATCGCTGCGCCCGCCATCACTATCGCTCGCCTGAAGGCATTGCAATCAAATATGTGGAGAATATATATAGCTCGCTGTGCTTGGCCAAAAGAATTGTAGTTTCTGCCATCAGCCATGGATAAATGGAAGGAGCAGCATGAAGTAAAGAAGTGCCTAATGGTTGGTAGCAGAATGTGTATATGCAATATATATATAAGGCTCGCTGCGCTCGCCCACAAAAAACAGAATAATACTTCCTCAGCCATGCACCTTTGGAGGATGCTGTCAACTTCACTGCCTCCTATCCCGTCGGAGATCGATGCTTGATTAAGTTGAACCTTCGAAATTCCACTGTCTCATCGTATTCCGGTGGAAAAACCCGTGCACACAACGGGTACCTACCCTCAGCACTGGTTTTGCGCAGATTATTAGACAAACTCCAACAATGCCATGGACACGGCTGCCATGGAAGAACACAAACATGGCCTGCTCCCATGCATGGAAAAACTAAAATGGCATCGCTGCGCTCGCCATAACTATCGCTAACCTGAAGGTATCGCGATCAAATAGATATAGAGCTATAGGCCTCGCTGCGCTCGGGCAAAAGCATCATCGCCTCTGGCATTCACCCATGGGTAGAATGAAGGAGCAAAGATGGAATTAAGGAGCAGCATAAAGAAAAAAGGACGGATCTGTTGTAGACCGATGCCTAGTGCTTGCTGACAGAATGTATCTATATGCGATACATGCATAATAAGGCTCGCTGCGCTCACCCACAAAACCATAATAATACTTCCTCAGCCCTGCAGCTTTGGAGGATGCTGCTAGCCCCACTGCCTCATATTCTGTCGATGTTTATATGATATTACATCAACGCCCCCGGGGTTTACTTTAGTAAGTCGACCACTCGAAATTCACCTGTGTAATCCCATTCTGGGGGAATGACGCACCCAGGCACCCAATGTCTTATCAATCCTGCCCAGGCCATCGAATGCGTCCACTTTGTCACTATAATTTTGAAATCCCAGTCTACCGCGTTCTTCAAGATGATCACGACTTAAAAACCCCGGGGATATGTCTCACATGACCCCAGCCTCTGTACATTATCCAGGACTTTATAGGCAGGCTGCAACCCCTAACCTGTCCTAAAGATTCATTCCAATTACGCCACTTGAGCGATGGAGCACTCTCTCGGGGACATAGTACCAATTCGGTGGATCTATTCGTTGTCCATACCACATATGTACAGGGCCGCTGCGTTGTTTCTCCATGCTGTGGTCCAAGTTGTCGAATCCGTCTCCTATTCCCGCGCAGTATTGTGTAACATGCACCCTTGACAGCTACATGCCATTTCGAACTGTTTTGCGTCGTGTTCTGCACCCCAGAGATGTAGGATAAAAGAAGGCAAAATCGCTCGAGATGTCTTTACCAGCTGCTTCTCAGAGGCCTTTGCTATACAGAGCGATCCTCTGAATCAGGTATCTTGTTGACAGTATCGTAGTCGTGGGATCACCTCGTCATGAGAATGACTTCAAAAGATGGAAGATGCATCAGAGGGCTCCAACCGAACTCCGTAATCCACACTATGCGTCTTTTTTCACAGGCAAGCTGCACTGGTCCAACATATTGCTGCAGGCAGGAGTCGCCAAGGGAACGTGAGCGATGGCACATCAGTCCCCTCATCGCAATCATACCGATCGCATGATCTCATACGGAGACATTGGCAGTGTCCCGTTTGCAGGGCACGGCGCGGTGTCCCTTTTGAGAAGAAATGTGCGGAATTCGTTGTCGTCACTTCACCGGAGAGGCGTCTTGTCCCAGGGCGACAGCGGTCAAAAGGCCCAATTTGCGACGAAACATCCTTTCACATTGGAGTTTGCCGTCGTAAGGACTGCAGGAAGTCAAGCATGGAGACAGAAGGGACCGTGGAACGTCGCTCGGAATCGACGCTCTCGGTCGGTCAGCAAGCCCCGCCAATGGGGACCGTTACATCTATGTTGTGGCCGGGCCGAAATTTCGCGAAATTTTCTCGCTGGATCAGGCCCTAAAGAAGCCCGAACAGGCTGGAGAATGGTGTCTGTCAAAAAATAGGAGGTTTGTTGGGCAAGAGATCACGCGAAGGGGCTCTCAGGTGCGGACCCACGGCGTCAAAGTGGGCAAATTCGGCGAATTCGCCATGTTTGACGCAAAATTGCACCGTGTTCCCGTGCGCGTTTGCATCCTTTGTAGGCACCAAAAGTAATTATTTTATGTGTAGATTTCGTTTCCGAAAATCGGCCGAAGTTTTTTTTTATAGTACTAGGCCGTCTGCCCGTAGCTCGTGGGGTTTCATGGGAAGTCGCGAGGTGCGACGTGGACTCTCGCGGGGCGTCGGTCATCCATGGATGCTGGCCAGCACTGGATCAGGGTTGCAGATAGTGTCATATTTTTGTCATATTTGGTGTCCCATTAAAGCTCGATTTTGACCGAAAATGTCATATTTTGTGTCATATTTTTGTCATATTTTTGATACGGTCAAAGGGTACCTTTGATGGGATATGAGTGCTGATGCATAGAATAGGCCTGTCAAAAAGTACTTTGATGGGAGCCAAACGTCAACTTGGCGCTGGAGCGGGTGGAGAAGGCTGCAGTCCAACTGACCCAACTTCCACTGCTCTTGGTGTCATATTCTTCAGCGAGGTGTCATATTTTGGTGTCATATTGCCAAAAAGTGTCAATTTTCGTGTCATATTTCCGCCAGGAAATATGACACCAATTTCGGGAAATGTCATAAAAAATCAAAATATGACACTATCTGCAACCCTGCACTGGATGATGGGGAGGAGGTAAGCAGGTGGTCCAACTCCATCTCTGCTGATTTTACACTCTAACATAATGCTATTTTACACTGGATCTGCAATCTCGTGATGGTAAGTATCGATCAGAATCTCTTTGTACACCACGTTCTTCATCCACAGCTTTCCCTGGTCGTCCGGCTGTGGCCCAAACACCCACAGGTTCTGGTCATCTCCACACCGAGACAACGCCACGTACAACTGTCCGTGTGAAAAGACATCGTCCTGGAGGTACACTCCCACCCTCTGGAGGGTGAGCCCCTGTGCTTTGTTGATGGTCATCGCAAAGGCCACGCGGATGGGCAGCTGTGTCCTCTGCAGCACAAAGGAGCCCAGGCTCTGCGTCATCACCACCCTGGTGATGAGGACCTCCCGCCCGGTGCTGGGACCGTGGACCACCCTGGCTTTGATGGAATGGTTGAGGATTTTGGTCACCACCATTCGCGTGCCATTGGACACGCCTTTGGTGATGTTGCGGAGGGCAATGATGGGGGCCCCAACCTTGAGCCTGATGACGTGTGGCGGCAGGCCACTCTCCTTGATGCTGGCGAGATACTCCTCCGGGTATGCATCGTCCCTCTGGTGCCGACCATCGGTAATTCCATTGATGGATACGAACAGGCGGTCTTCTTCCCCGTCGATGAGGGCGTCCAGCAGGCTGTCATTGATCCTGGTGGCGGTGTCATTCTTGGGAACCAACACGGCTGTTCCCTTTAGGAAGTCGTCCCTGTCCTGCCCGCGCTTGGTCTGGAGGCCAGCGTACACATGTTCGAAAAACGTCTTCTCCATACTCTCCGGATCCCCCTCCTCGGGGGTGAACGCGATGGAGGAGGGAACTTCCAGGCGCCCGTGGTCATCCAGCGGCACGTGGCCATCACCGACGTCCTTGAGCCATCTGCTCCACCTCTCCAGCCGCGACTTGCACTCGGGGCGCACGCAGTTTTCCACTCTCATATTGATGTGGAGCCTGAGGACCTTGACGGCCCGCCAATGGGTCCAATGGGTCAGCGACGCATTGACCTCGGCCATCCTTCTTGCTCGCCCTCTGGCATTCTTCATGACAGGCCCACACTGCCTGAAATCCCCGCCAAGCACCACGACCTTGCCACCCATGACCGTGTCGGGCCGTGCCATGATATCGCGAAGGCATCGATCCACGGCATCCAGCTGCCACTTGTTCATCGCCGGAGCCTCGTCCCAGACAATCAGCCTCGCTCGGCGCAGCAGGTCAGCCTCATGCGACTGCCTGGCAACGTTGCAGATCAGCTGCTCGCCGTCGAAGTCGTCCTGGACGGGCAGCCTGAATCGTCTGTGCACCGTCGTTCCGTTCGGTAACAGCTGCGCTGGCAGGCCATTCGAGGCCATCGCCACTGCAATGGGATGCTCGCCTCTCTCGAGCTCCTCTTGGCTCTGCTTCCTCAATTTCATGAGCAGTGTCTTGTACAGGAACGTCTTCCCCGACCCCCCGATGCCATCCAGGAAAAACACGTTGCATCCTGAGGACCGTCCAGATTCGCAGGCGTTGACCGCCTCGAGGATCTGGTCGAACGCCGCCCTCTGCTGCTGATTGAGCTTGGCCACGTTGGCCTCGATGTCCTGGTAGCTGAAGTTGAAGTACCCACCGACCTCCTTCTCGATCTCGGACGTGATCAAATGGTCCGGAGGCCGTGGAATACCGAATTCTTCCAACGTCTTCTTGTACTCGTCGAGGAGATCCTGGATGTCGAGCACGGCCCTCCACGACCATCGACCATGCTCGTCCTCGCCCACCGTGTCTCGGATGCAGTCCTCTGGATTCTCCTTCAACTTGGTGTCCACTTCGTACAGGTAGTCCTCGCTCAGCGCCGTCTTGTACCTGTTCCACAACATTTTCGGGTCGCTAATATTGCAGAAGGCGAGCATCTCCACAAACATCATGCGGAGCTGACAGGGCATGGCCTCCCTCACCGCCTCGTCCATGCCGCTGCACCACAGGTCGTCATTCTCCAGCATCCCCCGCAGCCGGCACGCTTCCTCGAAGCTGGGACACACGGTCGCGTTCCCTCCTTCCTCTGTATTCCTCACCGTCTTCAGGTCGTCCCAGGAGGTGGCCCCCGGCAGGGCACACAACAATTGCTTCAAGCACCAACGTACCCTGTCCTGCGGGTGGACAAAAGGCAGTCGACCAACACATCGAGTGTTCCGCTTGCGGCGCGTCCACCGCTTCAGCTTCCTATCCCACGAAGCTCCATGGTCAGTCGATTGGCAAACGGCCCAATTGGGTACTTTGATCGATGGTGGCGACATCTCTTTTGTTTGATCCATATTCGCAAGCTCGCATTTACATTGTATACGTCAGATTCTAGTGGTCGACACATTCAGGGCTGCTTAGCCACCTGACTGACTCTGCAGCTCCAAAGTTTGCAACCCTGTCCTGAGCCCATGGTTTAGGACCCAAACTTTGCAACCTCACTACCTGGTACTACAGGACGGCTGACCTGTTTGATGCTGTCCTGGCATGATGTCTCAATGAACCATCGCTGATAGTTTACATGAATGGTGAGGACCGCTTGGCTTTTCTGTCCTAGGATCCTAGGATCTATCTCAATCAAAGCGAAGGATGGCCCTTATCACTGCCGAGTCCTGCAGAGATGGTCCTAATCAGACCCATCCTGTCGGTTGTTCTGCTTCCGATGTTGCATATGTCTAACGATTCACCTATTAGATACATCTGCTTCACCTGACGCTGTGGAAAAAGGCGGGACGGCCAAGGTCGTTCGTGGCGCATTGCGACGATGGCAGTTGACAGACGGGTTTTGTCCACGACTCTCTGATCGGCTCGAGGTTAATACTGACAGAACCACGGGTAAATAGTATTTGTTTCGGTCCCTGTTTCGGGGCTTTTCGGTGTCTATCGAGGGAGCGAGTGTTTGGCTGCTTGAGGTCGCCCCGAAAGGAGGGCAAAGTCAATCCGTCCAGTGGCACCTTGGATGGGGCTTGGCGATCGATTTCGTGAAGGGGCAGAATGCACGTGTGCCCTCGGCCACGGCGGTGGTGTGATGGGACAGGACGGTCGGTTTCGCCTCATTTTCCTCGACGACACGGCGTCGTTTCTTGCACAGCAGGGAGCTTTTGCGCATTTGTGCCACAATGGTGCAATGTAAAATTTTTTTGCTGTTGTTCGAGGTGAAAAAAATACATGTATTTTGCCTTGTTGCGTTATATCTGTGTGAATGGTAGGGATTAAGGATTACAGCTGTAACCATAAAAAAATCGGGATTTTCTTTAAATCGGGGCGGCCACCGCGGTATCGATTCCGAGCAAAAGAGCCCACCAATCCAATAACACACTCTATAACTGTGGGATTTTGCATTTCTCGCCGGCGGAGGTGCCGGGTGCGAGGGGCGGTCTCCGCCGATGTGCGCGATTTCCGGAAATGGGCCGAAAATCGCTCCCTCGCTAGGCCCCCGACGAAAAGATATTCCAAAAAAACTGGGCTGGGCTACGGTCCGGGCGGCAACGGGCGTTCCTGCTGGGCGGCCCAGCGCCGCAAAGGCAGGTTGCCGACACCTCCGAAACCGATCTTTTGCATCTGTCGCGGCCCTCGGTGGGCCGGCCGATACTCTCGATCGACCCACTCCTCAGAGTGCCCCCAACTTATTACGGAAACAGCAGTGCCAAAGAAGATGAAAGAAGATTTAATGAACAAGAACCTCTCAGAATCTCTGAGAACATCAGATCAATATTTCATGGACATTCAACAAATATCTAAGATCATCAGAGCACATGTTCTCACTCCACTCGGAACATGTGATCGACATCTGGGAACATTTGATGAAGCTCTGAGAACACCTGACAAAGCTCTAAGAACATCAAAGAGCACCTAAGAGCATTTCATCAACATCTAAAGAGATGAGAGAAGATTCGATGTAATTGCTCATGTTTAGAGTGATCTGTATACTCCTCAAAAAGCAAATGGTTACTGACATGGCACTGATTCTCATGAGGTGCATGAGAGGGTGCTGTCCTGTCAACACTTTGTCAGTCAACACAACTGCCCTGCATTCAGAGCATGTCCTCCGTCCGCCCCGATCAATATATGTCCCGATATTTTACTCATCCACCTCCAAGACCAAAATCAGGCAGCCCGGATCCTTTGAGCCCGGCACGTACGATCAAATTCGGGGGAATTGCATTAGACCACAAAGTTATACATGTATACCTCCAGAACAAATGGCCTTTTTTACTGGTCCAACTGTTGCAAAAAGAAATATTTTCATGGTATAGATGAAAAAGTCGGTGCATGAGTGCATTTAGCATGCAGAGAGTGAATCAACACCGTCCAAAAGAGTGGCTGGATCTGAATTATTCAGCAGGGACCATCAGATGAAGGTTTTAGTCTCAACGGTAGAGCATCAAGAATCTACCTGTGCCCTTTCTCACGGAATGCAACTTTCTAGCATATTGATACCATCAAAATTGCTTCCGTTGGGACTCATTTCCATGGCTGAGTTTATTGAGTGTGGAATCTGATGGGGAGAAGGAAACTGGGACCTGCTAACAAATGTGGATCTGGGTCTAATTTTTTTGTACCCACCAAGGGTTGACAGCCAAGCGAGTTTTCGAGGTGAGATAGTCATTGTGACCCCATTCATAGCATCCTTGCTTTGATCCTATATGAGATACAACAAAAGGATCGAGAGAATCACGAAGATCTGCCGAAACAAAAGGAAGGTATGGGTTGGAATGACATACATCCATACAGTGGGAAATAGAAGACAAGAAGATTGTAATCAATCACACAGCGACCAAAGCGCCAAGAGATTCGCCTCAAAGAAAGAATAGAGCATTATCTAGAAGCGAAGGATACCGGATTCATGCACACCAAGCATTGCAAGGAAAGGTATGACTGGAAGTGAGCAACTCTCAGGTACCCCAAAGGATCTCAGATGTATCACGGATACTGCGACCAAACGCTGATATATGAAGAAGACACCACCGATCAAATGACTGAGGAATCATGTATAGTATAATGAAAGGAATTAAAGGCGCTTAAGAGCAAGAGAACGGTGATGAGTGCCCCACAAGACATCTGATACTAGCCTCCTGCCCAACACACAGCAATCAAATTGCACTGTTAATTGCCTTGGGGGCGTTGAATCACATAGACCATATATTTGATCCATCATAATGATATAGTTTTCTGTAGCTGCCTAGGGACTAGGGACATGGCATTGCCTTCAATCTCGGTGCACACTCGAACTTCTACAGACCTGGCTACAGCTCTCTGTTGGTCAACACATCTGCCACGCATTTAGAGCACCTCTTCCGTCGGCAACGACCAATATATGTCCTCAAAATGCCCTGTCTCATGTTCAAGTCCACAAGCAAACACCCCGTATGGTCGAAACCATCTGTGTATGTCCAAATCTTTGAAGTATTCGCATCAAACCATACGTTCAAACACATGGCTGCACCATCCCATCTTGCATGAGGCTGGTCGGTCCAGAGACGCCCCCGAACGAATCCTCGAATCTATGTACGAAATTTGAAATCAAGACACAGATCCCGATGAAAGGCAGGTACTCAAAGACAGCATCGCGGGAATGTTTGCGTTTATTAAATTTTTAATAGAAATCCCACAATCGACTTGATCCGCCCTAATACACAGTCGAGAAATATGACGAATATCTTCCAAATCATCCAAAGTACCACTTCGAGCCCCTCAATCCGAATTTGAGGATTGTGCTCATCTTTCAGCATGCAATGGTTGAACGACTTCATGTTACCTGCCGTGAATCAAATAAAAGTCTTCAAGGAGAGGCACGCTGCGAGCTCAAACAATAATTCCAGCCACGTCTCAGGATCGCGGGCGTTTGATTGCCGGGAAAATCGGTTTGTGACTCAGGTCAGGTTCTCTCGCCAGAGCTCCTCTGCTCCCAACTCGGAGAACGCACTCTTCTCTGATGGTCTTGAATATCTAGCTCAGTTTACAAGAAACACCGAAGAGGAAGAGTCGGTGGACATCGATGCCACTCCATGCCCACCACCTGCACCACCTGCTGGCCAGATTCCTCCCAATCCAGGAACTCAACCTCGGGGGACACATGTTGAGGCTACCCTCCGTAGTATCAGGGAAAATCTGCGTGACAACACCACTCGTCAATGATGTGAAACGTGTAAAACATGCCTGTTGGTATTCAGGACATGCTGGTCCTCAGGCTCGCTGGCTTGGTCCGAGGAATTCGACTCGTTTGTTCGCATCAGGTTCTCTAAAAATATAATGAATCACTACTATGTAACACAATCACGCACCGTTCCCGATAATCTTGCAGAGAATGGGTGGGAACCCTGTTTCGCGATCCACAACACCATCGCGCTGTCGACGCGATGCGCCGGGCTACTCAGCCCACAGGTGGATATAAAACATTACTTGATGATCTATTGTTTGTTACAATTGATACTACATCAAGGACAGCAGGTTTTGTTGGCCAAGTAGCGTCGAGGGATTGTTGACGGTTACTAGCCGGGAGGCCCTCATTTGGGCCGATTTTGGCTTTGGCGGAAATGAGGCATTCCCGGCTGCAGCTGGGAGGGCCTCATTTGGGGGGCTCAGAATGGCCGATTTTGGAGGGTCCAAATCCGGCCCTGCGAGATCTATCTGGGAGGGCCGGATGGTCTGTCATCTACGATGCATCACCACCGGGCATGTAAGACTGGAAAATAAATTAATTTTACTGCATGTTGAACCACGACAAACTGTAACCTGTAACTGTGTGAATCTGTCTCGGATATCATGAGAGCAAGCAAGGCCGGACTATGTTTTCGCCTTGTGAGAAAGGCCGAAGTTTTATCATTAATCGGAATAATCTGGCTAGTAGTTTACGCGAAAACTCGTGGATATAAGCCCTCGCTTGCAGGCAACCTAACGGATTATTGGATTACGAGTATCCACAGTAGAGGCATTGTTTCGCACCAGAAAACCCATGTCATGATATCCTTTCAGGTGCCAGACTGGTTTTCGCTAGCAGTTCCAGTAACAGTTAATTTCGATAACCATCCAGTTGATTTTGTGGGGCGATGTAACAAAACAGTTACTTCACGTGTCTACACTGCGAATAAAGTATTCAGACTTTCTTGCTTTTTTCATGGAATGCTGCCAGACACCCTGATCATTTGTGTGACTCTTCAGACAAACAGATGCCATGCGACACAGATTCAAATGGTGAACGAATCATTGTCCCCAATATTGTACATCCATAATCCCGAGACACTCATAACAGGGGGCCCAGAATCTTTGCATAGAATCCATCAGAAGATCAATCAATTATACGAGGAGAAGAAGATCAAACTTCGGTCTATTTTTCCTTCACGAGTCAGGGCATATAAAAATAAGTGCGTTTGCCTCCTTAAGAAAATTGAAGTTTTCATTTACTTATGCCCTGTATCTCAGCCGGATTTTTGCTTGCAGTTTCTCGAACTACATTGATCCAAGTAACTTCTCCTTTGGAATGCTCAGATCTCAGGACTATGTGCTTTTCCCTGAAGGCTCAGGAATGGATGAGAACAACAAGAAAACACTTGCTTCCAGTGGTGCCACCCCTTTGGTAATTTATTTAGGACAACACACGAAAGATCTAAGCAATGTCAAAGGAACGAAACTATTCAAACCACTTTGCTTGACAAAATATTTTGCGAGCCTATATTTCTGCAGCTGGCATAGCTGTATGGATACTCCAATGAATCCAAAGTTCATAGAGGAAGCACTATCTCGAAGACCCTTTGCAAAAGAAAAATTGATATTATACGACCCTGATCCGAATGATAGACTGGACATTTCCAAGATTCAGGTGAGAATATGCAGTAATGCTGTGAGTCCTCAATTGAATACATAGTCAAGCAATTTTATGCAGTTGCCAGACGGTTATAAACTTGAAGCCTTGCAAGGTCTAGGATTCGATGGCGTTGTCAAACTCTTCTCCAGGGCAAAAGTGTACTTCGACAGTTTTTTAACAGGGAGGGAGCGTGGGCTGTTTGAAAGTTCTTTGTTTGATGTGATACCAATCGCTGCCCACCATGCAGGGGCCAATATATACACGGATTATCCAATGATGACTAAATGGCTATGGAATATTTTCAACTACACTCATTTGAATGACCTTATCAAGGCAGCAGTGTTCAATTATGAACATTCCCTACGTGATTTTGAGCCTCTGAGAACTCATGTGGATCAGATGGATGCTCGTTTCACAAAAAGTGTCGAAGAATACTTTTCTGATGATTTTGCAATAGTACTCTGTACCTTCGCACCCAGTAGTGCCCAAGTTCTTGGAACGTATTCCGCAAATGCAGTTTTGAACATGATAATCTCCAAGGACTTATTTCCTTTTACAAGTGTAGAGCTGGTTTCCCTTGATTCATTCAGTCTTGAATTCGAGTTTGCAGATATATTTCGTGACTTGAGAGAATCTCATCATGCTTATGATGTATTTGTGTCAGAGATGGAATCTCATTCATTGCGCCAGGGAGATATGAGTATTTTCTTCCATAAATTAGCTAGACGAAGCGATCGGTATTTATATATACTAGATGACACAAAAATCCTTGATAGGGGAGAAGTTAAACAAATTATGGCTGCACTCACTGAAGATTATGACCTGCTTCTTACGGAGGGAATGTTTGCCGCTAGAGCAGAAGTTGTTGAATACATGCAATCCAAATATGCAAACGCGTCCTTCAATTGCCCGAAGGATTTGATGGAGTCCCTTGAAATACCATTCAGAAGTCTTGATTTGAGGGGAGTTGGAAGGGAACAGGTTAGTCCTTGTCATAGTTTTGAAAAGGCATTAAGCGGCAACTATTTGAGGCGGTATATGCCTACCTTGGAAAAACATTACTATGTTCGAAAATGTTTGGAAAGGATACAGGCATCTGGCTGCAAACTTCGGATCGGGTAGGCAATACGAAGGCAATGATCTTGGTGTTTTTGTTAAGGCCACTTTTATGCCCGCATGTGGGCGCATGAATACACATGACACGGTTGAGTACCGTCGTCCAATGCACATGCATGTCAGCCATCTCTGGCCATCTACGCTGCAGCGCTGCCAGTCGATTGGCAGTGCCACTTGCAAACGGCCCGATGGGGTACTTTGATCGATGGTGGCGACATCTCTTTTGTTTGTTCCACATTGGCGAGCTCACACTTATGTCGTGTAAGTCAGATTGTAGTGGTTGACACATTCAGGGCTGCTTAGCCACCTGACTGCCTCTGCAGCTGCAAAGTTTGCAACCCTGGTCTGAGCCCATGGTTTAGGACCTAAACTTTGGTTCACTACTTGGTACCACAGGACGGCAGGCCTCTTTGATACTGTCCTGGCATGAACTCTCTCTCAATCGCCACTGATCTAAATAGATCGCAGCGAAGGATGCCTATGACTGCTGAGTGTGTTCAACAGATGGTCCTAATCGGGCCCATTCTATCCACCATTCAGATCTCACCGTTCTGTATGTCTAAAGCATTCTTTCAGATACATATACGGCACATTGTCTTCTGAAAGAGTGAGATAGGCAAGGTCGTTCGTGGCGCAATGCGACAATGGCAGTTGGGCCCTCGCGAGGGACACAGAGCTCTGTGTATGTATGTCTGATCGGCACCTTGTCGACGATAACATCATCATGTAAGACTGGAAAATAAAAATATCAGTATTGGATTTTTCATATGCGTGTTTCGGAGCCTTTTGCGCCGTATTGAAGAAGCTGATTTTCCAGGCACATTTGGGGCGTGGCCGCCTCCATACAGAGAAGTGGCCTTATTTAAGGCCCCGAGGAAGAGGCGGGCTTAATTAAGACCGGGAGCGAAAAACTGTTTATTTATTTATTGTTCACGGATATTTTTTTATAGGGGATTATTACACAGTCGAGAAATATGACGAATATCTTCCAAATCATACAAGCCCCACAGGAGGAAATCCCTAAATAAAATGTTGAGGAATTTATAAAGGGATACAAAACCTCCCGACCTGTACATTGTCCATTGGACATACTCCTCTGTAGTGTTTTGTTTGAGCGAGTGTAGCATAGTGAATGAAACAGATTTCCTCGACCTTCCATATGACGACTGCTCCAGGTTGTGAAATTTTTACCATGGGTACCACTAAACCGTACAGGAGCAGTTGGGCCGTCATACTTCAGGCAAATCTGACTATAGTCTCTCTTGGAATGCTGATGTTTGTCCTGGAAGTGGCAAGCGCTTCCTTGTTCACTGCACGAGTGTCACTGATCTGTTTCTAGTCAGGGTCCATATCAGGGGTTTCTGTAACACCCAGCGATTGTTAGCAGGTTGCCATTTCAGGAATGGCAACTCTTTCATTGTTGGCGATGGTGGAGGGAAGCTGGCTTTCGTTGTTTCAGCAGTTCCCAGAAGTACTGCTCTGCTGTGTGGCTGGCCTTTCTGATGATATCCTGTGGCTGTGGTGGATGTTCTGTGGTGGAGTGGTGGAGGAGTCTGTAGGCTGTTTTACGGCCCACATCCAAAGCATTGATGGTAATAATACTAATCTCAGTCCATATGGCATCGTCCACATCCTTTGGAGATGTGTTGCTCCATATGTTGTGAAGAAGGAGTTGGAAATGGCTGTTTGTTCCAGCAAGCATGCTTTCTGGTTTGAGGAGGCTGTAGACATGTTTGGCAATAGGGCATTCTCGGGCATAATGGTCCATTGATGCCTTCGAATGTCCACATGCACAGTCCTTGCGCCTCTCCGCTGGGAGATGACTCACGAGGAGCCCTCCTGAGTTTATATGCCATATGATCGCCTTCCACGGGTTGGGCACCCGTGCTCTCCACCATTTTCTGATGTTTCCCAGCATCTTACCGAACCTGGGCCGTATCTCGCTCACAGTGTGTATCCAAGCAATCTGATTGTTGGTCGCTTGCTGCCATTTGACTGGGTCTGGCGAGTTGATGGTGATCAGGCGAGTGCCATCTTTCACCGTATACTTGTGGAGTGGCAACTGGTTTCCTTTGTAGCGATGCCAGCAGTAGTTCCACTGTCTTTCTTCTGTTGGATTCCTGAATACTGAGTTGATCAGCGAGTGCAATGAGATCTCGTTGTCCTCGCTGTATTCCATGAGAGCCGGGTGGACTCCCGGTAACTCACACGGCTGGGTGAGGAGCCTGAGAGCCATGATCTTTGTTGGCCTGTTGGTTCTTCTGTAGTGTGCTGTGGCATTCCATACCAGCGTGGACCAGACGGTGGTGGTGCCTAACACGAGAGCTGATGAGCCATTTATATTGACGGGCCTTGATATGTTCCCGAAAGGGGAGCATGCCCAGGCCGCCAAGATCGGCTCTAGACTGTATTGCTTCGTTTTTCCAGCATGGTGCATCTGGTGGTAAAAGCTTCCTTGCCATCTTATGGATGCCATCGACTATGGATGGCGGTGTATAGATAAATTCTGCAGCATAGAGTACTTTGGAGGTGACAAATTTGTTGAAGAGGTCAAATTTTGCAAAGATGGACAGTCCTGTCATACGCTTGATTTTATCCGTGAGCTGCTGGAGTTGGGACATTTTGCTTTGCCAATGGTATGTCGGAGCGTCAATTCCGCAGTGTAGTGTCACACCTAGGATTTTTGCTTCTGTTGTGACCTTGAAGTCATCGATCTGTTGCTTGTGATGCAGGGTCTTGAGGGCGCCTATGGGCAAGAGTTTGGTCTTCTCCTTGTTCAAGTGCTGCCCTGTTGCCTCAGCGAACAGCGCCATAATCTGTTTAAAGCGCGGGATCTGATCTTCTTCGAGAATGAGTTTGCTGTCGTCAGCAAACTGGAAAAGGCATAGCTTCAAGGCTGTATCTGACTGTGTTGGGTCTGTCTGGAGTGGACATGGTATTGTTATGCCCAGTTCTGAGTGTTGTACCAGGCGAGCTAGCATAAATCCAATTAACAGGTAGAGTAGTGGGGACGCTGGGCATCCCTGTCTCAGCCCTGCATGAAATTGTCTGTAGTCTGAAAAGCAATGGTTTGCATATACCTTACTGGTTGTCTCCTGGAGCATGAGTTGAATCCATCTCACCAGGTAGTCTGGCATCTGGAGTGTATGGCATATCTGAAACAGAAAGCTTCTATCAATCGTGTCATAGGCTTTGCGAAAGTCGCATAGGGCGATCAATGCTTCTCTGTTGTCTCTGTGTAGGAGTAGGGGGATGGTCTGTACTGCCCATATGTTTTCTGCTGACTGTCTTCCAGGCAGGAAGGCTGTCTGCGTTGCTGGAATCAAGTTCTGGAGGCTCAAAGTCATTCTCTCCTTCAGGATAAACCCGAAGATTCTGTAGTCCACATTGAGTAGGGTGATGGGTCTATAATTGGTGGGATCTGTCAGGGTTCCTCCCTTTTCAATGGCTCTGATCGTGCCATGATGAAATTTGGCTGGCATCTCGTTCCTTGCGATGATGGCGGAAAATAGTGTGGCCAAGATCGGACACATCCATTTGCTAAACTTTCTGTAGTGGATAATCTGCAACCCATCATCTCCAGGACAGGAGTTGCGGATTTTCCTGATGGCTTTGGCGACTTCCTGTGAGCTGATTGTCTCTGAGGGGTTACAAAAGGTCGGGAAGACAGTGCGATCTTCCTCCGCAATCAAATCGATCAGTTCCTGCTGGGCTTCCTGATTTGTTTGCGGAGGCTTTGATACCTCTGCAATCGTGTTGGCAAGGCAATTTGCGATGCCTTTGGGACTGGTATAAGTATACCGTGACTTTGGGTCAGTCAAGCTTCCAATGCAGTTGCTCCCCTTGGGTCTCATCAGCAGCTGATAAGAGAGTTTATCCATTGCGTCATTTGGAATACACGTGTGTGAATCCGATCGATTTGCCTGTTGCCCTTGCTGCAGCTGTCGTTTGCAATCTTTGATGTGTCGGTCAATGCCCTGTTCCTCGGCTTGATGTAAAGCCAGCTTCAGTGCTTCAATTGCTTGGTTCGAGGCCTGGTTCCATATTTTCCCCAGTTGGCGTTTAATATGTGGATACTGCTCGAGTATCATCCGATGTCTGTCAGTGTCCGGCAGAGACCCTTGGGTTTCCTCCGAGAGCCAAACACCACCCTGGAATGAGGAGAGGAAAGCCTCGAATGCGTTCCTCGCCTCCTTCATTGCAAGTGGGTGGCATTTTGCTGCGGTTTTAATCCTTTTCATGTATTCTTTCTGCACGGGTGCAGCATCTTTATGGGGCAATTTCCGATGATGCTCATGATGACTGGCTTATGGTCTGATACTATTCCGTGGCTGTGGATCTCTATCGTTTTGATAGGTTGTGTGATATATCTGGTCATGTCTGACGAGGCATAGAAGCGGTCCAGGCGGCTATGAATAGTTCCTTCCATGGTTCCATGGTGTTGTGTGTACATGTGTTTCTGTCTCAGTGTCTCCTGTTGGCATTCTGTGATCGAGTTCCCTACAGTTTCTTTCCAGTACATGATGAGGTATTGTTCTTGTTTGTTGTTGATTCTCTTTGTGGAGGTGGTATCCAGTGTCTGGTCTTCAACAAAATTCCAGTCTCCAGCATAAATGATTCCCTGTGTTCTCTGTGTATCTTTCTTGATGTGGTTGATCAGAGCCGTGCTGATCGTCCAGTGGTTGGAGGTGGAGGTGGTAGGCATATACACATTTCCTATTCTTAGTTTATGTCCCGACCAGTCCAGTGAAAGACTGATCATGCGGCCCATGCCTTTCCTTGTCACTGTGCTGGGGTGGAGGTGAATTGGTGCTCTGCCTTGCCGATAGGTTCGGATCCAAATTGCTGTACCTCGAGCTCTGCCGTGTTGGCGATCATTGTGCCAAAATGTTTTCCATTCTGCTTGTGTGTTTCTATCGAGTAGGTCTGTAAAGTTGTGTTCGTCTGTGTTTCCTTTGAGATGGGTTTCCTGTATCAGGGCAATATCAATCCTGTGATCTTCTAACAGCTTCATCATGGCACTGTATTTGTTTGGGGTCAAGCCTCTTACGTTGAATGTCATGAAGTTCAAGCCGTTCATCATCATGGATAATGATTTACTTGCGGATGGCATGCGCCTTCTTCTGAGGCGATGCCGTTGGTGAGGGGCCTGTGGCTAGCTTCTTTTTTGGTGAGCCTTGCTGCTCCCTCTTTTTGGTCGAGGCTCTTGTGATCCTCCTCTGGCTCTCCTCCCCTATCAGGTCCTGCAGATTGTTGTGTGCTTCTTCAGAGTTGTCCAGGCCTGACGTCGCTGTGTTGCTCGCCACAGTGCGTGTCTCTGCAGACACCACATCCTCTGAGTCCTCTGTGTTGCCGGCTTCCCTTGGTCCCTCTTCCCTCTGTGTCATAAGCTTCATTCGTTCCATCCTGTTGGTTGGCGGCGGTGTGCTGTGGGTCGACAAGGTTGTCGTGTTCTTCGGTGTTGGGTGCCTCCTGTTGGTCCTCCTCCATCTGTTGTGCTGGCTGGGGTGCTGATGTGTCCTGTGTTTCTGTGTGTGCTTCTTGTGTCTGGTTTACTTGGGCTGCGAATTCCTCGCTTGTGATGTTCACGAAATCGTCGGTTTGGATTTCGTTGTTCTCCACCATGGCGGCATACTGTACTTCTCTCACTGGGTAGTTGGCCAGGGTTGGTACTGTGTCCAATGAGACATGTGGGCGGCGGGGTCTGAGTACCTGCCACTCCAGTGCAGGTCCTGTTGGGCCCACTGGGATGGTGCCATTCTGTCCTGGCCTGTTGTCCTTGTAGGTGATGAGCCATTCTGTTGCATGGAGGTATTCTGGCATTTCTCCGGCGTTCCTCGTATGGCTGCGAGGTGCGCATGTCATTATCTCCGCTTCTTTCGAGATGTTACCTTTGTTTGCCAAGTGTTGCATGATACTTCCCAAGAACTGTTGAAGCAGCTCCGGTGTCGAGTTGGGACACCCCGTAAGATGGCTTGTTGCGTCTGTGTCTGAGTTTCATACTGTACAGTCACCGGGAACTGTTTGTCTTCATGTTCAAAGAACATCCAGGACCCGTCATTGACGATTTTTCCGAAATGTGGCTGAAATTCCCGCAGCACCCACATATTCCAGAAAATCCTCAGTGTCTTTGTTTTGGTGGCATAGTGGTGGCCGATCTTCTCCTCCGTGAACATCATCTTGTGGGGATCTTCAATGTTATCTTGCAATAAAGGTTGATTTCCGTAGGCTTGCAACCCTTGTTCGAGGTGCAAGATGATGGATCGGTCGATTCGCAATTTCAAATTTTGAATGTACGAACGTTCCGGTTCTCCATTCTCGCACTGCAGGGTGGTGGTGAAAGTCACTCTTGCTGACTTTGTTGCTTTTTCTGCTTCTCGCAGAGCCTCCATAAAGTTCTGGAGGTTGGCGACAGCCGTGGCCATCGTCGCAGGTTGCCTCTCGATGAGGAGTATGAGCTTCTCGTTATGTTCAGAAACACTACGATCTTTGATCAATTATTGTTTATATACAGGAAAAATTTTAAATTTCGTTAGGTAAATCGCATTAAAACGAATTTAGATTAAAATGTTTTTGCAACAAATATGATACTTGGTCAACAACGGCTGGGAGGATTGGGCAATCCAAATTCAAAATTTTGAATTCTCACGCCTCAGATCGACAGAGTGCTCCTATCAGAAGACCTTCTCGAAGGTACGTTCCAACCTCACAACGGAGGTTCTCAACCATTTCAACGTGGGTCAAATGATTCCTTTGATGGGAGCATTTGATCCACTAGAAAACAAGTGGCACTTGGGGCCAATTTTCGCGGATGGCTCAAGAAAGACAGCGATAGGTAGCGTTTACTTCGCGAAATGCTCAAATTTGTCGCGAAAAAAAAAATTTTCCTGTAGTATTTCTCTGTGTTTCTGCATATGGCTGTAGGTGCCAATGGGAAATTGGTGGACGGAGGCATCCTTCAGGGTGCTCAGACGGCGATTCAACAGTACTTTATCGGCCAATGGAACTAATGGGACATTGATTGTTTTCTATCTTGTTCTTATACACATGTATATAGCATCTCTCTGGATGAAGAAACGTGTTTGTAACCATCCTGTAAGAGATGATTCTACCGAGTACAATTATGACAAACTTTTCCAGATTGCTAAGAGCTTGCTCAAGTATGAAAATCCACTTGTTGACAGCCAGTTGATTGCGGATTACAGTAAGACATTCAACTCACTGCCTCGAAATATTGTCTATTACAATGACGACATCATCGAGAGTACTTGGACAAGAATGGAACCTTATCTTCATGAAATTGCTAACTCTGGACTGGACCTGAACTTGGACTTGAGTTTTGGATCTTTGGACGAAGCAGTCATATGGAGTATGACTCGGCTAAACAATCCGAAACTCATCGTTGAAATAGGTGCAGGATTTTCCACGATGATTTTCAATGCAGCCAGGAAAAAGATCAAAGAGGAAAACAATCTGTCCATAAAGCATGTAGCCATTGAACCATACAGGAGTGATGTCATTAAAGCACTGGGAGACAGTGTTGACATTAAAGTAAATGTTATTCAACAGGTAGAAGTAAAGTTTTTTGATAGGCTCCAGGAGAACGATATCCTGTTTATAGATAATTCTCATGTCGTACAGCCATATGGTGATGTTATTTATGAGATGTTATACATTCTCCCTCGGCTGAAGAAAGGTGTATGGGTCCATATTCATGATATCTTTATACCCCACGATTATCCACCTTCGTGGTACAAAGAGAATAGATCATACACGGAACAGTACTTTGTGGCTGCATTTTTACACAAGAATAATGACTGGGAAGTCATGTTTCCAGTGCATTATGCTGCTGAGTTTATCTTGCGTGATGTTATCGCTTCAAAAGGACTATCTCTTGGTGGAGGATCTCTCTGGCTTCGTAAAGTCAATTGAAATTGACAAGAAACACACACTGGAGAAAACTGGTCAATTCAAGCCAATCTGTCAGAAAAGATTTTTAAGTGTATGCAAATGATCAGCCAGCCTGAAATGCTGCCCTGGTCAACTTGAGACAAGAGGATCATTTGTCTATGGTGATGCTTCCACGATATCTGTTTCCAAACGGTGTGTGTTGTGCAAAATTCTTGAATAGTTCCGCATGGATACATGCAGATTACCGAGTCAGCAGAAAGGCAAAGGAAGACTTTTTGATAAACTGATCACTGATCAATTGATCCCAGGGTTGCAGATAGTGTGATATTTTGATTTTTTATGACATTTCCCGAAATTGGTGTCATATTTCCTGGCGGAAATATGACACGAAAATTGACACTTTTTGGCAATATGACACCAAAATATGACAAAATCTGTAAAAAGATGACACCAAAGTGGCTCAGGAATGGGATCTTCAGGGGACGACGAGGCGGGACATTCCTCTCCCCTAGAGAATAGTGAAAGTGATTTCTGCGAGATCTTGAGTGAAAAAGAAATAAAACAAAGACAGGGTAAAATAATAGAGTGCAAGGGCATCAACGATGATACCAGGACATACAGAGAAGACAATTCGAGCTAACCTTGAGAGTTGGGAGGAAGCAAAGTCAAAAATGTCTTCCCAGCAGACTGAGGCCTCGAAGCGGAAGTTCAGTGGTGATCCAGACACAAGTGCAAGTTCTAGTAGAGCGGTGAAGAGTAGGAAGATTAATGTTCATTGGATGGCCGAGTTTCCTTGGCTGCGTGTGGCAGGCCAAGAACAATACTGTGAATGGTGCTCATTAGGCACAGGCAAGATGGTGATAGTCAATGCTGCAAAGAAGAAGACATTGCTAGCACAGCATCAAAAATTCCAAGATATTCGTCATATTTTTCGACTGTGTAATAATCCCCTATAAGGCCGCTCTTAATTGATTCCGTGGTTCCCGTCTAGGTGATTCTCAGAATCCAGTCGGTACCGACCGCCTACCGGTAGGCGCTCGAAAAATGAGAAAAGCTCGAAAAAATAGAATCGTCAATAGGGCGTCCAAATGCCTTCAAATCTCTAGATTTGTAATAGTTCTACAATATAGACGTAATTTAGACACCGTTTGTCGAGTTTGAAGTCAAAAATCACCGTATGGCTCCGTGTGGGGCATCTCCCCAAGGCTGGTCTGGTCAACATCACAGTCAGACCTCTGTCAACCGCGATCTATTCGAGCATGTATAGATACAATGGCTCCTTATAGCCCTTTCTTCTCTTTTGGAGCCTTATAGAGTCTAATTAATTAGTGTGGGTTACAGCACCAGCCTGGGAGTTCCCGGTCGACGGAGAAATTCGTCCGTCGGAGGCCCCACTCCAGACATCATTGGCGAAGAGGAAAAAATAAGAAAAACAGAGAAAACAAATGCCGTGGCAAATAAATCTACGCTATTGATTCAACTCGAGATACGACTCCACCTGTTATCAACCCACTAATACAGGGAGGAGACCAGTGTCAGAGGAACTCTAGCAGGTAAAACTGTCATAAACGACCTTGATCCAGAGTACAGTAAAAACACAAGTTTCCAGCGAGAAGTAGCTATCCAATAAGAAAAACTGAGGTCTGAGGCAACCGAAAGAGGGGAAAAGAAGCTAGTGCAAGAGGCACAAACTACCTGGCAAGGTCCCAGCGGTGCTCAGCATCTCGCCAACGAATGATGGGGAGACATGTCTGAGCTGCCGACCCGGGAGAAAGGCTATCTTTATAAGCATCTAATACCTCATTGAATGTGCTGATGAGGGTGTCAATAAACTGGGCAGATGTAGCGTCTGCCGAGGCCTTGAAGATCTGTCGTCGAATATCATCCAAGCTATAACTGCACGCCACCATGATGAGACCCCAAGTGTCCGAGGGGTATGGAAGAGGTGATGGAGGCTGGTTGGTCCAAATGGAGTGCAACACCTGGGTGACTGGAATGCCAAGACCTGTGGCAAGGTGCTGATATAGGCTACAAGCAATGCTGCATTCTGTGGTATAATAATGGTTTCTACCTGGTGTGGCATTTGAGTGGCCACAAACACATGCTTTTTCTTTCTGCGTCTTCTGAGCATTCACCTGAGTATCCATGAGGATCTCCCAGAAAGGGAGTTTATAGATAGAGGGGAGCTGAAGCTGTTGCAAAGGCTTGAAGATTCTGTGGAGTGGTCTAGGCACACTCACTATGATCTCAAGCCAGCCCCGGAGGCGTCTGCGTCGGTGCTGTCTATCTACTCGTGTGAACAAGGTAGTGCCTTGCTTCACTGTATATGTATCTAACGTCATAGTGCATTTAGGGTGTATCTGCCATCCTAGTTCGCCTTGAAGGCCATTCATGACATATGTTCCTGTCTCCTGATTCTGGAGAATGGCCCTCTGAAGATCTGCGAGATGGTATGCATATATGCTAGATGTAAATAATAGGGTAGGTGGCTCGTACCGTAAATAAGCAGGCTCGTGATGGTAAACTATGGGCTGTAGCTCAAAATTGGGAACAGCCGGGATGCCTCTCTGTAGAAGGTGGATGGGCAAACAGGCAGGTATGCCTGTATGCTGACCATCCTGCATCTTCAAAAAGATATTCCACGCTAATTGAACCCATGATTTCTCGGCGCCAGCTGTGAATAGAAGAATATACCACTTCAAATCACGCGCAGATAGGTGGGCCTGAAGGGGTAAACAGCCAAGGCCTCCTTCTTTTGGATTGGCTGCAAAAGCTGTGCTTCTCCAAAAATTGCTCTGGAGGAGTTGGCGTATGGTTGTCCAGACTTCCTTTACTTGTGCTGGGGTGGGCTTCACAACTTCTGCATAGTATAAATCTTTAGGAAGCAGGTATGTCGAGACAATTCTAAATTTGCTAAATGGTGATAAATGTCTTGCTTTAACTTTTCGAATGGCTGTTTTCAGTTTGGCGACTCGAGTGTCCCAGTCTATGGCAAAGGCGCCTGTATGTGCCTGGACCTGGAAACCTAGGAGTCTATGAGGTCAATTGCACGATTTGAATTTGGCCGACTGGGGAGCCATGGCTGGATCCAGTCCACGGCCATCAACGACGGTCCATGATCGAGTTTGGTCCCAAAAGCCCGTCAATCGACTCCTTTTGATGAGCTCTATCGCATAGTGGCGTCAGAAAGTGATTTTGGTATAAACCTATATATAAACTTTCAACTTGTGTAATTAGTACAGCAACCTGCTGTTATCAGGAAGAGGGGGTGCCTGGCCATTGTTACCAAAGAATGGGACAGTGTTGCGTACAAGAATTGACGCTCAGGGTGCTCAATGGAGCGCTTCCCCCTCGAAACGATATCACTAAATTACACAAGCAATTTCTGCAGGGTCTTTTGGACCTCCCCCTCTACCCGTGAGGTGCCTCTGATCTCACGGGCGGCGGACGTGCCATGTTGAAGTATCACACAGCACGATTACCCATCTGTATTTCCTTGGTCTGAATACCGTCATACAGCGGCAGAGGCAATTCAGCCCAAACAACACAACATCGCTTCCACAGGAGCCTGTCGGAGCGTTGTATAACCTATTACAACCTTGAATGCATTTTCACTTGTCACATGTCTGTTCAGCAACAGAGCTATGTGACCTGGTGTGGTGAATCAAACCCTCAGTATGACTGAGACCAGTCAATCATCAGAATCAACAGTGCGTGAGCCTTGCTTGTGATGGATAAGGAGAGAGAACTCTGTGAAGAGGATTTGGACGAGAGTGAAACATTACCAGTGGGACCCATTTTTAAGCTGAGAACACAACCACCATCCTGCCAGAGGAATAAGAAGCATGGCCCAGAGGTTCATGGGCTGCCAGTGGGCAAAATCTTCCCAGTGCCTCAAGCACACTTTGTGTGTACGGATTCCACTTCTTCCCTTCCTCTGTCATGGATGGATGGTTTGAGTCATCGTTTGCAACCAATTTATTTCACCCTGGCCTAACCAAGTTGGCGGTTGTGAGGATAAGTTAAGTCGGCTAATAACATTCGCCCAGTGATGGAATAAGAAGCATGGCCCAGAGGTCCATGGGCTGCCAGTGGGCAAAATCTTCCCAGTGCCTCCACAACACACTTCCAGGCTTGCCTCGTCGTGTGTGGATTCCACTTCTTCCCTTTCATCACTGAGAACGAATGGTTTGAATCAATTGTTTGCAATCCATCAATTATTACACCTTGGCCTAAACGAGGTGATGGTAGTGAGGATGAGTAAAGGCTCTTTCAAGAGAATCGAGCCCCTCAATCCGAATTTGAGGATTGTGCTCATCTTTCACTATGCATCACCACCGGGCATGTAAGACTGGAAAATAAAAATAAAGTGCAAATTCTTCACTAGTGAGGAGATATACGACAATCTATTTTTTTGGGCACACCCTCGTGAAATCCGAGGTATGGAAGAGGTCTTATTCAAGACCCCGAGCTAAATCACCGGTCGCTTAAAATATCCGACCGGCCAAACACGGTCCAAAATCTACATGTTTTCTAACCCTAATACCCTAATCCCCCGGCCCCCTACCCGACCCTACCCGGTCCCTGGACCATTTGATGGGAAATCCCTAAACTACAGGGGGTCTTAAATAAGGCCTCTTCTCTGTATGTGAAATCCATTCGCTCGGGGACGGGAACCACGGAATCAATTAAGAGCGGCCTAAAAAAAAATGTTGAGAAATTTATAAAGGGATACAAAACCTCCTGACCTGTACATTGTCCATTGGATTTTTTATTTTCCAGTCTTACATGCCCGGTGGTGATGCATAGTGAAAGATGAGCACAATCCTCAAATTCGGATTGAGGGGCTCAATTCCTTGAAGGAGCCTTTACTCATCCTCACTACCATCACCTCGTTTAGGCCAAGGTGTAATAATTGATGGATTGCAAACAATTGACTCAAACCATTCGTTCTCAGTGATGGAAGGGAAGAAGTGGAATCCACACACGACGAGGCAAGCCTGGAAGTGTGTTGTGGAGGCACTGGGAAGATTTTGCCTTCTGGCAGCCCATGGACCTCTGGGCCATGCTTCTTATTCCATCGCTGAGAGAATGTTTGGATAGCTATTGGCTAATGGATGCTTCCTACAAGTTGCACCCCTGGTGGTGGTTTGGGGAACCAGCTGTTGGTGTTGGTGTTCCAGGCTATAATTGGGAGGGTGGCGTGCTCTGGATTGCCTTGAGGCATCTTCTTGGCGTGGAGATGGAGGAGGTTCCAGAAGGTCTGAACGGCGATGCTCTTTCCTTTGCTGACAATGGTATCTGTTTGGGGGACTGGGCCCTCTGTATGGTACTTCAATTTGTACATGTAGCGTCTGCCTCTGTCAATGGCATACACCGCGCTGACGCAGATGAAGAGCCATATACTTTTTGGCACATGCTGGGGAGGTGTTCCTGTCCATACGAGGAACGGCACTTTTTCTGCATGGATGAACTCGCCCGACAGCTGACCGTACACGGCTGCTGCCACAGGGCAGTGCTTGAAGTGGTGAAGGATGTCGGGTGTCTCGCACATGCCACATGCGCATGGCTTCGACCCCGACGAGCGGATGAAACCGCCCATGGACGCATGCCAGAACGGCTCCTTCCACGTATTGTCCATCGGGAGCTTCCAGAGGTGTTGGTGGATCAGGGGGCTGCCCGGAGCCTGTGTGGCTCCGCAGAGGGCATACAGCCATCTGTTATAGGCATCGGCCCTCTCTAGCTGTCCTTCAGCTTCCATCGATAACAAGCGAGTGCCCAGCTTCACTGTATACTTCTTCATCGGGTGGGCTTTTTGGCCGATGGTCCAGTGGTAGTCGTCCCTGTACCAAGTCTGTTGCTCTGGCTGGGTCCTGTTTGCCTGGATGGTCTCGATGCACGCTGGGATCGAGACCAGATATGCTTGTCCCTCGACGATGGTCGTCATTGGCGGCAATGCGCACTCGCGCAAGCACTGGGTGGAGGTAATATGAGCATCATGTGGGTGTAGAAGGAAGGCATTCCACACCAGCTGCGACCACAGTTGCGATGTGCCCACGCGTAGCAGCCGCAAGCACCATTTTGCTTGTCTTGCTTGGGTATGCGCTGCAAAGTTGAGGCAGCCTAGACCTCCTTCTTGTGGTGGGTCCGACATTCGTGTCGTACTCCAGCAGCGAGCATTATCAGGCAGCAGTTCTCGTGTGAGCTTGGTGATCTCTCTCAGGACCTCTTGTGGCACTCTGGTGAATTCTGCAGCATACAAGATTCTCGAAATGACAAAGGTGTTCCACAATCGGAACTTTCCAAAACAGGAGATCCTGTTAGCTTTGATGACCTTGGCTGTCGTTGCCATGCTGTTCAGTTTGCTGTCCCAGTCGACCGTCGGTGGTGTGGTCCCATGGTGCACGGTGATACCCAGCACCTTGGCCTCTGTCACCAATTGGAATCCCTCCAGTGCACGAGGCAGTGTGGAGGGTATCCTGCCGATGGCCAGCAGGTGTGTCTTATCTCGATTCAATCGTTGTCCAGTAGCCTGATGAAATATGTTCATGCAGGCCCTGAACGTCTTGACCTGCTCTTGACTGCCGAGAAACACTTTGCTATCATCTGCATATTGGCTCAACTTTAGAGTCACGGTGGTGGGCTTGCATGCATCGAATGCTCGTCCCCCATTGTGGCATTTGGCCACTCTATATGGACACTGGAGTGTGATGCCGATGTCCGTGGCATCAATGAGGAGGTGGAGCATGTACCCAATGAGGAGGTAGAGGATGGGTGAGCCGGACAGCCCTGTCGGATCCCCGCGTGGAACTGCTTGTATGACGATATGTGGTTATCGGCATACACACGGTTCCTAGTATGCTTCATGATACCTTGTATCCAGGCCATAAGGAAGCCTGGCATTCGGAGTTCTCTGCAAATCTGTAACAGAAAACCCCGGTCAATGGTATCATATGCTTTTTGGAAGTCACACAGACCCACCAATGCCCATTTGTTTTCGTGTGTCAAGAGGTGTGGCACCGCATCTTGAATCCATATATTCTGCGCTGAGTGTCGTCCAGGGAGAAAGGCCGTTTGTGTCTCAGGGATGAGCTTACTCATGGGCAGAGTCAGCCGATTCTTGAGCACAAAGGTGAAGATTCTGTAGTCCACATTCAGCAGCGTGATTGGTCTATATTTTTTTGGGTCCGGGCTCACCTCACCTTTTGGTATGGGTCTGATGATGCCATCGAAGAAATTTGCTGTACCTCGAGCTCTGCCGTGTTGGCGATCACTGTGCCAAAATGTTTTCCATTCTGCTTGTGTGTTTCTATCGAGTAGGTCTGTAAAATTGTGTTCGTCTGTGTTTCCTTTGAGATGGGTTTCCTGTATCAGGGCAATATCAATCCTGTGATCTTCTAACAGCTTCATCATGGCACTGTATTTGTTTGGAGTCAAGCCTCTTACGTTGAATGTCATGAAGTTCAAGCCGTTCATCATCATGGATAATGATTTACTTGCGGATGGCATGCGCCTTCTTCTGAGGCGATGCCGTTGGTGAGGGGCCTGTGGCTAGCTTCTTTTTTGGTGAGCCTTGCTGCTCCCTCTTTTTGGTCGAGGCTCTTGTGATCCTCCTCTGGCTCTCCTCCCCTATCAGGTCCTGCAGATTGTTGTGTGCTTCTTCAGAGTTGTCCAGGCCTGACGTCGCTGTGTTGCTCGCCACAGTGCGTGTCTCTGCAGACACCACATCCTCTGAGTCCTCTGTGTTGCCGGCTTCCCTTGGTCCCTCTTCCCTCTGTGTCATAGCTTCATTCGTTCCATCCTGTTGGTTGGCGGCGGTGTGCTGTGGGTCGACAAGGTTGTCGTGTTCTTCGGTGTTGGGTGCCTCCTGTTGGTCCTCCTCCATCTGTTGTGCTGGCTGGGGTGCTGATGTGTCCTGTGTTTCTGTGTGTGCTTCTTGTGTCTGGTTTACTTGGGCTGCGAATTCCTCGCTTGTGATGTTCACGAAATCGTCGGTTTGGATTTCGTTGTTCTCCACCATGGCGGCATACTGTACTTCTCTCACTGGGTAGTTGGCCAGGGTTGGTACTGTGTCCAATGAGACATGTGGGCGGCGGGGTCTGAGTACCTGCCACTCCAGTGCAGGTCCTGTTGGGCCCACTGGGATGGTGCCATTCTGTCCTGGCCTGTTGTCCTTGTAGGTGATGAGCCATTCTGTTGCATGGAGGTATTCTGGCATTTCTCCGGCGTTCCTCGTATGGCTGCGAGGTGCGCATGTCATTATCTCCGCTTCTTTCGAGATGTTACCTTTGTTTGCCAAGTGTTGCATGATACTTCCCAAGAACTGTTGAAGCAGCTCCGGTGTCGAGTTGGGACACCCCGTAAGATGGCTTGTTGCGTCTGTGTCTGAGTTTCATACTGTACAGTCACCGGGAACTGTTTGTCTTCATGTTCAAAGAACATCCAGGACCCGTCATTGACGATTTTTCCGAAATGTGGCTGAAATTCCCGCAGCACCCACATATTCCAGAAAATCCTCAGTGTCTTTGTTTTGGTGGCATAGTGGTGGCCGATCTTCTCCTCCGTGAACATCATCTTGTGGGGATCTTCAATGTTATCTTGCAATAAAGGTTGATTTCCGTAGGCTTGCAACCCTTGTTCGAGGTGCAAGATGATGGATCGGTCGATTCGCAATTTCAAATTTTGAATGTACGAACGTTCCGGTTCTCCATTCTCGCACTGCAGGGTGGTGGTGAAAGTCACTCTTGCTGACTTTGTTGCTTTTTCTGCTTCTCGCAGAGCCTCCATAAAGTTCTGGAGGTTGGCGACAGCCGTGGCCATCGTCGCAGGTTGCCTCTCGATGAGGAGTATGAGCTTCTCGTTATGTTCAGAAACACTACGATCTTTGATCAATTATTGTTTATATACAGGAAAAATTTTAAATTTCGTTAGGTAAATCGCATTAAAACGAATTTAGATTAAAATGAGCACATATTCTGGGGAGTAGCCAACGAAAATTGAATAAAAGTTCCAATTTTTTTGGCAATTCCCCTGCTTGACAGTCTTTGCCTATCCAGCAACCCTTTTGACCGATGATATTGATCGACTCATTGATCTTCTTCTTTTCCCATCAAATGTCCCTCTTGACAGGCAAATCGACTGCGACTTGCGAGTCATAAACTGCTGACTGGGGTTGCCCCTGAGCATGCTACACATCCATACCCTGCCACTCAATGATCCAGAGGATTCACAGAGCTCAAATCTCTTAGATCCTGTATGAAATGCCCTTGTTAGGTCAACCAGAACAGAGGCTGACGAAAATTGAATAAAAGAAACAAGGCATTTGAAGCTGACCAACGAAATTTGATTAATATGAAGGGGCAAAATTTCCTCGCGCTTCGCACGACGAAATTCAATATTTTAATCAATAAAACGAAATTAAAAAATTTTCCTGTATATCTAAATTCTATATTCTAATCGTGCTATCCTTGAGGCTTGCGCAGAGTTAGGCAAAGAGGCCCCTTATGGATTGCTATCTTCTCAACCTCCTGTGTTGAGCCAAAGTAGTCATTGATCGCGTTCCTAGATCCGCTCCATGCACAGTAGTCATCTACAATGAGGAGACCACCTGGAACTAGACGATCATACAGAAAGTTCATTTCAACCATCGTCGAATCATACCAATCCGTGTCAAGGCGTAACAAAGCAATCTTTGTGGGCAATGCATGAATGAAGCGTGGTATAGTCTCTTCCACTTTACCTTTTATGAAGTGAAGCTGGGAAGGTGGGTAACCCGATATGCCAATGATTGACTTTACGAAGGCTAAAGGTGCATAGTTCCATCTGTTGAGGACGGTCTTCTTAAAACTTGAGACATTGTAAGTCCCATTTGCAATCTGACTCCAGATGGCTTTCTCTCTTTGTCCATCTTTCGTTGAATCAGGAGGCGGTAATCCTTCAAATGTATCAAACAGCCAAAAATCCCTTCTGATTGACCTACTTTGGTTGGATAATTGTCCGTAAATCATTGCTAAGCTCGCTCCTCCTGCCCAGACACCACACTCAACAATATCTCCCGAAATTTCCTGAGCATTTAGGCTGCGAACCTCGTCATATATCTGCTTGAGTTTATCTTGGGCAACCATTGTAAAAGGGCTCACGAGTTGAGCAACATCTGGCCAGGTTAAATTCCCGTTGTATGCACGCTGTTCGCCAACATCATATTCTGCTCCTGTATACTCAACTTTCAAGAACACATCTCTCTCTCTCTCTCTCTCTGTATATATACATATACACAGATAAATAGATAACATCATGAAAACTATCATGATTACAAATCTCGCGTGACAGTATCCCTGTCTCTCTAGGTGTGTCCAGGACATTTGTGTCTGGTATTTTCATGCAGAGAACGTTCGCTAAAGGCCAATGCTCTCAGAAATAGAGGTTCCCAAATCGAAACAATCGTAACATGATTTACAATTGCTAGGATTATATGGGGAACGAAAGTGTAGCCTCGTATTTGCAGGATAAGTCGAAGATAGCCGAAACCGATCTTTCTGACCTGTCCAGTGATGTCTTCGAAGGCCGCTTTTACTTGATTCCTTGGTTCCCGTCTATTACCAAATCTCAAATCGGGTCGGCGATTCGGCAAAAAAAGTAGATTTCCTCAAAAAAATAAATTTGGCTATACAAGCATATAACTGGATATATATAGTCAAATAGAGTGTTTAACAGCAATGCAATTGATAAATACATCATTGAGACACTAATCTGAATCGGCGCACATGGAATACTGGCCAGATGGTCCAGTGTCTAAGGCCTCTCCTGGCTCATCCCTCATAGCATCCCTGTCAGACTCCTTGGCACTGCTTCTCATGGTCGTGTTTGTAGAAACAGCGCTTGATCCTCTTCTTTTAGTTATTTTGGAGCCATATAAAGGCTTTGGGCGCTTCCGACCATCAGCAATGTTTAAACAAATAGAGCAAGGATGAAAGACATTCGAATACGTTTGCAGCTCTTCTCTTGTAGCCTGTTGGACATGATTTTCCTCTAGTCCACAATGTGAGCACAATTTCAAGTTTCTCTTTTGATGCAAACGATTTCCAAAAAAAGTAAGTACTTTCCATTGGAGTGCTGCATGTCAGTCCATCCCTGAGATAAAAGGTGAAGACTTGTGTGTCGTGCCTGCTGTTGCCTGCTGCAGAATCTTCCTCACACGTCATATCCACAATATTGTTCGATCCAGCATTAGTTTCGTTCGTGATTGATGTATTGTTAACCTCTGAACCACACACATACATGTCCAATTCGTCCAATATCTTGATGTACGCTTTTTCAGCCTTTGTTAGGGACTGTTGGGCATTTTCCACATATATAACTCTCCTCTTTAAGCAGCTGCTACAACGCAAGAACGACCGTGCCCTGCTGGCAGTATATATACTGTGCTTTCCTTTCCGATCAGGTTTCGAATCTCGAAGACTTGGCTGTTCCATGTGGTTGGGGTGTGTCCCATACAACTCATCAAATGATTTGTAGTGTAGTTCATTTGGCCCTGCTTGTTTCTTCAATGGCAAAGGAACCCACTTTAAGTCTTCAAATGATTCGAAATCCATTCTCGGTGGCTTGATGATGCAACCTGTGCAAAATCTACATTCACAACCTGCCTTTTTCCTGATTTGCAGGACATAAGGGGATTGATGCACATGGTTTGTGAGGAACTCTTTCAGGGCACTTCCTTTTTTGAGAAACTCCGTAAAATCTATGGAATTTCCACTGGAACATTGCTCTTGGAATGCCTGTGGAAATTCGTCCAACTCCAAGAAGATAGATATGAATGCTGATATATCATTCCAATCTGCAGCTTGGTATAATTCAATGTCCTTCTCTTTCCATTGAAGCCTCTGCATTCTTCCACCTATCACATCAATGGTTTTCTTCAAGCTTTTATGAAGCATCTCTTGAAATGCTTCTGTTCCACCCTGATATTGCTTTGCTTTCTGGCGAACAGCACCCATTGAATTGCATCCTTTCAATTGGTCTTCCAAATCAGGAAGATATTCCCTGCAAAGAGAAACATTCTGCAATGCCAGATTCAGCACTGACATTACTCTTTCTACGGGATTACGAAAAGATAAATGTGGAACGGTTCGAGCGACAACAAGCATATCCAGGTCATGTTTCAGAAACAATGATATGTGTGATGCAATCACTGTTGCCCTTTTCAGGTTCCTATCTGGGCCCCCATCCGTCAAGAGCATTAAAATAGGGGACTGTTTATCGTTTAAATGCCTTGAAAGTTCTTCAACATGTCTCCAGGGGCACGATCTTTGAAAGACTGCATCTTTTAAACCGACTGATACTTGCCCTTTGTACCAATCACCATTGACTTTCTCAGGAATGTCATGGGCCAAGTAAACAGATGGAACAATGCAGGTTCCATCATAATCGTGATCTAACGCAAGCATTTCAACACCAGCAGGTGCTAACTGGGGTTTATTGCTCACTCCACTTTGTAGATATACTCCAGGGGGACCAACCATCACTCTGGCTTTATCATCAGCACAGAAGAAAGAGCAGTGATCTCTGTATCTCACAGAAATGATCTCAAATATTTAATGATGGCGTTTCCATAATGCGCATCAATATGGTCTATATGGAGAATTCTTCGTTGTACTTTCATTTGAACATTGAAACGACTCTTGAAACGAAAAGATGTGAGGCGATTACTGGCGCTTGGCATGAACTGCAGATACAGAGTTGAGGTAGATGGAACGAGGTCCTCGTCATACCTTTCTTCCAATTCTTTCTTCATAAGATTCTTTACTGTTTCATGCAAGTCTCGAATGGATATAACGCTAGAAAGATATCCCATTTCTGCTTCACCATGCCTTATTGCATGTGCTGCATCTGCAGCCTCATTCAAGAACTCATTTGTTTTTCTCCAAAACTCAGCAAATGCTATTTCTTCTCGGCGCCCATTCATTTTCCTTGAATTATCCTCTAGTATTGATAAATCTGCAGACTCAATTGCAAGTTCTATTAAATCTTTCTGATGCCTGGAAGTTTCATTTTCTGGTGCGTGTTGGTCACCAAGGAACTCTGAGCAGAAGGCCCTCACCAATGGAACATCAGGGAATAAAGTGTTTGCTTGCCTATCAAACGCCTTTTGAATCCACGTTTGAACATAACACGAACTTGACCTTCGGCACTGCTCGATTGCATCATTTACTTTTTGATAATGTTCCTTGTCATTACTATCCACTCTGAAGATCCACACCTCATCTTGAATGCTTCCACCATGCTTCACATGCACAAGTAAGGAATTATATTGAATTTTAATATTCTTTCGAAAATTGCAGTAAGAATTCCTGCTCGCATACTCAGGAGTGAAGCCAATCAGCGGCAGTGGCTTGTACAGGGGTGTTTGTCCTAGTGCATGGTTCAGCTTCTTGTATTTTGATGGTGGAGGCAGGAAGTGTGATCGCAAAGAACATATTTTTATCTCTTCGCTTCCCAGTGAATTTGCATTCCAATCTTCCCAAGAAGCCTTCCACAGTTCTTTGACGCGCTTCGTCGACTTTCTTTGAGCCCTTTCAATGCAGTCTTCAGTCTGGCACCCAATGGACTCTAGAAGTCCATGCAGAAATTCAAACATCTGAACACTCCCTTCAGTGAAGCAGGCGCTATCTAGTATAGCAGTCAATTTCACATGAGCTTCATTCAATGTGGACTGATCTAAAGGTGCACGTTTCTTCTTTGCTCCCTGTGCACTGGTGTCATGAAACGAAAACCCAAGAAACCTGTCCAAGTCAACTGGGGGCTTTTTCTTCCACCCATTCCTGCTAATTTCCACAACATTGATTTTCCATAAAATTTCTACTATTGAGTCAAAAGATTTTTCTCGATCCTCGATGCGTAGATGATTCACATATCTGATATTGTTCTCAAGACAGTAGTCCAACAAGGCATTCCAAAGCTTGCATTTACCATTGCTTTCCTTTTTGGGCTGAGGTAGCCTGTATCATATTTGTGCATGTTGTCATAGTTTTTCTTTTGATTGGACATCAGTAATTGATTTACGTTCACGGGATCACTGAGTGGGATGATTTGTGTGACTCGCGAGTCACTGGCACTTACAGAAAGGATGGCAGTCCCCTTGATTTTGGGTCGCTGATTTCTTCGCGTACAGGGCGTTATATATTCCCGCTCGTATATATTATTGATCAGTGTTACAAATAGAGTATTTCGTGAAAATTTGACGCCAAATGGTTAGCGCAATCGGGAGTTCGCCTCTGGGAGGGATGTGCAGATGCGCTTGAAACTGAGCGTATAAAAGCTGTGCTCTCGGCGGAACAACGCCGTTCCCAGGATACAATATGAACTTTCAAGTATTAATGCAACTTTTTAGAGCGGCGGTAGTGCCTGAAACGGTCGCAGTACGGAGGATCGAGTCTTGATCATTTCGGTCTCTTTAAGTGCCTGAAGCGGATTTGCCCCAAATTTTCGCAGCCGGGTTGTACTTAATATATCTAATTACGACAGATCGTTGCTCGCCCCCTCCGGGGCTGCTCGATTTTTAAATTCTTTTTACACGATACTTTACAATTCGATTGATTCATTGCTTTTTCACCAATGATCACCCCTTGTTGTGCCACTCTAGGCACTGGGGCGACCATTGGGGAAAAACCGTTAACCGTCTGTTGCCAGACGGCGAGTCCTCTCCATGCCACGTCTATTCACACCTGCACCACACATAATTGTCAGTTCTTACCTTTATTAATTGTTTGGCGACGTGGTTAGAGGGACTCTATACCTGCAGGCACATATACAAGGGTGGTCGTTAGTGATGGAATGTCGTTGGTCACGTTGTGAGCGAGTCGCTCTGCTACGAATTTGGAACTTACATTATAGTATATTGTTTATTTATTGATACTGTATCATTCTGAGGCTGTATGGGTAGTGCTAATCCTCGAGAGGCCTCCGTCACCTGGATGTCACCTGTGATACATATTTTAGCGTATTCGTTGCCACAATCCTGCGTTAGTCACCACGCTTTGCCCCTGGACGCCTGCTCTAAAACAGTTTCTTCACTTCCTTCTGGAGTTCTGCCACATGTTTCTTGAGGATATCCCTTTCTGCCTTGGCGTCATCCTCTACCTTATCTTTCTTAGAGAGCGGTCTCTTCAACTGACTGTTCTCCTCGTGTACATGTTTGACACTTTGACAGTGTCGAGTGCTTGCTTGTGTATTGGGTCAGACATGAGAGTTTTGGCCCTTCCATCAAATTCAAGATGTTCTTCTTTGACTTTGTGCAGATCGTCGATGATCAGCGAATTTATCTCATTTCCACAGTTCTTTCTGGTCGCTGTAAAGACGAAGGAATACTCGTCCGGAGGTTACAATGCAGGGAGCTTCTGCAACACCAGGTTCATCTTCTGCAAGTGTAGTGGAGGACTCACTCCTCCCGGAGCTTCCAGAACTCAGCCTGTCCTGGTGATTTCTGATGACACGAATAAGACGAATCCTGAGTAAGTAGTACCATGGGTGCTGATATTAGCTTATCTTGCCTCCGTCTGTGACGTGTCTCTTGCAGTTGATCCACCACAAGGTTCATTTCACTATGGAGTAGTTCGTCTGCTGCGAAAGACCAAAAATATTGCAGGCTTTAAACGGATGAAGTCCATAAATGCTTTTGCGTTACAATAGTAGTGCTCCGTTCTGTAAAGACACGGATACAGATGAAGATGGAGGAGTTGGATGGAGTACAAACAGACTTTAGGCAGCTAGCAGTGGGAACCCTTGCAGCACTCTCACAACTTTGGGGTCCACTAAACTATATCAGGAATCTATTCAATTAACAAAAATTATAGGATTCAGGACAGAAGTGGCCGAAAATAGAGTCGTTGTACACGTCTGAGTGGTTCAAATGGCTGACAGAAGAGCAACTCAAAGCAGGGGACGGAATGGGCAGTCTACATATGGTCGATCGGCATTGGCGATGAATCTCAAGCATTTGGGAGCCCAATCCATTGCTATACTCTAACACATACCAGTTTGGTATGGTAGTGAAGCATTGGTGGGCTCGTCTCCTAAGATGCCAAAGCAACAGACAAGGTCCAGATGTGTGCTTGAGAGGGACTGCTACAGAGGTTGTACTTTCTCCTGGCAGCATGTCTCAAAGGTCTCGTAACGACAGACCAACAGATTTTTCGACAAAACAATTGTTGTATCGAATGGAATGCCTGACGGATCAGCCCTGAACGATTGGCAGGATCAGATGGGATTCACAACTCTGGACAAGTGTCTCTTGCTATGAGCATCCTCATGGGATGCCATCTCCTCTGTATAATTTGATTCCTTTGGATATCAAATAATAAACAGAAGAAATGTTTTAATCGTTTGCGGCATGGGCACAGTAAGAAGAGGACCAGCCGCCCCTATATGCATATGAGAACACCAGGGAGACTGTTCCCTACTCAGGAAAATTATATCATTCTGAACAACTCCTTCAATCGTCCGCCCATGGAGAACCGTGACAGTCAGGACTATTCAAAAGTCAAAGAATTCATAAAACAACATTATCGGGCTTTCTAGGACGAAAGGTGACAGGTGTCGCTGTACAAACACTGAAGGTCAGGGGAGCTTGGACACATTTGAGGCAATTTGTGTTGCATCATATGACCCATCAGGAGGCCACCAGGCTGAACTCATTCGCGGCTCCGAACAACTAGAGATAGATAAATAGGCTATATTTATCCAGGCTATTCCGGGAAGCGCAGGCATAGACGTTGCCCACGCGCAACATGCTCACAGCAAAGTGCCTCCTACATCGAGAGATGTCTTTTGCCAACTGCACCAATTATCAGACTTGCGTTGCTTTGAAAGGCCTAGATTTGTCCCTTGAGCTCCATAAACATTCCTATCGCGACGTTACCAAAGTGATATCTCATTAAAGCGGCGTTAGAGAGAGCCAAGCAGTAGGTAAGGCCATCTGACCAGAGTGCCATACCACATGATGCATCAAACAAACACTGGGTGGCTGAGGGCACCGTGTTCCACTTGCATACGCACGCAGCACGTTATCTTAAATACAAAACATGGACCCAAATGTAGTCACTTGCTTCGCAACTAAAGATGCTGCAAAGGATAGACTGAGGGCATCTGCAGAGAGCCAGAGAACCTGAGTTTGATCAGGAAGAACCGCATCAAGTATAAGGCCAAAACCAAGACATCCGCAAGGAACGCATTACTCTGTACGCTCATTTATCTGACAACTTGTCAAAGTGATGGAAATGGCCGCAATAGCAAATAGATTCTCGATGGCAGAATGGCGAAAGAGGAGGTCTCACTCTGTCGTGCTGGTGGAGACGAATTCTGTGGCTCCTCAAATTGGGCTCGTACATGAATATGTTCCCCGTATGCAGTACCTTAAAACCCAGATAAAATAAATAAATATGCAATGTACAGGTCACATAAGAAAGAAACGATGCATTCACGTCGATCCACAGGAGACATAGTAAATTGTCTGGGAGCTGCTGCAAAGTAGTTCAAACAGAGAGCCCCTGACAGGATGAAATCAGGGTGATCAGCGTACCGATCACATATACTGCCTGCCAAATTTCCATCTGAAAAGTTCTCGAAGGAGTTTTAGAGGGTGAATGGCCGCAGTGCAAACTTGCAGTGGACGGCACGCAAAAAAGAAATGGATGCACTCCTTGCCTACTCTCCAACCATGGCCTCAACCTTCGCTGCAGCGAGAAGCATTGTTATCAAATAACGATATACATTCAAAGTATTGAAAATATGCAAGAGACAGCAATGCATCGACGCTATTGTGCAAGAATCGGTGTGATCTAATTGAGTCCGTAGTTTCCTTAATTAGTACCATAGGCGGTCGACCTGACTTCAGAAAATTTTCACACAAGCCATTTTACACAGGGCCCCATAACTTTTCGAATATCGCACCAAATTTCCCCATTTTTGTTTCAATAGACATGTTTTATTACCCTCTTTCTGATTGCGTCGTCGAAATAATAAAATACGTCCCTCAGGAAAATTTGGGATTTAAGGAGGCCACCATCCTTTCTGTACTCCATGGAGTGTTGACCCAACAAACCCCATACAGAGAAGTGGCCTTATTTAAGGCCCCGAGGAAGAGGCGGGCTTAATTAAGACCGGGAGCGGAAAAGTGTTTATTTAATTATTGTTCAGCGATATAAATTGCCTAAACATGATTTGCTATCAGCACTGCGAGAAAGGGTGTTGGTGCACGCGTCGCTGGGGTCGTAGGGCTGACGGTGTGGTTGGATGTGGTCTTGTACAGGGAGGTCTGACACCAAGGCATGGGGACTGGCAACGCTGTGGAGAAGAGGGTGGTTCTGCGCGATCACCACCGTCCTATACCAATAACGAAGACGTTACGAAAATTGAGAAGGATGGTCAAATCCTCTGAGAGCACACTGCAGAGGAAGATGTCCACGTTTGAAGGTGGGCAGTATGTGCTGTTGGTCAAAGCTCTCAGGCAGAACAGGAGCGGTCAGGTGCATGGTACGTGCATTTTTTTTTGTGCATTGTGATACCTGCCATGGGTGCTTGTTCGTTCATCTGAGTGATTGCCCGTCCCTTTCTTTGCTGCAGAGGTTGTGGAGATTGTGGGCTCCCCAGGCTTGAAGGAGTCTTTTGAAACACACCTCAGTGATGTGTTGAATGACGTCCCTGCAGACAAGGACGATTCCAATGCACCACCAATCACTGAGGCTTGTGATCCAGCCGACAAAGACGCTACTGAAGCAAAAGGCACAGCGGTAGAGAAGCACGTTGCATCTGACGCAAACACTGATTTGGATGTGCCACCATCATCACCTCCATCTAGCGTTACACTGGCGGTACAAGATTCCCAAGATTCAATCCTTGATATTGAAGGGGCCACAGATGATGAGGAAGTCTCGTTGATGGGGTGGAATGCAGATGATGCAGGTTGAGGAGCTGAGAATGGGAATGCAGCAGCTAAGATCTCCATTGCTGCTGCGAGTCCCAAACACAACAAGGACAGCGGTAATTCGACGAAACAACAGGATTGTGGCGAATCGTGGAGGTCACTGGTACATCGCGATGACCCTTTCCTCTGTTTGGTCCCTTGTGAGATTGCACATGTAGCGGTAGCGTTGCAGGATCATCAGTACAATCACTTGGAAACGTACAGACAACTGGGATTCCGTGTATCTGGTGCGTGATATCATATTAAATAGACTACATGAACAGTAATGGGCCGCATGAATACATCAATCGACAATACAATTGCATATATCATGCAGATGCCTTGGTTGAATGGTTTGATAGTGGGGTTGGCCATCAGGTGTGGAGGACAGTACACTCTGAGCATGCACACGTGCTTCAATCAACGCTAACGCAACGAAGACGAGATAATGTACCTACCACTACTAAGAGAAAGCGTGCTCGATCTACAGGCCCCGCCAAGCAAATCTGGACCAACGGTAGTCACAGCCAAATCAAAGCATCCAAGGCCAGACAACGCCAAGCAGCCCGGACGAAAGCTATGAAAGATTCTATGTGGTATGTGTAAAGTAGCCAAAGTTTGCGAAAATGTACACTGTCATGTGCGGTAATGAGAAGGGGCATTCACCACCTAGAATACATAGGCAATTATGTGTCATGCATCCTCATATTTGACTACCACTTTTGTCTACCATTTTTGTTGGTATGGATTGTTGTAATGTGGTGTTCGAGTTGAGTACCACCCAATGCATTCTATCTAATTTTCAAGACTTTTCTTTTGAGAGTGCTACCAGATTTGAAAATGCATCTCCGAACCAACACTCCAGCAACATAGATGTGTCAGGCAGGCTATTCCAGTTGTGACCTGTAAGCCTCAGTCCTACCAATTCTACCACTTTTTTGGAGAAAAGTCCCTACATTTCTATTTTGTCTATATTGTTTACAAAAAACTTTCTTGAAAAAAAGTGGTAGAATTGGTAAAAAAGGTAGAAATGCCTGGCTATCACACTAACTCTCCTACCACTTTTACTACTCTACTACTGATTCCACCGAATTTCTACTACTTTGAGAAAAACATGAAGAAACCGTGTGGCATACATCTCCCAAAGCCTATACATCCATATACTCGGAATATCGATCGTGCTTGTATCAAAAGATGCTGGACTGATTCAACAGTCCATGCATACATCCAAGCCTGTCAACAGATGCATGAACATGGGCATGTTTGATATTGGACCGTCAATGACGCAGTTACTTAAAGTTACTTTAGGGGTTACTTTGAATGTCTTCAACTGTTGTCTTCTAGCCCATGCATCTACTGGAATGCGATGGCTTACACTCCAATGATGCAGATTTACTTTAGTTACTTTTCTTCTGCATTGTTTGTGACTGCCCCTTGGTATGGGTGTCCGAAAATACAGTCCAACATGTCTTTCAAATTAATTTCTACTGAACTCTAAAACAAAGCAACTAAAGTAATTAAAGTAACTCTACAGGACTAGAGCTCAGAAACATGTTGCTACCACTCGCCTCAGTCAAGAGGGAAATAGGCAGTAGAAGACCAGAATTACTTCAGTTACTTTGTGCCTCTGCGGCGATGTTTCTGATAGCCGACACGCTATTGATTGGTATATGATGAGGAGATTGAAGCCTTGAACTAAGTTTTCACGGAGATTCAGTCCTCTGCAGGACATATCATCAAGTTGAACTCTGCCGTTGTTGCTGGTCAACGCCATTGTGGTCGTCCTGTTTATGACCTCCACATGCAGCCATCAGCCATCACCCTATGGCAAAGCACCTAAATATGTGTGATATGGTTAGAATATAAAGATTGAGGCCCAGTGATACTTCTACTTAGCAGTATGCAGATCAGCCGCCAACGGTACCGTTACACCATTGGTATGCTTTTTTCTACACCGACTGTCGCTCGAGAGGAAATGGATTATCAAGTAGTCATTCAGTACTATTGAAAGCATTCAACTTTTAAAAAGATATCCACCAAGGGCTAATATCGGTAGACTACTTGCACACCTCAGGGGTGGTTGGCAACCGGGGTGGAACAGCGGAACAGTGGAACACCTCTCAAACTTTTTTTTTCTGGGAGATTTTGGATGTCTTGCATGACTCAAGCCCATAGACCAAAAACCCTGAAAACTACTGTTCCACTGTTCCATTTATGACATTCTTTCAATTATACCCTACAGGTGCCTTGCTTACACGTAAAAAAGAAACTTGAAGACCAAGGGGGAAATATACAACTGTTCCACTACTGTTCCACCACTGTTCCGGTGTTCCACAATAGTACTTGAGACTTTATGGACAACATACTTCCATGCCATTTCACTGTATAAGTGATGGTCATCGCTCAAGGTCGACATAATAACGTTAGTGGCCTCTCTAACGTTACTTTGACAAATACAATGGTAGTTCCCAACTGCAACCAAGGAAGCCTAGGCCAAAGATGTACCGTCAATTGAGTTACCCCGTGCGTAAAAAAATTTCCAAAATTTTTATCTCTTCCCCCATGTATGAGAACAACACAACTTTATGTCGACAATCCTTGGGATATGCGATCGTACAGAACCAAATTGGAAACGCTCTATAGAGTCATGCATGGCCTCAAGAAACGGTCCAAGATTGATGCTGCCAAGGTCCAACAGTACTCCTTGTGGCTCATACCCAACATTGAAGAAATATACCGCTACATGAAACAAACCTATACTAATATATCTGTCTTGTCGTCCATGATGCTTCCCGTGGTTTCCGTCCTGAGAAAGGAGCTTGGACTGCATCACCCCACCACAGACAAGTGGAGACAGGAAGCCAACGAGTTACGCATCCAAGCCACCCAGGAAACAGCCCACAATATTCCGGACAAAGACTTCAAAACGTTCCAAGAGATATGCTGTCGCAGGGATGCCATCAAACGCAGGATCGACAGTGACCCAGCAAACACTACTGACTACTGGAAATGGTTTGCCCTGTGCTTGTACACCATGCAGCCACCGCTTCGAGCAGATTGGGTGGCGCTGTCCATCATTGATAGCGTTGACAAGGCATCTCCAGGTCAGAACCATCTTGTGCACACATCGGACAAGGCTGTCATTCTGATCCAGCACGATAAGGTGTCACACAGGAAGGGTGGAGCCCACATTCCTGTTACTGATGAGCTCCACTCTGTGCTGTTGGACTCCATACGCCAATTCCCTCGATCCGTGGTCGTTCCATACACCTATAAGTCATCTCAAAATCCACTCCATCGATCCTATAGCCCAGACAAGCACATATCCAAGGTGAACTTGTCCAAACTGCTGAGTCAAGCCATGGCATCACCACAGGACAACACACAATGGCCACGTCCAATCCAAGGTCTGCGTAAAGCGCACTCTACCCTTGTCATGTCGTCAAACGCATCCTATCATACCATGAAGCAAGTAGCAGACGCCCAACGACATTCAGTGTCGACCATGCTGTGTCACTACAACGCTGTATCACCTTGTTGTTCTATTGAGGACGGTACCAAGGCAAGTACTCTTGAGGAGAGGATTTCATCAGCCATGCAGCAAACTTGTCTCTGTCATTCTAACGTTATTATTATGACACATGGCTGCGAATCTCATGGGGATGAATCTCCTGCATGGACTCTCTTCTGCAGTATTCCAGACCTGCAAGAACCTGCAGAACAGGGCCTGGCCATCATTCAGGACGCCTGCTCATCAAGAGGCCAATGAATGTACTGTTTTACAAGAAGAAATCAGCGTTTATATATATTTTTTAAACAGTACTATGAATTGGGAATTCAATGCGGTCAGTTTTGCTCAAAAGTTTCCAAAATTTTCACTCAACTTTGACCAGAGGTCCTCAGAACCAACATGCCACATTCGTCGTCAAGAGGTATTTCCTGTTTATTATTTCAGTCTTTCTGAATACAGAAATTAATCTTTGCTCAAAAATATGGCATGAGGGAGGCTAGAATCACTGGAAAGGTTGCAGATGCCTTGCTCTGACTGACACTTTTCCTGAGCACAACAGAGAAGAGAGGAAACATAGAGTACACTATAGATGCAACAAAAAATGTCTGCCAATGCATGTGCGACGCCATAGAACAATGATGTACGCCACACGAGCGTCTTTTTATCTAGTATTTTTATTTCTTGAATGCAACGCTACGCTTAATGAGAATTAAAAACCCATGCTGACATGATGACAATGCATGCTCAACACCTCAGCTGATACATCACCAGAGCAGAAAAGTTAACCATCCTGGCTCACACTCATCTGCACAGACCTGTCCATCAGCCTCTGCTCTGATGCCCTCCCTGCCATTTTTTCGATAAAATTTATATATAAATTTATATATAAATTTATATTTACAAGGCAGCCCACTCTCCCTGGTGAAGCATTACACCCTCCTGATCATATCTTCACCAACAAGTCTAACTGCATCTTCCCGACATTTCGTAACGTGCAATTTGATTTGAGCTCTCTTTTGCCGATCAATATTTGGATAGATACAAGGTTCTGTCTCCTTGAGTCTTATTTCATAATTCTCCATGTTGGCCTTGTCAGCTATGTGACGTCCAACCGTAACTTCCCACGTCTTGTCACAAAGATCAATCCTACCATTTAGAGGAGGTCCAACTAAGGCTCTTTCAAGGCGATCCCACAAAGGCCTAACATTTTGACTCTCTAAGCGTACAATAAGTACAGTTTTCCCAGTCTCTCGGAATTTGCGCACTTCACCTGTTCTGAAATCATTATCTGTCAAATTTGAATAAATTTGAGACATTGGAACCTCCTCTTCAGGGGTGCGTGTCGAACGGGCTCCTGGAGTTTTTTGCTGATGTGTGAACTTCTGTCCCACCCTTTTGATTAGAGAGAATTTTGCGAATGACTGCACGAGAGTTGATTGGTCATCACTCGAATCTTGAGATCTTTGACAGGAAGATGGCATGGAAAATTTTAACCTGACTGGCCAATGGGTGAGAAAATATTCTGCTTCAAGTTCAGCGTTTAGCTCCTTTACCTTAGAAGACCAAACTCTTGCCCATAGGCGCCCTCAAGACCCTGCATCACAAGCAACAGATCGATGACTTCAAGGTCACAACAGAAGCAAAAATCCTAGGTGTGACACTACACTGCGGAATTGACGCTCCGACATACCATTGGCAAAGCAAAATGTCCCAACTCCAGCAGCTCACGGATAAAATCAAGCGTATGACAGGACTGTCCATCTTTGCAAAATTTGACCTCTTCAACAAATTTGTCACCTCCAAAGTACTCTATGCTGCAGAATTTATCTATACACCGCCATCCATAGTCGATGGCATCCATAAGATGGCAAGGAAGCTTTTACCACCAGATGCACCATGCTGGAAAAACGAAGCAATACAGTCTAGAGCCGATCTTGGCGGCCTGGGCATGCTCCCCTTTCGGGAACATATCAAGGCCCGTCAATATAAATGGCTCATCAAGCTTCTCGTGTTAGGCACCACCACCGTCTGGTCCACGCTGGTATGGAATGCCACAGCACACTACAGAAGAACCAACAGGCCAACAAAGATCATGGCTCTCAGGCTCCTCACCCAGCCGTGTGAGTTACCGGAGTCCACCCGGCTCTCATGGAATACAGCGAGGACAACGAGATCTCATTGCACTCGCTGATCAACTCAGTATTCAGGAATCCAACAGAAGAAAGACAGTGGAACTACTGCTGGCATCGCTACAAAGGAAACCAGTTGCCACTCCACAAGTATACGGTGAAAGATGGCACTCGCCTGATCACCATCAACTCGCCAGACCCAGTCAAATGGCAGCAAGCGACCAACAATCAGATTGCTTGGATACACACTGTGAGCGAGATACGGCCCAGGTTCGGTAAGATGCTGGGAAACATCAGAAAATGGTGGAGAGCACGGGTGCCCAACCCGTGGAAGGCGATCATATGGCATATAAACTCAGGAGGGCTCCTCGTGAGTCATCTCCCAGCGGAGAGGCGCAAGGACTGTGCATGTGGACATTCGAAGGCATCAATGGACCATTATGCCCGAGAATGCCCTATTGCCAAACATGTCTACAGCCTCCTCAAACCAGAAAGCATGCTTGCTGGAACAAACAGCCATTTCCAACTCCTTCTTCACAACATATGGAGCAACACATCTCCAAAGGATGTGGACGATGCCATATGGACTGAGATTAGTATTATTACCATCAATGCTTTGGATGTGGGCCGTAAAACAGCCTACAGACTCCTCCACCACTCCACCACAGAACATCCACCACAGCCACAGGATATCATCAGAAAGGCCAGCCACACAGCAGAGCAGTACTTCTGGGAACTGCTGAAACAACGAAAGCCAGCTTCCCTCCACCATCGCCAACAATGAAAGAGTTGCCATTCCTGAAATGGCAACCTGCTAACAATCGCTGGGTGTTACAGAAACCCCTGATATGGACCCTGACTAGAAACAGATCAGTGACACTCGTGCAGTGAACAAGGAAGCGCTTGCCACTTCCAGGACAAACATCAGCATTCCAAGTGAGACTATAGTCAGATTTGCCTGAAGTATGACGGCCCAACTGCTCCTGTACGGTTTAGTGGTACCCATGGTAAAAATTTCACAACCTGGAGCAGTCGTCATATGGAAGGTCGAGGAAATCTGTTTCATTCACTATGCTACACTCGCTCAAACAAAACACTACAGAGGAGTATGTCCAATGGACAATGTACAGGTCAGGAGGTTTTGTATCCCTTTATAAATTCCTCAACATTTTATTTAGGGATTTCCTCCTGTGGGGCTTGTATGATTTGGAAGATATTCGTCATATTTCTCGACTGTGTAATAATCCCCTATAAAAAAAAAAAAGAATCACTGAAAGCAATCGAGTTATTCTCTCCGCACAAATTCGTTCCTGCATAGAAGTAATCCAACTCTTTTCCCGGCTCCCCATGTTCGGTGATGCTTGTCATCCTTCTGGGGTTATAGACCTGCTAACAGATTGATTACCTTTGAAAATTGTTGTTTAATTATTCCCCAAGATCGTAGTGTTTCTGAACATAACGAGAAGCTAATACTCCTCATCGAGAGGCAACCTGCGACGATGGCCACGGCTGTCGCCAACCTCCAGAACTTTATGGAGGCTCTGCGAGAAGCAGAAAAAGCAACAAAGTCAGCAAGAGTGACTTTCACCACCACCCTGCAGTGCGAGAATGAAGAACCGGAACGTTCGTACATTCAAAATTTGAAGTTGCGAATCGACCGATCCATCATCTTGCACCTCGAACAAGGGTTGCAAGCCTACGGAAATCAACCCTTATTGCAAGATAACATTGAAGATCCGCACAAGATGATGTTCACGGAGGAGAAGATCGGCCACCACTATGCCACCAAAACAAAGACACTGAGGGTCTTCTGGAATATGTGGGTGTTGCGGGAATTTCAGCCACATTTCGGAAAAATCGTCAATGACGGGTCCTGGATGTTCTTTGAACATGAAGACAAACAGTTCCCGGTGACTGTACAGTATGAAACTCAGACACAGACGCAACAAGCCATCTTACGGGGTGTCCCAACTCGACACCCGGAGCTGCTTCAACAGTTCTTGGGCAGTATCATGCAACACTTGGCAAACAAAGGTAACATCTCGAAAGAAGCGGAGATAATAACATGCGCACCTCGCAGCCATACGAGGAACGCCGGAGAAATGCCAGAATACCTCCATGCAACAGAATGGCTCATCACCTACAAGGACAGCAGGCCAGGACAGAATGGCACCATCCCAGTGGGCCCAACAGGGCCTGCACTGGAGTGGCAGGTACTCAGACCCCGCCGCCCACATGTCCCATTGGACACAGTACCAACCCTATGCCTGATTGAAGCACACAGCTGATGGGGTGGCCATCTCATACCTGACACCCAATCACGGCCCTATATCGACTGACCAGCACATCAATCGATGTAAGATCAATTTGTGTGACTCCTACTACGTCTGTATCATTTCAAACCTGCGATTGATACAAATAAAGGAACTTTATGATTTGGGTTACCTTACAGGTGTATGGAACGACCACGGATCGAGGGAATTGGCGTATGGAGTCCAACACAGGGGTATCTCGCGGGCCCCTTATTGACGTGAGTCTCATGACACTTCAATCGACATAGTGATGTTTGGATGGAAAGGGCGGATGGACCGCCCTTTCAGTAGGCCAGGTTTGGCCAAGCCCCATGGGCTGGGAACATGCATGTACTGACAATTCTGTGGTGAGACTGAAACCTTGTATGGTCCTTTGTATGGATTTCCAAGCGTTCTGGGTTTCTTTGACATCCGTTCTAATTCACATGATCCTAGAAAATCCTTTGCACTACAGCAGTATAGACTGATCACTGGATCACCTGGCATTGCACAAATGCAGTTGTCGACACGCCATCAAAGCTCTATTTGCGGTTTCTCATTGCCTGATATCGATACAAATCTCCCAAATCCGTGAATCGGCTAAGCAGACCTGCGTCTCCATCTCTTGGAATCACATCCCCTGTAGCAGAGAGCTACGTCCCTGTGGGAGGAGATCTCTTGTAAACATCTAGGGAAATGAGATCCCTAGGAGAAATCTAGTCATCATGGTCATTTCAATATACTGAGAAGATTTGAACCTCATGTGGCAACCTCTAATTCAAACTATCCTGTGAAAGAAGAGATAATCTTCTGTACATTGGTTGGTGCTCTACCCCATCTTCTATCGAACCTCATTGCGTGTGAAGGTTGAACGCTCTGTGTTGGCAACGACACGAGAGTGACAAGGCAGTATATTGTGTACCCTGCGAAGGAAATCCAGGCCACGACTGGAAATGTACGCTGTCACATCCCCCATCTGCAAACTGGTACATATATCTCTTCAGTAGGAGGGAAAGGCTTGCAATGTAACTGCTTTCATATTCAACATCAACCCCGCTGAAGCGCTGCACCTACATTGATTCTGTCTAGAATCAGAACACACACCAATCTCGATGGCATGCTTGATCTTCATGATCAAACGTCACAGCTCGAGAGAACCACATTGATTCTACTGCTATGAGGTTTGTATTGTTGCCTCTGTGCCAATAATGAGCAGCTATATTGGCCATCAATCGTCACGTTCACAATTCCATGTACATATGAGCTTTGGGCTAATGCATCGCGCATCATGGCCACAACAGCACCGCACTGAGAGCCATAAGAAAGCAATATGGTGACATGCAAGCATTTGAGCGGACAGTGGCACAAACGAGCTTGTTATGGACCGACAGAAGTCCGAAGGCATACTCTAGAGATCAACAAGTTCATGATACGGTTTCGATACATTCGTACCGCAGGAACTGACGGAGATACTGACGCCCACCTTCATTGGAAATAGGCTGCGGTGTGGATGGCCTCAGGACCATCAGCACTTGCATACAATCCGCAGAAAATCGTACTGCTCACGGATATCACCCGCTTATCGCGACTGTATATGTTTCCATGATGCTTGGCATTGAAGTGTTGGCTGTAACTGTTCCATTTGAGAGATGACTTGGCTGCATGAGCATTGCAGCATCTGGTCATTATGACATTTGCGCGTGGGAGTGTCACGATAGATGGCATTCAGGAGCAGATATGCACCAAAACATGGCAGATTGTTGTAGAATATGTCCCCCCCTGGGCGATGAAATATGGTGCAGTTAGCCTTGAGCAATGACACCCTTGGCCCAAACTCAGGTGTCATGAATCGACGAATGTCACCTATTAAAATGCCAATTTGAACGGACAGTTGGATACTCTCTATCCGTGAAGAACAGCATCCCATCACACTGGATCTTTGACCGTTCCGAAAACATCTTTCGTTGAAGCGACTGGATTGAAGACATGAGGCGTCCCAGCGCTTTTCCAACGCGAGTGAGAGGCACTGGTCTGTTGTGATCTCGTCTGTGGGCCATGGGTTCTACCAGGGGCCTCGGTTCTACGGTGGTACTTCTACGTGGATGACACCCTTAAATGAACGAGACCCATCAATCGATCGGATGAGTGGGAACTGGCGAGAGATCCAGTGCCCTGTTCTTTGGGACCTCTTGCAAAGTGGATGAAGCATCCTCTGTACCAAGGTTCGTTGACATTTATGAAATACAATATTATTGTTAAACATAAAATATACGATGGAAGGGGTATAGGGTACGATATTGCACGGGAAAAAGCTAGCGCTGTCGGTGTGTTCGTTTCTAGCTCCTATCCTAGGGTGGAATTATGTGAATCATACTCAACATACAGTTATGACCTCGGCCATGGTTGCTACCGTAAGGATCTTAACTGTTTTGTTCTATCCTGTGGAGCTACTGTTGCTGTTTGGGTCCCCTTGCATGGTACGAGATGCAAAGGCTGGTACCACCCTGTAGTGGACTAACATGGTCTGCACCGAGTGTCGTTGTGCGGCGGCCACAGTCTTCATGGTATGGTACGATACTGGTACTGACGTGATGTAGGTGGAGTATGCTGTACGGAGACGTTGGATTGGGCGTGACCACGGTGTTTTGGTGTCTGGAGAAGCCATAGTTTGACCAAGCAAGTGGGACAAGTTGATCTTGGTGATGGGTTTGTCTGGACAATACGATAGATACAGTGCATTTCTTGATGTCTTGTATGTACGTGGAACGACCACAGATCGTGGGAATTTGTGAATGGATTCCAACAATACAGTGTGGAGCTCGGCCTTGACAGGAATGTGTGCTCCACCCTTCCTGTGTGAGACCTTGTCACACTGGATCAGAATGATTGCGTTACTTGGTGTGAGGACAAGATGGTTCTTACCGGGCAACGCTTTTTCAACGTCATCAATGATGGACAACGTTGCCCAGTCAGCTCGGAGTGGTGGTTGCATGGTGTACAAGCACAGGGCAAACCACTGCCAGTACTGGATGGTATGTGATGGCTCCTTGTCCAGCTGTTCCCTGATCGAGTGTCGGCGATTGCATATCTCTTGGTACGTTTTAAAGTCTTCATCTTGGACGTTATGGGAGGCTTCCTCGTCAGCACGGTATCGCAGTTCCGTGGCCTCATTTCTCCATTTGGTAGTGATGGCATGATCCTCCCCGAGTTCCTGCCTGAGTGCTGATGCTACCGGGAGCATCATGGACGACAGCACAGACAAGTTTGTGTACTTTTCTCTCAGATACGAATATAGTTCATCGACCTTGGGGACCAACCATTCCGAATATTGTCGTACCTTGGCATTGTCCACAGGGGAGGTCCTCTTGAGGCCATGCATGGCTCTGTAGAGTGTCTTGAGCTTGGTAGCATAGGAGTCGACATCCCATGGATCTTCTACATATACTTGTGTTTTTCTCATACATGGAGGCAGAGAAAAAAATTTTGGAAATTTTACGCATGTGCCGCTCTTGGGATCATTGAGTGACTACCGCGGTCTCACGTCAGTTGTGGGGATATGGTAGAGATCAGAGAGGCAACCACCGTTACAAGTTAACCTTGCTTTTTTCCCTCAATTGCTGCAACTTATTGAGTACAAGTTATTGGGTGAAAGAGATATGGGGAATCGGCGTCGAATGATTCTGGGAGATACTATGGAACACCGGAACACTAGTGGAACAGTAGTGGAACAGTAGTGGAACAGTAGTATATTTCCCCCTTGGTCTACAAATTTCGGTTTTGACGTGTAAGTGAGGCATTTATAGGTTAAAATGGAAAGAATAGTACAAATTTGGGTACAGTGGAACAGTGGAACAGTAGTTTTTACATGTTTTCATCTATGGCCAGGAGATGTTACTGAAAAATGTGATCTCCCAGAAAAAAAAGTTTGAGAGGTGTTCCAGTGTTCCACCGGTAGTTGCCAACCACCCCGCCTGGTGACAGGAACCCTTCGCCAAATCTTCTCGCAGTCTATGTGAAAAATCTTTTAAACTAACTCATATCCGTCCCCCATATAGGGAAAGCATAGTGGTGTGCGAAGGCGAAAGATGTGACAGAGAAGTCGGCGGCGTCCCGTGTTACCGCTAGATGTTGCTATTCAACGAGATAAAGGACAACAACCAGTTCATATATATACATAATAGTCATATGTGGTGAAACTATTGATAGTTGCCCCGGTTCATCTCGACAGTGAGACCTCTAAGTTGCAGACCAGCACAACGGTCCCGTACCCGTTTCCCACCATGAGCAGACACTGCTGTCCGAATCGAAGGTCATTTAAGGGTGTACAAATCTCCATGATGATCACCAATGGAGGAGAGTATGCATACTGATATATATCACTAGGACGATCCAAATTTCCCGTCCCGTCTAAGCCAGGGCTGCCGACAGAAAGTCTTTTGGAAGAATGGCGTATATGATTTCGGAATGGGGACTTTTCGTGAGGTGGGTCCCCAAGATATGACCACCGTATCTGTTCCACGTGAGTATCCTGAGCAAGCCCCACCAGAAGACAGGCTGGACCATGTTGAAAAGACTCTGTTTTTCGATACGCTGGGCGAAGAGCAGGGTAGAGCGCTATTAAAGATTCTTGCAAGAGCGGTTGCTGGACACACAGAAGATAAGAGATGGTTCGTCATCTTGGGTGACCGGAACTCTGGCAAAGGAGTGATTGAAAAAGCGCTCCGAGTTGCCTTGGGGCCTGAGTACGTCAGCACATACAATATCAAAGCATTCAGAGATACTCCCCATGCAAGTGATGCAGAATATGAACTGAAATGGGTGTATGGGCTGCGGTGGAGTCGTCTTGCGTTTTCGAATGAAAGCATTGGGAAAGGGCACAAGCTGGATGCAAACCTGATCAAGCAAGTTGTGTCAGGAGGTGACCCTATTCGTCTCAGGGTTCCCCATGGCATGCCATTCAGTATCACACCTCAATGTACCCTGGTGAACAACGCCAATGAAATGTCGGAAGTTTCAGCCAAGGATGCTTTGGAGACTTGTGTGGTGTTCATTGCAAGGCCAAATATGTGGACAAGAGAACTTTCACCTCAATGGCAGAGGAAGAACGGCCATCATTTTGGAGAGAAGGAGATCCCTCTTTGAAGCAAAGCTTGGAGACGGAAGAAATGGGAAACATCGTGTGGCATCTTTTGCTTCGTTACTATTCCAGGGAGCTTCCTGACCTTCCGGAAAGCATCCAGAATGAAGCTGATTTGATGATTCAGGAAGATGGCCAGGACATCGACTCTGTTATTGACAACATCTTTCAAATTACTGGCGACGAGTCTGACATTTCGACATCTGCCGACGTTGAGTCAGCATGGAAGACACTGGGACTACAGTTCTCTCTCACGAAGATGCGATCCAAACTCAGGCAATTCCATGATCCTGCACGAGGAAGATGTGTTAAGACTGCGTCCAGACGTGTGAATGGGATTAAGTGTCGAGTTTTGGTGGGAATCAAGCTCCGACAATCAACAAATGATGACTTTTTGTAAAAGATTGTACACATGAGGTGGATGGACTGTCAAAAGAGCACTGATTTCTGGGACAAACAGAAAGAGACCAACCACTTTCTCGTGCTAGATTGGAGAAATAGCTGAATGAAAAAGAAAAACATTGCATACACTAAGAACGATAGTTGCATTCTGCACAAATACATCTGATGAAAACACGCACATCAATTCTGCATTCCACGAGTTATATGTAAAAAGAACAGCCAAGGCTTAACGAAAAAGGAGCCTGCTCCAGACTGGTTTATCTTTTGCTTCCATCTGATTACTGGTACTGAGGATAAGCCATACTACACATATAGCACGGAATCTCTCAAAGACTTGGTCAAAGATGCCTGTCTGTGTCTCGCTTTGGATGCTTTGATGTGCACTCTGCTGAGACTTGGAGAATTCACTCCTCTTGGAATGCCATTCCAGTTCACTTCTCTCTGTTGATGCACCTTTTGCATTACGCACTCTTTCTCGTGCAACCAAAGTGGGATCAAGCACCTGAGGATAATGTGCATGCACGGTGCTCCATACGGCATGGCCAACCCCAGTTTCAAACCATCCTTTCAAGTCATCTGCACAATACATACACTCAGTATATTAACTCATGTCGACATTGACACCCTCACAGCTTTACAGAAGAAACAAACCGACAGTCAAGTCACTCGTACCAGAGACAAGGAGACCTAGGCGCTTGTATGCTTCCAGGTGGTTGTGCTGACATTGTTGTAGCGCTGATGCCAGAGGTGGTATTTTGCATGGGATCAGCGACAGGAGTGGGTCGTCGGAATGCACCAGTGATCTCCACGAATCTTCGTTGCCAGGTGTATCTTTCTGAGCAACGCCCTTGCAGGCAACGCGTGGTTGTTTGAGGGCAGAATAACAAGATGCTTGGGATACTGGAGGCACATTCCCACCCTGCTGGGCAGTCCAGTCCATCAGAGTGACCTCATCTACGTCATCCCCAAAACCCCCAATATCGAGAATGGAATCTTGTGAGTCCTCTGGCGGTACGACTGCATCTGGCCGTGGCAGCCTTGTCATGCTTGGACCTCCTTTTAGTACTGGCGCATCTGGACTGGAAGTGTTGGTGTCCCTGCCTGGATCTCGATCTTCTACATCAGACAGTATTTCAGCGACCATAGCGCCTTTGTGGAACGGATCACAGGCCTCGCCGATTGGTGCATCGGTATCGTCCTTGTTTGCTGGAATGCCATTCAACACATCACTTTGGTGTGCTTTAAAAGACTCCTTCAAACCTGGGGAGCCCACAATCTCCACAACCTCTGCAGCAAAGAGAACTCTTTCATGAACTAACATGAACTAACCTCAAAGTAGCGAAAAATTGCACGTACCATGCATTTGACCGCTCCTGTTCTGCCTGAGAGCTTTGACCAACAGCACATACTGCCCACCCTCAAACGTTGACATCTTCCTCCCGAGAGTGTGCTCAGCAGATTTGGCAACTCGTCTCAGGTGCTTCAGAGTCTTGGTGACAGGTTTCGGACGGTGGTAATCACGCTGGACAATCCTGTGTGTGTTTCCATCTTGATCGGGTTCGCTCATCATGCTTCAAGGGTCCACAAGTCTTGGTCTGCAGTGGAAGATCAACCCAGGTGTGAGCTCTGCTACCGCCACACGTGCGCCAACCCCAACGCGTGATCTTTAGCCCGTGACAACACATCATTTCACGTTTATATACAACTAATATTGAGCAAAATAAATAAATAAACACGTGTTTCTCTTCCGGGTCTTGTTCTGGCCCCCCACGAGCTGAGGGCCTAAAACAAGGCCACTTCTCTGTATGGCGTCGCGCTGTCGGTGCTGTCTATCTACTCGTGTGAACAAGCTAGTTCCTTGCTTCACGCTATATGTATTTTTTTTTTTTTATAGGGGATTATTACACAGTCGAGAAATATGACGAATATCTTCCAAATCATACAAGCCCCACAGGAGGAAATCCCTAAATAAAATGTTGAGGAATTTATAAAGGGATACAAAACCTCCCGACCTGTACATTGTCCATTGGACATACTCCTCTGTAGTGTTTTGTTTGAGCGAGTGTAGCATAGTGAATGAAACAGATTTCCTCGACCTTCCATATGACGACTGCTCCAGGTTGTGAAATTTTTACCATGGGTACCACTAAACCGTACAGGAGCAGTTGGGCCGTCATACTTCAGGCAAATCTGACTATAGTCTCTCTTGGAATGCTGATGTTTGTCCTGGAAGTGGCAAGCGCTTCCTTGTTCACTGCACGAGTGTCACTGATCTGTTTCTAGTCAGGGTCCATATCAGGGGTTTCTGTAACACCCAGCGATTGTTAGCAGGTTGCCATTTCAGGAATGGCAACTCTTTCATTGTTGGCGATGGTGGAGGGAAGCTGGCTTTCGTTGTTTCAGCAGTTCCCAGAAGTACTGCTCTGCTGTGTGGCTGGCCTTTCTGATGATATCCTGTGGCTGTGGTGGATGTTCTGTGGTGGAGTGGTGGAGGAGTCTGTAGGCTGTTTTACGGCCCACATCCAAAGCATTGATGGTAATAATACTAATCTCAGTCCATATGGCATCGTCCACATCCTTTGGAGATGTGTTGCTCCATATGTTGTGAAGAAGGAGTTGGAAATGGCTGTTTGTTCCAGCAAGCATGCTTTCTGGTTTGAGGAGGCTGTAGACATGTTTGGCAATAGGGCATTCTCGGGCATAATGGTCCATTGATGCCTTCGAATGTCCACATGCACAGTCCTTGCGCCTCTCCGCTGGGAGATGACTCACGAGGAGCCCTCCTGAGTTTATATGCCATATGATCGCCTTCCACGGGTTGGGCACCCGTGCTCTCCACCATTTTCTGATGTTTCCCAGCATCTTACCGAACCTGGGCCGTATCTCGCTCACAGTGTGTATCCAAGCAATCTGATTGTTGGTCGCTTGCTGCCATTTGACTGGGTCTGGCGAGTTGATGGTGATCAGGCGAGTGCCATCTTTCACCGTATACTTGTGGAGTGGCAACTGGTTTCCTTTGTAGCGATGCCAGCAGTAGTTCCACTGTCTTTCTTCTGTTGGATTCCTGAATACTGAGTTGATCAGCGAGTGCAATGAGATCTCGTTGTCCTCGCTGTATTCCATGAGAGCCGGGTGGACTCCCGGTAACTCACACGGCTGGGTGAGGAGCCTGAGAGCCATGATCTTTGTTGGCCTGTTGGTTCTTCTGTAGTGTGCTGTGGCATTCCATACCAGCGTGGACCAGACGGTGGTGGTGCCTAACACGAGAAGCTTGATGAGCCATTTATATTGACGGGCCTTGATATGTTCCCGAAAGGGGAGCATGCCCAGGCCGCCAAGATCGGCTCTAGACTGTATTGCTTCGTTTTTCCAGCATGGTGCATCTGGTGGTAAAAGCTTCCTTGCCATCTTATGGATGCCATCGACTATGGATGGCGGTGTATAGATAAATTCTGCAGCATAGAGTACTTTGGAGGTGACAAATTTGTTGAAGAGGTCAAATTTTGCAAAGATGGACAGTCCTGTCATACGCTTGATTTTATCCGTGAGCTGCTGGAGTTGGGACATTTTGCTTTGCCAATGGTATGTCGGAGCGTCAATTCCGCAGTGTAGTGTCACACCTAGGATTTTTGCTTCTGTTGTGACCTTGAAGTCATCGATCTGTTGCTTGTGATGCAGGGTCTTGAGGGCGCCTATGGGCAAGAGTTTGGTCTTCTCCTTGTTCAAGTGCTGCCCTGTTGCCTCAGCGAACAGCGCCATAATCTGTTTAAAGCGCGGGATCTGATCTTCTTCGAGAATGAGTTTGCTGTCGTCAGCAAACTGGAAAAGGCATAGCTTCAAGGCTGTATCTGACTGTGTTGGGTCTGTCTGGAGTGGACATGGTATTGTTATGCCCAGTTCTGAGTGTTGTACCAGGCGAGCTAGCATAAATCCAATTAACAGGTAGAGTAGTGGGGACGCTGGGCATCCCTGTCTCAGCCCTGCATGAAATTGTCTGTAGTCTGAAAAGCAATGGTTTGCATATACCTTACTGGTTGTCTCCTGGAGCATGAGTTGAATCCATCTCACCAGGTAGTCTGGCATCTGGAGTGTATGGCATATCTGAAACAGAAAGCTTCTATCAATCGTGTCATAGGCTTTGCGAAAGTCGCATAGGGCGATCAATGCTTCTCTGTTGTCTCTGTGTAGGAGTAGGGGATGGTCTGTACTGCCCATATGTTTTCTGCTGACTGTCTTCCAGGCAGGAAGGCTGTCTGCGTTGCTGGAATCAAGTTCTGGAGGCTCAAAGTCATTCTCTCCTTCAGGATAAACCCGAAGATTCTGTAGTCCACATTGAGTAGGGTGATGGGTCTATAATTGGTGGGATCTGTCAGGGTTCCTCCCTTTTCAATGGCTCTGATCGTGCCATGATGAAATTTGGCTGGCATCTCGTTCCTTGCGATGATGGCGGAAAATAGTGTGGCCAAGATCGGACACATCCATTTGCTAAACTTTCTGTAGTGGATAATCTGCAACCCATCATCTCCAGGACAGGAGTTGCGGATTTTCCTGATGGCTTTGGCGACTTCCTGTGAGCTGATTGTCTCTGAGGGGTTACAAAAGGTCGGGAAGACAGTGCGATCTTCCTCCGCAATCAAATCGATCAGTTCCTGCTGGGCTTCCTGATTTGTTTGCGGAGGCTTTGATACCTCTGCAATCGTGTTGGCAAGGCAATTTGCGATGCCTTTGGGACTGGTATAAGTATACCGTGACTTTGGGTCAGTCAGCTTCCAATGCAGTTGCTCCCCTTGGGTCTCATCAGCAGCTGATAAGAGAGTTTATCCATTGCGTCATTTGGAATACACGTGTGTGAATCCGATCGATTTGCCTGTTGCCCTTGCTGCAGCTGTCGTTTGCAATCTTTGATGTGTCGGTCAATGCCCTGTTCCTCGGCTTGATGTAAAGCCAGCTTCAGTGCTTCAATTGCTTGGTTCGAGGCCTGGTTCCATATTTTCCCCAGTTGGCGTTTAATATGTGGATACTGCTCGAGTATCATCCGATGTCTGTCAGTGTCCGGCAGAGACCCTTGGGTTTCCTCCGAGAGCCAAACACCACCCTGGAATGAGGAGAGGAAAGCCTCGAATGCGTTCCTCGCCTCCTTCATTGCAAGTGGGTGGCATTTTGCTGCGGTTTTAATCCTTTTCATGTATTCTTTCTGCACGGGTGCAGCATCTTTATGGGGCAATTTCCCGATGATGCTCATGATGACTGGCTTATGGTCTGATACTATTCCGTAGCTGTGGATCTCTATCGTTTTGATAGGTTGTGTGATATATCTGGTCATGTCTGACGAGGCATAGAAGCGGTCCAGGCGGCTATGAATAGTTCCTTCCATGGTTCCATGGTGTTGTGTGTACATGTGTTTCTGTCTCAGTGTCTCCTGTTGGCATTCTGTGATCGAGTTCCCTACAGTTTCTTTCCAGTACCTGATGAGGTATTGTTCTTGTTTGTTGTTGATTCTCTTTGTGGAGGTGGTATCCAGTGTCTGGTCTTCAACAAAATTCCAGTCTCCAGCATAAATGATTCCCTGTGTTCTCTGTGTATCTTTCTTGATGTGGTTGATCAGAGCCGTGCTGATCGTCCAGTGGTTGGAGGTGGAGGTGGTAGGCATATACACATTTCCTATTCTTAGTTTATGTCCCGACCAGTCCAGTGAAAGACTGATCATGCGGCCCATGCCTTTCCTTGTCACTGTGCTGGGGTGGAGGTGAATTGGTGCTCTGCCTTGCCGATAGGTTCGGATCCAAATTGCTGTACCTCGAGCTCTGCCGTGTTGGCGATCATTGTGCCAAAATGTTTTCCATTCTGCTTGTGTGTTTCTATCGAGTAGGTCTGTAAAGTTGTGTTCGTCTGTGTTTCCTTTGAGATGGGTTTCCTGTATCAGGGCAATATCAATCCTGTGATCTTCTAACAGCTTCATCATGGCACTGTATTTGTTTGGGGTCAAGCCTCTTACGTTGAATGTCATGAAGTTCAAGCCGTTCATCATCATGGATAATGATTTACTTGCGGATGGCATGCGCCTTCTTCTGAGGCGATGCCGTTGGTGAGGGGCCTGTGGCTAGCTTCTTTTTTGGTGAGCCTTGCTGCTCCCTCTTTTTGGTCGAGGCTCTTGTGATCCTCCTCTGGCTCTCCTCCCCTATCAGGTCCTGCAGATTGTTGTGTGCTTCTTCAGAGTTGCCCAGGCCTGACGTCGCTGTGTTGCTCGCCACAGTGCGTGTCTCTGCAGACACCACATCCTCTGAGTCCTCTGTGTTGCCGGCTTCCCTTGGTCCCTCTTCCCTCTGTGTCATTTTATCTAGGGATTTCCTCCTGTGGGGCTTGTATGATTTGGAAGATATTCGTCATATTTCTCGACTGTTTAATAATCCCCTATAAAAAAAAAAACATTCTCGCGGGCCCCTTATTGACGTGAGTCTCATGACATTTGAATCGACCTAGTGATGTTTGGATGGAAAGGGCGGATGGACCGCCCTTTCAGTAGGCCAGGTTTGTCCAAGCCCTGAGTTGGGAACAAGCATGTAGTGACAATCTTGTGGCGAGACTGAAACCTTATATGGTCCTTAATATGTATTTCCAAGCGTTCTTGATTTCTTTGGCCCCCATGGTAATTCACAAGATCCTTGGAAGTCCTTTGCATTATAGCAGTGTAGACTGATCACTGGTTCAACTGACATTGCATAAATGCAGTTCTCCATACACCGACGGAGTTTTATTTGCTATTTGTCATTGCCTGATATCGATACAAACCTCCCAAATTCGTGATTTGGCTGAGCAGACCTGCGTTTCCATTCTTGGAATCACATCCCCTGTAGCAGAGAGCTACGTCCCTGTGGGAGGAGATCTCTTGTCAACATCTAGGGAGATGAGATCCCTAGGAGAGATCTGGTCATCATGGTCAATTTCATATACTGAGAAGATTTATTCTCATGTGGCAACCTCTAATTCAAACTATCCTGTGAAAGAAGAGATAATCTTCTGTACATTGGTTGGATGAAGCGCTGCATCTACATTGATTCTGTCTAGAATCAGAACACACACCAATCTCGATGGCATGCTTGATCTTCATGATCAAACGTCACAGCTCGAGAGAACCACATTGATTCTACTGCTCTGAGGTTTGTATCGGTGCCCCTGTGCCAACAAAGAGCAGCTATATCGGCCATCAATCCTCACGTTCACAATCGCATGTACATATGAGCCTTGGGCTAATGCATCGCGCATCATGGCCACAACAGCACCGTATTGAGAGCCATAAGAAAGCAGCATTGCAGCATCTGGTCTTTATGACATTTGCGCATGGAAGCGTCACGATAAATGACATTCAGGAGCAAATATGCACCAAAACATAGCAGATTGCTGTAGATTATGCTTCCACCCGGGCGATGGAACCTGGGGCAGTTAGCCTTAAGGCTCAAGCTTGAGCAGTAACAGCCTTAGCCCAAACTCAGGTGTCATGAATCGACGAATTTCGCCTATGAACATGCCAATTTGACCGGACGGTTGGACACTCTCTATCTATGAATAACAGCATCCCATCACAGGCTGATGTTGACCGGGAACATTACAATTCGCGTGTAGCACTATATGCTACCCTGAGCTGCCCTTTGATACGCGTCAGGCATCGACAGAAAATCCAGCAATTCATTTCTTCTGGAATATCAAAGCACTATAGGTGAATTGACAACCAATACCCTGGCACAGATAGCAAGCAGAGGTGCGCACGGACATTCGACAGTTAATGGTTGGACCCATCTGGTCGCTTTGCGGCCATGCACTTACAGAAAGGATGGCTGTCCCCTTGATTTTGGGTCGCTGATTCCGTCGCGTACAGGGCATTATATATTCCCGCTCGTATATATTATTGATCATTGTTACAAATAGAGTATCTCGTGAAAATTTGACGCCAAATGGTTCGCGCAACCGGGAGTTCGCCTCTCGGAGGGATGTGCAGATGCGCTTGAAACTGAGCGTCCAAAAGTTATGTTTGACGCGTAAAGACGCCGTTCCCTGGACACAATATGAACTTTTAAGTATTAATGCAACTTTTTAGAGCGGCGGGAGTGCGTGAAATGGCTCCACTGCGCTGGATCAAATCTCGATCAAAAGAACGTGCTAACTGGCAGGTCGGGGAATTTTGGAAAATTTTCGCAGCCGGGTTGTACTTAATATATCTAATTACGACAGTTCGTTGCTCGCCCCCTCCGGGGCTGCTCGATTTTTTAATTCTTTTTACACGATACTTTACAATTCGATTTATTCATTGCTTTTCCACCAATGATCACCCCTTGTTGTGCCACTGTAGGCACTGGGGCGACCATTGGGGAAAAACCGTTAACCGTCTGTTGCCAGACGGCGAGTCCTCTCCATTCCACGTCTATTCACACCTGCACCACATATAATTGTCAGTTCTTACCTTTATTAATTGTTTGGCGACGTGATTGGAGGGACTCTATACCTGCAGGCACATATACAAGGGTGGTCGTTAGTGATGGAAGGTCGTTGGTCACGCTGCGAGCGAGCCGCTCTGCTACGAATTTGGAACTTACATTAGTGTATATTGTTTATTTATTGATACTGTATCATTCTGAGGCTGTATGGGCAGTGCTAAATATTCACTTGGAAAAAACTATACCCGTCCAACCCAACCGCACGGCTCACTTGTGCATCTCCGGGGTGCCATGATGTGGGTCAATTCTCTTTGTCTTGTGCATCCTCGAGAGGCCTCCGTCGCCTGGATGTCCCTGTGATATATGTTTTAGCGTATTCGTTGCCACAATCCTGCGTTCGGCGCTGCTTCGCACCACGCTTTGCCCCTGGACGTCTGCTCTTCAGTTGCTCCACCTCCTTCTGGAGTTCGGCCAACTGTTTCTTGAGGATATCCCTTTCTGCCTTGGCGTCATCCTCTGACTTATCTTTCTTGGAAAGCAGTTTCTTCAACCGCTTGTTCTCCTCGTGTACATGTTTGACACTGTCGAGTGCTTGCTTGTGTATTTGTTCAGACATGAGAGCTTTAGCCTTCCCGTCGAATTCAGGATGTTCCTCTCTGACTTTGTCAAGATCGTCGATGATAAGCGAATTCATCTCATTTCCAGAATTTTTCGTGGCCCCTGTAAAGATGAAGGAATACTTGTCTGGAGAATACCACGCAGGGAGCTTCTGTACCACGAAGGGTCTCAGATGCTGCAAGTGCTCTTGGGTGGAAAACCTCTTGTCGCCTTCTGCCGCATGGTTCAGTCCATCTAGATACTCTCCGATGCAATCGATAAGATATCTTCCAAATTGAAGGTACCAGTGACGATCTGCATCCATGTTTTTCCGGACACCGTCTCTGACATGTCTGTTGTGATTATTCCGGTGATTTGAGCTGAGGTATGTCATGAGTCTATCTGCTGTGTATGATCTCGAAACCCTGGACAATTCTCCGCATTCCAGCACAACTTTTTCTTTGCATAACTCGAAAAGGATCTCATGTGCCTTGGGCATACCTTTTTTCTTGGACAGGTATGCTCGACACTGCTCAAAGTCATTATTCACAGGAGACCTGGCCCAGTACTTCATGCATGCCTCGCGAGCGTGTTTCTCTAGATGCGTATCCTCAACAAACATCATTTCTGAACTGTCTCCGATCGAGACATCGCCTCCCTCATCAACATCTAAGGGAAAAGAGTTGGCAACTTCAGGGGGAGGGCTTGCCTCCAACCACCACAAGATGTCCTCCATTTCCGGGGCCAGGTAATCCAGATCCACTCGTATTCCCGAGCAATCCTCAGCTTCGATAACAATCTCATTCTGTATTCCCTCCTTCTCTCGAAACGACGCGATTTGCTTGAAATAGTCGTCTCCGGGTGCTGCTGACCCGGATGTTTGAATTTCTAGACAGGGACCTTTTCCCGATTTGGGTTTGATTCGAATCATCGAGACCTTATTTTGGATATACTTTATATATTCTGCTGGTCCAGAGGGCGAATGGAACCAAAGTGCAGCTCGTCCGCAACATGAGGAATTCAAAATGCCATACCAATCATTGAATGCATCTGCAAACCATCGTGCGAGAGCGACTCCTATCGATTTGCCAACATATCATCACGGCTCATGTACAATAAAATAATGGTTTTTTGGTTCAATCTCCAATGAATCGTGATACGGAGCAAAGTACCTCCCAGGGAGGGAGAAGGTCAAAGAGGAGGAGAACTGGAACAAAAAAGGTAGCAAAACTGTGGACCGACTTTCATCAGTCTTGCATTCATCTGGAGCGTGAATGTCGACCATCCATAATTCGATTCGATCGAGAATCTAGGCAGGTGTTGTGCCGAGTGCAGTGCCCGTATGGGAAGTCTTGTGGCTATCATGGGAAGCCTCACATCTATGAGAGGATGTGCCTCAATCAGCCGGGAGACCTAGATCGACGGAAATTGCTCCAGCACATACGAAATAAGCATCCAGAGATTGCCTTGAAGTTCGATGTGGCGGTGACGGATGAGTGCCACCCAAGGAGTCTTGAAGATGGTGCTGCCACAATCCAACTCGATCGACAAGTGTCCACTACTCTCCTCCCTTATGACCGAGACGAAACTCTACCAATTCGCTCCTGTGAAGATTTTGATGAAGCAGTGGAATCATCCGATGAGGGCAGCGTGTGCACCGAGGTGAGGAGACACATGTCATGCTTCCTGATTCTGGTTCTTGTTGTTCTGAAGAGTGAAAGCTATCTTCCTGCAGGACCTTGAAGACAGCGACGCTTCGAGTGATGAGCATGAGCCAAATGGCGAGAATGTACCTAGTGAACGCTTTCGGTGCACTCAGGGGTCGCATTTCCAAACCTTTCTAATGGCAGTGTTGGGGAAGGAACGTGGCGAGGGGCTGGATCAGCCACAAGAGGATGAAGACGAGGAAGATGAGGCACCCTGCACTTTGCTTCAGCTCACATCTGCGCTCCTCGAAATAGAGTTAAAGCATGCTGTATCAAAAGAGCTCATGCAGGATATCTTGAGCGTAGTTCGGATGGGGAGGAGCAACCATGACAGGATGATCATTCCACCATCCATCCACCTTCTGAGGAAGGCCATGGATGTTCCAGACCTTCAGACTGTCGAATACCATAAGTGTCCCTGCGGATACATCTACGACAACGTCGTCCCGTTCAAAGATAGGGACATGCGTGAAGAATGTGGAGCAGGGTGTGGTAGGAAGAGGTTCACGGCCGACAGGGGTGGGAGCCCAAGACCCATGCAGCACTTTTATTACTTTGGGGTGCAAGACTGTATGCAGAGTCTGTTCGCTTCGCGCAAATTTCGAGAATCAAGAAACAAAAGCATCGAAAGCGGTCGCGCAGGAAACACGGTGTACACATCCGAGTGGTTCAAATGGATCAAGGAGAGGGAAAGCACAGCAGGCGACGACACAACTAGTATCTGGTCGATCGGCGTGGATGGATCCCAGCCTTTTGGAAGGAAAGCACATTCTTGTACTCTGATTGTATTAAAGTGTGAAGATATGGACCCTGAAGGCCGATATCTCAGCTGCAACACGAGATTGTTGGGAATTATCCCAGGCCCAAAAGAACCCAAAAACCTCAACCCCTTCTTATGTTTTATTGGTGAAGAGTTTGAGCGCCTCCGCTCATCTCCCATGGAATATCAGTATGATGAACTGGAAGAAGATGGTCATGTGGTGAGACATACTGGAGTTCATCGACCCATACTGGGATTCATTCATGCAGATGCCAAGGCCAGAGAAAAGATCCACATGTGCGCTCCAGGGAACGCCATCAAAGGGTGCTACTTTTGCTGGCAGCGGGCCTCAGAAGCCATAACTAGCAAAAACGGCAAATCATATAAGAGAAGGCTACTCACAGGCTACGAGGAGGAGGATCCTGTCACACATATCAATGGAATCACCAACGAAGAGTTCCAGTTGTCCCGCTGTGATGATGATGCAATTCAGCAGCAGTCCGCGATCGGACACGCTGACCTGGAACATATATTAAATATTATGAAAACTGTGATGCCCCATGGCATATACGACGGATCGAGCACGCAAGAATGGCAGGATCGGCTTGGGATTCATGACTATGCAAAAGTGTTTCATGCCGTGCCTACTTTGCACGTCAAGCACGGGATACCAGCTCCTCTATACCATCTGATTCTCTTAGGAATAACAAAAAACTTTATCAAATATTTGTGGGATGGCCACGGCAACAAGAAAACCAGTGATCCCGACAGCAGGAGTATGAGAGTCTACAGCAAGAAGACTGTCAAGAAATTGGAGAGAGGAATTACTCTGAACAACTCGTTCAATCGTCCATACTCGCCATTAGAGCACTGCTACTCTTGGATTTGCGAGGAAGTCAAAGTTTTCGTAGAAGTACATTCATGTGCCCTGTTCAACGAGGAGGTGACGGGTGTTTCTGTGCTCACACCCAAGGGCATGGAAGGTTGGGCACATTTGAGGCAGTTTGTCATGCATCACCTGAGCCACGCTGAAGCCGGCCGGCTCGAGCCATCTCAAGCCCTCTGGCATCTACACCAGTTCTCGAGGATATGTCAGGAAGAGAAGGCATACGAATTGCTGACGCCCAACCTCCATACAGCCAACTGCCTCCTGCATCACCAGGAGGCCTTTGTGGGCCCACTGCACCAGTTGTCAGAGCTGTGGGTCGAACGGGCTATGCGGGCCGTCTCCTCGACGAGTTGTATCAATACGCCCGAGGCAACATTAGCAAAACGGTATCTTATCAGATCGGCATTGGAGAAAGCCAAGCACAAGTTAGGGCCAGCCGACCAGAGTGCCATCCCAGTGTATGCCCCGAAGCAACACCGAACGGCTTCGGGCACCATGTACGACGCCCATCCAAGCACCACGTATGCTCTTCAAGGGAAAGGAGTAGAGCGAAGTACGACGAAATGCATCGAGGCTCGAGATGCTGCGAAGCAGCAGAAGGATAAGCTGAGGGAGTCCATCGAGAAGAAGAAGTTGAATCTCATCAGGGAGTTTCACACAAAGCACCAGGACGAGAGACCGAGGGAGCCGCAGAGAGATATCAAATTGTACAGTCATTTTTCTTGCAACGTCTTGGTAGATGGCAAAGGCTGTTGTGTGAAAACATTCTATGACAGGCGTGATACAAAGAGGCGGTCACACTTTGTCTTGCTGAGGGACAAGGATTCTGAGGCTCACCATGTTGGGGTGGTGTATGAATTTGTCCGCGTATTCAGTCCCCGGAAGCCAGATGAAGTGGAACGATACGCGATTTGTGGGATATATGAGACGGAAAAGATGGATTACCATGGAACCACTGTGTACATGGTGAAGGAGTTCACAGGAGAGAGGCTGTGGAGGCATGACGAACGTGTGTTCAGCGTACCGATCGACGATATCGTCTGCCAAGTTTCTAGTTTTCAAATGTCAAAAGATGGTTGGGAGGGAGAATGGCCCCACTACAAGCTTGTGGAGGACGGCCACAAGAAAGAAATGGACAAAATGCTTGCCTTCTTCCCAACCCGAGGTTCCACCTTCGCAGCAGCGGACAGTGTCGATATCGAATGACAATAAACGGATAAAGTATAAATAATTTCCAAGTAACAGCAGTGAATCGAGGCTATTGTGGAAGATCTGGGTGCCTTGTGATCGACACCAGAAGTTCCTTAATTAGTATCACAGGCGGTCGACCTGACTTCAGAAAATTTTCACACAAGCCATTTTACACAGGGCCCCATAACTTTTCGAATATCGCACCAAATTTCCTCATTTTTGTTTCAATAGACATATTTTCTTACCCTCTATTCGATGGCGTCATCGAAATAATAAAATACGCCCCTCAGAGAATTTTGGGATTTAAGGAGGCCACCATCCTTTCTGTAAGTGATGTCTAGCCACCCGGGCGTGCCATTCACCCCTATAATGTGTATCTTAATCTTTTGTATTTAATGTACTGTCCCGATGGTACTCGGTGTGCAACATATAAGTGCACGCACGCTTTTTGTACCGATTTTTTCACTAATTCGTCGCTCACGAACGCCACGTCCCAAGGCACTTCTTGGCTTCCCTGTTCCAGTCTTATAATGTATTAATATTGAGTTTTATGTACACAGTGTAATTTATCCTGCTGCAGGGAAGCGGGAATCGCGTTTGTGGTTACAGCTATATAAAGTTTTTCCCCCCTATAGGCCCGTAAAAATATTTTTCGACTGTGTGATAATCCCCTATAAAAAACATTTAACTGGCTCAATAAGCACCTAACATCTTTATTATGACCTATATTTCGACAGTTTCTTAAAAATCCCCGCCCGCCCGCCCGCCCGCCCGCGCGTTTCTACAGAATCTGCTCGACGCGTACAGGAAGATTAATTCTCGACGGCCTAATAATCCCCTGTTAAAAAAAAAAAATCGATGTGCTCCGGAGCACACCTTAAGGTGTGTCAGAATTTGGCCTTCTTGTATGTGCCCTTTTCTCTAATCCTGCTTTACTTGGGGATATCCCCAATTTACGCATCGATGCGTAAAATTAATTTTGAGAAAAGGGTATTTAGAACGGGAGTATCTCAGCCTGGTCAGCGGATATACGTAGCTATCACCGGTTTATGGGGGGAGCCTGAATGGAACAAATCAAGATGGGGGTATCTGCTGGATCAAATCAGTAGCTATGCGAATGTTTCCTGCTCTGGATTTCGTGTGGACATTGCCCTAGTAACTTATGAGGGTCTTGAGGGAGCAGCAGATAATATTACTGCTATTTTGACATCTCCACACAGATCATTTGGGAAATTGTCGAGTTTAGCATGCGATATTGATTTCCCAACTCAGCTGAATATTAAAGACGAAAGTTTTCCACGTCAAGCACTCTCGGGGAAGAACTTTGGAACTGCAGGAACATTGCAGTTTCAGCACCGAAAACTGTTCAGCATTAATGCCAGACATTATGATCTGTTTATCTCACAAGAAGATGATGCCCATGTCAAGCTACACCATGTGATATATTTCAACAAATGGCGACGGTATCTAAGGGCCACTGCTATGTACCCGGGATTCGGTGATTTTGAGGGAATACCCAGTAGGCTCATGAGTAATATCTCCATCACGCCCCATTCGCGATTGAACGACTTATACCATCGAGATCAAGTAATAAACTTTGTTGGCTACAGAAGTAAGTATTTCGATGTGATCAAATATGATGGCACACTCTTCCTACATTTCCAAGAGAATTTCATGGGTAGGATGTACATGATTGATAGAGAAACACTTGTGGAACTAACAGATCAGGATCCAGCCTGGGATCTAGAGATTGACGATAATGTGGGAGAATTCAATCCATATTATGGTTCAACACTTTGGATGGAAAAATTTTTTAGGATTGTTGTTCCTGCAGCTGAATATTTTTGTTCTCTCGTCCATCATGCACCAAATAAATACCTAGGAATAAATATAGACTTGGAGACTAAGAATGGGAGGATGAGTAAATACCACGTGCCCATCCTTGAACTTGAGATGGAGCAGGTTTTGCAAGCCTCGCTAGACAAGGATTTGACCGGTACTGTACCCCAGGACCGCTTCCAGTCCGTAAATATTGTGAGAAATATACCATGTTATCCTTTCCAACGTTTTAAGGTCGCCGCAGAGAAATCTATCATCAGGTCAGTGGGTGTTAATATGTCCATTGAGTGTATTTAGAGCTCTCTAAGAGCATAAAATCTGCTAAGCAGCAAATGGAAATGTGGAGCGATGTCGGACGGGAGGGCAAATACGAATCCAAGCCACGAATGATTTTCGTTTTCTTAAATATGGTTATTTTTTATTTTTTTGGAGTCTTGCTGTTATAGTAAATCCGTTTGCTCCAGCAGATCTATTTGTACTGCATGTGGAGTTCCAGGGTATGCCAAATCAGCAACTGAATCTGTCTTTGATTGTAATTGTCTAACCTCCCATACAGTCTTCATAGAAAGTGATATTCAACGAAAACTATTTGTCTGTCATGTGTGAGTGTAACTCGGCACTAAAGCGTTTGGAAGAATCATCCTCAAGGTCCATCAAACACAATGGCCAGAATGCCCAAAACATTCTTGTCGGCCCCTTATTGACACAAGTCCCATAACATTTCAATCAACATATGTTGTATGCATACTGATATTCGGATCGAAAGGAGGCATCAGGCCATCAATTACAGACCCATCACCTTGCTCAACACGGATCATTGAATTTTTACTCAGATATCTATTCCGAAATTGAAAGGACGGTTGCAGCGGTTGATCAGACCCACACAGACAGCCTTTCTGCTAGGACGGAGCCCTATGTTCAAAGTGTAGCCTCTCCAACTCATTCCACAGCACTTGCAAACCTGAAACCTTTTCCTTGCCAGGCTTGCACCCAGGCCCTTTGAGGTATGGAAGAGGTCTTATTCAAGACCCCGAGCTAAATCACCGGTCGCTTAAAATATCCGACCGGCCAAACACGGTCCAAAATCTACATGTTTTCTAACCCTAATACCCTAATCCCCCGGCCCCCTACCCGACCCTACCCGGTCCCTGGACCATTTGATGGGAAATCCCTAAACTACAGGGGGTCTTAAATAAGGCCTCTTCTCTGTATGGGCCCTTTCGGGGCCCGGTTTGCATTCGATTGCTCTATGTCACGTGTGTAATTGATACAGTAAAAATTTTAAATTTCGTTTAACGAACCTAATAGGTTTTTATTTTATTTTCCAGTCTTTAGAGTTGGGCGATAGCGTGGTCCGGAATTTACACGCTATCGACCGATCGCTTGATTTTGTCAATAGCATCGGTCAAATGGACATTTGATAGGAGATTATAGATTAGATCGATAGCGTGTGACGCTATCGCCAAGCTATCGCCACGAAATATGGCGTTGCATTAGCTTTTCATTGAATGTTAAGTTCTTATACCATAATAATGATAGTTTGGTGTGTCCTGATCGAAGTTCCAGCAACGATAGACCAGATATACAGCACGGGAGAGTCCATATCACTTCAGTCATCCCCACGTTGACTGCCACCTACTGGACGAGTTTTTGGGCTTGATGAGGCATTCTGAGAGACCAGAGAGGCTTTTCTAGAGACTTACTGTCACCGGCAGCATTCTGATAGTCTTCTTATATGGAAATAGTGGGACATGGAAATTCAGTGCACATGCCATATTTGGTCCTCTGATACCATCCCATCAAAAGAACTTTTTGCACTCACAGAAAATGTGGTGGCCTCCTTAAATCCCAAATTTTCCTGAGGAGCGTATTTTATTATTTCGACCGGTTCACCGGAAAGATGGTAAGAAAATATGTCTATTGAAACGAAAATGGGGAGATTTGGTGCGATATTCGAAAAGTTATGGGCCTCTGAGTAAATTGGGTTGTGTGAAAATTTTGAGAAGCCTGGACGTCGACCTGTGGTACTTATTAAGGAAATTCCGGAGGCCACCACAAGGCACCGATTCTTGCATAATAGCCACGATTCAACGCTGTCTGTCGCAGACTTTCAATATCATAGGGTATATATCGATATGTTCCCGTTCTTGTAGAATCATACCCCAAACACCATCTTTCCTCCTAATGACACTTTGCCCACATTCATACGAAGGACGACCCTCACGCATAGGTCTTCTCTGCCAGGGATACTCACTCAAATTTTGAGGATTTAAATATTCTTTTTCAATACTGCATCGATCCCTCGGAATCGTATGCTGCATATAATGGTCTGAAAGAACTTGGATGCCAGTGTGAGTCAAAACCTGCTCTTCTTCTTTGCTCAAAGAAACAAGGAAGAACTCGCAGACAGGTACGCCTCGATCAAGTGTATTCATGTCAGGGTCTTTGAGGACGAAAATACACATCCCAACAAGGTCTGCAACGTCATCGTCAAACAACAAGCTCGGCATATCTTGCTTCATCACTAACAGGTGGAATTGCATTAAGTCCTTGGCATACTTGGGCACTGACTTCGGCATGGTTGCGGGCTCATCAACCTCATATATATTCAATATACAAGGAAACGAAATCACACTGGAAGGCAGCGATAAAGCAGATGGGCACGCGACAATATATGGCCTGGTACGCAGCGGCCAGAACCCGTTATTGAAGACCAGATTTTCGCGCAGGTCTTCGTCGCGCGGTATGTCTTCGCCGCCAAACGCATAGCATATTCTTTTCAAGTAGATGATATTGGCATCGTGAAACGTCTGAATTGGAAGACGCAGTCGTCCCTGTCTCCTCAAGGACGTGTAATATCGCTCCCCAGATATCTCATACAGCTTCCCTGCCTCAACCCGTGCTCCGAGAGCCTGGTCGAAGGCATCAGTCCCGCGGCGCAGGTCCCAAAAGTCCTTTTCACATTTCTGTGAATCAAAGGGTATGATATCTAGACTTTGAAGCACTCTGCCCTGCTCCTGAGTCCACAGTGGTGGAGAGTCCTGGTCGCCCATGAGTCCCGTGAAGCGTTGCCACCAGTGCGACTCTGGCGATTGATTGCCTTTATATCGCCCTTACAATTAAAAAATATCTATTGCTTACTATCGATCATATGAAGGAGCCACACAGGCTCCGGGCAGCCCCCTGATCCACCAACACCTCTGGAAGCTCCCGATGGACAATACGTGGAAGGAGCCGTTCTGGCATGCGTCCATGGGCGGCTTCATCCGCTCGTCAGGGTCGAAGCCATGCGCATGTGGCATGTGCGAGACACCTGACATCCTTCACCACTTCAAGCACTGCCCTGTGGCAGCAGCCGTGTACGGCCAGCTGTCGGGCGAGTCCATCCATGCAGAAAAAGTGCAGTTCCTCGTATGGACAGGAACACCTCCCCAGCATGTGCCAAAAAGCATATGGCTCTTCATCTGCGTCAGCGCGGTGTATGCCATTGACAGAGGCAGACGCTACATGTACAAATTGAAGTACCATACAGAGGGCCCAGTCCCCCAAACAGATACCATTGTCAGCAAAGGAAAGAGCATCGCCGTTCAGACCTTCTGGAACCTCCTCCATCTCCACGCCAAGAACATGCCTCAAGGCAAGCCAGAGCACGCCACCCTCCCAATTATAGCCTGGAACACCAACACCAACAGCTGGTTCCCCAAACCACCACCAGGGGTGCAACTTGTAGGAAGCATCCATTAGCCAATAGGTAGCTATTCAAACATTCGCCCAGTGATGGAATAAGAAGCATGGCCCAGAGGTCCATGGGCTGCCAGTGGGCAAAATCTTCCCAGTGCCTCCACAACACACTTCCAGGCTTGCCTCGTCGTGTGTGGATTCCACTTCTTCCCTTTCATCACTGAGAACGAATGGTTTGAATCAATTGTTTGCAATCCATCAATTATTACACCTTGGCCTAAACGAGGTGATGGTAGTGAGGATGAGTAAAGGCTCTTTCAAGAGAATCGAGCCCCTCAATCCGAATTTGAGGATTGTGCTCATCTTTCACTATGCATCACCACCGGGCATGTAAGACTGGAAAATAAAAAACATTACATGTATATAAACAATAATTGATCAAAGATCGTAGTGTTTCTGAACATAACGAGAAGCTCATACTCCTCATCGAGAGGCAACCTGCGACGATGGCCACGGCTGTCGCCAACCTCCAGAACTTTATGGAGGCTCTGCGAGAAGCAGAAAAAGCAACAAAGTCAGCAAGAGTGACTTTCACCACCACCCTGCAGTGCGAGAATGGAGAACCGGAACGTTCGTACATTCAAAATTTGAAATTGCGAATCGACCGATCCATCATCTTGCACCTCGAACAAGGGTTGCAAGCCTACGGAAATCAACCTTTATTGCAAGATAACATTGAAGATCCCCACAAGATGATGTTCACGGAGGAGAAGATCGGCCACCACTATGCCACCAAAACAAAGACACTGAGGATTTTCTGGAATATGTGGGTGCTGCGGGAATTTCAGCCACATTTCGGAAATATCGTCAATGACGGGTCCTGGATGTTCTTTGAACATGAAGACAAACAGTTCCCGGTGACTGTACAGTATGAAACTCAGACACAGACGCAACAAGCCATCTTACGGGGTGTCCCAACTCGACACCGGAGCTGCTTCAACAGTTCTTGGGAAGTATCATGCAACACTTGGCAAACAAAGGTAACATCTCGAAAGAAGCGGAGATAATGACATGCGCACCTCGCAGCCATACGAGGAACGCCGGAGAAATGCCAGAATACCTCCATGCAACAGAATGGCTCATCACCTACAAGGACAACAGGCCAGGACAGAATGGCACCATCCCAGTGGGCCCAACAGGACCTGCACTGGAGTGGCAGGTACTCAGACCCCGCCGCCCACATGTCTCATTGGACACAGTACCAACCCTGGCCAACTACCCAGTGAGAGAAGTACAGTATGCCGCCATAGTGGAGAACAACGAAATCCAAACCGACGATTTCGTGAACATCACAAGCGAGGAATTCGCAGCCCAAGTAAACCAGACACAAGAAGCACACACAGAAACACAGGACACATCAGCACCCCAGCCAGCACAACAGATGGAGGAGGACCAACAGGAGGCACCCAACACCGAAGAACACGACAACCTTGTCGACCCACAGCACACCGCCGCCAACCAACAGGATGGAACGAATGAAGCTTATGACACAGAGGGAAGAGGGACCAAGGGAAGCCGGCAACACAGAGGACTCAGAGGATGTGGTGTCTGCAGAGACACGCACTGTGGCGAGCAACACAGCGACGTCAGGCCTGGACAACTCTGAAGAAGCACACAACAATCTGCAGGACCTGATAGGGGAGGAGAGCCAGAGGAGGATCACAAGAGCCTCGACCAAAAAGAGGGAGCAGCAAGGCTCACCAAAAAAAGCTAGCCACAGGCCCCTCACCAACGGCATCGCCTCAGAAGAAGGCGCATGCCATCCGCAAGTAAATCATTATCCATGATGATGAACGGCTTGAACTTCATAACATTCAACGTAAGAGGCTTGACCCCAAACAAATACAGTGCCATGATGAAGCTGTTAGAAGATCACAGGATTGATATTGCCCTGATACAGGAAACCCATCTCAAAGGAAACACAGACGAACACAACTTTACAGACCTACTCGATAGAAACACACAAGCAGAATGGAAAACATTTTGGCACAATGATCGCCAACACGGCAGAGCTCGAGGTACAGCAATTTGGATCCGAACCTATCGGCAAGGCAGAGCACCAATTCACCTCCACCCCAGCACAGTGACAAGGAAAGGCATGGGCCGCATGATCAGTCTTTCACTGGACTGGTCGGGACATAAACTAAGAATAGGAAATGTGTATATGCCTACCACCTCCACCTCCAACCACTGGACGATCAGCACGGCTCTGATCAACCACATCAAGAAAGATACACAGAGAACACAGGGAATCATTTATGCTGGAGACTGGAATTTTGTTGAAGACCAGACACTGGATACCACCTCCACAAAGAGAATCAACAACAAACAAGAACAATACCTCATCAGGTACTGGAAAGAAACTGTAGGGGACTCGATCACAGAATGCCAACAGGAGACACTGAGACAGAAACACATGTACACACAACACCATGGAACCATGGAAGGAACTATTCATAGCCGCCTGGACCGCTTCTATGCCTCGTCAGACATGACCAGATATATCACACAACCTATCAAAACGATAGAGATCCACAGCCACGGAATAGTATCAGACCATAAGCCAGTCATCATGAGCATCATCGGAAATTGCCCCATAAAGATGCTGCACCCGTGCAGAAAGAATACATGAAAAGGATTAAAACCGCAGCAAAATGCCACCCACTTGCAATGAAGGAGGCGAGGAACGCATTCGAGGCTTTCCTCTCCTCATTCCAGGGTGGTGTTTGGCTCTCGGAGGAAACCCAAGGGTCTCTGCCGGACACTGACAGACATCGGATGATACTCGAGCAGTATCCACATATTAAACGCCAACTGGGGAAAATATGGAACCAGGCCTCGAACCAAGCAATTGAAGCACTGAAGCTGGCTTTACATCAAGCCGAGGAACAGGGCATTGACCGACACATCAAAGATTGCAAACGACAGCTGCAGCAAGGGCAACAGGCAAATCGATCGGATTCACACACGTGTATTCCAAATGACGCAATGGATAAACTCTCTTATCAGCTGCTGATGAGACCCAAGGGGAGCAACTGCATTGGAAGCTGACTGACCCAAAGTCACGGTATACTTATACCAGTCCCAAAGGCATCGCAAATTGCCTTGCCAACACGATTGCAGAGGTATCAAAGCCTCCGCAAACAAATCAGGAAGCCCAGCAGGAACTGATCGATTTGATTGCGGAGGAAGATCGCACTGTCTTCCCGACCTTTTGTAACCCCTCAGAGACAATCAGCCACAGGAAGTCGCCAAAGCCATCAGGAAAATCCGCAACTCCTGTCCTGGAGATGATGGGTTGCAGATTATCCACTACAGAAAGTTTAGCAAATGGATGTGTCCGATCTTGGCCACACTATTTTCCGCCATCATCGCAAGGAACGAGATGCCAGCCAAATTTCATCATGGCACGATCAGAGCCATTGAAAAGGGAGGAACCCTGACAGATCCCACCAATTATAGACCCATCACCCTACTCAATGTGGACTACAGAATCTTCGGGTTTATCCTGAAGGAGAGAATGACTTTGAGCCTCCAGAACTTGATTCCAGCAACGCAGACAGCCTTCCTGCCTGGAAGACAGTCAGCAGAAAACATATGGGCAGTACAGACCATCCCCTACTCCTACACAGAGACAACAGAGAAGCATTGATCGCCCTATGCGACTTTCGCAAAGCCTATGACACGATTGATAGAGCTTTCTGTTTCAGATATGCCATACACTCCAGATGCCAGACTACCTGGTGAGATGGATTCAACTCATGCTCCAGGAGACAACCAGTAAGGTATATGCAAACCATTGCTTTTCAGACTACAGACAATTTCATGCAGGGCTGAGACAGGGATGCCCAGCGTCCCCACTACTCTACCTGTTAATTGGATTTATGCTAGCTCGCCTGGTACAACACTCAGAACTGGGCATAACAATACCATGTCCACTCCAGACAGACCCAACACAGTCAGATACAGCCTTGAAGCTATGCCTTTTCCAGTTTGCTGACGACAGCAAACTCATTCTCGAAGAAGATCAGATCCCGCGCTTTAAACAGATTATGGCGCTGTTCGCTGAGGCAACAGGGCAGCACTTGAACAAGGAGAAGACCAAACTCTTGCCCATAGGCGCCCTCAAGACCCTGCATCACAAGCAACAGATCGATGACTTCAAGGTCACAACAGAAGCAAAAATCCTAGGTGTGACACTACACTGCGGAATTGACGCTCCGACATACCATTGGCAAAGCAAAATGTCCCAACTCCAGCAGCTCACGGATAAAATCAAGCGTATGACAGGACTGTCCATCTTTGCAAAATTTGACCTCTTCAACAAATTTGTCACCTCCAAAGTACTCTATGCTGCAGAATTTATCTATACACCGCCATCCATAGTCGATGGCATCCATAAGATGGCAAGGAAGCTTTTACCACCAGATGCACCATGCTGGAAAAACGAAGCAATACAGTCTAGAGCCGATCTTGGCGGCCTGGGCATGCTCCCCTTTCGGGAACATATCAAGGCCCGTCAATATAAATGGCTCATCAGCTCTCGTGTTAGGCACCACCACCGTCTGGTCCACGCTGGTATGGAATGCCACAGCACACTACAGAAGAACCAACAGGCCAACAAAGATCATGGCTCTCAGGCTCCTCACCCAGCCGTGTGAGTTACCGGGAGTCCACCCGGCTCTCATGGAATACAGCGAGGACAACGAGATCTCATTGCACTCGCTGATCAACTCAGTATTCAGGAATCCAACAGAAGAAAGACAGTGGAACTACTGCTGGCATCGCTACAAAGGAAACCAGTTGCCACTCCACAAGTATACGGTGAAAGATGGCACTCGCCTGATCACCATCAACTCGCCAGACCCAGTCAAATGGCAGCAAGCGACCAACAATCAGATTGCTTGGATACACACTGTGAGCGAGATACGGCCCAGGTTCGGTAAGATGCTGGGAAACATCAGAAAATGGTGGAGACACGGGTGCCCAACCCGTGGAAGGCGATCATATGGCATATAAACTCAGGAGGGCTCCTCGTGAGTCATCTCCCAGCGGAGAGGCGCAAGGACTGTGCATGTGGACATTCGAAGGCATCAATGGACCATTATGCCCGAGAATGCCCTATTGCCAAACATGTCTACAGCCTCCTCAAACCAGAAAGCATGCTTGCTGGAACAAACAGCCATTTCCAACTCCTTCTTCACAACATATGGAGCAACACATCTCCAAAGGATGTGGACGATGCCATATGGACTGAGATTAGTATTATTACCATCAATGCTTTGGATGTGGGCCGTAAAACAGCCTACAGACTCCTCCACCACTCCACCACAGAACATCCACCACAGCCACAGGATATCATCAGAAAGGCCAGCCACACAGCAGAGCAGTACTTCTGGGAACTGCTGAAACAACGAAAGCCAAGCTTCCCTCCACCATCGCCAACAATGAAAGAGTTGCCATTCCTGAAATGGCAACCTGCTAACAATCGCTGGGTGTTACAGAAACCCCTGATATGGACCCTGACTAGAAACAGATCAGTGACACTCGTGCAGTGAACAAGGAAGCGCTTGCCACTTCCAGGACAAACATCAGCATTCCAAGAGAGACTATAGTCAGATTTGCCTGAAGTATGACGGCCCAACTGCTCCTGTACGGTTTAGTGGTACCCATGGTAAAAATTTCACAACCTGGAGCAGTCGTCATATGGAAGGTCGAGGAAATCTGTTTCATTCACTATGCTACACTCGCTCAAACAAAACACTACAGAGGAGTATGTCCAATGGACAATGTACAGGTCAGGAGGTTTTGTATCCCTTTATAAATTCCTCAACATTTTATTTAGGGATTTCCTCCTGTGGGGCTTGTATGATTTGGAAGATATTCGTCATATTTCTCGACTGTGTAATAATCCCCTATAAAAAAAAGATCTTGTGTACAGAAATGTCGACGAATCAAATAAACGAGGACCCTGGGGCGGAGCCAGAGAAAACGGCACCGGTTCTAGAGGAAACTTCGATGCAAGAAGATGACGACGTCTGTATCGTCTTAACTGAAAGCATCAATACGGTGGATAAACACTTTTTTTTTATAGGGGATTATTACACAGTCGAGAAATATGACGAATATCTTCCAAATCATACAAGCCCCACAGGAGGAAATCCCTAAATAAAATGTTGAGGAATTTATAAAGGGATACAAAACCTCCTGACCTGTACATTGTCCATTGGACATACTCCTCTGTAGTGTTTTGTTTGAGCGAGTGTAGCATAGTGAATGAAACAGATTTCCTCGACCTTCCATATGACGACTGCTCCAGGTTGTGAAATTTTTACCATGGGTACCACTAAACCGTACAGGAGCAGTTGGGCCGTCATACTTCAGGCAAATCTGACTATAGTCTCTCTTGGAATGCTGATGTTTGTCCTGGAAGTGGCAAGCGCTTCCTTGTTCACTGCACGAGTGTCACTGATCTGTTTCTAGTCAGGGTCCATATCAGGGGTTTCTGTAACACCCAGCGATTGTTAGCAGGTTGCCATTTCAGGAATGGCAACTCTTTCATTGTTGGCGATGGTGGAGGGAAGCTTGGCTTTCGTTGTTTCAGCAGTTCCCAGAAGTACTGCTCTGCTGTGTGGCTGGCCTTTCTGATGATATCCTGTGGCTGTGGTGGATGTTCTGTGGTGGAGTGGTGGAGGAGTCTGTAGGCTGTTTTACGGCCCACATCCAAAGCATTGATGGTAATAATACTAATCTCAGTCCATATGGCATCGTCCACATCCTTTGGAGATGTGTTGCTCCATATGTTGTGAAGAAGGAGTTGGAAATGGCTGTTTGTTCCAGCAAGCATGCTTTCTGGTTTGAGGAGGCTGTAGACATGTTTGGCAATAGGGCATTCTCGGGCATAATGGTCCATTGATGCCTTCGAATGTCCACATGCACAGTCCTTGCGCCTCTCCGCTGGGAGATGACTCACGAGGAGCCCTCCTGAGTTTATATGCCATATGATCGCCTTCCACGGGTTGGGCACCCGTGCTCTCCACCATTTTCTGATGTTTCCCAGCATCTTACCGAACCTGGGCCGTATCTCGCTCACAGTGTGTATCCAAGCAATCTGATTGTTGGTCGCTTGCTGCCATTTGACTGGGTCTGGCGAGTTGATGGTGATCAGGCGAGTGCCATCTTTCACCGTATACTTGTGGAGTGGCAACTGGTTTCCTTTGTAGCGATGCCAGCAGTAGTTCCACTGTCTTTCTTCTGTTGGATTCCTGAATACTGAGTTGATCAGCGAGTGCAATGAGATCTCGTTGTCCTCGCTGTATTCCATGAGAGCCGGGTGGACTCCCGGTAACTCACACGGCTGGGTGAGGAGCCTGAGAGCCATGATCTTTGTTGGCCTGTTGGTTCTTCTGTAGTGTGCTGTGGCATTCCATACCAGCGTGGACCAGACGGTGGTGGTGCCTAACACGAGAGCTTTGATGAGCCATTTATATTGACGGGCCTTGATATGTTCCCGAAAGGGGAGCATGCCCAGGCCGCCAAGATCGGCTCTAGACTGTATTGCTTCGTTTTTCCAGCATGGTGCATCTGGTGGTAAAAGCTTCCTTGCCATCTTATGGATGCCATCGACTATGGATGGCGGTGTATAGATAAATTCTGCAGCATAGAGTACTTTGGAGGTGACAAATTTGTTGAAGAGGTCAAATTTTGCAAAGATGGACAGTCCTGTCATACGCTTGATTTTATCCGTGAGCTGCTGGAGTTGGGACATTTTGCTTTGCCAATGGTATGTCGGAGCGTCAATTCCGCAGTGTAGTGTCACACCTAGGATTTTTGCTTCTGTTGTGACCTTGAAGTCATCGATCTGTTGCTTGTGATGCAGGGTCTTGAGGGCGCCTATGGGCAAGAGTTTGGTCTTCTCCTTGTTCAAGTGCTGCCCTGTTGCCTCAGCGAACAGCGCCATAATCTGTTTAAAGCGCGGGATCTGATCTTCTTCGAGAATGAGTTTGCTGTCGTCAGCAAACTGGAAAAGGCATAGCTTCAAGGCTGTATCTGACTGTGTTGGGTCTGTCTGGAGTGGACATGGTATTGTTATGCCCAGTTCTGAGTGTTGTACCAGGCGAGCTAGCATAAATCCAATTAACAGGTAGAGTAGTGGGGACGCTGGGCATCCCTGTCTCAGCCCTGCATGAAATTGTCTGTAGTCTGAAAAGCAATGGTTTGCATATACCTTACTGGTTGTCTCCTGGAGCATGAGTTGAATCCATCTCACCAGGTAGTCTGGCATCTGGAGTGTATGGCATATCTGAAACAGAAAGCTTCTATCAATCGTGTCATAGGCTTTGCGAAAGTCGCATAGGGCGATCAATGCTTCTCTGTTGTCTCTGTGTAGGAGTAGGGGATGGTCTGTACTGCCCATATGTTTTCTGCTGACTGTCTTCCAGGCAGGAAGGCTGTCTGCGTTGCTGGAATCAAGTTCTGGAGGCTCAAAGTCATTCTCTCCTTCAGGATAAACCCGAAGATTCTGTAGTCCACATTGAGTAGGGTGATGGGTCTATAATTGGTGGGATCTGTCAGGGTTCCTCCCTTTTCAATGGCTCTGATCGTGCCATGATGAAATTTGGCTGGCATCTCGTTCCTTGCGATGATGGCGGAAAATAGTGTGGCCAAGATCGGACACATCCATTTGCTAAACTTTCTGTAGTGGATAATCTGCAACCCATCATCTCCAGGACAGGAGTTGCGGATTTTCCTGATGGCTTTGGCGACTTCCTGTGGCTCGATTGTCTCTGAGGGGTTACAAAAGGTCGGGAAGACAGTGCGATCTTCCTCCGCAATCAAATCGATCAGTTCCTGCTGGGCTTCCTGATTTGTTTGCGGAGGCTTTGATACCTCTGCAATCGTGTTGGCAAGGCAATTTGCGATGCCTTTGGGACTGGTATAAGTATACCGTGACTTTGGGTCAGTCAAGCTTCCAATGCAGTTGCTCCCCTTGGGTCTCATCAGCAGCTGATAAGAGAGTTTATCCATTGCGTCATTTGGAATACACGTGTGTGAATCCGATCGATTTGCCTGTTGCCCTTGCTGCAGCTGTCGTTTGCAATCTTTGATGTGTCGGTCAATGCCCTGTTCCTCGGCTTGATGTAAAGCCAGCTTCAGTGCTTCAATTGCTTGGTTCGAGGCCTGGTTCCATATTTTCCCCAGTTGGCGTTTAATATGTGGATACTGCTCGAGTATCATCCGATGTCTGTCAGTGTCCGGCAGAGACCCTTGGGTTTCCTCCGAGAGCCAAACACCACCCTGGAATGAGGAGAGGAAAGCCTCGAATGCGTTCCTCGCCTCCTTCATTGCAAGTGGGTGGCATTTTGCTGCGGTTTTAATCCTTTTCATGTATTCTTTCTGCACGGGTGCAGCATCTTTATGGGGCAATTTCCGATGATGCTCATGATGACTGGCTTATGGTCTGATACTATTCCGTAGCTGTGGATCTCTATCGTTTTGATAGGTTGTGTGATATATCTGGTCATGTCTGACGAGGCATAGAAGCGGTCCAGGCGGCTATGAATAGTTCCTTCCATGGTTCCATGGTGTTGTGTGTACATGTGTTTCTGTCTCAGTGTCTCCTGTTGGCATTCTGTGATCGAGTTCCCTACAGTTTCTTTCCAGTACCTGATGAGGTATTGTTCTTGTTTGTTGTTGATTCTCTTTGTGGAGGTGGTATCCAGTGTCTGGTCTTCAACAAAATTCCAGTCTCCAGCATAAATGATTCCCTGTGTTCTCTGTGTATCTTTCTTGATGTGGTTGATCAGAGCCGTGCTGATCGTCCAGTGGTTGGAGGTGGAGGTGGTAGGCATATACACATTTCCTATTCTTAGTTTATGTCCCGACCAGTCCAGTGAAAGACTGATCATGCGGCCCATGCCTTTCCTTGTCACTGTGCTGGGGTGGAGGTGAATTGGTGCTCTGCCTTGCCGATAGGTTCGGATCCAAATTGCTGTACCTCGAGCTCTGCCGTGTTGGCGATCATTGTGCCAAAATGTTTTCCATTCTGCTTGTGTGTTTCTATCGAGTAGGTCTGTAAAGTTGTGTTCGTCTGTGTTTCCTTTGAGATGGGTTTCCTGTATCAGGGCAATATCAATCCTGTGATCTTCTAACAGCTTCATCATGGCACTGTATTTGTTTGGGGTCAAGCCTCTTACGTTGAATGTCATGAAGTTCAAGCCGTTCATCATCATGGATAATGATTTACTTGCGGATGGCATGCGCCTTCTTCTGAGGCGATGTCGTTGGTGAGGGGCCTGTGGCTAGCTTCTTTTTTGGTGAGCCTTGCTGCTCCCTCTTTTTGGTCGAGGCTCTTGTGATCCTCCTCTGGCTCTCCTCCCCTATCAGGTCCTGCAGATTGTTGTGTGCTTCTTCAGAGTTGTCCAGGCCTGACGTCGCTGTGTTGCTCGCCACAGTGCGTGTCTCTGCAGACACCACATCCTCTGAGTCCTCTGTGTTGCCGGCTTCCCTTGGTCCCTCTTCCCTCTGTGTCATAGCTTCATTCGTTCCATCCTGTTGGTTGGCGGCGGTGTGCTGTGGGTCGACAAGGTTGTCGTGTTCTTCGGTGTTGGGTGCCTCCTGTTGGTCCTCCTCCATCTGTTGTGCTGGCTGGGGTGCTGATGTGTCCTGTGTTTCTGTGTGTGCTTCTTGTGTCTGGTTTACTTGGGCTGCGAATTCCTCGCTTGTGATGTTCACGAAATCGTCGGTTTGGATTTCGTTGTTCTCCACCATGGCGGCATACTGTACTTCTCTCACTGGGTAGTTGGCCAGGGTTGGTACTGTGTCCAATGAGACATGTGGGCGGCGGGGTCTGAGTACCTGCCACTCCAGTGCAGGTCCTGTTGGGCCCACTGGGATGGTGCCATTCTGTCCTGGCCTGTTGTCCTTGTAGGTGATGAGCCATTCTGTTGCATGGAGGTATTCTGGCATTTCTCCGGCGTTCCTCGTATGGCTGCGAGGTGCGCATGTCATTATCTCCGCTTCTTTCGAGATGTTACCTTTGTTTGCCAAGTGTTGCATGATACTTCCCAAGAACTGTTGAAGCAGCTCCGGTGTCGAGTTGGGACACCCCGTAAGATGGCTTGTTGCGTCTGTGTCTGAGTTTCATACTGTACAGTCACCGGGAACTGTTTGTCTTCATGTTCAAAGAACATCCAGGACCCGTCATTGACGATTTTTCCGAAATGTGGCTGAAATTCCCGCAGCACCCACATATTCCAGAAAATCCTCAGTGTCTTTGTTTTGGTGGCATAGTGGTGGCCGATCTTCTCCTCCGTGAACATCATCTTGTGGGGATCTTCAATGTTATCTTGCAATAAAGGTTGATTTCCGTAGGCTTGCAACCCTTGTTCGAGGTGCAAGATGATGGATCGGTCGATTCGCAATTTCAAATTTTGAATGTACGAACGTTCCGGTTCTCCATTCTCGCACTGCAGGGTGGTGGTGAAAGTCACTCTTGCTGACTTTGTTGCTTTTTCTGCTTCTCGCAGAGCCTCCATAAAGTTCTGGAGGTTGGCGACAGCCGTGGCCATCGTCGCAGGTTGCCTCTCGATGAGGAGTATGAGCTTCTCGTTATGTTCAGAAACACTACGATCTTTGATCAATTATTGTTTATATACAGGAAAAATTTTAAATTTCGTTAGGTAAATCGCATTAAAACGAATTTAGATTAAAAACACGCCAAAAAATTGACAAAGCAGATTTCGATCATGCAAGCTTTCAATGGAGAAGGGGCTACATCATCTAGACCAGTGGTGGAGTTCAAACCAAGATTACAACCTGGTCCCAAGAAGTATTTCGTAAATCCCCCGTCCTACATCCAAAAGAGCCGGAGTAGAAGACTAGAAAGGAAACGAAAACAAGGGGAAAAGGCTCAGCCTGACAGGTTGGGGGGAAAGTATATGTATTGGGACAATTTGGTAGTTGCCATGGTCCTAGAGAAGGCCCAACAATTGAATCCTCGCGGTAGGTTCTCTGTCTCCAAATAGATTAAATGGTTCCAAAAACAGTTTCCACGACTCGAGAATTTTCAAAGGTTGAGTGAATCAACGGTCAGGGCATGGAGGCAGAATGGTATCTACAGAAAGATTAGAGGAAGGAAAGCAGTTGATGAAGAGCGGAAGACAATGGTTAGGAGCTGGGTCAACGACATTGTCAGGGCAAAAGAAGTCCATGTTCCAACTACATTGAACTTCGTTTGGTCGGTGGTACAGGCGAACTTAGATCGAGTGAGGACTGAGGAAAATGAGGCTGGGAGGGGGGAGCCAGAAATTTTGAAAGGTTGGAAAATGTCGAAATCTTGGTTCAGAAACTTTTTATACAAAGATTTAGGGCTTTCTTTGCGTCAGGCAACCACGGGCAGAGAAGTGCCAGATAACTGGGAGGAATTAAAACTGGCATTTTGTGACAGGTTGGCTGTTCGTGTTAAAGAATTCAACATCACTCCTGACCTGGTTGTCAATGCAGATCAGACTGAGTGGCACCTTGCTCCTCACAGGGATAAAACTCTAGCGCAAAGGGGTTTCCATGATAGCCCACAACGATAAAAGGCAAGTGACAATGATGGTTGGTCTCAGTGCAAGTGGGGAGATGCTGCCTCTGCAGTTTGTCTTCAAAGGCAAGAGAGACAAGGTAAAGGGAAGCAAGCACTCTCAATATACAGCACTGCATGACTGGCTGTTTTCTACCAACCCTGATGCACACTGGGCGAATTTAGACACCATGAAAGAGTGGGTTGGCAAGGTGCTGCATCCGTACTTCTGCCAGAAGCTGGTGGAGAAACACCTTGTTGAACCTTACACAGGTAAGAGTCTGAGGATAGAAGATATCAAACAAAGATGTGTTCTGGTTTTGGATTGCTGGAAAGTACACATTTCCAGAGCATTTACTGAGTGGATGAAGAAGAATCACCCTTACATACTACTGCTCTTTGTCCCTGCCTGATGCACTTCAAAGTTACAGGTGGTAGACCTCGTGGGCAATTATAAATTGAAGGCCCTGGCTATCAAAGAATTTGAAAAATACCTCCTTGAAAGTTTGCAACAACAAATAGAGGAAAATGAAAAGCGAATAAGGCAGGGTGAGAAACCAGTTGGATATACATGTGATTTGAAGATGATCACTTTGAGGGAGAAGATTCCAGAGTGGGCTGAGAAAGATTTTTCTTGGTTTCAAGCAGATGAAGGAAAAAGTTAATTCTGAGTGGATGGAAATCGTGTGGATTAAGCGAATCCTTTAGTAGCTTGTATCAGATGGAAGCTCTAGAGAGAATGTTTACTGCCATGGACATGGATGATACCAAGTGGAGGGAATGGGAAGCTTTCAATTGTGCTCAGAAGGATTTGGGAATGATAACCCCGGAAAGTACCGAGCGATGGCAAGATAAAGTGAATGAGGAAGAGGATGTTGATCGGGATCAAGATGAGCCAGATATGGTGGATGATGGTGGGGACAAAATGCCCAATGCAATGAAGGCAGATTCCGAAGATGATTTCGGACTGTGGAGCAGATCTTGTGCTTTTGCAACCCAACATATATATGGCTCTTCATCTGCGTCAGCGCGGTGTATGCCATTGACAGAGGCAGACGCTACATGTACAAATTGAAGTACCATACAGAGGGCCCAGTCCCCCAAACAGAAACCATTGTTAGCAAAGGAAAGACCATCGCCGTTCAGACCTTCTGGAACCTCCTCCATCTCCACGCCAAGAACATGCCTCAAGGCAAGCCAGAGCACGCCACCCTCCCAATTATAGCCTGGAACACCAACACCAACAGCTGGTTCCCCAAACCACCACCAGGGGTGCAACTTGTTGGAAGCATCCATTAGCCAATAGGTAGCTATCCAAACATTCTCTCAGCGATGGAATAAGAAGCATGGCCCAGAGGTTCATGGGCTGCCAGTGGGCAAAATCTTCCCAGTGCCTCCAAAGCACACTTCCAGGCTTGCCTCGTCGTGTGTGGATTCCACTTCTTCCCTTCCATCACTGAGACCGAATGGTTTGAGTCAATTGTTTGCAATCCATCAATTATTACACCTTGGCCTAAACGAGGTGATGGTGGTGAGGATGAGTAAAGGCTCTTTCAAGAGAATCGAGCCCCTCAATCCGAATTTGAGGATTGTGCTGCGGCATTCCCGCTTATAAGCCGGATCACCGCCGTGTTTCCAAACCCCATTCTGAAAATATGGCGTCATTCCCGCTTAGACAATCACCAACCGTGATGAAGCCCGTTGGCCATCCACAAGCACCATAACCTTTATATCATGTGTACCAAGTCAATACACTATATGTAAGAAAATATGAAATTGCCATCCAAGCGTCCAAATTTGCTCGACGCACGGTCTGGACAGCTCCATCCGAGCCCAACCGTCAAAGTCAGAAGAAGCGCTGAGATGCCGTGTTTGCCTTCCAACACTATATCAGGGATATATTATAAATATATGTGCAACAAGTAACCTATTGCTGCATTATTTGCAGCGCAATGCTCTCGTTGTCAGGGTCGCACTTCCAGGTGAGTCGGTTGGCTGTTAGTTCTGTGTGCGATCTGGATCAGTAGACGTTTTTACATTCTTCGTTGTAGAGTTATTATTCTTCAATCACCATGTCCTCGTATTGCGCCGCAGAAGTGCTGGGGTTGGGGTTCCTGTGCCAGCTTGGTTGAGGAGGGATGTAGGCCATATTGGCATTGAATGCAGGGGCTGGATTGGTATTCTGGTTCCGACACTCGTTGATGCCAATCTCCTGCAATTGTCGGATGCCCTGCATGAATGTCTGATGGAGCTCCATGAACCGGCCATCAAGATGTCGGGGCAATTCGTCGAAGATCGAGGTTGCGACTCTCTGGTCGTTGTTGAACTGTATTTTGGTCAGCATCCTAGGGTCCGTGATTTGCCGTCTTCCAAGCGTCAGGATGTCGCAGCTTGAGCCATGGCTTGGTGCGGGAAAGGCCTGAACTAAGGCTCGTTCCCACTCCGCGTTGACATGAGTGTCGTTCCTGATCTGGACAGATTTCTGGAGTTTCTCCGCAGGATCCATCTCGTCTTCATCCGTAGCGCCTAACGCTATGACATGTGGACATGTGCCGAAGAAGGAAAAGCAATGACACGTGCACGTTTTGTAGTACATGTTGACAAAGTACTTTCTGCGTGGTTTTGGTCCCAGGTGGTAAAAGCACACCGGCAAGCATTGATACACCGTGTTGTCCTCATCAATCTCGACATCGGACAATTCCACATGATGGTCTTCTGCACCATGAAACGGAGCTGGTGTCGCCATCTTCTGGACATACTCGTGTTGGCGGCTTTTCACGACAGACGCCACCTTTCTCACCATCTCGTAGGTGATGGGGTACTTTTTCATGGCAGCTTCGACATGCATACAAATGTCGTCGTCGTTGTCATCACAAGTGCAGCTGTGGTCTCTGGTACAGCAGTAGAACATCTGATTATCCACATTGAATTTGATGAGGCACGAGTCGCTGAGGGACCCTTGGCCAGTGGCACAATAGGGCTGCATGGTTCTGCCACACGTGTCGACACCTGTCAAATGCTTGTTTTGGTTCACTCGCGCATTGGCCTTTTCGGCCCCTTGTAATCGCTTCTGCAGTCGATCAAGGTATCGTGGTGTTACTTCGTCGAGGAATTTTAGGATGAGGCTGTCTCTGCGACCCAGTCTCTCCCTGTCAAGGAACTCTTCTTGGACAGTCCTGAAGAGCCGCTCAATCAGATTGTTGGTGTTTGATTTCAAGAAAGCAATGTGTTTCCTTCCGTATTGAGACCACCGATCGCTGATTGTCATCCAATTTTTGATGAAGTATTCCTTCATCTCGGCCAGGTTTTCATTCTCCAGGAAGGTCATGAATTCATACGCCACAGAATCGAAGGCACCCTCGTCCTTGACGAGCCTGAGCTTGTTGACATATCTGAAGATTGTGTTTCGGTTGGATTTGTCGCGATCACTGCGTCCAGACACGCCACTGCCGTGGCTTTTCATTTTGCGCCCGATGCTCTGCATGAAATGGAAAGCACACAGGACCCAGAAGCAGTTGAGCTGGTCCAAAGCAGAGATGCAGCATGTGGATTTGTCAATCATGAAGGTGATGTCATCGATCTGTACATCACATGCATCTACAACGGCTCTGATGAATTTTTTCCATTTGGTGGAATCCTCGCCCCCCGAGCATATGCAGTAGGCCACTGGGAAGCCCATGCCATATGGATCTCGCACCAGGAGAGCCAATGTCACATCACCTTTTCGATTCAGGCAATGCACAGCATCAGCGAACACCATTGTATGGCAGGCTTTCATCACCTTTCTTTGCTCTGGGCTGCAAATGGCGATCTGCACATCGTCGCCTCGCTCAAAGTATAGAAAGTGTTCGCGGTGTTGATTGTACAGAGCCTCGCAAGCATCCAGGTCGTCCCGGAGGCCTGTCGCTTGTTGTATGCTTTTTTGACTCTAATTGCCATCGTCTTATTCAAGAGATGTCGTTCCTCAACCGTGAGATCATGCCGGGTGGCACCTGTCTGATACTTGATAACGTTGACAGCCTTTGCAGGTTTGAATCCAAGGTCGTACAGGTCATCCAATGCCCTCTTCAGTCGAGGTGTCTCAGGCTCGTGGTAATCTCCAGAACCCGGTTCGTGATTTGTGTGGGTCTGAAGTGCCTCAGCGTAGATGGCATCCTCGTATCGAAACTTTGTGAGGCGGGTTCTGTATTCGCAGTTGACTTTCTTTCCTTGCTTGCTTGTTGCCGGCACTGCTTTCTGCTGTCCCCTTGAGCAAGTCAGTACAGCAATGGTCTCCGTCGGCTTTTGCAATGCCACTTATGTTTCGGAGCGTTCATTGGCTCGACGCTCGCAGGTCTTGCCAAAGAACGGGTCGGAATGGACACAAGAAGCCAACCATGCCACATAGTCCTGATGCCCCGCTTCCTTCCTCTTCCGCTCCAAGATGTCAAGGGTATCGTCACCTGGCACCAAACTCTCGTTACCTGGATGGCGAAAGTGGTGATGATGGATCAGCAAGGGCATCGAATTGAAGTTGTTCGTGAGATCGTACCTTTGCTACATTTGTGAACCAGTCTGCTCTTCTCCGCTGTCTCAAACAGCTTTTTGATCTCGCAAAAGGTCAGATTTTCGAATTTGTAAATGATCCTGCGCGGAATGTTCGCATTATCATAATCTGAAGGTTGATGAGATACATACTGTTCGTTGTCGAGCAACAAAAATCTCGTATACTTTAATTTCACGTCAATCTGTGTTGTCTCCATGCTGGGATATTCTTCTTGCACAGCCACGGTGCACATCAAGGAGGTTCTCGGACCATCCTCGATGACAGCATTCACGACACCACAAGACCCGTCTGGAATGGATAGTTTGTTGGAATTACCAGCACCGTACACCACCACTCGCTGCCCAATTTTTGTTGGATGAATAGGAAAACGCACTGGCGGGCATGCAAACACTCCCATTATTTCGGATGTGGGGTAATATTTCAATCTGTGCCCAGGCTTCAGCTTTCCTTCTTTCAAAATGTCTTTGTCGCATGATATCCCGAATTCTCGGTGGAGATCTCCCGTCTCTGCGTCGATATGTTCCCGTTCTTGTAGAATCATACCCCAAACACCATCTTTCCTCCTAATGACACTTTGCCCACATTCATACGAAGGACGACCCTCACGCGTAGGTCTTCTCTGCCAGGGATACTCACTCAAATTTTGAGGATTTAAATATTCTTTTTCAATACTGCATCGATCCCTCGGAATCGTATGCTGCATATAATGGTCTGAAAGAACTTGGATGCCAGTGTGAGTCAAAACCTGCTCTTCTTCTTTGCTCAAAGAAACAAGGAAGAACTCGCAGACAGGTACGCCTCGATCAAGTGTATTCATGTCAGGGTCTTTGAGGACGAAAATACACATCCCAACAAGGTCTGCAACGTCATCCTCAAACAATAAGCTCGGCATATCTTGCTTCATCACTAACAGGTGGAATTGCATCAAGTCCTTGGCATACTTGGGCACTGACTTCGGCATGGTTGCGGGCTCATCAACCTCATATATATTCAATATACAAGGAAACGAAATCACACTGGAAGGCAGCGATAAAGCAGATGGGCACGCGACAATATATGGCCTGGCACGCAGCGGCCAGAACCCGTTATTGAAGACCAGATATTCGCGCAGGTCTTCGTCGCGCGGTATGTCTTCGCCGCCAAACGCATAGCATATTCTTTTCAAGTAGATGATATTGGCATCGTCAAACGTCTGAATTGGAAGACGCAGTCGTCCCTGTCTCCTCAAGGACGTGTAATATCGCTCCCCAGATATCTCATACAGCTTCCCTGCCTCAACCCGTGCTCCGAGAGCCTGGTCGAAGGCATCAGTCCCGCGGCGCAGGTCCCAAAAGTCCTTTTCACATTTCTGTGGATCAAAGGGTATGATATCTAGACCTTGAAGCACTCTGCCCTGCTCCTGAGTCCACAGTGGTGGAGAGTCCTGGTCGCCCATGAGTCCCGTGAAGCGTTGCCACCAGTGCGACTCTGGCGATTGATTGCCTTTATATAGCCCTTACAATTAAACAATATCTATTGCTTACTATCCATCATATGAATTTGAAAGCATAAACTCTCCGACGCTCACCCAAAATTCAAATTAGTCTAAGCGGGAATGCCGCCATATTTTCAGAATGGGGTTTGGAAACACGGCGGTGATCCGGCTTATAAGCGGGAACGCCGCCGAGTTTTGGGGTTTTGGCCATTGGGCGCCACCCTCAAATACGGCGGTGATCCCGCTTATAAGCGGGAATGCCGCAGCAAGTGGTACTTTGGCTTCGGCATGGTTGCGGGCTCATCAACCTCATATTCCAAAAAATCTATAAAAACCGTTAAGACACAAAGTCTATCAAACATCGCTCTATTTGCGTTTATCACATCGTTCCGATACCAGAAACATCGAGAATGTCAAACCCAGCCATCCCTGCTCCAACCGAGACCAGTCGCGTGTTCAGGTTCCACCTTCGCATGGAGATTGCCAATCCCCAGAAGTATTGGAATTATGACCACGATGCGAACGCCTATGTGACGGAACAGATGAAACTGTTCAAGATCAGGTGCGTGAAGTTCCTTACCGAGCATTTGCCGAAAGGAAAAATTGTTGGCATGCCCAGAGAATCCCGCTGGTTTTACTCCACGGCCTTCATTGGGGGCAAAAAGGTCAACTATCGAGCCATCCTTCAATGTACGTTTGCCACATTTGAAGAGGTGGTCGAACTTGTTGATGCTCTTGCACCAGATGATACCATATCCCTGGAAATCAATGATCATGAGCATGTGGTTGAAATTGTGTGGCCTAATCGTCCACGTAAACAGGAGTATTTTATGGATATCAATGACGAAACAGATTCCAACCCCATCCTGGACCCAGACTACGCTAAAGCAGCCCTTCAAGCTAATGGTTTCCAGCCCACCCAAATCATTCAAAGCACTGAAAAATGTGGTGAGATTGAGTTGCCTACCAACACATGGATTGCCACATTGGAGGTGGAGAATCTCAAGAAAATTGAGCCCATCAGATTTATGTTTGGTGACCGGACTCTGAACATTCATCTCTCCCGCAGAACAGCCTTGAACAGACAACAGCCGCATACGTCTGGACTCCAGGCACTTGCCGTTGCCAAAGCAGAGTATGCAGAATTCAAGAATGGTTCAAAGAACTATCGGGAGGCTCTAATGACCAACCAGGCGATGTACCCGAGTACTCCTACGAAGCGTTCTCGCACTGTGTTGTTCTCGAACGCCTCACAACGAGGTATGGACAGACGGAGACCAAGCCCAGAGATACAAAGAAACTCTTTACCGCAGACAGCACCCATCCCTATACAGCCACCAGAACCGTCGCTGCTTCAGGAGGATGCTATCCATGCACAGGAGCTCCAAGAAATTGCAGATTGTCTGGAGCAAAATCCTGAGATCATGGATGATCTTTGACCCATGCCCCAGGCATACATCAATATACATACCACATCAAGATGAAGCCACAGACACTCAGAATATATAGCCTCAACGTTAATGGTCTCAACGTTGACAAAGCGTTAGCTTTACAATTGGAACTGGAAAGATTACATATTGATATCGTACTATTGCAGGAGACCCATCTGCTCACAGATGATCATCGCATACGTCAGATTGAACGATCCCTCCACCCTTGGCAATGTTACTGGGGCAGTGCATTAAGCCAGACATCCAATAAGGCAAGACCTCGGCAAGGAGTGGCCATTTTAGTCAGGAGACGACTACTAGAGCAGTCTTATACATTTAGCCCCATCATGCATGATCTCCCAAGCAGGATACTGACAGGCCGTTTCAAAGGACCTGGATTAGACGTGCGTATTAGCTCGATATATTTTCCTAATACAGGCTCAGCACAAGATTCGGATATACAGCCATGCATTCGCATCCTGAAACAACAACTGGAGAAGAGCCAACAGGTTCTCTGGGGAGGTGACTATAATTTTGTCTCGCATCAGCGTGATACAACGACCAACCTCCACAGAGCACATCCATACAGACGCACAGCGAAATTATGGGCCACTGCGTTTGACAGCACATATATATGCGACTTGGGCAGCAATACCCTCAGGGACCGAGCTGCCTACACACACGAGCATGTGACACAGCAAGACCCACGTTGCGTCACCAAGAGCAGATTAGACAGATTCTATGGTTCAAAGCAATTGGAACCACTTCTGAAATCCATCACAGTGCAGTCAATTGAATCTTCGATGGTCCACACAGATCATGCGGCGGTTATCCTGTCGCTCAGGTGCCAGACTCCGATAACCACCCCGACGAAGAAGGCCTACAGAAGACGCATCCCAACTCAATTCAGAAACGATGCCAGCATATTGCAGAATTTCCGCGATGAATGTTCTCAGCGCTTTCGCCCCCTTGCCAGACAAGATACGATCACTTATAAGACATGGCTTGACATCAAAGGCACCATTGCACGCCTGTCGTACAGTGCACAACGGAAATTTCGAGGTAAAGAACTGGAGGCTGTCAGACAACTTCGAGAGCAAGAAGCAGCCATGAGCGCTTTCACCAGTCATCAGCTCCAACATCGATACGCTCATGTAGATCACCAGCCTAATGCTGAACAACAATGGGATGCAGACACAGAAAGTCATGCCATGCCGTTGACCCCATACAGATATTCCACCACCGATTACAGACTTCAAGATAGCCACCAGCAGTTACAAGGGGACTCGACGGCCTGTGCAAATATTCTTATTGACCACTATGCAGACATTTCACAACAGGACATATTATCAGAAGAGATTCAGGAGGAAATCCTACACTCCCTCACGCCAGCAGATCGAACAGTTTTTCCAGCACAAGCTTTCCCTGGCATGATCACAGAACAAGATGTCAGGAATGCCATCAAACGAATGAAGCCCACGGCAGCAGGCCTAGATGGCATAAAAATTGTCACGTATCGGCTCTTGAAGGATTCCTTGGCCCCGAGATTGGCCAAAGTCTTCACTGGTCTCTTGCACGACATGCCTCAGTCCTTTCTGGAGGGTCTCATTATCCCTATTTACAAAAAAGGACCGAGGTATCAGGCCATCAATTACAGACCCATCACCCTACTCAACACAGATTATCGAATTTTTACTCAGATACTTCTTGCGAAATTGAAAGGACCGTTGCAGCAGTTGATCAGCCCCACACAGACAGCCTTTCTGCCAGGACGGAGCCCTATGGACAAAGTGTGGCCTCTCCAACTCATTCCACAGCACTTGCAACTTGAGCAGAAATCAGCCTTCCTAGCGGTTTGCGATTTTTCCAAAGCATATGATAAGGTTGATCGACGATTTCTCGTGAAAATTTGCCAATGCTTGCAGATGCCTCCCTCACTCCAACACTGGATCGCAGTCTTGCTGGAGAATACGTATAGTCAGGTCTACTATAATGGAGCCTTTTCCAAACGCAGAAAATTTGAAGCAGGCGTACGACAGGGCGACCCTGTATCTCCATATTTCTACCTTTTGATTGGCCATATCCTCGCCAGATGGCTAGAAAAACACAGATTTGGCATCAGACTGCCACTGACACACAAGATGCAACACTATCTTCACGACGGACTACAGCACTGCCCTCACGAGCTCTATGTTCCTATATTACAATATGCAGATGACAACACGGTCCCATTGAGGAGTTACGCGGATGTCTCGCGATTCATCAACATCATGCATCGATTTGGACGAGGCACTGGACAGGTCCTGAATATGACCAAAACATTGCTCCTCCCCATAGGACAGCCGGCAGTGCATCCCCGGACGATCGCAGGGCTCAAGGTGGTGAGTGAAGCAACAATCCTAGATTTCAAGGTCCAGGCACATACAGGCGCCTTTGCCATAGACTGGGACACTCGAGTCGCCAAACTGAAAACAGCCATTCGAAAAGTCAAAGCAAGACATTTATCACCATTTAGCAAATTTAGAATTGTCTCGACATACCTGCTTCCTAAAGATTTATACTATGCAGAAGTTGTGAAGCCCACCCCAGCACAAGTAAAGGAAGTCTGGACAACCATACGCCAACTCCTCCAGAGCAATTTTTGGAGAAGCACAGCGTTTGCAGCCAATCCAAAAGAAGGAGGCCTTGGCTGTTTACCCCTTCAGGCCCACCTCACTGCGCGTGATTTGAAGTGGTATATTCTTTTATTCACAGCTGGCGCCGAGAAAGCATGGGTTCAATTAGCGTGGAATATCTTTTTGAAGATGCAGGATGGTCAGCATCCAGGCATACCTGCCTGTTTGCCCATCCACCTTCTACAGAGAGGCATCCCGGCTGTTCCCAATTTTGAGCTACAGCCCATAGTTTACCATCACGAGCCTGCTTACTTACGGTACGAGCCACCTACCCTATTATTTACATCTAGCATATATGCATACCATCTCGCAGATCTTCAGAGGGCCATTCTCCAGAATCAGGAGACAGGAACATATGTCATGAATGGCCTTCAAGGCGAACTAGGATGGCAGATACACCCTAAATGCACTATGACGTTAGATACATATACAGTGAAGCAAGGCACTACCTTGTTCACACGAGTAGATAGACAGCACCGACGCAGACGCCTCCGGGGCTGGCTTGAGATCATAGCGAGTGTGCCTAGACCACTCCACAGAATCTTCAAGCCTTTGCAACAGCTTCAGCTCCCCTCTATCTATAAACTCCCTTTCTGGGAGATCCTCATGGATACTCAGGTGAATGCTCAGAAGACGCAGAAAGAAAAAGCATGTGTTTGTGGCCACTCAAATGCCACACCAGGTAGAAACCATTATTATACCACAGAATGCAGCATTGCTTGTAGCCTATATCAGCACCTTGCCACAGGTCTTGGCATTCCAGTCACCCAGGTGTTGCACTCCATTTGGACCAACCAGCCTCCATCACCTCTTCCATACCCCTCGGACACTTGGGGTCTCATCGTGGTGGCGTGCAGTTATAGCTTGGATGATATTCGACGACAGATCTTCAAGGCCTCGGCAGACGCTACATCTGCCCAGTTTATTGACACCCTCATCAGCACATTCAATGAGGTATTAGATGCTTATAACGATAGCCTTTCTCCCGGGTCGGCAGCTCAGACATGTCTCCCCATCATTCGTTGGCGAGATGCTGAGCACCGCTGGGACCTTGCCAGGTAGTTTGTGCCTCCTGTAGGTCTTCTCACCTCTTGCACTAGCTTCTTTTCCCCTATTTCGGTTGCCACAGACCTCAGTTTTTATTATTGGCTACTTCTCGCTGGAAACTTGTGTTTTTATGGTACTCTGGATCAAGGTCGTTTATGACAGTTTTACCTGCTAGAGTTACTCTGACACTGGTCTCCTCCATGTATTAGTGGGTTGATAACAGGTGGAGTCGTATCTCGAGTTGAATCAATAGCGTAGATTTATTTGCCACTGCCTTTGTTTTTTTTTATAGGGGATTATTACACAGTCGAGAAATATGACGAATATCTTCCAAATCATACAAGCCCCACAGGAGGAAATCCCTAAATAAAATGTTGAGGAATTTATAAAGGGATACAAAACCTCCTGACCTGTACATTGTCCATTGGACATACTCCTCTGTAGTGTTTTGTTTGAGCGAGTGTAGCATAGTGAATGAAACAGATTTCCTCGACCTTCCATATGACGACTGCTCCAGGTTGTGAAATTTTTACCATGGGTACCACTAAACCGTACAGGAGCAGTTGGGCCGTCATACTTCAGGCAAATCTGACTATAGTCTCTCTTGGAATGCTGATGTTTGTCCTGGAAGTGGCAAGCGCTTCCTTGTTCACTGCACGAGTGTCACTGATCTGTTTCTAGTCAGGGTCCATATCAGGGGTTTCTGTAACACCCAGCGATTGTTAGCAGGTTGCCATTTCAGGAATGGCAACTCTTTCATTGTTGGCGATGGTGGAGGGAAGCTGGCTTTCGTTGTTTCAGCAGTTCCCAGAAGTACTGCTCTGCTGTGTGGCTGGCCTTTCTGATGATATCCTGTGGCTGTGGTGGATGTTCTGTGGTGGAGTGGTGGAGGAGTCTGTAGGCTGTTTTACGGCCCACATCCAAAGCATTGATGGTAATAATACTAATCTCAGTCCATATGGCATCGTCCACATCCTTTGGAGATGTGTTGCTCCATATGTTGTGAAGAAGGAGTTGGAAATGGCTGTTTGTTCCAGCAAGCATGCTTTCTGGTTTGAGGAGGCTGTAGACATGTTTGGCAATAGGGCATTCTCGGGCATAATGGTCCATTGATGCCTTCGAATGTCCACATGCACAGTCCTTGCGCCTCTCCGCTGGGAGATGACTCACGAGGAGCCCTCCTGAGTTTATATGCCATATGATCGCCTTCCACGGGTTGGGCACCCGTGCTCTCCACCATTTTCTGATGTTTCCCAGCATCTTACCGAACCTGGGCCGTATCTCGCTCACAGTGTGTATCCAAGCAATCTGATTGTTGGTCGCTTGCTGCCATTTGACTGGGTCTGGCGAGTTGATGGTGATCAGGCGAGTGCCATCTTTCACCGTATACTTGTGGAGTGGCAACTGGTTTCCTTTGTAGCGATGCCAGCAGTAGTTCCACTGTCTTTCTTCTGTTGGATTCCTGAATACTGAGTTGATCAGCGAGTGCAATGAGATCTCGTTGTCCTCGCTGTATTCCATGAGAGCCGGGTGGACTCCCGGTAACTCACACGGCTGGGTGAGGAGCCTGAGAGCCATGATCTTTGTTGGCCTGTTGGTTCTTCTGTAGTGTGCTGTGGCATTCCATACCAGCGTGGACCAGACGGTGGTGGTGCCTAACACGAGAAGCTTGATGAGCCATTTATATTGACGGGCCTTGATATGTTCCCGAAAGGGGAGCATGCCCAGGCCGCCAAGATCGGCTCTAGACTGTATTGCTTCGTTTTTCCAGCATGGTGCATCTGGTGGTAAAAGCTCCTTGCCATCTTATGGATGCCATCGACTATGGATGGCGGTGTATAGATAAATTCTGCAGCATAGAGTACTTTGGAGGTGACAAATTTGTTGAAGAGGTCAAATTTTGCAAAGATGGACAGTCCTGTCATACGCTTGATTTTATCCGTGAGCTGCTGGAGTTGGGACATTTTGCTTTGCCAATGGTATGTCGGAGCGTCAATTCCGCAGTGTAGTGTCACACCTAGGATTTTTGCTTCTGTTGTGACCTTGAAGTCATCGATCTGTTGCTTGTGATGCAGGGTCTTGAGGGCGCCTATGGGCAAGAGTTTGGTCTTCTCCTTGTTCAAGTGCTGCCCTGTTGCCTCAGCGAACAGCGCCATAATCTGTTTAAAGCGCGGGATCTGATCTTCTTCGAGAATGAGTTTGCTGTCGTCAGCAAACTGGAAAAGGCATAGCTTCAAGGCTGTATCTGACTGTGTTGGGTCTGTCTGGAGTGGACATGGTATTGTTATGCCCAGTTCTGAGTGTTGTACCAGGCGAGCTAGCATAAATCCAATTAACAGGTAGAGTAGTGGGGACGCTGGGCATCCCTGTCTCAGCCCTGCATGAAATTGTCTGTAGTCTGAAAAGCAATGGTTTGCATATACCTTACTGGTTGTCTCCCAGAGCATGAGTTGAATCCATCTCACCAGGTAGTCTGGCATCTGGAGTGTATGGCATATCTGAAACAGAAAGCTTCTATCAATCGTGTCATAGGCTTTGCGAAAGTCGCATAGGGCGATCAATGCTTCTCTGTTGTCTCTGTGTAGGAGTAGGGGGATGGTCTGTACTGCCCATATGTTTTCTGCTGACTGTCTTCCAGGCAGGAAGGCTGTCTGCGTTGCTGGAATCAAGTTCTGGAGGCTCAAAGTCATTCTCTCCTTCAGGATAAACCCGAAGATTCTGTAGTCCACATTGAGTAGGGTGATGGGTCTATAATTGGTGGGATCTGTCAGGGTTCCTCCCTTTTCAATGGCTCTGATCGTGCCATGATGAAATTTGGCTGGCATCTCGTTCCTTGCGATGATGGCGGAAAATAGTGTGGCCAAGATCGGACACATCCATTTGCTAAACTTTCTGTAGTGGATAATCTGCAACCCATCATCTCCAGGACAGGAGTTGCGGATTTTCCTGATGGCTTTGGCGACTTCCTGTGAGCTGATTGTCTCTGAGGGGTTACAAAAGGTCGGGAAGACAGTGCGATCTTCCTCCGCAATCAAATCGATCAGTTCCTGCTGGGCTTCCTGATTTGTTTGCGGAGGCTTTGATACCTCTGCAATCGTGTTGGCAAGGCAATTTGCGATGCCTTTGGGACTGGTATAAGTATACCGTGACTTTGGGTCAGTCAAGCTTCCAATGCAGTTGCTCCCCTTGGGTCTCATCAGCAGCTGATAAGAGAGTTTATCCATTGCGTCATTTGGAATACACGTGTGTGAATCCGATCGATTTGCCTGTTGCCCTTGCTGCAGCTGTCGTTTGCAATCTTTGATGTGTCGGTCAATGCCCTGTTCCTCGGCTTGATGTAAAGCCAGCTTCAGTGCTTCAATTGCTTGGTTCGAGGCCTGGTTCCATATTTTCCCCAGTTGGCGTTTAATATGTGGATACTGCTCGAGTATCATCCGATGTCTGTCAGTGTCCGGCAGAGACCCTTGGGTTTCCTCCGAGAGCCAAACACCACCCTGGAATGAGGAGAGGAAAGCCTCGAATGCGTTCCTCGCCTCCTTCATTGCAAGTGGGTGGCATTTTGCTGCGGTTTTAATCCTTTTCATGTATTCTTTCTGCACGGGTGCAGCATCTTTATGGGGCAATTTCCGATGATGCTCATGATGACTGGCTTATGGTCTGATACTATTCCGTAGCTGTGGATCTCTATCGTTTTGATAGGTTGTGTGATATATCTGGTCATGTCTGACGAGGCATAGAAGCGGTCCAGGCGGCTATGAATAGTTCCTTCCATGGTTCCATGGTGTTGGGTGTACATGTGGTTCTGTCTCAGTGTCTCCTGTTGGCATTCTGTGATCGAGTTCCCTACAGTTTCTTTCCAGTACCTGATGAGGTATTGTTCTTGTTTGTTGTTGATTCTCTTTGTGGAGGTGGTATCCAGTGTCTGGTCTTCAACAAAATTCCAGTCTCCAGCATAAATGATTCCCTGTGTTCTCTGTGTATCTTTCTTGATGTGGTTGATCAGAGCCGTGCTGATCGTCCAGTGGTTGGAGGTGGAGGTGGTAGGCATATACACATTTCCTATTCTTAGTTTATCTCCCGACCAGTCCAGTGAAAGACTGATCATGCGGCCCATGCCTTTCCTTGTCACTGTGCTGGGGTGGAGGTGAATTGGTGCTCTGCCTTGCCGATAGGTTCGGATCCAAATTGCTGTACCTCGAGCTCTGCCGTGTTGGCGATCATTGTGCCAAAATGTTTTCCATTCTGCTTGTGTGTTTCTATCGAGTAGGTCTGTAAAGTTGTGTTCGTCTGTGTTTCCTTTGAGATGGGTTTCCTGTATCAGGGCAATATCAATCCTGTGATCTTCTAACAGCTTCATCATGGCACTGTATTTGTTTGGGGTCAAGCCTCTTACGTTGAATGTCATGAAGTTCAAGCCGTTCATCATCATGGATAATGATTTACTTGCGGATGGCATGCGCCTTCTTCTGAGGCGATGCCGTTGGTGAGGGGCCTGTGGCTAGCTTCTTTTTTGGTGAGCCTTGCTGCTCCCTCTTTTTGGTCGAGGCTCTTGTGATCCTCCTCTGGCTCTCCTCCCCTATCAGGTCCTGCAGATTGTTGTGTGCTTCTTCAGAGTTGTCCAGGCCTGACGTCGCTGTGTTGCTCGCCACAGTGCGTGTCTCTGCAGACACCACATCCTCTGAGTCCTCTGTGTTGCCGGCTTCCCTTGGTCCCTCTTCCCTCTGTGTCATAGCTTCATTCGTTCCATCCTGTTGGTTGGCGGCGGTGTGCTGTGGGTCGACAAGGTTGTCGTGTTCTTCGGTGTTGGGTGCCTCCTGTTGGTCCTCCTCCATCTGTTGTGCTGGCTGGGGTGCTGATGTGTCCTGTGTTTCTGTGTGTGCTTCTTGTGTCTGGTTTACTTGGGCTGCGAATTCCTCGCTTGTGATGTTCACGAAATCGTCGGTTTGGATTTCGTTGTTCTCCACCATGGCGGCATACTGTACTTCTCTCACTGGGTAGTTGGCCAGGGTTGGTACTGTGTCCAATGAGACATGTGGGCGGCGGGGTCTGAGTACCTGCCACTCCAGTGCAGGTCCTGTTGGGCCCACTGGGATGGTGCCATTCTGTCCTGGCCTGTTGTCCTTGTAGGTGATGAGCCATTCTGTTGCATGGAGGTATTCTGGCATTTCTCCGGCGTTCCTCGTATGGCTGCGAGGTGCGCATGTCATTATCTCCGCTTCTTTCGAGATGTTACCTTTGTTTGCCAAGTGTTGCATGATACTTCCCAAGAACTGTTGAAGCAGCTCCGGTGTCGAGTTGGGACACCCGTAAGATGGCTTGTTGCGTCTGTGTCTGAGTTTCATACTGTACAGTCACCGGGAACTGTTTGTCTTCATGTTCAAAGAACATCCAGGACCCGTCATTGACGATTTTTCCGAAATGTGGCTGAAATTCCCGCAGCACCCACATATTCCAGAAAATCCTCAGTGTCTTTGTAACAGGGGCGAGGTGTTCCCTGTTCAAAAGTGTCGTCGTCGTGGGAGTACTCATTGCAACACAATGAGTAAGCGTCCCAAATATATCATGCGGGGCCCATATAATGATACTAGTTGCTCCATTGGTCCGACGTTACACTGTAAGAAATAGTTATATTTGAAGTCCTCCAGCCTAGGGCTGGAGCATGGTATTTATACATTTCATGAACACTGTCACGTCATGGGTTCTAGAAGGTTCTAGAACACTCCTCCACGGGTGCGCCATAACAGTACAACCCTCGTACTGTTACAGTCCTTCCCGCTAAGTTTGGACCAACTGTCCTCAGTTGTCATGTGGCTGGAAGGGAAAAACCATTGCAGGTGCTGAGGTAGTTTCTTCAACTCAGCCAAGGGTTGTATCTCCCCTTGAAAACCTTCCCACATCAAACAATCTATCTAATAATCATCCAGCTCGATCACGAGGTCATCTTCGTCCTCTTCTGGTGATATGAGCTGGTCAGGCTGCTGAGAGTCTTTGGACTGTGCGTCCATACTCGCCTCAGGCATATTTCCTTCTTTTTCTTCTTCTTCGTTTATATGCTCAACAGCAATTTCTGACATTTGTTGAGACAACTCGTCGTCGAGTTTCTGTACGTCCATTCCTGAATGATATGGTTTGAGCCGTTCCACGTTGATGACCGGGTGGAATTTGTGACCCATCTGGTCAGAGTTTATCCTGACTGCATTACTGTTAATCACTTTTGTTACCACAAAAGGTCCTATCCAACGCGGTTGTAACTTCTTGAAACTCTCTCCATTCATCTTGAGCCTGTTCGTAGCCAAAAGCACTTCATCTCCAACCTTGAGGGGCAGAGATTTTCTCTTCGTATTGGCGTACTTGGCTTGTCTTGCTTGAGCAACTTCCATATAATGTTTTGCAGCATACCTGGCAGATGCCATATTCTGTATGAGTTGGCTGGCATTTGTTGCAGTAGTGTCATTCTCCAGCCCAAGAGCGATAGTGGTGGGCAAGGCAGGGTGTCTGCCCTGATTCACATAAAACGGCGTACTCTTGATACTGCTCTGATACGAATTATTGTACGCAAACTCCAGGACATTCAGCTCTTCATCCCAAGTATTCGTGAATTCGTCGCAATAGCATCGAATCATTTCTTCCAGAATCCTGTTGGAACGTTCGGTCTGACCATCTGTCTGGGGATGATATGCAGTGGACATGAGTGTCTGACATCCCAATCGACTCATTAGTTCTTGCCAAAAGGCACTCAGGAATCGCGAGTCTCGGTCTGACACGATTCGCTTTGGCATACCGTGGTATCTGAACACATGGTGAATGAACAGTCGGGCCGTCTTTTCGGCGTCACAAGGAGTGGACGTCGGTGCCACATGCATCATCTTTGTGAATCTGTCCACAAACACCAGAGCCACCGTATTTTTCCTCGCAGTGCTTGGAAGCTCCACGATGAAGTCCATGCTGATGTCCTCCCAAGGCCCACGAGGCACTGGTAACGGCTTGAGCAATCCTTGGTGTCTTTTGCTCTGGTCTTTCACCACTTGGCACACGCGACATTGGCGCACATAGTCTGCAATATCCGAGAACATATCTGGCCAGTAGTAATATCGCTTCATCTGCTGATACATTTTGTCTCGGCCTGGATGGGCAGCACACACCGCATCGTGGTGATGTTTGCACAAGTCCCACTTCAAGCTCTTGTCGTCAGGGACAATGAGCCTCAGGCGAGATTTCTCAGGATGTTCATAGTACAATAGTCCATCCTTTTCCACTACTTTTTCCACCTTGAGCGCGTTAAACACCGCTGGTACTGCCAATTTGCTGTGAAGATGTTTCTTCAGCGAGCCAATGAATTTGTCCTTTTCGTACATTCGCTTGATTTCCTCCACCCTGGGGGCATCATGTTGCAACTCCGATGCAACAAAGAGGCGCACAGGAGGCGGCTGAGCAAGTCGGCAAGGACATTTGCCCGGCCTTGAACATACCGTATGTCTGCATTGAATGCTGCTATCTTCTCCATCCATCGAATCTGTCGAGGGTTCAAATCTTTCTGCTTTCTCAGGTGAACCAAAGGTCTATGATCAGTGTAAATCACCGGAGATTCCATGTACAAATAATGCTTCCAGTGGAGCAAGGCTGCCACAAGTGCCAAGAACTCTCGGTCATGCACGGGATAGTTCTGCTCAGCAGGCTTCAATTTCCTCGAGAAGAAGGCAACGGGATGATACACATCCTCGTGCTTTTGCATCAGCACGGCTCATCTGCAAACCATCGTGCGAGAGCGACTCCTATCCATTTGCCAACATATCATCACGGCTCGTGTACAATAAAATAATGTTTTTTTGGTTCAATCTCCAATGAATCGTGATACGGAGCACAGTACCTCCCAGGGAGGGAGAAGGTCAAAGAGGAGGAGAACTGGAACAAAAAAGGTAGCCAAACTGTGGACCGACTTTCATCAGTCATGCATTCATCTGGAGCGTGAATGTCGACCATCCATGATTCGATTCGATCGAGAATCTAGGCAGGTGTGGTGCCGAGTGCAGTGCCCGTATGGGAAGTCTTGTGGCTATCATGGGAAGCCTCACATCTATGAGAGGATGTGCCTCAATCAGCCGGGAGACCTAGATCGACGGAAATTGCTCCAGCACATACGGAATAAGCATCCAGAGATTGCCTTGAAGTTCGATGTGGCGGTGACGGATGAGTGCCACCCAAGGAGTCTTGAAGATGGTGCTGCCACAATCCAACTCGATCGACAAGTGTCCACTACTCTCCTCCCTTATGACCGAGACGAAACTCTACCAATTCACTCCTGTGAAGATTTTGATGAAGCAGTGGAATCATCCGATGAGGGCAGCGTGTGCACCGAGGTGAGGAGACAAATGTCATGCTTCCTGATTCTGGTTCTTGTTTGTTCTGAAGAGTGAAAGCTATCTTCCTGCAGGACCTTGAGGACAGCGACGCTTCGAGTGATGAGCATGAGCCAAATGGCGAGAATGGACCTGGTGAACGCTTTCGGTGCACTCAGGGGTCGCATTTCCAAACCTTTCTAATGGCAGTGTTGGGTAAGGAATGTGGCGATGGGCTGGATCAGCCACAAGAAGATGAAGACGAGGAAGATGAGGCACCCTGCACTTTGCTTCAGCTCACATCTGCGCTCCTCGAAATAGAACTAAAGCATGCTGTATCAAAAGAGCTCATGCAGGATATCTTGAGCGTAGTTCGGATGGGGAGGAGCAACCGTGACAGGATGATCATTCCACCATCCATCCACCTTCTGAGGAAGGCCATGGATGTTCCAGACCTTCAGACTGTCGAATACCATAAGTGTCCCTGCGGATACATCTACGGCAACGTCGTCCCGTTCAAAGATAGGGACATGGGTGAAGAATGTGGAGCAGGGTGTGGTAGGAAGAGGTTCACGGCAGACAGGGGTGGGAGCCCAAGACCCATGCAGCACTTTTATTACTTTGGGGTGCAAGACTGTATGCAGAGTCTGTTCGCTTCGCGCAAATTTCGAGAATCAAGAAACAAAAGCATCGAAAGTGGTCGCGCAGGAAACACGGTGTACACATCCGAGTGGTTCAAATGGATCAAGGAGAGGGAAAGCACAGCAGGGGACGACACGACTAGTATCTGGTCGATCGGCGTGGATGGATCCCAGCCTTTTGGAAGGAAAGCACATTCTTGTACTCTGATTGTATTAAAGTGTGAAGATATGGACCCTGAAGGCCGATATCTCAGCTGCAACACCAGATTATTGGGAATTATCCCAGGCCCAAAAGAACCCCAAAACCTCAACCCCTTCTTATGTTTTATTGGTGAAGAGTTTGAGCGCCTCCGCTCATCTCCCATGGAATATCAATATGATGAAGTGGACGAAGATGGTGATGTGGTGAGACATTCTGGAGTTCATCGACCCATACTGGGATTCATTCATGCAGATGCCAAGGCCAGAGAAAAGATCCACATGTGCGCTCCGGGGAACGCCATCAAAGGGTGCTACTTTTGCTGGCAGCGGGCCTCAGAAGCCATAACCAGCAAAAACGGCAAATCGTACAAGAGAAGGCTACTCACAGGCTACGAGGAGGAGGATCCTGTCACACATATCAATGGAATCACCAACGAAGAGTTCCAGTTGTCCCGCTGTGACGATGATGCAATTCAGCAGCAGTCCGTGATTGGGCACGATGACCTAGAAGATATATTGAATATTATGAAAACTGTGATGCCCCATGGCATATACGACGGATCGAGCACGCAAGAATGGCAGGATCGGCTTGGGATTCACGACTATGCAAAAGTGTTTCATGCCGTGCCTACGTTGCACGTCAAGCACGGGATCCCAGCTCCTCTATACCATCTGATTCTCTTAGGCATAACGAAGAACTTTATCAAATACTTGTGGGATGGCCACGGCAACAAGAAAACCAGTGATCCCGATAGCAGGAGTATGAGAGTCTACAGCAAGAAGACCGTCAAGAAATTGGAGAGAGGAATTACTCTGAACAACTCGTTCAATCGTCCATACTCGTCATTAGAGCACTGCTACTCTTGGATTTGCGAGGAAGTCAAAGTTTTCGTAGAAGTACATTCATGTGCCCTCTTCAACGAGGAGGTGACGGGTGTTTCTGTGCTCACACCCAAGGGCATGGAAGCTTGGTCACATTTGAGGCAGTTTGTCATGCATCACCTGAGCCACGCTGAAGCCGCCCGGCTCGAGCCATCTCGAGCCCTCTGGCATCTACACCAGTTCTCAAGGATATGTCAGGAAGAGAAGGCATACGAATTGCTGACGCCCAACCTCCATACAGCCAACTGCCTCCTGCATCACCAGGAGGCCTTCCTGGGCCCACTGCACCAGTTGTCAGAGCTGTGGGTCGAACGGGCTATGCGGGCCGTCTCCTCGACGAGTTGTATCAATACGCCCGAGGCAACATTAGCAAAACGGTATCTTATCAGATCGGCATTGGAGAAAGCCAAGCACAAGCTTGGGTCAGCCGACCAGAGTGCCATCCCAGTGTATGCCCCGAAGCAACACCGAAAGGCTGCGGGCACCATGTACGACGCCCATCCAAGCACCACGTATGCTCTTCAAGGGAAAGGAGTAGAGCGGAGTACGACGAAATGCATCGAAGCTAGAGATGCATCGAAGCAGCAGAGGGATAAGCTGAGGGAGTCCATCGAGAAGAAGAAGTTGAACCTCATCAGAGAGTTTCACACAAAGCACCAGAACGAGAGACCGAGGGAGCCGCAGAGAGATATCAAATTGTACAGTCATTTTTCTTGCAACGTCTTGGTAGATGGCAAAGGCTGTTGTGTGAAAACATTCTATGACAGGCGTGATACAAAGAGGCGGTCACACTTTGTCTTGCTGAGGGACAAGGATTCTGAGGCTCACCACGTTGGGGTGGTGTATGAATTTGTCCGCGTATTCAGTCCCCGGAAGCCAGATGAAGTGGAACGATACGCGATTTGCGGGATATATGAGACGGAAAAGATGGATTACCATGGAACCACTGTGTACATGGTGAAGGAGTTCACAGGAGAGAGGCCGTGGAGGCATGACGAACGTGTGTTCAGCGTGCCGATCGACGATATCGTCTGCCAAGTTTCTAGTTTTCAAATGTCAAAAGATGGTTGGGAGGGAGAATGGCCCCACTACAAGCTTGTGGAGGACGGCCACAAGAAAGAAATGGACAAAATGCTTGCCTTCTTCCCAACCCGAGGTTCCACCTTCGCAGCAGCGGACAGTGTCGATATCGAATGACAATAAACGTGTAAAGTATAAATAATTTCCAAGTAACAGCAGTGAATCGAGGCTATTGTGGGAGATCTGGGTGCCTTGTGATCGACACCAGAAGTTCCTTAATTAGTACCACGGGCGGTCGACCTGACTTCTCAAAATTTTCACACAAGCCATTTTACACAGGGCCCCATAACTTTTCGAATATCGCGCCAAATTTCCTCATTTTTGTTTCAATAGACATATTTTCTTACCCTCTTTTCGATGGCGTCATTGAAATAATAAAATACGCCCCTCAGAGAATTTTGGGATTTAAGGAGGCCACCATCCTTTCTGTAAGTGGTAGCATAGCGTGATAGCGTGGATGGGCGATAGCGTGAAATCCCAACTCTAGCAGCAAGTGGTACTTTGGGAATTTCGACGGATGGCCTCAATTTGCCGCCATTAAAAAAATTTTTACTGTATGTAAAAGCGGCCTAATGCAGATTTATAGATACAATGGCATACGGTTAAAATCCTTTAAAAAGCCCGGGTCGTTGCCTTATAAGATATCCAAAAGTTGGAATATCAGTCGACACCATGTATCTCTCTTTGTTGCGGTGGTCGTCTTCATTGCCTTGGTGTTGAAGTATACTCTCAAAGATACCGATGACTTGGGCTTTCATCCTGACCGTAGCAGTGTTCTCTCACATGCATGCTCGTTTGCACCATTGGAATGGAAAGAAATCGAGAAGAGCGGGATTGGGGCAATATTCACACCGTATCCACTACTTCCCGGAGGCGGAGAGAGGTACTTGCTCACATTTGCAAGAGCATTACAGGAACGTGGCCTTCAGGTTCATTTCCTCGTAGAGGAAGGCAATCCTGTTACAACTGGAGTTGCTCTTAGTCACCTGTCAGAACAAATGGGCATAGATGTAAAGCCTATGAGCGTTTTCGTTGTTCATAGAGATTTCGGATTCATCAAGGACTCCCAGAGCAAATATGATGTGTTTTTGTCCATGGGAAATGAAAAGATGCCGCAAGTTGCAGGTATTGGTTATGTCAACTTTTACATGTGCCAGTTTCCTTTTGACCTGGACAAATTGAGCCAGGAGTATGAAATTAGAAACCTGCTCACGTATGATTATGTGTTACTTAATAGTCAATTTACGTTTGGTTGGTACAATGAATATCTGGCAAGGGGTCTAAATATCTCGCTCTATTCGAGTAGATTACCAGAGATTACTGTCTTGTATCCACCAGTGCCATTGCGAAGAGCCATCCCAAGGGGCACTCGAGCCCCTAGAAAGGTTCACATCATTTTACTCGGAAGATTCTTCGAAGGGAGACAGAGCAAAGGCCATGAAGTGGCAATTCGAATGTTTGAAAAAATAATTGGTATATTGAAATCAAAATCTGCAATTCTCACCCTGGCTGGTGCACAAATGAAGGCTAGAAAGGAAGACCTAGAATACACCAAAAGACTAAGGAACATGGCAGGCTCTGAAAATGTGAGGTTCCTCATCGATTACAGCGATCAGGAGTTGCAAGACCTTCTGCATACAGCAGATATATTGTGGCACCTGACAGGTATAGGGAAAGGTCACAAGGATCCTGCCTCAGAAGAGCATTTTGGGATTTCTGTTGCTCTCGCTATGGGCTATGGCATCATTCCAGTCGTGTTCCATGGAGGAGCCATGGAGGAGATTGTCGATCATGGCATCAATGGCTTTGTGTGCGAGACTCAACCCTGTATAATACAAAAGACTGTACAACTTGTCCGCAATCATTTAACCAGGAATAGCATGAGCTCTTTAGCTCTTGAAAAGTCAAAAAAATTTACAGAAGATGCTTTCCTGAGCACGGCAGATACCCTTATCCACAGGGGTACCATATCAAAACCCTTTCGGCATCTTGTTTACAAGACTGCTGGGTTGGTACACGGGAGAAGTTTCAGCCTTAATACTCAGATGACGCGCAACCAAATTTTATTTATTGAGCCACGAAACCATTATGCGCTCGAATACGTGCTGAAAAATGCACTGTATCACTTGGATTCTAGCTGGGGTGTGACTGTTGTACATAGCATTTTGAATAGGGACTTTGTACTGGCGATTGAGAAATCAATCAGAGGCATGCGGCGGATTGAACTACCTATCAAGTATATGGATATCCCATATTTGAATAAGCTGTTAACTTCAATTTCGTTTTGGCAGTATTTCCGTGATTTTGACCGCATATTGATGATTCAGACCGATGGACTACTCCTGCACGGCAATGCAAAGAGGTTCCTGAAGTATGATTTCATCGGAGCACCTTGGCACAGAGAGAATGAGCGATGGGGCAAATTGTCAGAGACGCTTCCTGAAGGTGTTGGGAATGGAGGAATGTCATTGCGATCTCCAAGGGCAATGTTGAGAGTCTTGGATCAGTACAAAGCTTCAGGTCAAGAGGATCTTTTTTACATCATCAAAATGGTGGGAGATAGTCAGTATACACTCCCAAAGCGGCAGATTGCGTTTGACTTTGCAAGAGAAGTCCCTTGTTCAGATTTGAACATGACCAATCTCCCAATGATGATTCACGCCTATTGGTACTACTGGCAAGGATCTGATTTGTACTCAGCGTTGGAGACATCTGTCTGCGGAGAATAGAACATACTTTCACGTCAAATACATACATACATACATTTGTATCATTTTTAATACAGGCATCCTGAGCACCCCTTAGGACATCTCCCTAGGTCACTCTGAAAAGGATTCTTGTGCATCATATTTATGTGGGAATATCTAGGAAGACAGCCTACGAAAGAGCTCCAATCAAGTCTCTGAATGCCAAGAACATGAGATATGCATGCAATTGCAATCCACCATCTATATACACATCCAGATGTTCATGTAGACACATCAATATGTCTACACACAATAAGACACATCATAATGATGTTGATCAAAATGTCATCACCTGTGTGTACCTACGTACACAGGCCTGTGCTCATATGAGTATATCTAGAGATCTCTCTTCTTTTTTGCACTCCATGAAACCGCAAAATGCTCTGTCAATGCTTCACGGTCACAGCAATGTATCTCTCAGCAGTTGTGTCCCATCTACTTCACAGCAAGTGCTGCGAGCTCGCACAAATCTCAATCTTTTGAACAGACCCTTGAAAGATCTTCACAATTAATACATGCCAGGCTTTCGCAGTGGAGCCTGCTCAAAAAGGACTGGACGCTTTGAGTGCAATTTCTTTGAGAACCTTCCCCATGGTGGTATTTAATATCGCAAGTCGAATTGAAATTAAATGTATCTTGTTGTCAACAAGGTCAGGCCCGAATTTGAGATTCACGAGATCACATGATCTCTTTGAAATGGGAGAGGCAATCTGAGGAAAAACGGTTGGCAGGACTCAGGTGCCATGTAGCTTGTGGCAGGCAGAACATGGTAGCAATTCTCTCAACAGACCACGGATGGCCTCCTGCCTCGTGAGGCGTCGTAGATCGTCTTTCTTTCATCAATCAAGTTTATCTCCTCCTTTAAATTGCACTCAAAGCGCCTGTAAGTCGCTTCGAAGCGAAGGAGACAGGTGCTCGGATAGACACTTCATGAGGCATTCCTTTTGTGAGACACTCAAAGGCTCTATATACTATCATAGTATCATCAGTCTGCTGGTTGCTTTTTGAAGATCGATTCGCAAAAGATCGCACTCTGAAGAACACATCTGAGCTTCCATTGCAGATACCAATGGCCACTGTCAATGGGATATACGTCTGAATCATGCCCAATAATAGTGCAATCTGCCTCAGAAGACACCATCTGCTGCTGCTGCTGCTGCTAGTAGAGAAACCATGAACAAAATAGAGACCAAGCAACAACAAATCAGTCGAATTCGGAGTAGAGTCAACTGCAGCAGCAGACAATTGCCACAGAGCAAAATCCTGAAAATCCTCAATTAGTCTCCTCCAAACCCACATCCCAAGCATTCTCATTATACATTGAACCATTTTTTCTCAACAGAAACGAAGCAACCAAAGAAAAACCACCAATCGAGAAGAAAACTCGCCCATCTTCAAGAATTCGATTCATTCCTCTTTTTTTCCTGAAAATGGCAGCAAAGGTACCCTATATATATACGAAGCTATGCCTGCAAAAGACCCATGGCCGAAGGCCATGTAGTTTGACATTCGCCAAACGGGTCAAACATGTATATAGTATAGATGTTGTTGCCAGACCGTGGAGGTGCTGCTCAATAAGGTCGTAGGTGTGCATGTGGTTGTTGGGCATGCATGCACATCCGAGTTGGATGTGGTGCCCCACCCACTTCATATGCACTCCTAGGAATCGACCTTCTGCTGTCTTATGGACTTATTGCTGGATATGGATCCTGCCACGTTTGGGCCCTTGGGATTTGATCCAGATTGCCACTCCTCCAGATTTGCATTTCACTCTTGCTTTGTTATGCCGGTAGAATTCCCATCCTATACTTTCGATTTAGTCGATTAAAAGCGGCCTAAACAGGAAAATATTTAATGCAAGAAAGTGATATCGAAAGCTAATTTGTGCGTGCAGTTACAATATTCAAAATATACATTGTATTCAAAGACAATGTCAAGTTGACATTTTCAATTGCTTCAAAGAGAGAGAATTCTCTGTATTTGCACTGACATCTCGAAAGTGCGAATCAGTCAACTGCTACGCTCTCGAGGGATTGAATAAGCATCATGGCATGCCACGCTGCAGGGTCAACAAAGCAACCTTTGCGTCGTACAATGTCCTCAGTGCTGGGGTTCCCATAGGCCAATCTGGGCTTTCCTGCTGTGGTCCCATTACTTCATCAATAAGTCGGATGCATTCCTGTGGTGTCTTGTTTTCGGCATCCTGGAAGCACGGATACTCATGGCTGAGGTCGTAAACGAGGCGGATTGCTTCTTCGGCGGTCGCTCTGACGTTCACGTCGACATCTCTTCTGAGGTCTGCGAGGGTAGGGTTGACACCGGTGTCCATTGCGAGCTCTCCTGTGCTGGGTGTACTGAATATGTGCTTATAGTTTTATATTGGGTGACGAGAATTATAAGCCGATTTATGATGTTCCGTGCCGGACAGCCTGGGGACAAATAAGGAGGTGCCCACAGGCCGGATGAGAGGGCACCGGATTCTCTCCCGGTCCCCCTGATATTTGATGGGATACACCGAAATTTGATGGGGGTCTTAAATAAGGCCTCTTCTCTGTATGGAGGGTTCGAGGCGATTCGGGTCTAAGAGCAACATTTCGAGCATGCATAATCGTCCTATAATCTATCTCAGGACCTCGTGTAGCACTCTGTTGAATTTTGCAGCATCCAGGATTCCCCAAATGACAAAGGTGTTCCACAATCGGAACTTTCCAAAACAGGAGCTCCTGTTAGCTTTGATGACCTTGGCTGTCGTTGGGATGCTGTTCAGTTTGCTTTCCCAGTCGACCGTCGGTGGTGCTGTCCCATGGTGCACGGTGATACCCAGCACCTTGGCCTCTGTCACCAATTGGAATCCCTCCACAGTGGATGAAGCAAAGAAGATCATGCAGGCTTGGGATGAGGAGGCTTTGAAGGGTGGATTCAAGGCATGGGTTGAGAAAACACCCATCCATGTCTATAATGCTAGTCTCATTTTGTCCTTTAACGTACGTACCTCCTTTACATATACAGAGATCCATTAGATACGGCGATATCAATATCAATGAGATTAAGTGAGGAAGCATCAGAAAAAGCCTATAGAGCAGGGCTAGATCGATGGACATCAGACAACCGGGCAATGGTATCTTTATTGAAGCACCCTAGAGTTTTATCTATCAAATATTCCATGCTATCTAATGAAGATGAAGTACTGCCAGCATTACACTCTATTGTTAGACATGTAGGCTTGAGGCATGGAGATGGTAGTCGATTGCTGCTGTCTTTGCTCCCATCAAACTTGAGTGAATGGAGAGAAGGAAAAACTAAAGCTCATTGCAAAGAGTACGCTTCAAGTAATCAGAAAGATGAGGAAGTCATCAATAGCTTTTTCAAGATGCTTTCTAAGGAGAATCCGGAAAAGCCTGCTCCATCAAGGTTGAATCACGTGGCATTCAGGCAACATCAACTCAGCCAAGGATGGCGCACTACATCAATGTATCACAAGAACATGACTCATTTCCTAAATTATTTCAGCAATATCGATACGTATGAGGCCGGAAGAGATCTAGGCTACAATTACTCTTCTGTTTTTTTGTCCCTAGGAGATTTCGTCAGATTCCCATACTGGATCAAGCCAGTACAGGTTTGGCTAATATCAATGGCCCTACAGTTATCAAGACTGATATGTGGATGGATTTCAATGTTCGTTACATCATGTATTTTGCAGGACATTCGGGTAAAGAAATCAGAATAGCATGCGTGGTATGCCCATATAGCAAGTCCGGATATATATGTAGACAAGGCCTCTGAAACGATCAGGATGTATTTTCATGCCGCTGGGCGCAATGGCCAATACACATATGTTGCAACCAGCACGAATGGCAAAGTATTTTTCATGCATTCAATGAATGCAATTGCTCCATTTTACTTGCGGGCTTTTGTCATGGGGGGCCACTTCTACGGTTTGGCAAAAAATGGCAATAGTTCGAGCATGATTCTTCAGTCACGAGATGGACTGACACAATTCGATCCCGGTCCACACATACTCCCTAGAAGCCGGCATACCTCTGTCCTAGTCAGGGAAGGAAAAGTCTACATCTTTTACACAGTTGTAGATGAGGCACCCGAGAGGATTTACTATACTGAAATCATGAATCCCTGGGATGATTGGAGAGCATGGCAGGTAGGAATTGGTGTCCCCATTCTTGAGCCCGAGCTCCCTTTTGAGGGAGTGAATATGCCTTTGGTCCCCTCCAAATTTGGCGCAGCCCCTGGTACAGTCCGACAACTGAGAGATCCGTATGTGTTTGTGGATGATTCAAAGTTGTATCTTTACTATGTTGCTGGCGGCGAGAAGGCCATTTCTGTCGCAACTTTGGAAGTGTCAACTGCTTTGAACCCCCCTAATTCCTCTTCTTTCCGTGGTGACTAGGTTACTAGGATACAGTTTGTTGAAGAAGAAGTTCTTCTTACTGCAGCTACGATCTTACTGGGCCAACATTCTCATTCCATGGCTGGAAGAATGTTTGCATCTCTACCTCTTGTCTAATGGGTCTTTCGCGGATAAGAATGGTAGTGTATGATGCTGGCGTGCTCCATGCTTGCCTGGGCCTCACTCTAGAGTGAGATATCATGCATGAGATGCTACCTAGTGATCATCAACATGTACATGTGTGTTGTTGTGCACAACCTGTACAGGCCAACAATACTGGTTGTTCATCAATTTGATATTGCTGTAAGATGGCCCTTCGAAGCTTGTCCTGTCTCACAAGGCAGGGAAACCACCTTTTGAAAGAACTTCAGCGTTCGTCCCATCAAAAAGGCTCTTGTATCGAGTTGAAAAATATCCCGAAACGTCCCGGTCAAAGGCCAAAATATCCTGGGAAGAATATGCCACTATCAAAAGCAGTGATTCTAGCCCTCCAAATGGGCTACCAGTTCTTCATCCGTATCAGTGTGATAGGGAATCGGTTAGGTATGGGGTAGAATCTTAGCCCGATCTTTAAAGATCCTACATTTGGGGACCAGTTGTATGTCCTGGGTAGGGAGAGAGACAAGGACAATTGCTCTGGAGGCAGCCCATGTACCTCTGGATGCACAAATGTGGCTCATGGGCGCAGAACCCAGGTCAAGTCTCCTCCTCTTCTCCAAGTCTTGGACTCCAAGAACAGCACCACATGAGATTGCCAGATCGATCTGGGAGCTTCCCCCCAGTGCTCTAGGCACTGATGCCCTCAAAATCCTGAAAATCCTCAATTCCTCTCCTCGAAACCCGCATCCTAAGCATTCTTATTATCCATTGAACCATTCTTTCTCCATAGAAAACAAGAAACCAAAGAAAAGCCACCAAAATCAAGAAGAAAATCTCGGATCATCGAATCGCATGCACTCCAAGCCTTTTTTTCTCTTTTTGTCTCTTCTGGCCTTTTTTATGATCCGTTATTATATATGAAATGAAAAATAACAAAATAACGCCAGCAAATCAACGATTCGGCGTCTCCTGTCGCCAAAACCGCATTCATCGTCGATGCGCATCGATTCATTGCTCTTGTTTTCTCTCGATGCTCAAATTTTGATGGATTGGTGATTGCCAATACAATATTAAGATTATGATGTAGAATCAGGATGCTGGAAAAGACAAGGGAAAAGAAGGAGAGTGTTTTTGTTTCTTTTGGTTTCGCCCCTGCTGCTGCTCCAAGATGGTTGGCCATCATCCTCAATGAACAAAGATGATGCTACTGGATCTTCTTCTTCTTCTCTAGCACAAGTAGTAATATACCTCAACAAGATTCTTCTACTACGAACCACGACAATACAAAGAATGCCTCAGAAAAGGTAAGCCAGAGTACTACTACTCGCTCTCCCAAGTATATACCACCACCACCAACAACAACAAATCTGGTTCCATCCTCACCAACTAGGGTGAAAGGAAGCATCCATTATACCAGCCAAATATTAGTCAAACATTCTCACAGCGATTATTATTGGAATACGAAGAAGCATAGCCCATGGGCATGTTGCCAGTAGTAGGCAACAACTTCTTCCCAGTGCCTCCACAGAAAAAATGAGCACACGTCCAGGCTTGCCTCGAGGTGGTGATGGTGATGATGTTGAGAATGAGAAAAAAAGGCTCTTTTTTCTTCGCTTCAAATGTGAGGATTGTGCCCACATGTCTCTTCACGATGCATCATCATCACCCCCACACATGGGCTGATGAATGTAAGACTTCATGGAAAATTGTGTGAGTTTTTTGTGTGTTCGTATGCCATGATGATGATGATACCACGTCTTCCAAAGAAAATAGATCTTTTTTCTTGTCATGGGTCCCAGTGGAGTACATACATTTCCACATTCGGGGTGGATGATATGAATGAAGTGGGCACTGAATTATTATTACTTGATCCAGTTGCCATGGATGCCTGGATGGATGACCTCGCCGTATACGGCTCAGCTGGGCCGTATGCAGACCACCACGGACGTTGTGACTACTCGACCGGACACATCCATCGATTGCATCTGACAATGTGATTGTCAGAGGGCTTATGCGTTGAGACCTACGAAAACCTAAAACAAGTAGGTCTTTGTATCCCGCGACAAATTGTAGCCTATTCGTATATTTTATGTATTTGTTTTACAATTCGCGCGTACATCCATCCATCAATAGAAAAATCTAATCGTCTTTCATACATCGGCACTGTATCCACTACTAAATACTATTTCGTTTTGAGACCACACTGGGTGCATCGAGGTGTATATACATCAACAGAGAAATCTTACGCTTGTATATGCGACTGTATCAAGCATTTGTGTGAGCAATCTTTGATCGACCAACGTTTCCAGAAGTCTTACAAACTTTCACTTTCTGCATTTTTTGGCACTGGCTGAATAACTGCCTACCTTTTTGGATGGAATGGCAAGATTGCTATGGATCTTCCTAGGTTCTGTGTTGCTCTGGAGTTGTGGTCCTTTCTTTTCTGTATTGGGACTCGATAATGATGATGTACGGGCAAAAGCGACTGACATTGTCGTTGCCCGTGGCGTATCAAGAAAACTACTGCAGCAAAATGCCGCAGATGCTGAAGCAAAACAGAGGATAGAGGAAGACAAACTCAAGTCTGAAATTGAAAAAGAAATCCTGGCTCAGGTTGAGGAAAAATTCAAACAAGCGATGCATCTAGAGAAGGACACACAGGCAGTGCAGCAAAAGGCAGATGCAGTAGTGGAGGATGCAGAGAAGAGACGAAAGGAGGAAGAGGAGCAAAGGAAGCGAATAGAAGAGGAAGCGGAGAGAAAGCGAAAGGAAGAAGAGGAGAAGAAGCGAAAGGAAGAGGAAGAACGAAAACGAAAAGAAGAAGAGGAGAGAAAGCGAAAGGAGGAAGAAGAACGAAAAAGAAAAGAAGAGGAAGAGAGGAAACGAAAGGAGGAAGAGGAGAGGAGGAAGAAAGAAGAAGAGGAAGCAAAAAAGCAAAAGGAGGAAGAAGCAAAGAGACGGAAAGAAGAGGAGGAGAGGAGAAAAAGGGAAGAAGAAGAAGAAAGAAAACAAAAGGAACAGGAAGAGGAAATGAATTTTCAACACATTTTGGACACCAAGATTATTCCAGAGCTCAAGCAGCGGTGCAGCACCTTTCCAAAATGGACTGCGCCACAAGTGGAACGCTGCTTGAGTTTTGCCGAGGATGGCATCGAGTACGATCCTCTCATATTTGATTTAGACGATGACGACTTTTCGTCACTGGTGGTCAAACCAACCTTGAATTCCATTGGACACCAACATGGGCCCACGAGTGCGCTGAAATTCTTGCTCAAGGTGGCGTTTTTGATCGCGCTTGTCGTAGCGTATTTGAGGCATGTCAACTGGTTCAGAAAGAATCGACTATGGAATGCCATGATTCTCAAATCCCGGACACTCCTTTTTCATGTTTCAAAACACAAGCAGCAAAACCATCATCACCGTCATGCAGGATGATGGCAAAGTTTTTGATTGTAGTTTTATAGTACAAGTGGTATGCAGTTACAATCGAACCGACTCTCTGTGTTATCTAATGTTAGATAGACAGAATAATAATAATATCAAGGGCAGGATATTACATGAATAATCTTTTATCTGCATCATCTCGTACATACATTATACATGTCATACACATTCTTCATACATAATTTGCAACACCTTTTGATGATATGTGTAGACTTTTTGAGCCATTTGACGACTGAATCATTACACTGCATGACAGCAATCAAAATGTGTGCTACTAGCGCATGAATTCACCTTCAAAGACACCTGTTATTGCAAACCAGTCGTCAACACTGGAGGGCAACTCCATTCCCAAGCAAGAGCCACATCTTCTACCTGGTCTTCAATGCCAAAACGTCAATTCGATGCAGTGCTTGAAAGATGCATAGCCTCTGCTACGACGATCATCTGTCATCGGAGCCCCTCAGGAACCAACTATGTGCGGCACATATGTATATATGTATACTCCACGATCTCAAATCGTCCTAGATGAAAGAGTATGGGCTTGGTCGGAGCTTAACAACACCTTGAAGAATACCAACAGTGATCTTTGTTTCATCCATGCTCCACAGAAATATGTTGGGCAGTCACACAAGCTGCCCACAGTGAAGTCAGCGTAGGAGTCTTTCATTTTTTGACGGACATGAAGCAGCAGCAGCAGCGAGGGATACAATCGTTTGCGTATGCAATATGCTGTACTATTACATCATCATCAGTCTCTTGGCCGCTTTTGAAGATTGATTCGCAAAAGGTTCATGCATCTTAAAAAGAAGACATTTGAGCTTCCACCGCAGATATATTGCAGTGGATACCCAATAGTGCAATCACCTCAGACTCTGAGGCTCAGAGGACACCATCAAAATCCTCAACTCTCCTCCAAACCCGCATCCTAAGCATTCTTAGTATCCATTGAACCATTCTTTTTGAATAGAAAAGAAGAAATCAAAGAAAATCCACCAAAATCAAGAAGAAAATCTCGGATCATCGAATCGCATGCATTCCAAGCCTTTTTTTCTCTTTTTGTCTCTTCTGGCCTTTTTTATGATCCGTTATTATACATGAAATGAAAAATAACAAAATAGCGCCAATAAATCGAGAATTCGGCGTCTCCTGTCGCCAAAACCGCATTCATCGTCGATGCGCATCGATTCATTGCTCTTGTTTTCTCTCGATGCTCAAATTTTGATGGATTGGCGATTGCCAATGCATTATCTATATCATGATGTAGAATCAGGATGCTGGAAAAGACAAGGGAAAGGAAGGAGAGTGTTTTTGTTGTTTTGGTTTTGCTGCTCCTGCTGTTGCTGTTTTGGCCTGCTGATTTGGTCCTCAGAACACAGCAAAGATGTTGATTCTGGATCTTCTTCTCTATTGCTCATGATCAACATCATCATCATCATCGTCATACGAAGGATGTCATACATAGGAGGAGGTTTGACTCTCTCTTTCTCAAAAAAAAGAGAGTTGGAGGTTGAGAGAGAGAGAAAGTTCATGGCGTACCAATATTGTGTATGCCCGTGGCAGGCTGGTAGATACCCGAACCCTCAAGAACCTCCTCCATATCAACACGAATACAAAATGCCGCAAGGCAAGCCAGAGGACACCACTACTCTTTCAAGTATACCAACAACAACAGCTGGTTCCTCAAACCACTAACAAGGGTGAAAAACTTGTAGGAAGCATCCATTATACCGGCCAAATATTATTCAACATTCTCCCAGCGATTATTGGAATACGAAGAAGAAGCATGGCCCATCGAGGTTCATGGGCACTGCCATTGGGCAACATTTTCCCAGTGCCTCCAAAGCAAGGCTTGCCTCGTCGTGTGGATTCCACTTCTTCCCTTCCATCACTGAGAACTGAGAATGGTTTGAGTCAATTGTTTGCAATCAATCAATTACTACATCTTGGCCTAAACGAGGTGATGGTGGTGGGGATGAGTAAAGGCTCGTTCAAGAGAATCGAGCCCCTCAATCCGAATTTGAGGATTGTGCTCATCTTTCAGTATGCATCACCATCACCACCGGGCATGTAAGACTGAAAAAAAAAAACACTTTCGACTGTGTAATGATCCCCTATAAAAATTTAAAAAAAGTCTGCGTGAATGAATCTGTGTGAATGTACCATCATGAGAACCGCAAGCGGTCCATCTTCCATGGAACTGGCCAGTCGAGACGAAGATGGATAGAACGAAGAAAACAGATCACTCGAGTTCTCTATGATGCACGATGCATTCTCAGGAATTATTTCCATCTTAAATATGTTATTTGCTTGATTTGGTTGTGTACAGTAGGATCAAGCGCCTTTCTGATTCGCTTGCTTTATTTGTCCAAACAACCTGCTCCACATTGGGCACGTCATCCTGACATTGTCCGCTTGAATGAGAAGCTTCGACAGCAGCCATTCCTGGGTGGATGCTTCGAAGATCAGGCAATTATGAAGGTTCTTGGACCTGTTTGTGCCAATGGATCTTTGAGAAAGTCTGATGTGGTGCCATGGCATCATCGTCTGGGGAAGACTGAGTTTTCTGTCCTGAAGGAAAATCTCAAGCTAGGCAAGGATGTCTCAGTCATTCGTGATGGAAACCGTAACAAAAAGAATCATCATCATGACCAAGCTGCCGATCCGTTGATATCTGTGGTGATGCCATTTCATAATCAAGGGCAAATGACGTGCCAGAGTGTGCATGAACTTGCACAGGATTCTGTCAAGTTCAAGATGGAATTCGTTGTGGTGGATGATGAAAGTTACTTAGAGCATGTATCTATTGTCAAATCGTGTTTGAAGGACATGAGCGCCTGGTATGATTTTAGATACACATATTTGAGGAATGATGTGTCAGAAGGGTATTCATTTTCCTGCAACAAGGGTGCAGAGATTGCACGAGGAAGTGTTTTACTTTTTGCGAATAATGATATGATGGTCAGTAATGGTGCTGTAGGCGCGCTGATTAATACGTTGGTGACATATCCAAAGGCTGGAATCGCAGGTCCCCTATTTTTGGGGCAAAGGGATATTCAAGAGTTTGGTGGGGTGATCTACAACCAGGCAGGGGCTGCGAATGCGTTTCGAGGGTATACGCGGGTACCAAAGCAGCTATTGATGGCACATCAGGTAGATTACATTTCTGCTGCTTGTATAGCTGTGGAGAAGGAGGTTTTTGTGAAATTGGGTGGCTTTGATAGGGTCTATGGCCGTGGGTATTACGAGGATACTGATTTAGCAATGGCTATGAGGAATGTGGGATTGAGGGTGGTGCTCCAGCCATTTGCTGTTGTGTATCATCAAGAAGGAAATACATTTGGGGCAGATTCCAAGGAAAAGCGATTGTTGATGAGCAAGAACAGACAAATATTTAAAGAGAAATGGAAGGATGCACTGGTGCATCATATGCCAGAAGGAACCCCATTCTTCGCGACGAGGGAAAGATATATTAAAAATTTGATTTTATGGATAGATCAAGTGATACCTACACCCTCATATGACTCCGGATCTCAGCGAATGTGGGAAATCCTACGGTACTTCTTAAACTCTGATATCCAAGTTGACTTTCTTCCCATTCATTATTTCGTTCCGCAGCAGTGGCTAGCTGATGTGGCATACATTCGATCTCGCGGGATTCGATTGCAGCCTAATAAGACAGAGGCTTTGTGTGGAAGGGCCAAGTGTCCCTACAAGGCTATATTCATTGCCCGACCAAACACGGCAGAGGATGTCATTGGGATGATTGGTAGGTGTTGTGCAGGTGTGCCCATCGTGTACGACACGGTGGATTTGCATTTCCTTCGGGAGTCGAGGGAGATTTTGCAGCAGAACAAAGAAGGATATGTATCGCCAGAAGAGGCCATCCGGCTGGCCCTGTGTGGTGAAGGGAAAGATCTTGACAGTAAGAAGGAGTGCATTGAAAAAACAATGGCACACCTTGACATGGAGGCTCATGTCACTCCTGATTTGGTTGCTAATGTAACTAAAGTATATAAAAGACTGCAGAGTGAGTTGGACATTGTTACCAGGTCGGTGATGACACTTGTTATGAGTGATGTGGAAGATTACGTGTTGCAACTGCAAGGGATGCCAGGATCAAAGATGAAGATTGTGTCAAACATATATCCTGATGAATCCATTTCTGTGGGCCAGAAACTTCTGCAAGATGAAAGTTCATATTTAAAACGGAGGCATGGAGGAATCTTTGTTGGAAGTTTTCAGCACGTGCCAAATGTAGTTGCAGTAAGAAACCTAATTCTAGTCACTGATGCTATTCGTGAACACCATTCAGATTTTGTGATGCACATTGTAGGATCGCACCAGCCTCCAGAAGATTTGCTGAAGCAGTTGAGTCATCATAAGGGGATTCGATTCCATGGATTTATGACAGATGATGACCTGACCTCATTATATGCAGAGGTGCTGTGTGCCATTGTACCGCTATCAACCGGAGCAGGAGTCAAGGGGAAAGTGGCTGCTGCATACTTTCACGGCGTCCCTGTGATTGGCAGTAGGATAGCACTCGAAGGAATGGGTCTGAGTGCAGATACTGATTACTTCTTGGCGGAAGAGATTCAGGAATACGTCAGGTCCTATTCAGAACTGAGGAAAGACCCCCATCTTGCTAGACAATTTGCTTCCAATGGATTGGAGAAGATCGCGAGCAGGTATTCATTCTCAAGAGCCATACAAGTACTCGATGAAGTTTTTCAGAATTTGAATGATCTAGCAAGACGTCTAATATTTGTGTAAGGTTGCTCTTAATTGATTTCTGCTGTAGAAATCATTTTCATACTGCAGCATTGCTTCTAGCTTACATCAACACCGCGCCATATGTTTTGGCATTCCAGTCACCCAGGGGTTGCACTCCGTTTGGTAATCAGCCTCCTTCGCATCCTGCATGCCCCTGGGAAACTCGAGGTCTCCTTGTTGTGGTGCGCACTTATAGATTGGATGATATCCGCAGACAGATCTTCAATAAGGCCTCTGCAGAATCTGCATTTGCCTAGTTCATTCACACACTCATTAGCACCTATTCATATATACACATGAAGAGGCCTTGACAAATTCGAGCCAATGGGGTGCCTCCCAGTAGAAATCTCTTGAAAAATGCCGTTCGTGTAATTCAATAAAAAGTTCAGTGACATCATTTCAGAAACTTTACTGCATCCATTCCATGCCACGCGGGCACAGTCCAATGTATCATTCCGTTCGCAGATGCTGATTGTTTGCGTCACATTGGTTGCATTCACCACAAGATAATCATCCCCTCTGGTGAGAAAGTCTTCATAAAACTGTACCAACCTTGTTCCAGAAAAATGTTCACCTTTTAGAATTGTGCTACATGAGAGAAATTTCCAAATGGAACCATCATACGATGGGCCATACCCGTCCAAAATTAATTGATACTTGTAGGCAGTTGAATTCTCATACAATGGCAGGGATGCATTCGAGCAGCAAGGTGAACATGATTCCATGTACTGCATCCTATCGCTACTGCTGCTGCAATGCTGTGTACCTGAAGACACCAAGCGATAATCAACATGATGTTCGGTGTACAAGCTGAGGCAAAATTCCCCTCTGGTCAACATGTGTCCACTGATCGACTCGGGGTCAATGGTTGGATGGCATCCTCCTCGATATCTCAAGGTTGATACCCTGCTCTGCCATTTGCGTGGCTTATCCTGATACGAAACGTTGTAATATTTTGAGACGTGCATCGCAAAGCCAACCATACTGGGAGGAATTACATCAGTCACTTGATCCAACCATGCAAGTCCCAGCACCATGTGTGGATCAGGCAGAAGGAATGACACCTTGTCCTCTGAACTTTTCCCAAAACTAGCAAAGGGCACCCAATCTAACAACGAATATAGGCGGGGAGCATGGCGTGTCGCATCTGCGAAGTTCATAATAAATGCAAACCTTCCCAACTTGCTTCGAGACAGTGCACGTGTCAGAAATAATTCGTACAGGTCTAACCTTGCATTCATGGCAGCTTTGTTATTTTTGCAGATGATCTGGAATTCGTCGAAACTCCTGAAAAAAGAGGAGCCGGTCCAGATCATTTTAGCATAGCAGTTGTCATGGGTCGAGAGAAGGTTCAAAATTCTTAGGCAGTGTGTCAAATTAAAATCCAAAAATCGGCTCCATTTCAAGTCATCCCAATGAAACGACTTGTCGAGTTTTTCAACTATTTTATTTCCATCTCGACCCCTCGGGAACTGTGCCTTTGTCAAATGTGACGTTGCATCTGGGGATCTATTTATTACGTGCAACAGGAAAACAATGGCTGCAATGCTGAGAAAAACCTGTTCTGATCTCCTTGCTGGTCCACGACCAACAGCAAAAATGGAATACTTGTTCTCTCTCATAATCTTCTATGGGGCGGATGCCCTCAAATGTTGCAACATGCGACAATTGTCGGTCGCGATGGAACTTACCACACAAGGGATACCACCAAGGTGTTTCAGGTATATACCTCTACGTATATACGTAGACCTATACGTATATATATACATAGACCTCGCGAGGTCGTCCATACAGAGAAGTGGCCTTATTTAAGGCCCTAAGTTCGTGTCTATCAATGGGATTACCGATGGTCGGCACCAGAGGGACGATGAATACCCGGAGGAGTATCTCGCCAGCATCAAGAAAAGTGGCCTGCCGCCACACGTCATCAGGCTCAAGTTGGGGGCCTTAAATAGGCCATTGCCCCCTGCAACATCACCAGGGTGGTGACGACACAGAGCCTGGGCTCCTTTGTGCTCAGCATGACACAGATGCCCATCCACGTGGCGTTTGCGATGACCATCAACAAAGCACAGGGACTCACACTCCAGAGGGTTGGAGTGTATCTCCAGGACGATGTCTTTTCTCGCACACGTTGTACGTGGTGTTGTCTCGGTGTGGAGATGACCAAAACCTGTGGATGTTTGGGCCACAGCCGGACGACCAGAGAAAGCTGTGGATGAAGAACATGGTGTACAAAGAGATTCTGATCGATACGTATACGTATCGCGATAGATCTATCGTACGTACGTACCATCACGAGATTCATCTCAGGGTAGCATGTCGTGCCACACTTGGTTTCCCATCACAGGCTGATTTTGACCGAGAATATTACAATTCGGGTGATGTTTGCGGAGCGGTCAAAGATCCACTGTGATGGGATGCTGTTATTCATAGATAGAGGGTGTCCAACCGTCCGGTCAAATTGGCATGTTTATAGGCGACTTTCGTCTATTCATGACACCTGATCTTGGGCCAAGGCTGTCATTGCTCAAGGCTAACTGCCCCAGGTTCCATCGCCCGGGTGGAAGCATAGTCTACAGCAATCTGCCATATTTTGGTGCATATTTGCTCCTGAATGTCATCTATCGTGACACTTCCATGCGGAAATGTCATGAAGACTAAATCAGATGCTATCTGCAATGCTCATGCAGCTGCATGGCTGCAGCCAAGTCACATCTCAGATGGAAAAGTTACGACTACGCTACAAATCAAACAGCCGACACTCGAATGCCAATTCCCTATGAAGGTGGAGGCGTCAGAATCTCCTTCAATTCCTGTGGTACGAATGTATCGCAGCCATATCATGCACTTGTTGATCACCAGAGTATACCTTCGGACTTCTGTTGGTTCATAGCATGCTCGTTTCTGCTACTGCCCGCTAAAATGCTTGCATGCTACCATATTTCTTTTTCATGGCTCTCAGTGCGGTGCTGTTGTGGCCATGATGCGCGATGCCTTAGCCAAAAACTCATATGTACATGAAATTGTGAACGTGAGGATTGATGGTCGATATAGCTGCTCAGTATTGACACAAGGGCAACAATACAAACGTCATAGCAGTATAATAAATGTGGTTCTCTCGAGCTGTGACACTAGTGTCAAGTACTTGATGAGGATCAAGCATGCCATTACGATGGGCGTGCATTCTGATTCTAGACAGAATCAATGTAGATGCAGCGAGGTTTGATGTTGAACATGAAAGCAGTTACAAGCCAAGCCTTTCCCTCCTACAGATCTTATTAAGATCCTTAAAGGAGATATTTTGCAAAAGGGGGATGTGGTTGCAAGAATGAAAACGCAGATCTGCTCAGCCTATTCACAAGTTTGGTAGATTCGTATCGATAGCAGGCCATGGCAAATCGCAAATGAAGCTTTGTGGGCGTGTCGAACACTGCATTTATGCAATGCCAGTCGATCCAGTGATCTATACTGCTTTAGTGCAATGGAATTTCAAGAATCCTGTGACTTCGAACAGGTGCCAAAGAAACCCAGAACGCTTACAAATTCATACTAAGGACCATACAAGGTTTCAGTCTCACCACAGGATTTTCAAAACATGCATGTTTCCAACTCAGGGCTTGCCCAAACCTACTGTTCTACTGAAAGGGCGGTCCATCCGTCATTTCCATCCAAACGTTTGGATGTTAACATCAATGCGTCGATTCAAATGTCATGAGACTCGCGTCAATAAGGGGCCCGCGAGAATGTTTATTCTTCCAAAACTTTTAAAATGAGAAATGCTGCAAAATTCGATATTCCTCAAAGCGGCCCAACTCTTCTAGTAAAACAGCTGTTTCCACCTTACAGAAAGCATAATACGTTGCCTGGACTCCTGTATGCTCTACTGCTATTAAGCACATCATTAGTATATAAATATATATATAGAGAGAGAGGCATCTCTGAAGACGAGTGCAATACTCGCTTCCAAAATGGTTTATTACAGGACCAAATTACCTTACAAACTGTTTCCAAACTGCCAAAATCAGACTTGGAGATATCATATTTGAACCATTCACAATTCGTCGATGGATGGATGTGCCCAATCCATCATCAAGTGGTCCAATATCTTTCCAAACAACAGCTTGAAGCTGGTGTGTCAGGCTTAATTGGGGAGATAGGAGTTCATCATGGAAAGTATTTCTTCTCGCTCGCAACAAATCTCGTTGCTCCGGAATATGCAGTCGCATTTGATATATTCGAGGATCAGAATCTGAATGTTGATGGTTCCGGTGAGGGATCTTTGCAAATTTTCTTGGAGCATGCATCAAGTATTGGATTCCCAAGAGAATCCATCAAAGTTGAAAAGGGAGACAGCAATTCAATAACCTCCAAGAGATTGAAAGCAATATCAGACATATCTTATCGAATTTTTTCAGTTGACGGGGGTCATACAAGAGGAACAACACTAAATGATCTGTTTTTAGCCCAGTCAGTGTTGCATAAGCAAGGATTTGTTGTTCTGGATGATTTTATAAATTCTGAATGGCTTGGAGTGGTGGATGGTTTCTTCACCTTTATCAATAAATGCAATGGAGGCCTCAAGCCTTTCTTGTGGCTCTGCAACAAGCTTTACTTGAGTCATGAATCTCTCCATCATTTTTTCTTCGACAGTGTTCAAAAGATGGGAGCCATCAAGTGTTCAAGTATTAGCAATATGCATGAATCCCGTTACCAAGTAAATGGTTATAAAGTCTGTGTGGCCAAAGAGACTGGATAGACCGGCGGGATGAAGAGTAAATTTTATCGAAAAGATGGCAGGGAGGGCATCAGAGCATAGGCTGGTGGGCGGGTCTGTGGAGATGAGTGTGAGCCAGCATGGTTGACTTTTCTGCTCTAGGTGATGTATCAGATGGGGTGTTGAGCATGCAATGTCAGCATGAATTTCTCTCGTTACTATTAAACATAGAGTTGCATGCAAGAAAGAAGAATACTAAATAAAAAGAGGCTCGTGTGGCATAAATCACTGTTATATGGCGTTGCACATGCATTGGCAGACAATTTGGTGCATCTATAGTGGTCTCCTGTTTGACTGCTGAGTTATGTTTGCCAACTCTGAGTAATCTCTCATTACGTTATCCTATGATCATGCCTGGAATATGAATATCAATAGCGTGAAAGTTCGACCATGTACTCCATGTTTCCTCTCTTCTGTGTTGTGCTCAGAAAAAATGTCAGTCAGAGCAAGGCATCTGCAACCTTTCCAGTGATTTTTCTAGCCTCCCTCATGCCATATTTGTGAACAACGATCAACTTCTGTATTCAGAAAAACTGAAACAATAGAAAAAACCTCTTGACGACGAATGTGGCATGTTGGTTCTGAGGAACTGTGGTCAAAGTTGAGTGAAAATTTTGGAAACTTTTGAGCAAGACTGACCGCATTGAATTCTCAGTTTTATGGCATTGTTTAACAAATATATAGTAGAGCTGTTTTCCTCTTGGAGAGCATCACATTCATTGGCCTCTTGATGAGCATGGGTCCTGCATGACGGCCAGGCCCTGTTCTGCACGTTCTTGCAGGTCTGGATTACTGCAGTAGAGAGTCCATGCAGGAGATTCATTCCCATGAGATTCACCGCAATTTTCATAATAATAACGTTAGAATGAGAGAGGCCAGTTTGCTGAATGGCTGATGCAATTCTCTCCTCAGGAGTGCTGGCCTGGGTACTGTCCTCAACAGAACAACAAGGTGATACAGCGTTGTAGTGACACAGCATGGTCGCCACTGAATGTCGTTGGGCTTCTGCTACTTGCTTCATGGTACGATAGGATGCGTTTGATGACATGACAAGGGTAGAGTGCGATTTACGGAGACCGTGGATTGGACGTGGCCATGGTGTGTTGTCCTGTGGTGATGCCATGGCTTGACTCAGCAGTTTGGACAAGTTCACCTTGGACATGTGCTTGTCTGGGCTATATGATCGATGGAGTGGATTTTGAGATGACTTATAGGTGTATGGAACGACCACGGATCGAGGGCATTGGCGCATGGAGTCCAACAGCACTGAGTGGAGCTCATCAGTGTGACACCTTGTCGTGCTGGATCAGAATGACAGCCTTGTCTGGCGTGAGCACAAGATGGTTCTGTCCTGTAAATGTCTTCTCCGCGCTGTCAATGATGGACAGCGCCGCCCAATCACCTCAGAGCGGTGGCTGCATGGTGTACAGGCACAGGGCAAACCATTGCCAGCATTCGGTACTGTTTGCTGGGTCGCTATCTATCCTGCGTTTGATGGCATCCTTGCGACAGCTCATCTCTTGGAACGTTTTGAAGTCTTTGCCTTGGACGTTGTGATCTGTTCCCTGGGTGGCTTGGATGCGTAACTCGTTGGCTTCCTGTCTCCACTTGTCTGTGGTGGGGTGATGCAGTCCAATCTCCTTTCTCAGGACGGAAACCACGGGAAGCATCATGGACGACAAGACAGATATATTATTATATGTTTGCTTCATGTAGCGGTATATATCTTCAATCTTGGACCCCGGCTACGAGCCACAAGGAGTACTTTTGGACCCCGGCAGCATAAATCTTGGACCGTTTCTTGAGGCCATGCATGACTCTATAGAGCGTTTCCAGTTTGGTTCTGTACGACTGCACACCCCACGGATTGTCGACATAAAGTTGTGTTGTTCTACATGGAGCAACAGGTAAAAATTTTGGAAATTATATGCACGGTCATTTTGCACATTGGGTTGTGAGTCAATGACTTGACCGGTACTTGCTCCTTGCTTCAGTTGTTCCTATAATCGTACTAGGTAGAGCAACATGAACCCTTGCATATAACTAGTTTGTTGAACAAATACAGACAGCCCTCCAGCAGGATTTTCAGGAAACGGAGGGAACGCTTGGGACTCTCGCATGCAGATGTTGAAGACCTACAAGCAAAGACAGTGGCTAAGCAAGTGAAAGAGGCATTGAGCAGAGAATGCCGTTCCACCAGTACGGCAGCGGCTGGGGGACACTACTTTGCCTACAATATGCTGAACACGAAGACATACCTGAAGATCAGCACGCATCGGGCCACCCCTGTGGACATGCATCGGCTTCTTAGGACCGGATTCAACGTGTGGTCAGGCTTGCTCTATAGATTCAATGTTTCAATGGCACAAAGCGTGCCTCTTGCCAGGATTTGAATGTGTTTGCTGCTCGTGTGACAGCGCCCCGAGGGATGACCTCCACCACATTGGCATGGTGTGTCCAGCCTTTCAGGAACAGCGAGACGCCACTCTCAGACCAGCGATAGATGCCATCCATAAGTTCTTCGACGCCCACCAGCTGCAACGTCGAAGTGACACGGTGTGGACAGCATGCCTTGGAGGTCTCTCCACCACTGAGGCTGAAATTCTTCAGAAATTTCAACACATGTGGGTGGGCACGCCCTCCCAGCCAGCCAGGGAGTCCTGATGGTTCCTCAATGCAGGTACCAGAGGACTCAGCCATGTCTTGGCTGGTGGATGAGAATGAGGATATATATAGATCTATCTCTCTATAGAGGACACCGCCTCTACTAGGAGGTCAGCGGCAGCCACAGATCCCGTTGTGGGTACGTGTAGGCAGATTTTTATATCGAGTGCTTGGCAAGCACTTTCAGAACATTCACGATAAGGTGACCCAGCGCAGAGGGACACCCCCGGTCTGTCCCAGAGCCAATGCACCGTTTAGTGTAAGGCAGTTCTTTGCTGAAAGGACCACCGCCCCCAGGCTCGGGGCTGTTCACTCCTATGTCGCCGAGGCGGCAGAACAGCTCGGAGACAGCGAGGTCTGGTCTGGAAGGCCCAGAACAACCAGTCGACGCCAAGGGGTTGGGTGATCCCATCCCGAGGTGTGGGAGTGAGTTTTTAGTGAGTGCAATCCTCACATGCCTGGAATGGTATCTGAACACCCAGCTGGCGGCGACTGCTCTGTCTCCTGATAGGCACGGGCCACCAGGAAGGAACCACTTGCAACGTGGGCGCTTCTCATTGACACCCCAAGCTTCCTCATTGAGGAATCCTCAATCGCACAGGCAGCCGGGTTTCCCGTAAAGGGCCCGTAAACATTATCACTTAAAAAAATTAAAAAAAACATTCTCGCGGGCCCCTTATTGACGGGAGTCTCATGAAATTTCAATCGACATAGTGATGTTTGGATGGAAAGGGCGGATGGACCGCCCTTTCAGTAGACCAAGTTTGGCCAAGCCCTGGGTTGGGAACATGCATGTACTGACAATCCTGTGGTGAGACTGAAACCTGGTATGGTCCTTAATATGTATTTCCAAGCGTTCTTGGTTTCTTTGGCACCCATTGTAATTCACAAGATCCTTGGAACTCCTTTGCATTATAGCAGTGTAGACTGATCACTGGATCAACTGACATTGCATAAATGCAGTTCTCCATACACCGACGGACCGACGGAGTTTTATTTGATATTTGTCATTGCCTCATATCGATACAAACCTCCCAAATTCGTGATTCGGCTGAGCAGACCTCCGTCTCCATTCTTGGAATCACATCCCCTGTAAGCAGAGAGCTACGTCCCTGTAGGAGGAGATCTCCCGTGAACATCTAGGGAAATGAGATCCCTAGGAGAAATCTAGTCATCATGGTCATTTCCTGAGAACATTTATTCTCATGCGGCAACTTTCAATTCAAGCTATCCTGTGAAAGAAGAGATAACCCCCTGTACATTGGTTGGTATTCTACCCCATCCTCTTCTATTGAACCTTACTGCGTGTGAAGGTTGAACGCTCTGTGTTGGCAACGACAAGAGAGTGAAAAGACAGTATATTGTGTACCTTGCGAAGGAAATCCAGGCCACGACTGGAAATGTACGCTGTCACATCCCCCATCTGCAAATTGGTACATATATCTCTTCAGTAGGAGGGAAAGGCTTGCAATGTAACTGCTTTCATATTCGACATCCTTTCTTTCATGGGCTGCATTTACATTGATTTTGTCTAGAATCAGAATACACGCCTATCCTGATAGCATGCTTGATCTTCATGATCAAATGTCACAGCGCGGGAGAACCACATTGTTTCTCCTGCGGAGGTTTGTATTGGTGCCCCTGTGCCAACAAAGAGCAGCTATATCGGCCATCAATCCTCACGTTCACAATCGCATGTACATATGAGCCTTGGGCTAATGCATCGCGCATCATGGCCACAACAGCACCGTACTGAGAGCCATAAGAAAGCAATATGGTGACATGCAAGCATCTTAGTGGACAGTAGCACAAAACGAGCTTGTTATGGACAGACAGAAGTCCGAAGGAATATACTCTGGTGATCAACAAGTGCATGATACGGCTGCGATACATTCGTATCGCAGGAATTGGAGGAGATACTGACGCCCTGACTTTCATAGGGATTCGACTGGCGTAGATGGCCTCATGACCATCAGCACTTGCAAATAATCCGCAGAAAATCGTACTGCTCACGGACATTACTTGTCACAACTGTACATATGTTTCCATGATGCTTGGCATTGAAGTGTTGGCTGCTTGTTTTGTGGCGTAGTCGTCACTGTTCCATCTGACATATGACTTGGCTGCATGAGCATTGCAGATAGCATCTGATTTGGCCTTCATGACATTTCCACATGGAAGTGTCAAGATAAATGACATTCAGGAGCAAATATGCACCAAAGCATAGCAGATTGCTGTAAATTATGCTTCCATTCGGGCGATGGAACCTGGGGCAGTTAGCCTTGAGCAGTAACAGCCTTGGCCCAAACTCAGGTGTCATGAATCGACGAATTTCGCCTATGAACATGCCAATTTGACCGGACGGTTGGACACTCTCTATCTATGAATAACAGCATCCCATCACAGGCTGATGTTGACCGGGAATATTACAATTCGCGTGTAGCACTATCTGCTTCCCTGAGCTGCCCTCTGATACGCGTCAGGCATCGACAGAGAATCCAGCAATCCATTTCTTCTGGAATATCAAAGCAGTATAGGTAAATTGACAGCCAATACCCTGGCACAGATAGCAACCAGAGGTGCGCACGGACATTCGACAGTTAATGGTTGGACACATTTGGTCACTTTGCGGCTATGTCTATCCACCCGGGCGTGCCATTCACCCCTATAATGTGTATCTTACTTATTTTTATTGAATGCACTGTCCCGATGGTACTCGGTTTGCAACATATAAGTGCACGCACGCTTTTTGTACCGATTTTTTCACTAATTCGTCACTCGCGAACGCCACGTCCCAAGTCACTTCTTGCATTCTCTGGTCCAGTCTTATAATGTATTAATAGTCAGTTTTATGTGCACAGTGTAATTTATCCTGTTGCAGGGAAGCGGGAATCGCGTTTGTGGTTACAGCTATATAAAGTTTTTCCCCCCTACAGGCCCGTAAATACAATTTAAAATTTTTACTGTATATAAATATATATAAACCTATATATAAACTTTCAACTTGTGTAATTAGTACAGCAACCTGCTGTTATCAGGAAGAGGGGGTGCCTGGCCATTGTTACCAAAGAATGGGACAGTGTTGCGTACAAGAATTGACGCTCAGGGTGCTCAATGGAGCGCTTCCCCCTCGAAACGATATCACTAAATTACACAAGCAATTTCTGCAGGGTCTTTTGGACCTCCCCCTCTACCCGTGAGGTGCCTCTGATCTCACGGGCGGCGGACGTGCTATGTTGAGGTATCACACAGCACGATTACCCATCTGTATTTCCTTGGTCTGAATACCGTCATACAGCGGCAGAGGCAATTCAGCCCAAACAACACAACATCGCTTCCACAGGAGCCTGTCGGAGCGTTGTATAACCTATTACAACCTTGAATGCATTTTCACTTGTCACATGCCTGTTCAGCAACAGAGCTATGTGACCTGGTGTGGTGAATCAAACCCTCAGTATGACTGAGACCAGTCAATCATCAGAATCAACAGTGCGTGAGCCTTGCTTGTGATGGATAAGGAGAGAGAACTCTGTGAGGAGGATTTGGATGAGAGATAAACATTACCAGTGGGACCCATTTTTAAGCTGAGAACACAACCACCATCCTGCCAGAGGAATAAGAAGCATGGCCCAGAGGTTCATGGGCTGCCAGTGGGCAAAATCTTCCCAGTGCCTCCACAACACACTTCCAGGCTTGCCTCGTCGTGTGTGGATTCCACTTCTTCCCTTTCATCACTGAGAACGAATGGTTTGAATCAATTGTTTGCAATCAATCAAATATTACACCTTGGCCTAAACGAGGTGATGGTGGTGAGGATGAGTAAAGGCTCTTTCAAGAGAATCGAGCCCCTCAATCCGAATTTGAGGATTGTGCTCATCTTTCACTATGCATCACCACCGGGCATGTAAGACTGGAAAATAAATAAAGCCAAGGTACGGATAGTCAATTTAATGAGAAAGAATTTGAGGCAATTTTCGAAGTACAACATTGTTTCCTCTCGTGGCCGGGTATATAACCAAAGTACCACTTGCATTCCCGTTTCTATAAGCGCTTATAAGCGATATCGCTAATTATATAATTATCCCGCTAGCGGGATCATGCTTCGACAAATTTGAATTTTGGGTCGACCCGCTGACGTCAGCGTCGGAGAGTTACCTCAAAGCATAAACGTTTATGCTTTGAAGACAAGCTAAGGCCTCTTCCACACCGCATTTCGCAGGCTTTGTCGCAAGGCTGTCCGGCACAGAACTTCAATATTGACTTAAGATTTTCGTTACTACGGTAAGGTTCCATATGATCGTTTTTCACTTGACATCGTTGTAGGAGTTGTGAAAGAGAATTATCGAAGAGAAAGAGAGAAACTCTCTGTATGGTGCGGGAACATGCAGAGATTCTCACTATCTCCACGACTACGCGTGTCAGTGATATCTACGTTGATAATTCTTGGTCCACTGGTATATATGCGACAAATGACAATTGTCGTTCAGCCTACCTCACTGTACGCAGAGCAGGACTCGAGCCTCGATCGCGAGGCTACGCATATGCGTATGCATGGGCTCATGACACATCTGTCTGATCAGGCTGTCAAATTGAACCAGACTTTATCGTCAGAGCCGGCTAATGGTATACATATGGATAATAATAAAATAGTCAAGGATCTATTTGTATGCCGTGAAAATGGAATTGATCACTCGCCAGTGTTGATCATCCGATATAACAGTACCTACAAGAGGTTTGGTCCTGGAATTTGGGCATTTAATGCTGCAACTATCTTCTCCAGGCACCTTGGCCTGACAAAATTTCATTACAAGGACTCTGCAATTACTGAACAAGACTTGTTAGTTTACAAAACATGTGGTATCTGCGGCATTTTATATCAAATGCCGCAATTTTACACAGACGACTTTCAATCTACGGACGGTAAAATATCCGAGATTGCGCCAAAACTGTATATGTCTGTCTTCGCGTTGGAATGGCTATGGAAGTACCCGAAAGAGATGAATCAAACTCATCTATTGATGGATAATCAACCTCAGTATGACAGCTGTGAAGTGCGCCAGAAAGAGTTGAGAGAGAAGAATATCTGGATCAGGTGTTATTTGAGTAGGCAATGCATAAATCCAGTGCATCAGACGCCTCAAAATGCTCGTAAGGCTCCTTTGATATATTTAAAATCTCATAGTGGGTTATCCTGGAATGACACTGTGGTAAATGCTCTCAGGGAGAGAGCTCATAACACACACAATTATTCGAACATCCGGGTGTTTCATTATGGCAGCTATCATAGAAATAATTTTCTCGAAGCAGCGAGTCAATCTCCATGGGCAATTATCTTTTCACCTTCAGAGACATTTGGATGGTTTCATGTTGAATTAAGAAGTTACAACGTGCCATTATTTGTTCTTCGCCCAGAAGCTGTCAATCTCTTTTCTAACAAGTCTGGTATAGTCATTGATGACCGAAAGCTCGCATTACCTGATATCTTAGACGAATTCGACACGTTCTTGTCAAGGTTGGGACATTTCAGACCATTTGAAGATCTTCAAAATTACAATCTTGTGCTCCCAGAATGTGCAAAATCTATCCAGAAACTATCCAAATTTTGTTTTCTGAGATAAATTATTGACTCCTTCTTTATGGTTTCTTTCATGATTGCTTCAATCAACTTATACAGTAGTTTTACATTCATAATTTTATCAAAATTTGACCATAACATGGCTCCAAGCTGGCTTGAGATTTCCCAACCATCACAAAGAAAATCTCCACGAATGCTGTTGGTGAAAATACACAAAGAAAACTATACCTTGCAGCCTAAACAACACAGTGGAGCTTTCCACTGCATATATATTCAGGATACCTCTGAAGTCATGCCCAATAGTTGCAAATTGCAATCACCTCAGAGGACACCATCAAAATCCTCAATTCCTCAACTCTCTTCCAAACCCACATCCTAAGCACTCTCATTATACAGGAAACAATCATTTCTCTAAAAAACCCAAAAAGCCAAAGAAAATCCACCAAAATCAAGAAAAACTCGCACATCTTCGATTCGCATGCATTCCAAGCCTTTTTTTCTCTTCTCTTCTCTTCCGGCCTTTTTGATCATCCATCATTATACATGGGATACAATATAAGAAAATATCGCCAACGAAGTGTCGATTTGATGGCTCCTGTCGCCAAAACCGCATTCATCGTCGATGCGCATCGATTGATGTCTCTTTTTCTCTCTCGATGCCCAATTGTTGATGGATTGGCTACGACGAATATATTATAAGTATATTGATGTAGAATCAGGACCCAGAAGCAAGAGGAAAAAGAAGAGTGTTTTGCTGCCGCTGCTGCTGTTTGTCCATCATTTGGGAGGTATGGAAGAGCTCTTATTTAAGACCCCGAGCTAAATCACCGGTCGCTTAAAATACCCGACCGGCCAAACACGGTCCAAAATCTACATATTTTCTAACCCTAATACCCTAACCCCCCTGCCCCCTACCCTACCCTACCCGGTCCCCCGACCATTTGATGGGAAATCCCTAAATTTCAGGGGGTCTTGAATAAGGCCTCTTCTCTGTATGGAGTCATTTGGTCATCCTCAGATCTGATTCTAGAACAAAACATATGTCTTGTCATGCATGATCTTGATGATACTGGATCTTCTTCATTGCTCATCGTCATCATCATCAGAGGAAGGATGTCATAAGGAGGCTTGATTTTGTCTCTGATAGTAGCATCCTCATGGCAGTATTGGGGCACCGTGTTGCTCTTTGCAAATTGTCAGCATGCATGCATATCATCTAGAACAATCAGAAGGAGTTGGCAACTTTTTCAGTTACATACAGAGGGGAAGACGACAGCAAAGCAAATGCGCATAGTAATGCCCAGAGAGAGAAGACTGCTCCAAACGGGAGTCAATCTTTCAAAAAGATGTTTCGGTAATTTGAAACAAGAGTATTTTTCTTGAGAAAGGTACTGGAAAAAACCAGAGATTTTCAAACATTTCCTAAGGCATCGAGTCACAGAGGAAGTCCCTGTAAAGATGCATCAATTAAACTTGCCTCAAGCGGAATCTCTGGCGCCCTCCGTCGCTGCTGGCATAGGAAAATGAGTTGCATGAACGAGGAACCTGAAGGTACGCCTGTTTATGCTCGGCAAAGATGTTGACTCGATCGCAATTTTCCCCATTTCCTGCTGGAGTGATGGTCCATTGTTTCTCTGGATTTGCCACCAGCATAGAGGGTCCACTCGTATCCTGAAGATTGCGAGCTGGACATCTTCTTCTCTCCACCGCCGAGATTGTCGTCGACACAGATCTTCCATTCAAGTATCCTCCCAAGAGACGCCATACAGCACGGCGAGGCTTGTTGCCCAGCTGGCGAGAGGTGCGCAAATAGACATTGGTGTTTGCGCAGTTTGGATACACATATGCCATGAAATGCCTGTTGCATGGTGAGTACAGCGGAGAAATGGTAAAGTGTCCACTGTAGGAGCACACAAGTGGTGGTGCTGGGGCTGGAGGTGGTGGGGGGCGAGTGATAATTTCAGCTTCTGCTGTGCTCCCCTCCACAACTTGGTTTGAAATCTCAGTCATGGCGGTCTGATTTCGCAATGTGTTATCCAATTGCCTTTGGTAACGTTCGACTTGGGCCTTGTCCTCTCCGATGACAACATATACTGTTCTACTTCTCGAGCTTGTTTGCAAGAGACTGCGCCCAGCTGCAGGCGTACTATTGCCATTAGCTCGTGCAGCCAAGATTCTTCCATAATATTCCATTAATCGCTGTAGTGCCTCACCCAAAAATACCTGGACTGTAATGACGTTACCGTTCACTGTAGTTCTTGTTTGCACATTTGTTCCTGGAATATTGATAGAATTAGCAACCTGGGTGGCAATCGTTGCTGTCACTTGTTTTGCCTGGGTTTCATCGAGTTCTTCGCTTGTAGTGAAAGATATCTCACTGTCCACTGCTGTCGCTGCGACATTTGGAATATCGTCAAACTGGATTAGCCCTTGGTTGATTGCCTCCACCACATCTTCGACTGCTGCAACCACATCATCATCATCTGCTGGCTGAGGATCAGGGTCCTCAGGATCAGGTGAGCCAATAATGTCGTTTATTGCCTCATCAACTTGCTCTGCATCTTGTTCCACTTCTTCGGATACTGGTGGTGCACCATAATTTTGGAGCAATCCCCGTGTCGCCCGTGCTTGCATCATTGTTGTCGAGATATCTGCACAAATACAATTACCACCACATGTTGGTCCTACGTCATGAATCAGTCGTCCACCTCGCATCCTCCACAACGCTTGAAAATTCACTCCGTCTCGATGACACGTGATCGTGGAAAACAAACAGAGAGGGCAGCCGGTATCAACAACAACAGCCACCGTAGTTTATTTGTTCTTCATGAGATGAGTGATATGCATATTCTTCGCATCTCGTCGATTAACAAATTTTTTGTACATGTCACTGCTGGAATCAATATGAGATGATAGCTCCACGTACCTAGCAGCTCTTCAAAGTCCACCTCGGACGACAGGTCGAACGCAGATTGTGCGTGAGAGCCTCCTGCAGTGTAAGAAAGCGATGGCTTGTAAATATTGATGACGGAAATTATGAGGATCAAACAAAAAGGAACAACACGCGGAGATACAAGAGCATCGAGATGTAACCCTTTAAAAGTGGCACGAGGAAGGGCCAAACGCACCGGTAAAGAAAGCCAGGACCAACACAGCCGTGAGGGCTGCCTTGTGCAATAATTTCATCCTTGCATATGGAAAAAATTTTGAGTGGATGTAAGTGCGACTACCCGATCCCATCACGATTTATGTGACAGATTGTGGCGGAGGCTCGGCCGCAGAGGGTTCGAATCTCCGGGGTCAAAATAGCACTTGTCCATACCTCCACTTGTCTGCGCAGGGTTACCGGAGAAGCATATCGAATTCCTATTATTATCTCGAGAGGGAAAGGCCTTGTTCTTTGCAAGGCTGACCTCCACGTGGCCGACATGACAAGATTTCTCATAGCCGTTTTCGACAAGATGTCCAATACTATGAGCATCGGCCTTGCTCACCGTCAAGATACTGTCCAATCTCGAGTATATATTCAATTCCACTTCCTTCGTTTCCAAGATGGTCTCAAAAGCAACTCTTGGGACTGAAACATTCGAGAAGGCATTTACTAGAAGACCTTGAGTCATTCGAATCCAATGTATATCGTCAGTCAGTCCAATCAACTTTCCGATGCAATTCTTTGATTGCCAATCAAATGCTAATTCTGCACTGGATTTCAAATCTTCTCTCCAAAACCAAACTCCCACAATAGCCAGATCAAACTTGGGGCTTTGACAAGGTCTTGGAAATATCTTTTCTAGTTTCAAGCCTGCTACGTCCAAATTCAGTCCATGGTCAAGGAGGAATGCTTCCGCAGCTTTTGGAGAGGACTGAAGCTCCCGCAGGGAGAATATTGGCTTTCGGCAAGTCAGTTTTGCTATCCTGACTGCGAGCGAAATGATTCGAAAATCTCCACCTTCCAACAAATTCACATCAAGTTTCTCATGAACAAAAATAACATTCTTCTGGATACATGGCCTCATGGTGGGATGAAACTCCTCACTGGTTACTCGAGTTGGTACATCACCTACCAACCAAGAGGGCGAACCATTTAGTTGGTTCCAGATACCTTTTTCCAGATTAGATACAGTATGCAAATAAGACGCTCTGACTAAGTCTTTCTTTGATGCCATAATGATTGCAGAACTCGAGAAATCACCATTATGATTGTGAACAATCACATTTGACATGCGGGGGTTTGTATCCTTGTGAATAGTTGGTCCAAGTAGCAAATGTGGTACGCTGATCTGATCCCTGGAGAGATGTCCGAGAAGAAGAGAAGCATTTGTGAATATATGTGCTTGTTTGGGGTAATCAGAAAGCAGCATGAATCTCGAATTCGGAAAATTGTTCAGCGCATCAATGGCGGAGTGGTTTGGGCTGGTAACAACTAGCGAGAAGTCCAGATCCACGAGAAATAGCATGAGGTTTTCAAATCGTAACATATCCTGGTCATCAACGAAAAAGTGAAAAACACAGTATCGTTTATTCTTCATGATGGCTGGGATCCAGCGTGAGACGTCTTTGATCACCAGGACTCCAACCTTCTGATGCCCTTCATCTCGAATTCGTGCTATTTGGCATTCTTCTCTGGATCCAAGAAAGCGAAATATTGGGCTATTGACTCTACAAACCCCATCAAATCTTTCCCAGAGAATCTTCAAGCGCTCACATTGTTCATTTTGTTTTACAGCCTGTAAGAAAACACGGACGATTCAGGTTCATCGATTCATGCCATCGCATATGCACTGCTGACAACGACCTGTCTCATGTATTATTATACTGCATTACCTTTGTTAGTACACGCGGTCGTCCACGTGTCGTGTTGCAGTGGACTGCAAAAAGGAATATCGCGACATACAGGGCAGAAATCGCTAGAAAATACCTCGCTTGATGCACGTATGCTAAATTTTTGTGCCGAAATTTATTATTTTTCATTGCTTGCATGAAAATGAATTTTTTATTTTTTTTTTGGTTTTTACTAGGCCGTCTGCCCGTGGCTCGTGGGGTTTCATGGGAAGTCGCGAGGTGCGACATGAACTCTCGCGTGGGGCGTCGGTCATCCAGCATTGGATGATGGGGAGGAGGTAAGCAGGTGGTCCAACTCCATCTCTGCTGATTTTACACTCTAACATAATGCAAATTTTACACTGGATCTGCAATCTCGTGATGGTACGTATCGATCAGAATCTCTTTGTACACCACGTTCTTCATCCACAGCTTTCCTTGGTCGTCCGGCTGTGGCCCAAACACCCACAGGTTCTGGTCATCTCCACACCGAGACAACGCCACGTACAACTGTCCGTGTGAAAAGACATCGTCCTGGAGGTACACTCCCACCCTCTGGAGCGTGAGCCCCTGTGCTTTGTTGATGGTCATCGCAAACGCCACGCGGATGGGGAGCTGTGTCCTCTGCAGCACAAAGGAGCCCAGGCTCTGCGTGATCACCACCCTGGTGATGAGGACCTCCCGCCCCGTGCTGGGACCGTGGACCACCCTGGCTTTGATGGAGTGGTTGAGGATTTTGGTCACCACCATTCGCGTGCCATTGGACACGCCCTTGGTGATGTTGCGGAGGGCAATGATGGGGGCCCCAACCTTGAGCCTGATGACGTGTGGCGGCAGGCCACTCTCCTTGATGCTGGCGAGATACTCCTCCGGGTATGCATCGTCCCTCTGGTGCCGACCATCGGTAATTCCATTGATGGACACGAACAGCCGGTCTTCTTCACCGTCGATGAGGGCGTCCAGCAGGTTGTCATTGATCCTGGTGGCAGTGTCATTCTTGGGGACCAACACGGCTGTTCCCTTGAGGAAGTCGTCCCTGTCCTGACCGCGCTTGGCCTGGAGGCCAGCGTACACATGTTCGAAAAAGGTCTTGTCCATACTCTCCGGATCCCCCTCCTCGGGGGTGAACGCGATGGAGGAGGGCACTTCCAGGCGCCCGTGGTCATCCAGCGGCACTTCGCCATCGCCGACGCGCTTGAGCCACCTGCTCCACCCCTCCAGCCGCGACTTGCACTCAGGACGCACGCAGTTTTCCACTCTCATATTGATGTGGAGCCTGAGGACCTTGACAGCAGGCCAGTGGGTCCAATGGGTCAGCGACGCATTGACCTCTGCTGCCCTCCTGGCTCGCCCTCTGGCATTCTTCATGACAGGCCCACACTGCCTGAAATCCCCGCCAAGCACCACGACCTTGCCGCCCATGACCGTGTCGGGCCGTGCCATGAGATCGCGAAGGCATCGATCCACGACATCGAGCTGCCACTTGTTCATCGCCGGGGCCTCGTCCCAGACAATCAGCCTCGCTCGGCGCAGCAGGTCAGCCTCATGCGACTGCCTGGCAACGTTGCAGATCAGCTGCTCGCCGTCGACGTCGTCCTTGACGGGCAGCCTGAATCGTCTGTGCACCGTCGTTCCGTTCGGTAGCAGCTGCGCTGGCAGCCCATTGGAGGCCATCGCCACCGCAATGGGATGCTCGCCTCTCTCGCGCTCCTCTTGGCTCTGCTTCCTCAATTTCATGAGCAGTGTCTTGTACAGGAACCTGGGTCGGGTTTCCCCCTTCCTCTGTATTCCTCACCGTCTTCAGGTCGTCCCAGGAGGTGGCCCCCGGCAGGGCACACAACAATTGCTTCAAGCACCAACGTTCCCTGTCCTGCGGGTGGACAAAAGGCAGTCGACCAACACATCGAGTGTTCCGCTTGCGGCGCGTCCACCGCTTCAGCTTCCTATCCCACGAAGCGATGGCGCCGATGTCGGCATAGCACGTGGACAACGCGGCAGGCTTGCGAACGGTGGCCCCCTCGCCCGCCCCCGCCAGCCTGGCCTGGTACTTGTGCTTCTCCTCCAAGTTGAACTTGAACCACGCCGTCAGCATCGTGTCAGCCGAGCCCGCCTCCTGAACAACGTCCACCAAGTTGCCTTCTTCTTCGAAAAGCACGCTCTGGTCGTTCGGGGTGTGGAGATGGAGCTGCTGCACGCTGGGGTAGTTCCCGGCCAGCTCGAACCCAAACAGCCTCCAGCAGGCCTCTGCAGACCCAATGCACAGGCCGTCAAAGAAATTGTCCACCGTCTCCACCGTCGCTTCCCTCCTCTCCGAAAGAGACACATTGGATCGAGATGCCTCCTTGTACACGTACTTGAACATGTACTTGATGCCCTCGATGCCAGAGCACACCACATGACGTTCAGGTGGCAGTTGTAGCGCTTGAGCAGGTACATGTTGTAAGGAACCACATATCTGTTGTCGAGCTTCACGATTGCTCCCTTCTCGAGTTTCTTCTCCACCACTCTTGTATTGTTTGGCCTGCGGTAGATGGGGTACCCCCCACGGGCGCTGCCGTTCGGAACCGTCATCTCGTCCCTGAACTCCATCGGGAAGTCTCTGCAACACCTGCCATCCCTCAAGCACCTGCCGTCGCACGGGCCGTGCATCATGTGGCTGGCCACCATATGATACCCGTGTGGATCTACCTTCTCATCTGGGATCCATGCTCGAGACACCTTCTCGATCCCTTCCCCTGTGGTCGTGATGGCCTGGTCCTCCAGCCACAACAGCATGTGGACGTGCGGAAGGCCCCTCTTCTGGTACTCCACCCGATATGTGAGGGCCTTGGCCTCCCCGAACACCTTGCCCTTGATGAGGTCATCCTTGAGCTGCCGCAGCTTGGCGTGAAAGACGCGAGACACGATGTCTGGCCTGTCTTGGGCGGCCTGGCCACGCCTGATCTCCCTTTGAATCTCTGGCCAGTTGGGGTTGCAGGTCATGGTGATGAACAGCGACGGGTTCCCGAAGGCGCGGGCCAGCGCGTACGCGTCGTACCTCTTCTTTCGAAAGTACGCTCGCGATCCGATGTGGGAGGCCGGCACCTCGGCAGCTTCGATCCCCGCCTCCGAGCCCTTGCGCCTGCCATGCGCCACCGCCTGCCGGAGCGGCCCCAGCGCGCTCCTGCGCATCTTTCGGCGAAACTCGTCCGTCTTCAGGTAGTTCAGTCTCTGCCTCTCCACCTTGACGTACGTGTCCAGCACCCATTCCTGGAACAGTCGACCGCCTTTGGCGAAGTCTGCAGCAGCGCCAGCCCTGTCGTGGAGCCAGTAGGCCCCGTACTGCAGTGGGGTCAGCCCCATGCCGGTGTGCCACCCTGGCGTGCCCCAGGGATACAGCAGCACAAAGTGCAAGGGCTCGTACATCGGGCTGTTGTCCCAGATGATCACCGGCTTCTTGCAGTCCACGCGATTGCGCGCCAACAGCCTCAGCCCGCGCTTCTCCTTGGGGCCCTCCCTGTCATCCACCACCGCCATCACCTCGGACGCATGGGGCTTGTTGTACACGTGAGGGTCGTTGGAGGCAGCCTCTATGAAGTCCACCTCGAACTCCATCACGTCGTCTTTGGTTTGCTCTTGCAGCTGCTCCTCCACCAACTTGAATTGCTCCACGTACGGATTGCATGTGTGCAGCATGCTCTGCAGCTCCCCCACAATTCGTCGCACTGCTTCCGTCTCCTCCCTCCTTTCGGGGTGCTGCCTCTCTGGATCACTGCTCTCGTTCATCTTTTTAATTCTGCACGCCAGTTCCTCCTCCTGGTCGTCCATCATGTATATCTGCACGTACTGAGGATCCTGGGAGGTCTCGATGGGGTTGAGGAGGTGATAAATGCTGCCTTGCGCCACCATCATGCTCACACCTGGCGTGTGCACCACGTTGGACGTGCTCGATGCCATCTGCAGCGCCGCATTGATGTACCTAATTTTCTTGTGGAAGCACGTGCCTTCTTGGGACGTGCGATCGTCCCACAGAGACCTCAGTGGCTGCGGAGCTGGCCTGTCGAAATGATCAGACAGGAAAGCGGCTTTCCCATCGTGGCAGCACAGGGGTCCCCCTGTGATCATCCCGTTTTTCTTTTTCACTTCCCACTCAAATAGCGGGGCATCGCACAATTGGCAGCGTTGTGACCGCCTGCCGTGATCCAGATATTCCCCCTCAAGTGCGTCACACAGAGCAATCCCCCCAGCGTGGTTTTCATTCGTCCATTCTTCGGGCAGCAACAGAATGTTGTCATCCTCTGCATCAAATATTGTCTCCTGACTTTCATCGTGTGGCAACCATTCGTCCTCAGAACTCAACACCACTTGTTTCCGTTTGACCCTTCGCCTGGCCGAGGGACCTTGCTTGTTTGGATCTGCATTCTCGTCCAAGTGCTTCTCGATCTCTCCGACGCACGTCAGTGGCTTTTTTGTCTGCTTTCTCCCGGTTGATGCACATCTGCCAACTTGGTGAAGGACTGAACGCCTCGCAGGCCACCAAGCCGCGCACACGTCCCTGTCATCCAGGTCGACTGGTGGCACATGTTCACCACCGTCTTCGTTGCTGTTGTCCCACTCGTCCCCGAAGATCCGCGTATTCCTCTTTCGATATCTCTGGCTTCGATTTATTACTGGGCACCCCTTCGATCCCAACGAAGAGCACTTGCGCTTATCGCCACTGTCGACTGTTGCCACGTGCTCCTCACCTTCTTCGTCGTTGTCCCAGTCGTCACCAAGGAGCCGCAGGTTCGGCTTTCGATCTCTTCTTCCTCGAGTCATCGTAAATTAGAGACACTACATATGTCACGTCGCCCTCTGAAACAGTGAAACAGCCAAGGTCGTTCGTTGCGCAATGCGACAATGGCAGTTGAGACCCACCTCTGTGTATGCCTGTCTGGTCAGCATCTAGTCGCCGATAATAGCATCAGTACTGGACAATATTTTACAAAATGCGTGTTTCGGAGCCTTTTGCGCCATATTCACAAAGGTGATTTTCCCGGCCCATTCGGGGCGTGGTTGTCTCTCGTCGAAGGTTGCCTTCATCAGGCGCCTTAGATGGGCTGCGAGAGTCGATTTCGGGGCGTGTCGAAAAGGACGTGCGTGTCCGGTCACGATGCCCTCTGGCTGGGACCTGGGCGTCGATTTCGGTCAAATTTCGCGAGCAACACGGACCCGTTTTGTCGAATGCAGAGAGCTTTAGCCCGTTTGGGCATACTTGGTAGTTTGTACAAATTATCTAGTTTGTGATTCGCCAAAGTGGTTTTTTCCAGCGTTATATCTGTGTGAACACTAGGATTGCCGCCCGTCACGTGGCCTTATATCGGGTAGAGACTTCGCGGTCCATGGTCATCGTGGCAGCCAGTCGATTGGCAGTGCCACTTGGCAAACGGCCCAATTGGGTACTTTGATCGATGGTGGCGACATCTTTTTTGTTTGATGCATATTCGCGAGCTCGCATTTACATTGTATACGTCAGATTCTAGTGGTCGACACGTTCAGGGCTGCTTAGCCACCTGACTGACTCTGCAACCCTGGTCTCAGCCCATGGTTTAGGACCCAAACTTTGGGTCACTACCTGGTACTGCAGGACGGCTGGAGGTATGGAAGAGGTCTTGTTTAAGACCCCGAGCTAAATCCACGGTCGCCTAAAATACCCGACCGGCCAAACAAGGTCCAAAATCTAAATGTTTTCTAACCCTAATACCCTAATCCCCCGGCCCCCTACCCAACCCTACCCGGTCCCTGGACCATTTGATGGGAACCCCCTAAATTTCAGGGGGTCTTAAATAAGGCCTCTTCTCTGTATGTCTTAAACCCACCCCTGTATGGATGCGAGACACGAACGACCTTGGCCGTCTCGCTGTTTCAGAAGACAATGTGCCGTATATATATCTGAAAGAATGATTTCTAGACATACAAAGCGGTGAGACCTGAATGGTGGTTAGGATGGGCCCGATTAGGACCATCTGTTGAACGAACACTCAGCAGTCAGAGGCATCCTTCGTTTTGATCGATGTAGATCATAGTAAAGGGAAATTCAGCCGTCCTCAGGCAAGTGATCTATCAGTGGCGATTGAGAGAGAATTCATGCCAGGACAGCATCAAAGAGGCCAGCCGTCCATACAGAGAAGAGGCCTTATTTAAGACCCTACACCTTCCAGAGGTGGGACGTGCAAAGTCAGAAGAAGCGCTGAGATGCCGTGTTTGCCTTCCAACACTATATCAGGGACATATTATAAATATATGTGCAACACGTAACCTATTGCTGCGCTATTTGCAGCGCAATGCTCTCGTTGTCAGGGTCGCACTTCCAGGTGAGTCGGTTGGCTGTTAGTTCTGTGTGCGATCTGGATCAGTAGACGTTTTTACATTCTTCGTTGTAGAGTTCTTATTCTTCAATCACCATGTCCTCGTATTGCGCCACAGAAGTGCTGGGGTTGGGGTTCCTGTGCCAGCTTGGTTGAGGAGGGATGTAGGCCATATTGGCATTGAATGCAGGGGCTGAATTGGTATTCTGGTTCCGACACTCGTTGATGCCAATCTCCTGCAATTGTCGGATACCCTGCATGAATGTCTGATGGAGCTCCATGAACCGGCCATCAAGATGTCGGGGCAATTCGTCGAGGATCGAGGTTGCGACTCTCTGGTCGTTGTTGAACTGTATTTTGGTCAGCATCCTAGGGTCCGTGATTTGCCGTCTTCCAAGCGTCAGGATGTCGCAGCTGGCTTGAGCCATGGCTTGGTGCGGGAAAGGCCTGAACTAAGGCTCGTTCCCACTCCGCGTTGACATGAGTGTCGTTCCTGATCTGGACAGATTTCTGGAGTTTCTCCGCAGGATCCATATCGTCTTCATCCGTAGCGCCTAACGCTATGACATGTGGACATGTGCCGAAGAAGGAAAAGCAATGACACGTGCACGTTTTGTAGTACATGTTGACAAAGTACTTTCTGCGTGGTTTTGGTCCCAGGTGGTAAAAGCACACCGGCAAGCATTGATACACCGTGTTGTCCTCATCAATGTCGACATCGGACAATTCCACATGATGGTCTTCTGCACCATGAAACGGAGCTGGTGTCGCCATCTTCTGGACATACTCGTGTTGGCGGCTTTTCACGACAGACGCCACCTTTCTCACCATCTCGTAGGTGATGGGGTACTTTTTCATGGCAGCTTCGACATGCATACAAATGTCGTCGTCGTTGTCATCACAAGTGCAGCTGAGGTCTCCGGTACAGCAGTAGAACATCTGATTATCCACATTGAATTTGATGAGGCACGAGTCGCTGAGGGACCCTTGGCCAGTGGCACAATAGGGCTGCATGGTTCTGCCACACGTGTCCACACCTGTCAAATGCTTGTGTTGGTTCACTCGCGCATTGGCCTTTTCGGCCCCTTGTAATCGCTTCTGCAGTCGATCAAGGTATCGTGGTGTTACTTCGTCGAGGAATTTTAGGATGAGGCTGTCTCTGCGACCCAGTCTCTCCCTGTCAAGGAACTCTTCTTGGACAGTCCTGAAGAGCCGCTCAATCAGATTGTTGGTGTTTGATTTCAAGAAGGCAATGTGTTTCCTTCCATATTGAGACCACCGATCGCTGATTGTCATCCAATTTTTGATGAAATATTCCTTCATCTCGGCCAGATTTCATTCTCCAGGAAGGTCATGAATTCATACGCCACAGAATCAAAGGCACCCTCGTCCTTGACGAGCCTGAGCTTGTTGACATATCTGAAGATTGTGTTTCGGTTGGATTTGTCGCGATCACTGCGTCCAGACACGCCACTGCCGTGGCTTTTCATTTTGCGCCCGATGCTCTGCATGAAATGGAAAGCACACAGGACCCAGAAGCAGTTGAGCTGGTCCAAAGCAGAGATGCAGCATGTGGATTTGTCAATCATGAAGGTGATGTCATCGATCTGTACATCACATGCATCTACAACGGCTCTGATGAATTTTTTCCATTTGGTGGAATCCTCGCCCCCCGAGCATATGCAGTAGGCCACTGGGAAGCCCATGCCATATGGATCTCGCAGCAGGAGAGCCAATGTCACATCACCTTTTCGATTCAGGCAATGCACAGCATCAGCGAACACCATTGTATGGCAGGTTTTCATCACCTTTCTTTGCTCTGGGCTGCAAATGGCGATCTGCACATCGTCGCCTCGCTCAAAGTATAGAAAGTGTTCGCGGTGTTGATTGTACAGAGCCTCGCAAGCATCCAGGTCGTTCCCGGAGGCCTGTCGCTTGTTGTATGCTTTTTTGACTCTAATTGCCATCGTCTTATTCAAGAGATGTCGTTCCTCAACCGTGAGATCATGCCGAGTGGCACCTGTCTGATACTTGATAACGTTGACAGCCTTTGCAGGTTTGAATCCAAGGTCGTACAGGTCATCCAATGCCCTCTTCAGTCGAGGTGTCTCAGGCTCGTGATAATCTCCAGAACCCGGTTCGTGATTTGTGTGGGTCTGAAGTGCCTCAGCGTAGATGGCATCCTCGTATCGAAACTTTGTGAGGCGGGTTCTGTATTCACAGTTGACTTTCTTTCCTTGCTTGCTTGTTGCCGGCACTGCTTTCTGCTGTCCCCTTGAGCAAGTCAGTACAGCAATGGTCTCCGTCGGCTTTTGCAATGCCACATATGTTTCGGAGCGTTCATTGGCTCGACGCTCGCAGGTCTTGCCAAAGAACGGGTCGGAATGGACACAAGAAGCCAACCATGCCACATAGTCCTGATGCCCCGCTTCCTTCCTCTTCTGCTCCAAGATGTCAAGGGTATCGTCACCTGGCACCAAACTCTCGTTACCTGGATGACGAAAGTGGTGATGATAGATCAGCAAGGGCATCGAATTGAAGTTGTTCGTGAGATCGTACCTTTGCTACATTTGTGAACCAGTCTGCTCTTCTGCGCTGTCTCAAACAGCTTTTTGATCTCGCAAAAGGTCAGATTTTCGAATTTGTAAATGATCCTGCGCGGAATGTTCGCATTATCATAATCTGAAGATTGATGAGATACATACTGTTCGTTGTCGAGCAACAAAAATCTCGTATACTTTAATTTCACGTCAATCTGTGTTGTCTATATGCTGGGATATTCTTCTTGCACAGCCACGGTGCACATCAAGGAGGTTCTCGGACCATCCTCGATGACAGCATTCACGACACCACAAGACCCGTCTGGAATGGATAGTTTGTTGGAATTACCAGCACCGTACACCACCACTCGCTGCCCCATTTTTGTTGGATGAATAGGAAAACGCACTGGCGGGCATGCAAACACTCCCATTATTTCGGATGTGGGGTAATATTTCAATCTGTGCCCAGGCTTCAGCTTTCCTTCTTTCAAAATGTCTTTGTCGCATGATATCCCGAATTCTCTGTGGAGATCTCCCGTCTCTGCGTCGATATGTTCCCGTTCTTGTAGAATCATACCCCAAACACCATCTTTCCTCCTAATGACACTTTGCCCACATTCATACGAAAGACGACCCTCACGCATAGGTCTTCTCTGCCAGGGATACTCGTTCAAATTGTCAGGATTTAAATATTCTATTTCAATACTGCATCGATCACTCGGAATCGTATGCTGCATATAATGGTCTGATAGAACTTGGATGCCAGTGTGATTCAAAACCTGCTCTTCTTCTTTGCTCAAAGAAACAAGGAAGAACTCACAGACAGGTACGCCTCGATCAAGTGTATTCATGTCAGGGTCTTTGAGGACGAAAATACACATCCCAACAAGGTCTGCAACGTCATCGTCAAACAACAAGCTCGGCATATCTTGCTTCATCACTAACAGGTGGAATTGCATCAAGTCCTTGGCATACTTGGGCACTGACTTCGGCATGGTTGCGGGCTCATCAACCTCGTATATATTCAATATACAAGGAAACGAAATCACACTGGAAGGCAGCGATAAAGCAGATGGGCACGCGACAATATATGGCCTGGTACGCAGCGGCCAGAACCCGTTATTGAAGACCAGATATTCGCGCAGGTCTTCGTCGCGCGGTATGTCTTCGCCGCCAAACGCATAGCATATTCTTTTCAAGTAGATGATATTGGCATCGTTAAAGGTCTGAATTGGAAGACGCAGTCGTCCCTGTCTCCTCAAGGACGTGTAATATCGCTCCCCAGATATCTCATACAGCTTCCCTGCCTCAACCCGTGCTCCGAGAGCCTGATCGAAGGCATCAGTCCCGCGGCGCAGGTCCCAAAAGTCCTTTTCACATTTCTGTGGATCAAAGGGTATGATATCTAGACCTTGAAGCACTCTGCCCTGCTCCTGAGTCCACAGTGGTGGAGAGTCCTGGTCGCCCATGAGTCCCGTGAAGCGTTGCCACGGTACCAGTGCGACTCTGGCGATTGATTGCCTTTATATAGCCCTTACAATTAAACAATATCTATTGCTTACTATCCATCATATGAATTTGAAAGCATAAACTCTCCGACGCTCACCCAAAATTCAAATTAGTCTAAGCGGGAACGCCGCCATATTTCCAGAATGGGGTTTGAAAACACGGCGGTGATCCGTCTTATAAGTAGGCTTGCAAGCCAATTGGGTCATAGGGCGATCTGAAAAATCACCCTATCGATCGATAGGGTGTTTCGGACCACAATCACCTATCAGAGGCACCCTTTGATGGGAAAATAGGCCACGAAGTTGATAGGGTCTGCACCCTATCGTTGGCCTATACGCCATTTCCATGAATGTCTTTGTGATTCAACTCAATGCAAGACTTCTAAATGGTCTATATATACGTTGCCATGATATTTGAGTGACCCTAACTCATAGGAGAGGCCTCTTTCTCACAAGCTTGTGGGATTGGAATGTCACATACAGAGGGTCATACATCGGGTGTAACAAAATTGGATCATCGCCGTTGGCCCACCCCGGGCCCGGCGTTGTGCATAAATTTTTTCTATATTAGGCCGCTTTTACTTGATTCCTTGGTTCCCGTATGGTGACCGAACGGACTTCAGACGAGGTGGACCAAAAAAATAGAAATGGTTGTAAGTCACCAATGACAAAGAATTTACAACTTTTGATGTAACTATGAGATAGATCTCTCCAAAAGGAATCGATTGGCACCACTTTCGGTCTCAATGGTGAACATGATGCATCACTCTCGCCCCAAGAGTGAGCCTCTGGCCGATGGGCCAGTCGGCAAAAATTAAATTTGATTGGGTGATTGATGATTCTCCTCTAACGGTTAGAATCAGTCCCGTCGTCCTCAATATTATTGATAATGAGTGACACTAATATATTTGTGTGGCTTTCAATCACGTTGAAGGACTGTTTAGGCGACAAGTTCGCCTGGACTACCCTGATCAACAATGTCTCCAAGAATGAGACCATACAGCAGGTCATCTTCAAGCAGGATGAGAAAGTAAAAGATAAAAACAAAAAGATATCGCATTATCTGGTGGCAGAAGGATGCGTCATCGACGAGGTAGGGCACATTTGTACACGTTTTGTCGGGTCAACTTTCCAGCGACCTTTCAAGTTGTCTATTTTGCAGGTTCGAATGAAGTGTGCCGCAGGAGCAAGTGCTCATCTTGGATCTGAAGAGTCTCTTGAAGTGAAAATGGAAACCCTTGTCGATTACGCGATGAAAACGACCGTCCAGATCGAAGTTCTAGTCAAGTTAGAAAAGTTCACAATTTCTTCTTTACAAGAGGAACAGGTCAGGCAGGTCACGGAATCCAAGACACCAGTAGATGTCAATCAGTTGCTGATGTCTAATCAAAAGAAAATTCATGATGAGGTATACAAGTATGACCGAAACAGGCTACCTCAGCCCAAAAAGGAAAGCAATGGTAAATGCAAGCTTTGGAATGCTTTGTTGGACTATTGTATTGAGAACAATATTAGATACGTGGGTCATCTGCGGATCGATGAACGAGAAAAATCTTTCGATTCAATAGTAGAAATTCTATGGAAAATCAATGTTGTGGAAATTAACAGGAATGGGTGGAAGAAAAAGCCTCCAATTGACTTGGATAGGTTTCTTGGGTTTTCGTTTCATGATACCAATGCAGAGAGAGGGAAGAAGAAACGTGCGCCCTTAGATCAGTCTACATTGAATGATCTTCATGTGAAGCTGACTGCTATACTTGATAGTGTCTGTTTTACCAAAGGGAGTGGTCAGATGTTTGAATTCCTGAATGGGCTCCTAGAGTCAGTTGGGGCCCAGACTGAAGAGTGCATTGAAAGGGCTCAGAGGAAGTCGACAAAGCGAGTGAAAGAGCTGTGGAATGCTTCTTGGGAGGATTGGAACGCCAATTCATTAGGGAACCAAAAAATAAAAATCTGCACTGTGCGCTCACACTTCCTCCCTCCACCACCAAAATACAAGAAGTTGAATCATGCACTAAGTCAAGCACCGATGTACAAACCACTGCCGCTCATTGACTTCACTCCTGATTATACGAGCAGATTCTCGTACTGGGAATTTCGTAGAAATGTCAAAATCCAATTCAATTCCTTGATGGTGCATGTGGAGCATGGTGGAAGCCTCCGTGACGAAGTGTGGATCTTCAAGGTGGATAGTAAAGACAAGGACCATGATCAAAAAGTAAATGATGCAATCGAGCAGTGCCGAAGGTCAAGTTCGTGTTACGTCCAAAAGTGGATTCAAAAGGCGTTTGACAGGCAAGCAAACACTTTATTTCCTGATGTTCCATTGCTCAGGGCCTTCTGCTCTGAGTTTCTTGGCAATGAATATGCAGCAGAAAATGAAACTTCTCAGCAGCAGAAGGATTTACTTGAACTTGCGATTTTATCTGGAGATCGATCAATATTAGAAGATGCAAGGAAAATGAATGGGCGCCGAGAAGAGGTTGCTTTCGCCGAGTTCTGGAGAATTACACGCGAGTTCTTGAACGAGACTGCAGATGCAGCGCATGCAAGAAGGCATGGTGAAGCAGAAATGGGATATCTTTCTAGCGTTATATCCATTCGAGACTTGCATGAAACGGTAAAGAATCGTATGAAGAAGGAATTGGAGGAAAGGTATGACGAGGATCTCGTCCCATCCACCTCAACTCTGTATCTGCAGTTCATGCCAAGCGCCAGTAATCGCCTGACATCTTTTCGTTTCAAGAGTCGTTTCAATGTTCAAATGAAAGTACAGCGAAGGATTCTTCACATAGACCATATTGATGCACATTATGGAAACGCTATCATTAAATATTTGAGATCATTTGCTGTGAGATACAGAGATCACTGCTCCTTCTTCTGCGCTGATGATAAAGCCAGAGTGATGGTTGGTCCCCCTGGAGTATATCTGCAAAGTGGAGTGAGGAATAAGCCCCAGTTAGCACCTGCTGGTGTTGAAATGCTTGCGTTGGATCACGATTACGATGGAACCTGCATTGTTCCATCTGTCTACTTGGCCCATGACGTACCTGAGAAAGTCACTGGTGATTGGTACAAAGGGCAAGTATCAGTTGGTTTAAAAGATGCAGTCTTTCAGAAATCGTGCCCCTGGAGACATGTTGAAGAACTTTCAAGGCATCTAAAAGACAAGCATTCCCCTGTTTTAATGCTTTTGACGGATGGAGGCCCAGATAGGAATCTGAAAAGGGCAACTGTCATTGCATCACACATTTCATTGTTTCTGAAACATGACCTCGATATGCTGGTTGTCGCTCGAACCGTTCCACATTTATCTTTTCGCAATCCCGTAGAAAGAGTAATGTCAGTACTGAATCTGGCATTGCAGAATGTTTCCCTTTGTAGGCAACATCTTCCTGATTTGGAAGATGAATTGAAAGGATGCAACTCAATGGGTGCTGTTCGCCAGAAAGCAAAGCAATATCAAGGTGGAACACAAGCATTTCAAGAGATGCTTCACAAAAGCTTGAAGAAAACCATCGATGTGATAGGTGGAAGAATGCAGAGGCTTCAATGGAAAGAGAAGGACATCGAATTATACCAAGCTGCAGATTGGAATGATATATCAGAATTCATATCTATCTTCTTGGAGTTGGACGAATTTCCACAGGCATTCCAAGAGCAATGCTCCAGTGGAAATTCAATAGACTTTACAGAGTTTCTCAAAAAAGGAAGTGCCCTAAAAGAGTTCCTCACAAACCATGTGCACCAATCCCCGTATGTCCTGCAAATCAGGAAAAAGGCAGGTTGTGATTGTAGATTTTGCACAGGTTGCATCATCAAGCCGCCGAGAATGGATTTTGAATCATTTGAAGACTTAAACTGGGTTCCTTTGCCATTGAGGAAACAAGCAGGGCCAAATGAGCTACACTACAAATCATTTGATGAGTTGTATGGGACACACCCCAACCACATGGAACAGCCAAGTCTTCGAGATTCGAAACCTGATCGGAAAGGAAAGCACAGCATATATACTGCCAATAGAGCAAGGTCGTTCTTGAATTGTAGCAACTGCTCAAAGAAGAGGGTTATATATTTGGAGAATGCCAAACAATCTCTTTCAAAGGATGAGAAGGCATACATCAAGAAGTTGAACGATTTGGACATGTATGTCTGTGGCTCAGAGGTCATTCATGCATCAAATTTACATGAATCTAATATCGGATCTAATGATATTGTGGATATGACGTGCGAGGATGACTCTGAAGGAGCCAACAAAGGACAGAAGCGGCAAGACTACAGCTTTTATCTCAGGGATGGGCTCACATGCAGCACTCCCATGGAAAGTTCTTACTTTTTTGGAAACCGTTTGCATCAAAAGAGGAATTTGAACGTGTGCTCACATTGCGGTTTGGACGAGAATCATATCCAGCAAGCTACACGCGAAGAGCTGCAATTGTATTCAAAGGTCTTTCATCCCTGCTCTGTTTGTTTGAGCATTGCTGACGGCCGAAAACGCCCCAAGCCTTTATACGGCTCAAAAGTAAGCAAAAGAAGAGGATCAAGCAGTGTCTCTACAAACACAACCATGAGAAGCAGTGCCAGAGAGTCTGACAGGGATGCTCAAGAGGATGGGCCAGAGGAGGCCTCAGAAACCGAGCTGTCTGGCCAATATTTTATTATTTCGACCGGTTCACCGGAAAGATGGTAAGAAAATATGTCTATTGAAACAAAAATGGCGAGATTTGGTGCGATATTCGAAAAGTTATGGACCTCTGAGTAAATTGGGTTGTGTGAAAATTTTGAGAAGCCTGGACGTCGACCTGTGGTACTTATTAAGGAAATTCCGGAGGCCACCACAAGGCACCGATTCTTGCATAATAGCCATGATTCAACGCTGTCTGTCGCAGAATTTCAATACATTATATGTTTATCATTATTCGATAGCAGTATCTTCCGCTGTTGCGAAGGTGGACCCCTTCGTCGGGAAGAAGGCAAGCATTTTGTCCATTTCTTTTCTGTTGCCGCCTCCTACAAGTTTGTGGTGGGGCCATTCTCCCTTCCAACCATTTTTGATCATTTCGAAACAAGAAACCTGACACACGAGATCTGTGATTGGTACTGTTGTCACATGTTTGTCATCCTTCCATGGGCTCTCCCCTTTGAACTCTTGAACTGTGTAGACCGTGGATCCATGGTAATTCATCCTCGAAGTCTTGTATATCCCACAAACCGCGTGTCTTTCCACTTCATCCGGTGCTCGAGGACTGAATATGCGGATAAAGTCGTACACTAGGCCAATATGGCGAGCCTCAGAATCCTTGTCCCTTAGCAAGACAAAGTGTGACCGCCTCTTTTTGTCCCGTTTCTCATAGAACGACTTGATGCTGAAGCCCTTGCCATCCACCAAAATACTGCACGATGCATGGTTGTACAATATGATATCTTTTTGCGGCTCTCTCGGCCTTTCGTTCTTGTGTTTTGCATGGAATTCCCTGAGGAGATTCACCTTCTCTCCCTCTACAGACGCCTTCAGTTTATCCTTGGCAGAATCTCGGGCCTGGATACAACCGGTTACATTTTGCTCCGACCCTTTCCCACGAAGATAATACGTTGCATGCGGTTGCAGGTCGTACATCATCCCTGAGACAAGTCGTTGTCGATTTGGGGCATATGTAGGGATGGCACTCTGGTCAGCTGGCCCAAGTTCCCGCTTTGCTCTCTCTAAAGCAGCTTTAATGAGATATCGCTTTGCCAAAGTTGATTCGGGAACATTTATACAACTCGTGGAAGAAACAAGACGCATGGCCCGTTCCACCCAGAGTTCTGACATCTTGTCCAGTGGGCCAAGGAAGTTCTCCTGATGGTGGAGGAGGCAGTTGGCTGTGTGAAGGTTGGGCGTCAGCAATTCGTATGCCTTCTCTTCCTGGCATATCCTGGAGAATTCTTTGAGATGTTCCAAGGCTGTCGATGGCTCGAGTTTGTAGCCCTCTCCATGGCTCACATGATGCATGGTGAATTTCCTCAAATGTCCCCAAGCTTCCATGGCCTTTGGTGTGAGCACTTGAACGCCCGTCACCTCCTCATTGAAGAGAGCGCACGAATGCACTTCTATAAAAACTTTGACTTCCTCGCAAATCCAACCATTGCAGTACTCTATCGACGAGTACGGACGGTTGAAAGAGTTGCTCAGAATGATTCCTTTCTCCAATCGTTTAATAGTCTCCTTGCTGGTGACTCTCATACTCCTGCTATCGGGATCACTGGTCTTCTTATTACCATGGCCATCCCATAAATACTTGATGAAATTCTTCGCAAGTCCCAAAAGAACCAAATGGTACAGCGGGGCGGGTATGCCATGCTTGACATGTAAAGTGGGGACAACATGAAACACTTTTGCATAGTCGTAAATGCCAAGCCGTTTCTGCCATTCCTTCAGGGTTGTCCCGTCATGTGTACCATGTAATGTAGCATTCTTCATGGTATTCAATATTTTCTCCATGTCGGCATGTCGGATAACGGATTTTTCGATGGCAGGGCGATCATCTCTGGAGGCACTAGAGGCCCCGGAGGCCCTAGAGGCCTTGAACACTTGTTCATTAAGGCCATTGACATGCGTTGCTGCATCATTCTCCACATAGCCTGTGAACAATCGTCGCTTGCGAGACGTCCCTTCTTCTTGTTCCAGAACTTGTGAGGCATGCTGCCAGCAGAAATAACAGCCTTTGATAGCATTCCCTGGGAAGCACAAATGGACCTTTTCTCTTGCCTTGGCATCTGCATAAATAAATCCCAGTACAGGCCGATGAGTTCCAGAATATTTGATGGCTTCACCAGATTCATCGCATTCCTGGTACTCGTATGACATTGTGGATGATCGAAGTCGCTCAAACTCCTCACCAATAAAGCATAGGAAGGGATTCAGGTCTTTGGGCTCCTTTGGACCAGGAATGATTCCAAGGAGCCTACTGTTACAACTCAGGTAACGGCCTTCCGAGTCCATATCTTCACACTTCAATACAATCAAAGTGCAAGAATGGGCCCTTCTTCCAAATGGCTGAGATCCATCAATGCCGATGGACCAAATACTGGTCACTTTGTCCCCTGCATTGGGTTCCTTTTCTGTCAGCCATCTGAACCATGCAGACTTGTATACTGAATTTCCTGCGCGATCACTCTCGACGCTCTTGCTCCTCGAATCTCGAAATTTCTGGGAAGAAAAGAGACTCCTGATGCAATTCTCGACGCCATAGTAGTAAAAATGCTGCCAAGGTTTTGGGCTCCCACAACTATCTGCCTTGAACCTCTTCCTACCACATCCCGCTCCACATTCTTCGTCCTTATTCCTTTCGTTGGGTAATACAGTATTCTTGTAGATGTATCCGCAGGGACACTTATGGTATTCGACAGTTTGGAGGTCTGGAACACCCATGGTCTTCCTCAGAAGATGAATTGATGGTGGGATGATCATCCTGTCATAGTTTCTCCTCCCCATTCGCACTATGCTCAAGATGTCCTGCATCGCCTTCTTTGATATAGCGTGCTTTATTTCTAGCTCGAGCAGTGCAGAGGTTAGCTGAAGCAAAGTGCAGGGTGCCTCATCTTCCTCACCCATGTCTTCCCCTGCCTGACCAATATCGTTTCCTTCTTCCTCACCCAACACTGCCATGAGAAAACTTTTGAAATGCGAACCCTGGGTGCACCGGAAGCGCTCATTAGTAGGTGTATCAAAGTCGTCTGGGTCGGCCTCCTCATCATCAGAAGCGTCGCTGTCCTCAAGATCCTGCAAGACAAGACTCACTCTTGAGAAGGTTATAGGCTTGGATCACGAAGGATGACATGCGTCGTCTCACCTCAGTGCACACACTGCATTCATCGGATGATTGCAATGCTTTTTCTGCATCTTCAGAAGACACTAGTGCTGGATCTTCGTCACTACAAAGCAGTGGGGTGGACACTTGTCCATCTAGTTGAATCCTTGGAGCATCTTCTGGACTCTTTTGGTGGCCCGTATGATCCTCTTCCTCCATCACAGCCACGTCAAACCTCAGGGCAATCTCTGGATGCTTGTTTCTGACATGCTCCAGCAACTTCCTTCGATCTTGCTCTCTTGGTTTCGCGAGTAGCATCCTCTTATAGATGTGAGGTGCCCCATGATACCCACAAAACTTCCCGTAGGGGCACTGCACTCGGCACCAATACTGCTGCAATTCCTGATCATACTCAATCATAGCAGGTTGGCATTCAGGGTCTAGGCGAAGGCATGACTGGTAGAAGTCGGTCCACAGCTTGGATACCTCTTTTGTTCCAGTTCTCCTCCTCTTTGACCTTTCCCAACCCTGGGGCACACTTCGCTCCGTATCGCAATTCATTGAAATTTCGATCAGGGAAGCATTAATTGATTGTCCAGCAGTATCGCGACGACCTTCGGCAAATCGATGAGAATGCAGCACGCACCATGATGTGCATTGTTATGGCATTTTGAATTCTTCATTTTGGGGGCCAAGAGTAATTTGGTGCATTCCGTGCCCTGGCTATGGAGGATCTGCATATTTTATCCAAAATGTACTCGAAATGATTCGAATCAATCACAAAACCGGGCAAGGCCCTTGTCTAGAAATTCAAATCTCCGAGTCAGCGACACCTGGAGACGAATACTGCAAGCAGATCGCTTCATTTCGAGAGAGGGAGGGAATCAAGAATGATATTATTATCGCAACTGAGGATTGCTCAGGAATACGTGTGGATCTGGATTACTTGGCCCCAAACATGGAGGGCATCTTGCGGTGGTTTGAGGCAGACCCTCCTAGTGAAGTTGCCAACTCTCCTCCCGTAGACATTGACGAGGGAAGCGAGATTTCCATCGACGGCGATTCTCAGTCTCTATTTGTGGAGAAGAAGCATATAGAAAAACACGCCCGCGAGGCCTGCACCAAGTACTGGGCAAGAGCTCCTGTCAATGATAATGACTCTGAGCAATGTCGAGCGTACTTGTCACGGAAAAAAGGCATGCCCAAAGCACATGAAATCCTCTACGAGGTATGCAGACGAAAAGTCATGCTGGAATGCAAATATTTAGCCAGGGTTTCGGCATCATACACAGCAGATACACTCATGACATACCTGAGTTCAAATCACAGGAACAACTACAATAGACATGTCAAAGACAACGTTCAAAATTGCCTGGATTCGGATCGTAGGTGGTATCTCAACTATGGGGGGCATCTGATTAATTGCATTGGCAACTGTTTGGAAAGATTGGACCGACAGACAGCAGAAGGTGAGAGAAAGAGGTTCTTTTCCATGGAAGATATGCTGGAGCAGCTGAGACCCATGGTGTCACAGAAGCTCCCTGGATGGTATTCCCCGGACAAGTATTCCTTTCTCTTTACAGAGACTAGGGAAAATTTAGGAAATGAAATCAATTCGATCATTGTCGACGATCTGCACAAAGTCAAAGAGGAACATCCTGAATTTGATGGAAGGGCCAAAGCTCTCATGTCTGAACAAATACACAAGCAAGCACTCGACACTGTCAAACATGTCCAGGAAAAGTACAATGAGCTGAAGCGATCAATGGATAGGAAAGACAAATTATACGAGGAGGCGAAGACAGAGAGGGATATCCTCAAGAAACAGGTGGCCGAACTCCAGAAGGAGGTGGAGCAACTGAAGAGCAGACGTCCAGGGGCAAAGCGTGGTGCGAAGCAGCGACGAACGCAGGATTGTGGCAACGAATACGCTAAAACATATATCACAGGGACATCCAGGCGACGGAGGCCTCTCGAGGATGCACAAGACAAAGAGAATTGACCCACATCATAGCACCCTGGAGATGCACAAGAGAGCCGGGCGGTTGGGTTGGACGGGTATAGTTTTTTCCAAGTGAATATTTAGCACTGACCATACAGCCTCAGAATGATACAATATCAATAAATGAACAATGTACTCTCATGTAAGTTCCAAATTCGTAGCAGAGCGACTCGCTCGCAGCGTGACCAACGACATTCCATCACTAACGACCACCCTTGTATATGTGCCTGCAGGTATAGAGTCCCTCCAATCACGTCGCCAAACAATTAATAAAGGTAAGAACTGACAATTATGTGTGGTGCAGGTGTGAATAGACGTGGAATGGAGAGGACTCGCCGTCTGGCAACAGACGGTTAACGGTTTTTCCCCAATGGTCGCCCCAGTGCCTACAGTGGCACAACAAGGGGTGATCATTGGGGAAAAAGCAGTGAATAAATCGAATTGTAAAGTGTCGTGTAAAAAATATAAAAAAATCGAGCAGCCCCGGAGGGGGCGAGCAACGATCTGTTGTAATTAGATATATTAAGTACAATCCGGCTGCGAAAATTTTCCGAAATTGCCGACCAGCCTCTTACAAGGTTGTTTTGATCCACACTCGCTCCTACCTCCTGGGGCCGTTTCAATCGCTCCCGCGTGTTCAAAAAGTTGCATATATAATTATTATTTCACAATTCGTCGTGGGAACCCCGTATTCTCGCCGATAGCACAACTTTTGGACGTCCGTTTTCAAGCGCATCTGCCTCGCACTCCGAGAGGCGAACTCCCGATTGCGCGGGCCATTTCGCCTCAAATTCTCACGAGATACTCTATTTGTAACACTGATCAATAATATATACGAGCGGGAATATATAACGCCCTGTGCGCGACGAAATCAGCGACCCAAAATCAAGGGGGTTTCCACATTTTCTGTAAGTGAATACGGCGGTGATCCCGCTTATAAGCGGGAATGCCGCAGCACATGGCACCTACGAAGTGCGGGGGCTTTTGCGCATTCAAATGCGCATATTATGTTTTAAAAACAAATTTGCTGGTCTGTCATCTACGGTCTGAGCCTGTCAAGATATTGCAAATCAACAGATATTGAAGTGAAATGAAATGGCTTTCGCCACGATCCAATCTCTTGGACCTCTCTTTAAATTCCTTTTCCGAAATAGGGCAAGCGTGAAAAAATTAAAAGCTAAAAGGCAACATGCAGCAACCACTTTCACATACAGGAAAAAAGAATGCGAGCGGCGAATTTTTCAATGGTTCCTGAGAGTATTCCTATTGCCATTACTATTTCTTACGATAGTATGGATCATGAGGGAAGATAGAATTACCTTTTTCTTTCGTCCGAGAAGGGTATTAATTGCAGCAGTTCTCTCTGAACACATCCCCATGCCCTCTCTGGGATGTGATCAGAGGCTGATTCAAGTAGTGAGACTGCTGCAGTCTCTCGGGAGCAGCGTCGATTTGCTACATGAGATAACTAAGATTCCGGAAGATTCCTATTTGCATGAATTTAGACAGCATTTTACAGTCAAGAGGTTCAATTTCACATCCCTCTGTAACAGGGAAGGATACAATGTGGTGCTGAGCCAAACTTGGTTTTGGAATGCTGGGTTCATGCCAATCATAAGCAAGTACATTCCCTATGATGCGGCATTGTTGGTCACACCAAAGACCATTCTGCTTCATGACGATGCGCACTTTGCTAGAAATTTAGATCTAAGGAAATCCCCAACGGCATCAGAAAGGGAGATATCTTTGATGCAAGAAGAGGGAAAATTGATAAAGGCAAGGATGAAAGTATTGTATGCTTATGCTACTGTTAATGTATTTTTGACAGATGAGGATTTGCGAGATGAGAGTGCGCATTTCACCATAAGAACCCCAAAGGTCATGCCAATAGGGTTACCAAGCCGCAATTGCTCGTGGAGTAGAAGCATGAGTTTTCACGAGCGAAACGGCTTCATTTTTGTGGGGAATGGTCATGTGAGTACAAACTATTACTCACTTGATTGGCTCCTGCTGAGAATATGGCCACTAGTACAGAAGAGCCTGCCATCTGCATCCCTAAAAATAATCGGTAATGAACCATGGGGAAACCCTTTGTGCAAAGGGTCAAATCCCATTGCACATTGCTGGCAGGAATGGAAACAAATAGTATCTAATTTAAGTAATGTGAAGTTTCTAGGGTTTGTACAAGATCTCGCTGTAGAGATTAATCAATCTAAGGTGCTGATCGCTCCCATTCGTTATGGGACTGGGGTCAATACTAAGACCCTTCTTGCAGCTAAACATTGTATTCCCTGTATATCGACATCGAAAGCATCCAGATCTATGCCTGATTTAGGGCTATCAATTGCCGATAACGAGGAAGAATTTGCACGGAAAATGGTTGCCCTTCATCAGGATTCTCACGAATGGAGCCAGAAGCGTGAAGAGCTCACGGACGATATGTATATGTTTGTACGCAAAACGCGCGAAAATGAGAATTCAGGACTTCTTAGAGAAATTGTCGCATCCATTGCCTGATGATGGCTGCTAGAAATGCATTTATTTCCAACCATATGTTACGATCGATTGTGATCTTAGAATATCATGTCTTTAACTGGTGATCTTCCAGCCACTTCTAATCATCATCGTCTTGATATGCAATTATCCTTCTCACTTGCTCGAGGGAAAAGCCATGAGGGAAAATCTCAATTCTCGTGGCATGAAAGTCTCCTTCAGCAAGCACGTCTTCCAGAGTCATTGGGTACACTATAGCATATGGGGGAGGGACAACGTCTAGATGAGAGTATTCTCGTAGATTGGTGCCGTGGACGTGCCATGATGTGATGGATTTGCTGGGGTTGCTGACTTGGTATCCTGCTTGGAGCAATTCATAGGCCAGTCTGTTGTCAATGCCTGGTTTGCCTAGGGTGAGATTGATGTTGTAGAGTGCTGATAACAGCATGCTGTTTTGTATGTGCCCATGAAATATCCATGTATCCTGGCTATCTGGTCTTTTGAACAGCTTTCCATTGCTATTATCGTGCCTGCTCAAGGCATACACATGCTTTTGCGGCAAAGATTTTGCCATCTTGATGGTGTCATCAAAGAATATATCAGCATTGGCAATGATGTTGATTTTGTGTGGCTTGAATGCTTTGAATATGTCTGAGAGATGCTGAGAATCTATTCGTTTGTAATGCTTGAACAATGCTGCATTCTTTTTCATTACATACTCAATTTCGTGTTTTCTGTTTGGATTGGTTGGCATGTATACTGGCTGGATGAGGTGGAATTTATTGAATGCATGCCTTCGTACCCAGTGGTGTATATATGTCCCTGCACAATGTATTTATAGTTAAAGTGGTATTTTATCATGATTGCACGATTCTAAGGCTTGGACAATTGTATTCTCTATTGAGTAATCAATCAGTTCTCTGGTTCTCTCTAAACTCCGGTAGACTCTTGAGTCATATGGTCATATATAGTCGGACAATCAGGATAACACCAACAACATGGCATCCTTACCTAGTGGTCCAGCTGCTGTTAACCACATGACACAAACAGCAAGTAGGACTTTTGCTATGTCAATATACACCAACGCTTGTCCCACATTTTTTCGAGAATAATACTTTCTTCTCCTATTCAATTTGGTTTGCTTGCTGACTTGGTTCGACATCATATTTGCAGCTGTGGTTACTTCGTAGACTTTCCTGCTGCCGTCCATGACTATATCGGCCTTGGCTGGGTCAGAAATTCATATTGAGTATATGAGTGTATAGAATACGTATTGTAACGAAAGATCTTGATGTATAGTCGAACCGACTTTTCCAGTTCTAAAGGTCCATAACTCCCGTGAATGTAATACCCCGCGTTTGGGTCCAAAGTTGGCTTTTGTAAACTTTTGCAAATACATATAAATACTAGTAATCTAGAAAATATCCTTTGGCCCATTATCCTCTCTTTGCCGATTCCATTCCCCCCTATCCTTGCTGGACCACAACCTCTTCACATCCAAAGTAGCACTTGCAATTGCTGCGGCACTCTTGCTTATAGGAAGAAACGCCGCGGTGCTTTAGGGTGGCAAGCAATGATAAAACCTCTAGAGCTGAGCGGTGCTCACCCATATACGCGGAAATGCGGCAGAACATGGCATTCTTGATCAAGACCCCTAAGCCTCCTAGGAGGGCCCCATAGCAAGTCAGACCATGCAGAGACTCTCTAGAGAGAGACTGAGAGAGAGAATAGAAATCATGGTGGAGCCCATTCTTTTAAAGCATGATTTGTGGATTAATTATCGCTTAGAAATGCTCTACACACCCTGTGAATCGTCTTGAGCAGGCACCATCAGATTGCTGTCTAAAATTGTTCCCAGAGAAAACCAGTACAGCATTGCATCCTTGAGAGGCACATGTCCCTATGCGCTGAGTGCACAGAATCTCCTCTACCTATTATTCTGCATCTCACTTTTATGGTTTAATTACTCTTTTGCCTGCAGAGTTTGGCCTCGTACTCTGAGCTTGGTTTCTCCCTGGTTGTTACCTGATGGACTTTGACCTCATATAGATGCATGAACTTTCCCCACTAATAAGGAATACTAGAGCGACGTAATGCATTCCTAATGATGCATGTCAGCCATTCTTTCATTCTTTTCATATGCTGCACTAGCACTTTTTCATGGGATATTCTCACAAATCAGGGAAAGACGTCTATCCAGACTCACCATGCACATTCCAGCCACAGGTATGGCAAGGTGAGAGTTTGGGCGTGAATATGGGATAGGAGTCGATCTTGAGTGGTTTGTTAGGCCTAGGGCGGCCTCATGTTGATCAGCATTTCATGACGCGCCTGCATGAATACAACTAATGGAGCCCTTGGCTGCCAAATGGCTATTATTCGGCTTCATCCCCAAGACGCTGCTATCGGCATACTTTCCAAATCATCAAAATGCGTCGCACTACAAGAAGCAGCAACAACAAAAAGGACAGCAAACGATATCGGAAAGTTGAGGTATACCTGTTGGCGCTGTGCTCGACCGCCGCAGTACTATGGAGCGTGAAGCTAGCTGGTCCTCCTCCTCGAGCCACATTTGCTATCTTGGTTCCCGTAGTGAATCATAAATATGATTTAACCATCCAATCTATGCGTGTGTGGCCCAAAGCATGCCATGGATCATACTACGTCAAGAACCGCGTGGACCTTGTATTTCAGATCAACACTTTGAACGATACGATAGCAGAGGACGTCTTCCTTAGAGAACTCGTTGCTGCAATGGGTACAGCGAACAGAAAATGCTTCAATACCATCTCTCTTTGGAACGTGAATCTACCGGCACAAGACGAAGTCTATCCCAGAGCTGCAAACAAAATGTTCCATTCCGCCTTCTCTGATGCTCGCCACAGAGGGTATGAGGCATTCTTCTGGATGGAACATGATGTCCAGCCAGTGGTGAAGAATTGGTTAGATAGACTGTATGTAGATGTGGTACGCCATGAAGTCGACTATGTGATGTTAGGATCCATACCACAAAACAAGAAGTGGGCCTCACTGAATTTGGCCTCGCCTCACTTTTACATGGATCACATTAATGGCGCAGCACTGTATTCCACGCAACCCGATTCTATCGAGTTGTTCAACTACGTGGAAAAAGTTGGAAAGAATCATCCAGATTTAGCGTGGGATGCCCTGATATCCTTCATTTTCCATGAATGGATGGCACATGGTAATAGCGCAAGTTGGGACATGAAGGTCAAGTTTGCATCCAAGTATCGATACCATGAATTCATATACAACAATTTAGGGTCGGATTGGCGCCCATCTGAGTATCCGAAAGGAACAATATTTGTTCATGGGAATGCTCAATCAACTGGAAACCAGTTGTACTCGTCACAAGGGCTGTAGTTGTGGATTTTATATTCTGCACGATCACATGACAAGGCTTCCAGGCTTAATCCGAAATGCCAGGACATCATGCATTCGCTGGTAATGCAGTGCATCTAATGGGCACCGAAGCATCCTGTCAGATATCCACCGAAGTGCCCTTGTCAAAAAACTTTTTGCTACGATTCTGTCACTCTGGTTGTCTGATGGAAGGCTTAGAATTCTGATTTTGGGTTGAGATTGGCTTAACATTCGAATGGTTGAAAACGTTTTTAGATTCAACAAACAATGGCAATGTACCTATGAAGTACTATTGTTATATGCAAGATCACCAAATTTTAAGCAAAGGGCTTACACGAGCAAAGAGTCTGGAGATACACACGAGGTTTCCATGGCGATATTCACTGTTTCTATACGTGTCGAAAGTTGATGTATTCGAGGGTATATTGGACCGCCTGATGAATTATTCCAAACTTGCCACCAGGGACACCAAGTGCTCCATCCCACTTCGTGACAGCACATTATGAGTGACATGGGAAGTATGCTCACTCACCTTCGAGAAGGTACAGTCTATTTGATACTTGCCGTCACATCTCCTTGTCAACAGCACTGCTCGGTTTTCACTGGCAGTTGGGTTCGAATAGAGCGTGGATTGTGCAGCAATCAATTAATCATACACTGGTATCCCTCGTATACTGGTACTTGAATTTGATAAACTTGCGTGAGGATGAAATGGCCATTCTCACAGAACTTACCTTGAAATCTCCTCTTCTTTAGATACGTGGCTGTTTTGTACAGTCCTTGAGGGCTGAGGTATTGTCCTCCCCAGGTGCCTAAATGCACCACAGCTTGCATCAACTCTGATGGCACTCACCAGTTACAGGCTTGTTAGGGTGCTTTAGAAATGCCCAGGATAGCATGAGAAACAAGCAACAAAAAAAATTCTCTAAGCATACGGGTGGAGGCATATAACACGGACCTCGGTCTTCAGTTCATCCCCGAGACCAGGGAGGGGAAAAAAGCAAGAAACCAGTGAGTAAGAAGAGATGGAAGAAGGTCAGACAGCAGAATCCTTTTTTTTAATAGGGGATTATTACACAGTCCAAAAATATGACGAATATCCTCCAAATCATACAAGCCCCACAGGAGGAAATCCCTCAATAAAATGTTGAGAAATTTATCAAGGGATATATCCCTTTGTATATACAAAACCTCCTGACCTGTACATTGTCCATTGGACATACTTCTCTGTAGTGTTTTGTTTGAGCCAGTGTAGCATTAGTGAATGAAACAGGTTTCCTCGACCTTCCAAATGACGACTGCTCCAGGTTGTGAAATTTTTACCTTTGGTACCACTAAACCGTACAGGAGCAGTAGGGCTGTCATACTTCAGGCAAATCTGACTTTAGTCTCTCTTCAATGCATCAGTCACACCCTTGTCAGGGACAGACTAGTTACTCCCAATTGCGTCGTTTTCCCTCTTCGTTGTTGCATACTTGCTGCAGCTGGCCCTTACCCGCGAGTTGTGTTCGCAGAATGGTGTTGGTCATTCTGCGAACCACGTTGTTAACGCTCGAGTGATACTCAACCCACACGAGGCCACAGGGGATCCCCTCCGACCTCCGGAGGTCCAAAAAGACCTTACAGAAATTGTACCACGAGTTTAAATATAAACAAGTAGTGGAGGGCCGAAAGTGGCGATTTGTGAGTTGATTAGCGATCGTAAATAGACATTTGGGTAAACTGATTTGTAGATTGGGAGAGCTTACTTGGATTGTGAGAGATCTGCAAGTGTGGATACTTATCATGGGGCATAGCGATGAAGTGCAGATATTTACTAGGTAATCCGATGTGACACTAGATATCAAGTGTAGAGAGAAACCAATGCAAGAAGTCGCCAGTAGTATTATTCATGGCTCTTTTCCTTGCAAGTTTGTTGAAGGCCTGAGCCAAGAGAGTCCTTTTTGACCAAGCAGGGCGTAGATCTGTTGCTTTATTGCCTGTGGAGACAGTATTAATCAGATGCTGTTCAGCGAAGTATGCCAACGACAAGACAGGGAACGAAAACGTTGAAAATATTTGTCCAAGGCCTGAGGTTGGTCTGAGAGATTGTCTTTCTCTTGTGTGACATGACCTTCAAACTTTTAGTTTTGTCGTCTGACAAATTGTCCAGATCCTCGTGTTCAAGATGGTAGTTTGCATCCTCCGCATTTCTAGGGCGTAGGCGTAGCCTTCTCTGCGATCGAGAAGAGGAAGATGGGTATTGGCGTGTTCATGACTGTCATCTGATATTTGCATCGCCTTGGCTCTTCAAAGCTCGAGTCAAAAGGGTCATCCACACCAGTGTTGACATCAAAGAGCAACAAGTCTCCATTCTGCAGGTGTGTCTGATGAAATGCCTGGTCAACTCACCACATCACAGTAGCACGTTGACTCTCCTTGTCACCAGGTGGTGCCCAGTCAACCCATGAGGTCAAGGTCGACTATCGCGAACATTAGTCGCAATATCTTCCTCATCTTTGAGCCTTTCTATGAGTCTTTTCTACCCAATTAATCGGTGTATTTTTTGAATTCTGTTGGTTGTGTCACCGGGCATTATCGTTCTAGAAAGTTTACATCGAAATTCGTCCGATTCACCGAATTTTTACCTTCCGCCAGTTTCGCTTACTTATATGACCCAGATTTCCGAATAATATCATTAATTGAATCTTTTAAGGGTCTCTGTTGGCCGTATCGTCAAAGTTATTAATCCTCCATTGTCATCATCCCATACAGAGAAGAGGCCTTATTTAAGACCCCCTGAAATTTAGGGGGTTCCCATCAAATGGTCCAGGGACCGGGTAGGGTTGGGTAGGGGGCCGGGGGATTAGGGTATTAGGGTTAGAAAACATTTAGATTTTGGACCTTGTTTGGCCGGTCGGGTATTTTAGGCGACCGTGGATTTAGCTCGGGGTCTTAAACAAGACCTCTTCCATACCTCCATCATCGCCCTCGTGCAGCGAAACGGAGCACTTCAGGGATATTCCACGCTACCGAAAAGTTTTAATTTTTCATTTTCTTTCCGATTTTGTGGTCGGGGGGCCATTTCTTTATGGCCGTGCCACTTCGGATTCGTGTTTCCATACAGAGAAGAGTTTTCAGGGTTTTGTACCTATGGGCAAGAGAGGTATGGATTTTTTTTTTTGATAGGGGATTATTTAATTTTTTTTTATAGGGGACTAGTTTGACCCGTTTGGCAAATGCCAAACTCCATGGCCCAAGGCCATGGGTCTTTTGCAGGCATCGCTTCGCTCGCCTGTCAGGTCGGTCGCCCGAAGGGCTCCCTCTGTCGCTGCGCGGCTGTGTCGGTTAGATGGAACGTTTACATAGACATGATGACAGTGTGCCGCCGAAGATCATAAAAGAAGGCTGGTATCGCTTCGCTCTCCAGCCCAATCGCAGGCCTGGCGGCCTTGCAATAACAAATAGGCCTCGCTCCGCTCGGCCAACTCAATGTAACCAGTGTCACATAACCAGAGACATGCCAGGCTCCCTGGCATTTGGGCAGCTGGAAAAACCTGGCATCGCCTTCTTCGCCAGCCAGTTCGCAGGCCTAACGCTCTCGAACATATATCAAAATGAAGCAAACAGGATACAGGGCTCGTGTCGCTCGCCAAACCGGATAAAGACCCCGTCTGTTTGCTGTAAAGGACTAAGACTGCAGTACATGGAATGGAGAAACAAATAAAGGAGGGACGTTTTCCAGAGTGTGGCAGACAAAGCTGGTGACGATGTCTTCCCTCTGAGTGTAAGGAGGAAGTTGTGTCCTCCGGCCTCGTCAGGATCCCTTAAACCGGGGCCTCACTGCGTTCGGCACGGGCGGGATCCTTCCTCACCCATCGGCCACCTGGATGTTGCTGTTGAGTGCCTGTGGAGGGCCTTCGCAAGCACACAGTTGCAAACTGGTAAGGAATCCTTGTTCGAAGTGCCTGGCATGACCGGGCACCATCCTCCCAGCGCGTCCGAGGTGGGTTTGGTAATACTGCATGACCATGCAGACAGTGTCTTTGAGGAAAACAGATGACATTGCTTTGCTCGCGAACCACTGACATGGAAGGACACAAAAATTGCTGCAGTATGAGTGAAAAAAAAATGAATGGCATCGCTACGCCCGCCATCACTATCGCTCGCCTGAAGGCATTGCGATCAAATATGTGGAGAATATATAGCTCGCTGTGCTCGGCCAAAAGAATTGTAGTTTCTGCCATCAGCCATGGATAAATGGAAGGAGCAGCATGAAGTAAGGAAGTGCCTAATGGTTGGTAGCAGAATGTGTATATGCAATATATATATAAGGCTCACTGCGCTCGCCCACAAAAACCATAATAATACTTCCTCAGCCATGCACCTTTGGAGGATGCTGTCAACTTCACTGCCTCCTATCCCGTCGGAGATCGATGCTTGATTAAGTAAGTTGACCCTTCGAAATTCCACTGTCTCATCGCATTCCGGTGGAAAGACCCGTGCACACATCGGGTACTAACCCTCAGCACTGGTTTTGCGCAGATTGTTTGATAAACTCCAACAATGCCATGGACACGGCTGCCATGGAAGAACACAAACATGGCCTGCTCCCATGCATGGAAAAACTAAAATGGCATCGCTGCGCTCGCCATAACTATCGCTAACCTGAAGGTATCGCGATCAAATAGATAGAGAACTATTGGCCTCGCTGCGCTCGGGCAAAAGCATCATCGCCTCTGGCATTCACCCATGGGTAGAACGAAGGAGCAAAGATGGAATTCAGGAGCAGCATAAAGAAAAAAGCACGGATCTGTTGTAGACCAATGCTAGTGCTTGCTGGCAGAATGTATCTATATGCGATACATGCATAATAAGGCTCGCTGCGCTCGCCCACAAAACGATAATAATACTTCCTCAGCCCTGCACCTTTGGAGGAGGATGCTAGCCTCACTGCCTCATATTCTGTCGATGTTTATATGTATGATATTACATCAACGCCCCCGGGGTTTACTTTAGAAAGTCGACCACTCGAAATTCAACTGTGTAATCCCATTCTGCGGGAATGACGCACCCAGACACCCAATGTCTGATCAATCCTACCCAGGCCATCGAATGCGTCCACTTTGTCACTATAATTTTGAAATCCCAGTCTACCGCATTCTTCAAGATGATCACGACTTCAAAACCCCGGGGATATGTCTCACATGACCCCAGCCTCTGTACATTATCCAGGACTTTATAGGCAGGCTGCAACACCTAACCTGTCCTAAAGATTCATTCCAATTACGCCACTTGAGCGATGGCGCACTCTCTCGGGGACATAGTACCAATTCGATGGATTTATTCGTTGTCCATACCACATATGTACAGGGCCGCTGCGTTGTTTCTCCATGCTGTGGTCCAAGTTGTCGAATCCGTCTCCTATTCCCGCGCAGTATTGTGTAACATGCACCCTTGACAGGTACATGCCATTTCGAACTGTTTTGCGTCGTGTTCTGCACCCCAGAGATGTACGATAAAGGAAGGCAAAATCGCTCGAGATGGATTTTACCAGCTGCTTCTCAGAGGCCTTCGCTATACAGAACGATCCTCTGAATCAGGTATCCTGTTGACAGTATCGTACTCGTGGGTTCACCTCGTCATGAGAATGACTTCAAAAGATGGAAGATGCATCACATGGCTCCAACCGAACTCCCTAATCCACACTGTGCGTCTTTCACAGGCAAGCTGCACTGGTCCAACATGTTGCTGCAGGCAGGAGTCGCCAAGGGAACGTGAGCGATGGCACATCAGTTCCCTCATCGCAATCATACCGATCGCATGATCTCATACGGAGACATTGGCAGTGTCCCGTTTGCAGGGCACAGCCCGGTGTCCCTTCTGAGAAGAAATGTGCGGAATTTGTTGTCGTCACTTCACCGGAGAGGCGTCCTGTCCCAGGGCGACAGCGGTCAAAAGGCCCAATTTGCGACGAAACATCCTTTCACATTCGAGTTTGCCGTCGTAAGGACTGCAGGAAGTCAAGCATGGAGACAGAAGGGACCGTGGAACAACGCTCGAAATCGACACTCTCGGTCGGTCAGCAGGCCCCGCCAATGGGGACCGTTACATCTATGTTGTGGCCGGGCCGAAATTTCGCGAAATTTTCTCGCTGGATCAGGCCCTAAAGAAGCCCGAACAGGCTGGAGAATGGTGTCTGTCAAAAAATAGGAGGTTTGTTGGGCAAGAGAACACGCGAGGGGGCTCTCAGGCGCGGACCCACGGCGTCAAAGTGGGCAAATTCGGCGAATTCGCCATGTTTGACGCAAAATTGCACCGTGTTCCCGTGCGCGTTTGCATCCTTTGTAGGCACCAAAAGTTATTATTTTATGTGTAGATTTGGATTCCGAAAATCGGCCGAAGTTTTTTTTTATAGTACCGGTACTCGACTAAATTATTAGACAAAGTGTCATGACAGGCACCCTTAAAATGTCCTAATATCGAATCTCCCGAATCTTTGATCGCCCATAACTTGGCTTACATGGCGACCCAAGGCTAGATACTCACTCCAGAGCATACTAATACGTTCTTGCATCGGTTTAACCCGGCCTGCGATCCATCAAACGCCCTCAGGATGAGATCTGGCATCTGTGGCATCCTCCACTGAGCTCCCACCACACATGGTCATGCAATTGCGCAGGTTGTTGATAAATGTGACATGAAAGGCTGATAAAGAGCAGAATAGTCTCAGGAAATATCAGAATGTCCAGACGAAGAGGAAGGAACCATAGATATTGAGTAGAGCAATGATGAACTAGTGGAGTGCACTTTGCAGGAAGGTGATGAGGTCCAAGCCGCATGATGGCTTCCAATTCGCCCTTGTGGCAGTGTCTTGTGACAGGAGTGGGATTCAATGTATTCATTGGACTTGTAGCAATCATGTAACATCGGAAAAGGAGCAATTGAGTGACATTAAGGCCTGTTTCTGGGGCAGATCATCCAGCGTCTAATATGAAATCGGGTGTCATGACAACTAGTCTTAAATCGTCCTAATAATTTAGTCGAGTACAGTAGTGTAGGGATTATTACACAGTCGAAAAATATGACGAATATCATCCAAGACAATGGAGGTATGGAAGAGGTCTTGTTTAAGCTTAAACAAGGCCTCTTCTCTGTATGAGACAATCAGGCCCCCAGGAGGAAATCCCTAAATATTTAGCGGTAGCTACCGCCACACGTGCGCCAACACCAACGTGTGATCGTTAGCCCGTGACAACACATCATTTCACATTTAAATACAACTAATATTGTGCCAAAAGAATTAAAAAACACGTGTTTCTCTTCCGGGTCTTGTTCTGGCCCCCCACGAGCTGAGGGCCTTATTCTAGGCCACTTCTCTGTATGGAAGCCCCACGTGGGGCCCCGAGACCATCAAATCAACCTGGAAACCTATGACAGTATTTAGATTGTCCTACCAAGAGCTGTAAATCCTTCCTTAAATCTTGGGTCTGAGACTTCGGACAAAATCTCAACTTCTGCGCGTTTTTCGACGATTGAATTTATTTTTGATTCGCAGATAATTAGGATTAGTACAGTAGTTGTAGTTTCCGAAAATCGCCAGACTCTTTTTTTGTTTTGGTTGGGGATCTGGATGATGAAGCTTGCTGACCGTCCCTGGGTTCCAAAACTGAGAAAAGGAACAGGATTCGTAGTTTTCATCGGAGGATTGTGGATCGCACTGTTCTCCTTACCATTAATTCCATTGATGGCCATGATTCCCAGCATGATGGGAGAGCGAGTTGGGGAAACAGGATTGAAGATATCACTGCCACATGGTACCAAGAAAGTGATTATCAATATTGGGTCCAATGTTGATCCCATTGTGCCGCGAAAGGGAGATTTTTCGACACACGCATTAGCATTTGAGCCAATCGTGAGCGATATTATTCATCCTCATCCACAACTAACTGTTATTCCTGCTGCTGTGAGTGATGCATCGGGGCTACAGACAATGCGTGTCTATAATGAAGGTGGGGTCTCTTCATCTCTGGCTAAGCCGGCTTCCACTCAGCATTGGAATAATGTCCCAAAACGCGATGGTATGGAGAAGATTGTACCCATCCTTTCCTTTCAGGATGTATTGGACTCCATTCCTCTCGATATAGAAATAGCATTCATCAAGACAGACATGCAGGGTTTTGACTTTAAGGTGGTCAGTTCTGCTGGAAAGGCTTTAGTATCAAGAGGCGTTAAACGCTTACTCACAGAAGTCTATCTGGAGAATACGAATACCTACGAGGGTGTTGAAAATGACTTTTGTCTCCATTGGATTCAATATATGACATCCGTGGGATATGCAATACGTCAATTAGGGAGTGTATCGGGGTCGGATGCTGTAAGCCAATGTCAAACGTTTCATAACCAAACATCCGGTCTTCGAGAAACAGATGCATATTGGAGGTTGTCAAGCGCCACTGAAGAAGATGATGATATTTCAAATTATTTGTTTCCCAGGGTTCTCACTTCAGTGAAGAAAGACAGAAGTTCATGGAAAACAATTTCTGTGTACATTGGAAATTCAACGTATGGTGTAACCCAAGATTGGTACAGTCAAGTGGGCCAGGATAAAACTGTTTGTGGTATCTTTGAACTACTTCATGGTGATTGTAATGGGAGATTCTTTCTAGACCTCGCTTCAAACGATGCTGCCAGTCTAAGTAATTCCAAGGCACTTGAAGATCACTTTGATTGGACAGGCATTTGCATTGAAGCGAATTTTGAATACACTTGGGGACTCGCTCACAGAAAATGTGATATTTATTATGCGATTGTATCGGAGAAGACAGGGGACATTGTTGAGTTTATTGAGCACCCAGAAGGCAGAGACGGTGCTTTTGGGGGCATTGTGTCTGAGCATACAGACAATAGAAAGACAGCAAATGGTACAAAGATTGTTAGACAAGCCAGTTCGCTATTGGAAATTCTCCAACGAGCTAGGGCCCCAAAAGTGATCGATTACTTTTCATTTGACGTCGAAGGTGCAGAAGATATGATTTTGCAACCTGTAGTTCTGGAGGAGTTTAAATTCCTGGTAATAACAGTTGAACGACCATCTAAAGCTTTACAAGCGACTTTGCAAACATTTGATTACGTATATCTCAGAGATCATGGTGAATTTGGAGACAAAATGTACGTTCATTCTTCGCTGGGGAACATTGAGAAGGTCAAATCCAAATTTGGAACCTAACATATGGAGGCATGTCTCACAAGTTTGGCTCCGACACCTACTGATCCATTTAAAATTGATGTATAAATTCTATTTCGAAAATGGTATGGAGGGTATCAGAGCAGAGGCTGATGGACAGGTCTCTGGAGGTGAGTGTGAGCCTGTATGGTTGACTGTTCTGCTTTGGGTGTTAAGGGGTGTTCAGAACTCTAACCTTTTGGCTTGAGGTCACTTTTCTGGTCGCGTGAGGGCTTTTTCTCTGTTCTTTCACTTTCAGGACCTCATATGGATGTAATTCAAAAAGATCTTTCTCAGATTTCCCAGATTTTGCGTGACCGGTCATCTAGGGAGGGGTGTGTCTGGGAGTCACTTCCCAACGCTTGGGATACGATTGTGGGCACGTGAGCACTCTATCGTCGCGTCTGTGGTGCTACTATGTCTTATATATATCCACAGAAACCATGCAAGGAGCCAGATGGCGCATTTACATGGCGAGGACCCACCTTGGCCACCGCATGTTTTTGCAATGGGCCAGGAATCAAGCACAAGCAGCTGCCTCAGACTCCAAGGTTGAGAGCTTTTACCCGTGGCCTGACGACTTTAGGCATCTCATACATATGGAATTGATGAGATGCTAGTAAAGAGCTTCTCCGCTCACCAGCATCAGGAGTATTTCGCGTCGCATTCACCACCAATGTTCACAACAAAATTCGCAACAACCTCTGGGCAAAGCCACCTCTGTGAGTGAGTTTGATTGGAGGGAGCCCAGGAGTCTCCTTGAAAGATATATAAATATAAGATACTGAAGGATGGAAAACCTGGGAGAAGGAGGTCGTGGCCTGCTGGCACCGTTGGGAGTGTTGTCATGACATTATTCCCGTGGAACGGTTGTTGTTGGAACCCTATTGTGCTCCGTGGTGGTCAGTCGTCGGTTCTTTCGACTGATATATAATTTTAAAGCAAGAATGATGCTCCTTCGTGCCCACAAAGGAACGATTCTGGGCGTCTTCGTCCCAACCGTCGCGACGCGATCGGAAACGACGACCATTCGGTTGGTGAGATCCATTCGACTCGGCGCCGATGAATATAGCCCTTAATATTAGTTTAGTTCACTATTCAGGGATTGAAAAGGCCATAAAGGAAGTAGGAGCAAATAAGACTTGGAAGGAATGAATGCATGCATCGATGATGATCCGCGAGTTTTCTTCTCGATTGGTGGATTTTCTTTGATCTGTTCTTTTCTATTAAATAAGTTATGGTTCAATGTATAATAAGAATGCTTAGGATGCGGTTTTGGAGGAGAGTTGAGGAATCGAGGATTTTGATGGTGGTCAGAAGGGTAGAACGAGAGTATAGTTACTGCCATGTAGAGTAATTCAGTAGTCGAGGTGCCAAACAAACACCTGTTCTTATTATTTGCAATGCAATCTGTATGAATTGGTGTGGGAATTTTTTCAAGGGGAGATCCACCCCTTGCTTGCTGAGTTGAACCAAAAAAAAATACCTCAGCACCTGCAATGGTCTTTTTTCCTTCCATCCACACGTAACGAACTACAGTTGATCCAAACGTAGCGGGGAGGAATGTAATATAACGAGGGCTGTACTGTTATTGTGCACCCCTGGAAAAGTTTTCTACATTCCATGATGTGGCAGTGTTCATGAAATGTATACATACCAGTTCCAGGCTGGAGGACTTCAAATATAACTACTACTATTTCTTATAATGTAAGAATATCTGACCAATTAGTGTCATTATATGCGCCCCGCACGATATCTATGTTTGGGACGCTTACTTGTCGTGTTGCAACGAGTACTCCCACGATGACGACACTTTTGAACAGGGAACACCTCGCCCCTGCTACAACATCCTTGTGCATTGCCTTGCTCTAGTCTCCTTTGATTTTCCAGTCAGGGTCAGCCTCCCTGTCAATCATACTGTGGAGATCATCCATCACTTTTGAGTTTAGAAGATTTCCGTAAACAGGCTTTGTATTGCTGCCTCAGCCCTTGATTTTGCTGGAAGAGCTTTTAGGCCTTTGCAATCTAGTACTGTTACTGATTGTATATTTGTAGAATGATTTCAAATGAACTCCTGCGGCGGGAGGACCCACATGGCCATACGTAAGCAAAGTACACAACCCTGCGGTCACTTGTATAACGAATTTGCAATGCATTGGTTTCTGAAATTTGTTTTCCCAAGATTGAAGATCGATGGGGTCAGACTGTACATTTTTGGTGACAGGTGGAAAACGGAATTTTGTAATCGAAAAGGGGTCATCTGCAGAGAACAGAAAGATTACAGTTTGTGCCATGTATGCATTGCCCCTACACAGATTGCTTTCTCAGGAATCGTCACAAAGATCAGCGAATATCTGGAGTACAAGAAAAAGGTTATATCTAATTATGTTGGTGCTCAGTCCTTTGTCAATAATTCCAATGTTGTACTGGTAAGCTCTGCCGACCAGTTTGCTGTGCAGATTACCAGACATCTAGGGTCGGCCTCTGGATTTATGGACATAGAGCAAGGTTACATGGTTGACGAATCCCTGCCTCCTTGTCTGATTTCTCTATTTCAATGAACCTGAATGTGTGTCATGATTATCGGCCACATATCATGGCTCCCTCCAAGACAATCAGAGTTGGGAAGCCGGCTTGCTCTCCAGCAAGATACAGCATACTGCCGCTTTCTGAGCGAAGTGTCAAAATCAGGTTCAAATCAGGAATATTAAACTGACCACCTGGGGCTCACCAAGGATCAAGGATGCAAATCCAGCCGTTAGACAAGGGTGATATGTCTCTGTACAACAAAGGCAGCGCTTCTGATGTGTTCCACCTCCGAGGCATATAGCTCTTCGATATAAGGCCACTATATAGAAATTAAGAAATCGGGGGTTTTCCAGGCCGAACTAGTGCATGCCGCTGGCGAAATAATCTCACTGCAGACAGCACTAGAATTCGTGCCGCTTTGCACATATCTTTATCATAATACAGTTATTTCAAGAAAAAAATCGTCGGAGTGATCCGTGCGGTGTACAGTGCGGCGACTTGTTTGATTGCGCCGACTCGAGTGGACCTCTCGACCTACTTGCTGGGCTTTGCAGTTCCTTCGAGCGTGTTTATAGCACTACAAATTAATATCTTACATATTTGTCGCCAGTATGAGTGACATGGATGGCCCAGGAGAGGTTTCTGGCTCCCCGCCCCAGAGCCCCAACGTGGGGGGAATTGGGGGCTCTCATGACTGTCTGCATGTGCAATATATTTCCAAGCACCTAGAGACCTTCAAAAAGTGTAGGTTTGGGAGAGCGTGCGATGTGATTCAAATTCAGTTGAAGAACAAAGAATGTGTGGGGTACTACCATGACAATGCCTTTGTCAAGCTAGACACAGTAGGCTGGCGATGCAGCCTGTGTCGAGACTGTCGCAGATGTAGACATGTGCGTATGATGAACGGAGTGGACCAAGAGAGCGCTGTCGCGCTCTTGGAGAACCAGGGCATGACAGAGCCTGACCTTGTTCCATCCCCACCTCCAGGCACATTGGACTGGTACCTGGAAACTCACCCTGAGGAGGCGCAGATTACCACGCCGCTCGGTGAAGATATTAGGGAGTCTATACAAAGGATTCATCACGCCGGACTCGCGGCGTGGACGCATCCCAAGCCAGGTGGCAAGCATTTTTCTGCCCTCACAGGTCTGAGGCCACCAAAGCCCAGGAACCTCTGCCATTGCCAGCAGGAGTACGATGAGGTCACGGGCCTTCAACTCGACTATCAATCTGTTCGAGTATTTTTGAATACTTCAAGATATGATTGCATCCACGAAAGGCCCATGTATCGATGGGTGTGCCCAAATAGGAAGCCTGAATGCACTGTTCCCTACACTGGGGTGCATGATGGTCTCTGGAGGGTGTCTTCCACGATGGTGGTGGAGCTGCAGATGATGTATGATGCCTATAACTCTGCCCTGCTGTTGGGTGCGCAGTCGTTGGAGAGTCAGTGCGATGAGCCGCGCAGGAAGTACCATGGGAGTTTTGTGTTTGACAGTGACGGGTGCCCCAGACTGGATGAATCTGTTCAGCCATTCATGGATGCCACCAAGTTTCGAAACGCTGCGATACAATTCGGAAAGAGAATATCCTGGAAGATGGTATGGAGGACTGGACACGAAGAGCGGGCCCTTGATAACCCCATGATGTGCCCATGCTGCATGCTCCCCCAGGGTGCTCATCATGGATGGGACGTCCATGAGCATCCGGTCCAAGGGATGCTTCGCTCAAAGCATCATCAAATCAGATGATACTGGAAACGAGGTCCCCAAAAGGTGGGGAAAGAGACAGAGGGCGTTCGTGAATGTGGTGGCAGGAGTGAGGACAAAACAACACAGGGCAGAGCTGGTGAGATTGCTGGATCAGTTCCAAAAGTGGATCCGAAGGCTCGGAGAGCCTTCAGCAGAGTCCCCAATGTTTACCAAGAGATCTAGGTTACTTGAATTGGGTAGGGCATGGAGCTTGGACTCATTCCTGAAGTGGGCACACACCAATGCAAGAGCATGGTCCACTCAACCGAAACGGTTGGCCCTGGCAGACTTCGTTCGCTGCCTCGCGAGCGAATCCCCGGTGGTGTCGTATATCTCGATGAAGAATATATCCCATATAAAAGAATGGGTAGAGGATGGCTCGCGGATCTCGAGTGGGGTGATGCAGGACCTGATGAAACACTCCCCATACCTGTGCAAATTGCTACAGACAGTGAGCCACTCACAGGGGCACGTCCGAGTTCCCCCCGAGTGGAAACCCCTGCTGACAGAATTATTTACGAGAATAAAGGATGTCACTACATTTCCTAGCGGGTATAGCCTGGAGAGGGAGCTTGGGAGTGGTGTGGAGGAGGACCAGGAGAACCAGGTGCCTGTACTGGATGGGTCATACCTGCAAACGGGCATACTGACTGGCCTTCCTCGCCTTCGGCGAAAACCACACTACACGGCCGACAAAAGTAGAGAGGATGAGAAGAAAGAGGGGTCGGATAAGTGCGATCATGCTTTCTACAAGCCAGGTGACAGAACAGGAGGGGTGTTCACCATCCTGTGTGAGCATGGGTTTGTATATGCCTCGTTCATCATCAAAGAAGCAGAGGGGAGGAACGAACCGTTTACATTCATGACATGTCATATTGAAAAGGCTCCAGAGTACGTGATCTACGACAATGCATGCAATTTGCAGGACTATTGCTTGAGCAGAGCTCCCCTGTTCTTCATGCACACCAAATTCTTCGTGGATGCGTTCCATTGGGTCAACCATAAGGCGTGCAGCCTTGGATATAGCATCAAAGCGCACGAAGACTCGTGGCTCAAGCTCATCAACACCCAAATAGCTGAGCAGAACAATGCAGCCCTGAAGAACCTCAAGTCCATGATGTCCAGGATGTCTCAGAAGTCGTTCATGACGCTCCTCAAGTCGTTCATGTGCTATGGGAACTTTCGAAAACTAGAAAAGCTGAATGCAGAGGAGGAGAGGAGGCGGAGACGGAACGGGCTCCATTCCTGAGGGCAAGGATGCTGCCCAGTGCATGAGCTCATGGGGGGTTGCCATGCTGGCCTGCTCTCTCATGCCCCCGAGGAGCAAGAGCCCGCTTTCTCGACAACATAATGCCCACGTGGATATTCAATCTGGTTTGCTTGCCCCGCTCTCGTGAGATCGCGGAAGAGGTGCAGGAGACGGTCCAGCCTCTCCCTGGTACTCTTGCCTGTACAGTGCTTCTCTCGAAATGCCTCCACCACCATGCTCGCATCAACCATGGGCACAAAGCTGTATTCCTGATCTGGACGGCCTTCGTCAGATACAATGCCTTTGCTTCGAAGCGTTTGTATCACCTCTGGGAGCAGTTTGGAGATCAGGACGGCTTTGCTCACAGAAAATTTGCACTGGGATGTCTTTGTGAAATTCCCAAAGTTAGAAATCTTCTTATTCACCGTGCTCTGTAATAATTCACTCAATTCATGCTGCAAAACGTAATATCCAGGAGAAATCCGCCGCTTGTGCTTATCCAAGAGATGTTGCCCCCCTGTCTGTACAGAGTATACATGGATCACATGCTCAAACACTCTCTGTTCGCCATCTAGTGCTCTTTCGAAGCCGCTTGGCGTTCCTTCGATCGAAAGGCTGTTGTACATTGATTCTGAATCCCTTTCGATGGCTTGGGATGGAAGGGGCTCCCTTGCTGGAGGGTTGAGGGCAGGGTCTGCCCCTTCGCTTGCAGCTTCCAACTCCCCATGCCCACCATACTCTCTCAGTATGTTCATGTACCCTGCTATCTGCGATTGCGCGTCTTGGCACTTACTCACCATGTTGGTAAAGTCTCTCAAGAATGGAGCAGAGTCTTGAACAACCTTGTCGACTAGCTCCCTCATGTTGCTCAACTTGCCTTGCAACTCACTCACTGTCCCCTCCAGCTCACCCACCTTGGTGCCCAAAACTGCACATTCATCCCGTGCATTGAAGGCTTCCCGACACCAGTGGGTGTAATCCACGTAGAGAGACATGATAAGACCATGCACCTGGTCATCGACCTTTACTCTGGAGCTCAATTCCCCCTTTTCCAGCAATGGGTACCTTTGGGCTGGCTCCTCGAAGCGCTTTTTGAAAAGTTTGCCAACCGGTCCGCGCGGCTTGTTCGACGCTTTGGATTTTTCTGATAAATTTGCATTGTTTTCGGCGATGTCACTGTCATATCCGCTGCAATTTGCTGAAGAAATCTCGCCCTCCGGGAGGAGCCCATTTGAAACTCCATACAGAGAAGAGGCATGTTTCGTCCTTAGTATTCTTTTATTATACTTATAAATTACAACGGGATCCACCACGTCCAATTAGATCCATTACAGACCGAACCAAGTCGCATTCACTCACAGGAAATGCCCCGAGGCGACTGTACTCTTGCTATGCAATGAAGTCCATTTTACCGCCGCTCAAATTTGAGATTTTTCAAATTGTATGTATGCTCCGTGCAATAGCAAGAGCATATGATACACACATACATATATATAAGCCCCCTAACTTTTCTTATTTTTATACAAGCAGGGTTCTCGGCCAGTGCGTACGAATCGTACCTCTTTTTTCTGAAATACGCTCGCGACCTGATGTGCGACGCGGGCACCTCGGCAGCCCCGGTCCCTGCCTGGGAGCCCTTGCGCCTGCCGTGCCTGATGGCCTGCCTCAGAGGCCCCAGAGCACTCCTGCGCATCTTCCGACGAAAGTCGTCCGTCTTCAGATAGTTCAATCTCTGCCTCTCCACCTTGACACATGTATCCAGTACCCATTCCTGGAACAATCGACCTCCTTTGGTGAAGTCTGCATGAGCGCCAGCCCTGTCATGGAGCCAGAACGCCCCATATTGCAGAGGGGACAACCCCATGCCGGTGTGCCACCCAGGGGTGCCCCAGGGATAGAGCAGCACAAAATGCAGGGGCTGATGTCCCAGATGATCACCGGCGTCTTGCAATCCACGCGATTGCGCGCCAACAGCCTCAGGCCGCGTTTCTCCTTCGGGTCCTCCCTGTCATCCACCACTGCCATCACCTCGGATGCATGGGGCATATTACTAGTCTTGTAATATTCTCTCAATTTGGCAACATCCGAGAGGAGACAGTACTTGGTAATGTTGTAGTCCCTGTAGTACTGTTGCAAATGGCGACTCAATTTCAGAGACACCTCATTCTCCAGATCTTCATCTGTTTCTACCATTTCCAATGCCTGGCACTTTTTGAAGTACGAGCCTTCATGGATCAGCGTACCTTCCATGCGGAAGGAGATGGTCGATAGCAGCAAATTATAGAAAAAACCTTCTGGCAACACTGTGGGAGAGTGGTTGGTGACATGTACAATCTGGGGACACCTGTGTCTGTATACAAACCTATTTTTTCTGTCTCGGCCAACGTACAGGTCGTCACCTTGTAATTGCTTTTTGAGCACTCTGTACCTTTTGAAAAACTCGGGGTAGGTGATATTCTCCAACTCTGGAAGGTCGGGCCTGTTTTCATAATAGTCCATGTGTGGGGTGATGGTGCATTGCTGCAACTCAACATGGTGCGACAAATCTCCTGCAGTTCTGTCCGGATATACAGGAAAGGACTTTTGATCCATCTGCCATCGAATTTCATCCGCAGGTCTGCCACAGGAATTCCCAAATACTGTAGGGAGGCCTCAACGTGGCTGACTGGCTGGCTCTGCGTAGCAGCATTGACCACCTTGATGACGGCAGGATCAATGCGGGCCATGTTCAGCTGCTTCTCGACTTCGGTATCGACGACCAGATTTCCCGTGGGTTCCGACTTCATCGTGAACCTGCAGACGTAAAAGGACAGCTCCGAGTGGGTGACTCTTTTGAGGCACATGTGCCCATTCCAGGGTACCCTACCCTATTTCAGGCCATCAGCAGCTGCAGTTAAAGTTATTACAACAGATGGTCGTTTTCAACGTACAAGTGGAATGTATTCGACGACATTTCTGCTTTCATAGTTTGGGCAATAGTAGTCGTACGAGTTGTTGATCTCATCCAGTTCAATCTCCCCCAGATGGATGCCATGAGGAAAATGGAGTTTGCACCCTCCTCGCCTGATGCATTTCCCATTGCAGCTATGTATTTGTTTTCGTCGGACAATCTGATGCAGTCGGTACTTTCCAGGATTGGAATCGGTATCCGGAGGTTGCAGGGCTCCATCAGGCCCTACATCCAGCACAATGTCTCTCTGAATCTGGTTGCTGTACCGGGCAACGGATTCTGGTGTTGACCACAGAAGGATATGCGCGTACACCGCCTGTCTTCCTTGCATTTCGTACCGGCATGTATACTTGGTGATCTCCCCCAGTCGTTTGACTCCTCCTAGAATGAAGTATTGCATGAAATTCGTGACTTGGTGATGGAAGAGGACAGCAGCTTCTGCCTGGCAGTTGTTCATCTTTTGTTTGTATGCACCACGATCTTGGTGCAACGTATTGAGCTCTTCCAGTATTGCATCCATCTGTTTGTATTCGTTCCATTTCAGCTCGGTTACGTTATCCACCGTGAGCGTGAGGAAATAATCTGGCATTCCAGATTCCTTGGTGAGGGCATTGATTTCATTCACTTTGATGCGCCACCACTGAGGCGAAAAATCAATAATACCTGGCACTTTGTATTTAATCAAGTGACGGACGAAGTTTTCTTCGCTTTCGTTGGGGGTGTGAAATCCTCCTCCTCTTGTATGCATCAGTCAAAGTAAACTTTCGCTGGGATGTCGTGTACTGCATCACAATCATAATTTGCTACATCATCAGTATGTACTCTTGCACGAGGGTAAATGGAGAGAATAGGCACGATAGCCTGTTTTTTAGATACTGGCCGAATTCACCCACAAAAGACTGTTTGCCCTGAGGAGGAATGAAATGGCCCTTGCCTTTGGGAAACAGATATGGAAAGATTGTGTTCTCGGCCGTTATGGGAATGTCGCTTTTTGGCAAACGCAGGACCTCAAACTGCTCCGCGACCTGACTAATATCATCAGTAGCATCTTCAGCACCCTGAGTTGGATCAGGCTCGCCTGGAGTGTGTGCTGTGGGAGCTGCTGTGTCCTCCACGCTGATGTGCTGCTTTCGAATACTGGCTACATCACTGGGATAGCAGGCAAGCTTTTCAGGGTCGCATACATCGGAATGTCTATCGATGTGCCTTGGATACACTTTTCCTACATTCATGGGCGTCGACCCATACAATGCATTCTTGTACACAGGATTGTTAGCAATGATGACCATGTCCTGTTCTTGTGCCTGAACACCGCAGCATGTCTTGGTGAGGATAGGAATACGGCTGAAACGTATTCAAAAGTAAAATCATACCTGATGGACGTCGTCGACACCGTCCATCTGTTCATCTTCTGTGTTTTGATTGCCAGAAGGACCTGGGGCATCAGTTGATGGAGACTCCTCAGCCTGCATGAATACAGATCTTGTCAGCCAATATGCTGTTCACAGCAGCATGCATAGAACTGCACGTACCTTGGGATCACCACGTTCTGTCTGATCAGCAGGCGTCTGATATATCACAGGATTACGATTGCGAGCAACTTCGAGGATGGACTCGACAATCCCAGGTGCCAAATACCTATTCAGCATGAGGTCGGGCACCTCCGCCATCGGTCTCAGCTTGCGATAGACAGGATTGATGACCAGGTCGGTACATATAATTGACTGAGCTCCAGGGCGTACGAGAGGTCTGCCATCCTGTCCAACCATCAGGGTATTACTGGCGACATCAGAAAAGTTTTCATCCTCGTACCGTGTGCCCATCTCTCTGACTATCGGTGCCAAAAACATGTTGAACGCCTTGGCCATCCCAGTGCTCCCAGAAGCGTATTCAGTGAATTCATACCCAAGGTCCACGCACTGCAGCAACTGTCTCTCTTGAGGGTGGCACACAAGCAGCACACCGGCATACTGTTTATCCTCCATGACGACGAAATTCACCTCCCAGTCCGTTGTTCTTTTATTTTTGGAATTCATCCGTGTCACGTTGTGACACGTCTTGCACTGTTTTCAGCATATTTGGCCCCTTCCATTTCGAAATTTGTACTTTCCTGGCAGACTGGGGTTGTTCCTTTCGGCTCGGCACTTACCATTGTCTACATCGGCCCTGTGTTCTTGGACATTCCCAAATGTGGGATTCAGTGATCCACCAAGTTCGCATGCTCCGCACAGACAGCACCGCGCCATTTCCGTGAATATTTTGGAGCACAGGTCATCCCACTGTTTGGTCGCTTCCAACAACAAATCATAGTAGTCTCTGCCTCTTTCTCGCCCACGTGCTTCAATTTCAAATATTTGATTGCTCAATCTCGGTAGGTGTGGATCGCAATAGTCCATGTCAAAGAATTCGGAGGCATGGTCATTCTCAATCACAGTCTCCAGGTCTTCCTCCTCTTCCACATGGTGATCAGCGTCTTCCACATCTCTCGGGCGCCGGCGTGCTCTTCTCCTCGATCCAGAAGAAGAAGGGATATTATTCTGACCGTGATTGCCATGTGACATTTGCGTCGCATCGTACCCTTCAAAGTTCGAGTCAAAAGGATCATCCACACCACAGTCATCATGGAACAACAGGTAATCTACATTCTGGAGGTGTGTTCTCCCGGTGGCACGCCTTCTTGGTCTTTGATTTTCAACAGGCGTACTTTGTTTTCCACGTTGTGTTGGATCAACTGCTGCTGTAAACGCGACGCGTCTTCTTGAAATCCGCCTGTCTGTATCTTTATGGACTAAAAAGTCCTCATCAACCACAGGATTTGATGGACGCATTGTCAAATATGAAAAAGGTTCTATCTTCTTACATATTGATTCAAACCTAGTAGGATATGATTCAAATAGATAGTCTGTTTGACCGTCTACAATGTAAATGATATGCTGAGACGTTGACTCTTCTGTGAATAGGTGGTTCTCAGTCAACCCTTTGGTCCAAAGCTCGACTATCGCGAACTTTAGTCGCAATATCTTCCTCATCTTTGGGCCTTGAAGTCTGTCTCATGTTTTTGAAGTCTTATTTTTTAATCTACTTTTCATTTCGTGTCACAGTGTAGGCTCTAGTTCCAACTCTTCGGTTACGATGTTCGTCAAAATCACCGCATTTCCACCTTCCGCCCGTCCACAGACAGCGATTTTTGAACTATTCGGCGCAGAACAGGCTTCTGAGTGGAAATAGGCGGTCGGCAGAATTGATTAGGCCCAGGCAGGCCCGGCAGGCGGCCATGCAGGCCACAGTGCAAATTCGGGATATACCCCATTGCGCAATGATACGCAGATCTGCGTATCATCCTGGCCCCTTCCCTGACCTCAGTTTTGTTACTCTTTGCTGCTTTGCTCTGGGTCGATTCTTTCTTCCTCGTATTCTCTTCCCTGCGCACCTGTATGCCAAAATCCCATCCTGGCTGGTTCAACTTCTTGCGCAGAGTTTCAAGATAGCCACTTCCTCGGCATCTACAGACGTCTCCCTGGTCGGCTCACCCGACGATTGTATGACATGAAGATTTCCCCAGTTATTGTTGTCTTGCTCTCATAATACAAGAAAGGACTTCAGTTAAAAAGACTGCTTCACCAGTTACGGAAGCAACATCGTGAACAACACTTGGTTGCTCTAAAAATACCCCGCACCCTCAATACTGGTTGAGGTTATGCTACTCTATATATGTTAACTGTGCAGCAGAGGGGAAGCGTATAATTAATTTACCATGAAAGTCTTCCCGTGGTTCCCCAAAGGATGCATTTACTCGCAATGCATTTACATTCTCCCGCTGACATTTCAAATCAGCCATGATAGTAGATCCAGACACTAACAGGGTGACTGATACATTAGGACACACGACCATGTGCAGCAGGTTTGTGGTGAAACCATACAGAGAAGAGGCCTTGTTTAAGACCCCCTGAAATTCAGTGGTTTCCCATCAAATGGTCGGGGGACCGGGTAGGGTCGGGTAGGGGGCAAGGGGATTAGGGTATTAGGGTTAGAAAACATGAAGATTTTGGACCATGTTTGGCCGGTCGGGTATTTTAAGCGACCGCTGATTGAGCTCGGGGTCTTAAACAAGACCTCTTCCATACCTCGGTGAAACCTATGCTCAAGTGAGTCAAAAATGGAAAGCGAACTTTCTCTAACACCAGGGTGCCTTGAGATTCCCTCTCTTTTGTTTCAAAGCGGCTAAATGTCTCACTCTCCCATCTCACATGCTCCAATGGACAGGAACTATTCTTGTTCACAACAAATAAGTGATAGTGATTCTCGAAGTCTATGATCGGAGAGGACATAGGGTGTCCCTTCCTCCCAACTTCTTCTACGAGGGGTGTAGAGAAACAATCACCATCCATCGTTTTATTCAGGTAAATACACCCATAGAACACATTGTTTCGCAGTGGTACTACTGCAAACATGACCGATCTCAGTCTCGACACGTTAGCCTGATAAACTTGATTCCCCATTCGACATCTATGTGCACATTTTATTCCAAGATTAATTGACCTGATGCATGCATTGTTGGTGGGGTTTGTCATGAAGTCAAAAACTTTTGCAGATTCGATCCTAGATGGAATTTCGATATTTTGAAGGCCTGGAGTGAAAGAACCATTCCAATTTTGAAGATCAGTTGACAGGCAGCCGTAGATTTCATTTAGTTTGATGCAATCAGAAACACAATCATCTCTTGCGACCCACCGGACAGGTATTGCAGATACGGTATTATTCAGGACCTCGAGATGATAAATTCCTAGACTTCTATACCCATGCCCGTTCCATGACAATGGATTATATGGTACATTAAATCGAATAAATGCGACGATATCTTCGCCCTCATAAAATACTGATCCTAGATTTTCGCCCCCAGCCCTCTTCCATTCTGACAAGCCCATTTGGATTGTTTCATTACCATGATGTATATCTAGGAAAGGTCGATAGGGGCTTCCACTCAAAACAAGGTTTCTCAGCATCACGTCATCATTCAAAGAATAAAGAAGCCTCCGGGCATCCCATTTAATTCCTGCACGACCGTAATACCCTTCCCCCCTATATTTAAAACCAGATCTATCATAATCAAAAGCACGAAATCCTCGATTTGAAAACAAATGCAGCCTAAGGCTATTTTTTTGTATGGATGTCATAACATTAGAAAAACTTACAACTCCTTTCAGCTCAGGTATATTCACACAGCTTACGCGTGGTGGAGAATGTTCTCTCACAACGGTACTTCCATATCCCATTACCATTTCAAATGGATAAAGACGATTTCCCTCGACTCTGTGGATATATTGCTGCGAAACACCTCTCCACTGCACTTCATTGCACTTTTTCGAGGTAGACAGAATATATAAAAAATACGCTCGATGCTCTTCAAAGGCATTCCTCTTGTTTTCGGGAAAGAGAGAGTCAGCTAATCTCATCAGGCTTTTAGAAGCATATGATGGGCCATCATGTTCATAACATTCTTTGATGGGTACAATCAATGATTGTTGCGTTTCTTTGAAAACCACGGGCCGCGTAATCGTTGGAAATATAGCCGTGAGGAAGAAAGTGAGGCCCACCAGCGAGGTTCTTCTCTGTATGGGACCAGCGCACTAACCCTTGGCTTATCCACTCCGCTCCATACAGAGAAGAGGCCTTATTTAAGACCCCCTGAAATTTAGTGGTTTCCCATCAAATGGTCCAGGGACCGGGTAGGGTTGGGTAGGGGGCAAGGGGATTAGGGTATTAGGGTTAGAAAACATGTAGATTTTGGACCTTGTTTGGCCGGTCGGGTATTTTAAGCGACCGCTGATTGAGCTCGGGGTCTTAAACAAGACCTCTTCCATACCTCCTCCGCTCAATATCATGTACACCCAAATTCAAACACTATGTGTGTATGAATTGCTTTCATTTTGTTTTACAGGGGATTATTACACAGTCGAAAAATAGGACGAATATCTTCCAAATCATACAAGCCCCACAGGAGGAAATCCCTAAACAAGTACCAAAGTACCACTTCCTGCGGCATTCCCGCTTATAAGCGGGATCACCGCCGTATTTGAGGGTGGCGCCCAATGGCCAAAACCCCAAAACTCGGCGGCGTTCCCGCTTATAAGACGGATCACCGCCGTGTTTTCAAACCCCATTCTGGAAATATGGCGGCGTTCCCGCTTAGACTAATTTGAATTTTGGGTGAGCGTCGGAGAGTTTATGCTTTCAAATTCATATGATGGATAGTAAGCAATAGATATTGTTTAATTGTAAGGGCTATATAAAGGCAATCAATCGCCAGAGTCGCACTGGTACCGTGGCAACGCTTCACGGGACTCATGGGCGACCAGGACTCTCCACCACTGTGGACTCAGGAGCAGGGCAGAGTGCTTCAAGGTCTAGATATCATACCCTTTGATCCACAGAAATGTGAAAAGGACTTTTGGGACCTGCGCCGCGGGACTGATGCCTTCGATCAGGCTCTCGGAGCACGGGTTGAGGCAGGGAAGCTGTATGAGATATCTGGGGAGCGATATTACACGTCCTTGAGGAGACAGGGACGACTGCGTCTTCCAATTCAGACCTTTAACGATGCCAATATCATCTACTTGAAAAGAATATGTTATGCGTTTGGCGGCGAAGACATACCGCGCGACGAAGACCTGCGCGAATATCTGGTCTTCAATAACGGGTTCTGGCCGCTGCGTACCAGGCCATATATTGTCGCGTGCCCATCTGCTTTATCGCTGCCTTCCAGTGTGATTTCGTTTCCTTGTATATTGAATATATACGAGGTTGATGAGCCCGCAACCATGCCGAAGTCAGTGCCCAAGTATGCCAAGGACTTGATGCAATTCCACCTGTTAGTGATGAAGCAAGATATGCCGAGCTTGTTGTTTGACGATGACGTTGCAGACCTTGTTGGGATGTGTATTTTCGTCCTCAAAGACCCTGACATGAATACACTTGATCGAGGCGTACCTGTCTGTGAGTTCTTCCTTGTTTCTTTGAGCAAAGAAGAAGAGCAGGTTTTGAATCACACTGGCATCCAAGTTCTTTCAGACCATTATATGCAGCATACGATTCCGAGTGATCGATGCAGTATTGAAATAGAATATTTAAATCCTGACAATTTGAACGAGTATCCCTGGCAGAGAAGACCGATGCGTGAGGGTCGTCTTTCGTATGAATGTGGGCAAAGTGTCATTAGGAGGAAAGATGGTGTTTGGGGTATGATTCTACAAGAACGGGAACATATCGACGCAGAGACGGGAGATGTCCACAGAGAATTCGGGATATCATGCGATAAAGATATTTTGAAAGAAGGAAAGCTGAAGCCTGGGCACAGATTGAAATATTACCCCACATCCGAAATGCTGGGAGCTTTTGCATCCCCGCCAGTGCGTTTTCCTATTCATCCAACAAAAATGGGGCAGCGAGTGGTGGTGTACGGTGCTGGTAATTTCAACAAAACGTTGATTCCAGACGGGTCTTGTGGTGTCGTGAATGCTGTCATCGAGGATGGTCCGAGAACCTCCTTGATGTGCACCGTGGCTGTGCAAGAAGAATATCCCAGCATATAGACAACACAGATTGACGTGAAATTAAAGTATACGAGATTTTTGTTGCTCGACAACGAACAGTATGTATCTCATCAATCTTCAGATTATGATAATGCGAACATTCCGCGCAGGATCATTTACAAATTCGAAAATCTGACCTTTTGCGAGATCAAAAAGCTGTTTGAGACAGCGCAGAAGAGCAGACTGGTTCACAAATGTAGCAAAGGTACGATCTCACGAACAACTTCAATTCGATGCCCTTGCTGATCTATCATCACCACTTTCGTCATCCAGGTAACGAGAGTTTGGTGCCAGGTGACGATACCCTTGACATCTTGGAGCAGAAGAGGAAGGAAGCGGGGCATCAGGACTATGTGGCATGGTTGGCTTCTTGTGTCCATTCCGACCCGTTCTTTGGCAAGACCTGCGAGCGTCGAGCCAATGAACGCTCCGAAACATATGTGGCATTGCAAAAGCCGACGGAGACCATTGCTGTACTGACTTGCTCAAGGGGACAGCAGAAAGCAGTGCCGGCAACAAGCAAGCAAGGAAAGAAAGTCAACTGTGAATACAGAACCCGCCTCACAAAGTTTCGATACGAGGATGCCATCTACGCTGAGGCACTTCAGACCCACACAAATCACGAACCGGGTTCTGGAGATTATCACGAGCCTGAGACACCTCGACTGAAGAGGGCATTGGATGACCTGTACGACCTTGGATTCAAACCTGCAAAGGCTGTCAACGTTATCAAGTATCAGACAGGTGCCACTCGGCATGATCTCACGGTTGAGGAACGACATCTCTTGAATAAGACGATGGCAATTAGAGTCAAAAAAGCATACAACAAGCGACAGGCCTCCGGGAACGACCTGGATGCTTGCGAGGCTCTGTACAATCAACACCGCGAACACTTTCTATACTTTGAGCGAGGCGACGATGTGCAGATCGCCATTTGCAGCCCAGAGCAAAGAAAGGTGATGAAAACCTGCCATACAATGGTGTTCGCTGATGCTGTGCATTGCCTGAATCGAAAAGGTGATGTGACATTGGCTCTCCTGCTGCGAGATCCATATGGCATGGGCTTCCCAGTGGCCTACTGCATATGCTCGGGGGCGAGGATTCCACCAAATGGAAAAAATTCATCAGAGCCGTTGTAGATGCATGTGATGTACAGATCGATGACATCACCTTCATGATTGACAAATCCACATGCTGCATCTCTGCTTTGGACCAGCTCAACTGCTTCTGGGTCCTGTGTGCTTTCCATTTCATGCAGAGCATCGGGCGCAAAATGAAAAGCCACGGCAGTGGCGTGTCTGGACGCAGTGATCGCGACAAATCCAACCGAAACACAATCTTCAGATATGTCAACAAGCTCAGGCTCGTCAAGGACGAGGGTGCCTTTGATTCTGTGGCGTATGAATTCATGACCTTCCTGGAGAATGAAATCTGGCCGAGATGAAGGAATATTTCATCAAAAATTGGATGACAATCAGCGATCGGTGGTCTCAATATGGAAGGAAACACATTGCCTTCTTGAAATCAAACACCAACAATCTGATTGAGCGGCTCTTCAGGACTGTCCAAGAAGAGTTCCTTGACAGGGAGAGACTGGGTCGCAGAGACAGCCTCATCCTAAAATTCCTCGACGAAGTAACACCACGATACCTTGATCGACTGCAGAAGCGATTACAAGGGGCCGAAAAGGCCAATGCGCGAGTGAACCAACACAAGCATTTGACAGGTGTGGACACGTGTGGCAGAACCATGCAGCCCTATTGTGCCACTGGCCAAGGGTCCCTCAGCGACTCGTGCCTCATCAAATTCAATGTGGATAATCAGATGTTCTACTGCTGTACCGGAGACCTCAGCTGCACTTGTGATGACAACGACGACGACATTTGTATGCATGTCGAAGCTGCCATGAAAAAGTACCCCATCACCTACGAGATGGTGAGAAAGGTGGCGTCTGTCGTGAAAAGCCGCCAACACGAGTATGTCCAGAAGATGGCGACACCAGCTCCGTTTCATGGTGCAGAAGACCATCATGTGGAATTGTCCGATGTCGACATTGATGAGGACAACACGGTGTATCAATGCTTGCCGGTGTGCTTTTACCACCTGGGACCAAAACCACGCAGAAAGTACTTTGTCAACATGTACTACAAAACGTGCACGTGTCATTGCTTTTCCTTCTTCGGCACATGTCCACATGTCATAGCGTTAGGCGCTACGGATGAAGACGATATGGATCCTGCGGAGAAACTCCAGAAATCTGTCCAGATCAGGAACGACACTCATGTCAACGCGGAGTGGGAACGAGCCTTAGTTCAGGCCTTTCCCGCACCAAGCCATGGCTCAAGCTGCGACATCCTGACGCTTGGAAGACGGCAAATCACGGACCCTAGGATGCTGACCAAAATACAGTTCAACAACGACCAGAGAGTTGCAACCTCGATCCTCGACGAATTGCCCCGACATCTTGATGGCCGGTTCATGGAGCTCCATCAGACATTCATGCAGGGCATCCGACAATTGCAGGAGATTGGCATCAACGAGTGTCGGAACCAGAATACCAATCCAGCCCCTGCATTCAATGCCAATATGGCCTACATCCCTCCTCAACCAAGCTGGCACAGGAACCCCAACCCCAGCACTTCTGTGGCGCAATACGAGGACATGGTGATTGAAGAATAATAACTCTACAACGAAGAATGTAAAAACGTCTACTGATCCAGATCGCACACAGAACTAACAGCCAACCGACTCACCTGGAAGTGCGACCCTGACAACGAGAGCATTGCGCTGCAAACAGCGCAGCAATAGGTTACTTGTTGCACATATATTTATAATATATCCCTGATATAGTGTTGGAAGGCAAACACGGCATCTCAGCGCTTCTTCTGACTTTGACGGTTGGGCTCGGATGGAGCAGTCCAGAACGTGCGTCGAGCAAATTTGGACGCTTGGATTGCAATTTTATATTTTCTTATATATAGTGTATTGACTTGGTACACATGATATAAAGGTTATGGTGCTTGTGGATGGCCAACGGGCTTGATGACGGTTGGTGATTGTCTAAGCGGGAACGCCGCCATATTTCCAGAATGGGGTTTGGAAACACGGCGGTGATCCGTCTTATAAGCGGGAACGCCGCCGAGTTTTGGGGTTTTGGCCATTGGGCGCCACCCTCAAATACGGCGGTGATCCCGCTTATAAGCGGGAATGCCGCAGCACATGGCACCTACGAAACACGTAGCACTTACAGAAAGGATGGTGGCCTCCTTAAATCCCAAATTTTTCTGAGGGGCGTATTTTATTATTTCGACGACACCATCGAAAAGAGGGTAAGAAAATATGTCTATTGAAACAAAAATGAGGAAATTTGGCGCGATATTCGAAAAGTTATGGGCCTCTGATTAAATTGGCTTGTGTGAAAATTTTGAGGAGCTCCTCACTGACTCGAGTCAGGTCGACCGCCCATGGTACTAATTAAGGAACTTCTGGTGTCGATCACAAGGGACCCAGATCTTCCACAATAGCCTCGATTCACTGCTATTACTTGGAAATTATTTATACTTTATCCGTTTATTGTCATTCGATATCGACACTGTCTGCTGCTGCGAAGGTGGAACCTCGGGTTGGGAAGAAGGCAAGCATTTTGTCCATTTCTTTCTTGTGGCCGTCCTCCACAAGCTTGTAGTGGGGCCATTCTCCCTCCCAACCATCTTTTGACATTTGAAAACTAGAAACTTGGCAGACGATATCGTCGATCGGCACGCTGAACACACGTTCGTCATGCCTCCACAGCCTCTCTCCTGTGAACTCCTTCATGAAGGTGATCACCATGTACACAGTGGTTCCATGGTAATCCATTTTTTCTGTCTCATATATCCCGCAAATCGCGTATCGTTCCACTTCATCTGGATTCCGGGGACTGAATACGCGGACAAATTCATACACCACCCCAACATGGTGAGCCTCAGAATCCTTGTCCCTCAGCAAGACAAAGTGTGACCGCCTCTTTGTATCACGCCTGTCATAGAATGTTTTCACACAACAGCCTTTGCCATCTACCAAGACGTTGCAAGAAAAATGACTGTACAATTTGATATCTCTCTGCGGCTCCCTCGGTCTCTCGTCCTGGTGCTTTGTGTGAAACTCCCTGATGAGGTTCAACTTCTTCTTCTCAATGGACTCCCTCAGCTTACCCCTCTGCTGCTTCGCAGCATCTCGAGCCTCGATGCATTTCGTCGTACTTCTCTCTACTCCTTTCCCTTGAAGAGCATACGTGGTGCTTGTATGGGCGTCGTACATGGTGCCCGCAGCCTTTCGGTGTTGCTTCGGGGCATACACTGGGATGGCACTCTGGTCGGCTGACCCAAGCTTGTGCTTGGCTTTCTCCAATGCCGATCTGATAAGATACCGTTTTGCTAATGTTGCCTCAGGCGTATTAATACAACTCGTCGAGGAGACGGCCCGCATAGCCCGTTCAACCCACAGCTCTGACAACTGGTGCAGTGGGCCCACGAAGGCCTCCTGGTGATGCAGGAGGCAGTTGGCTGTATGGAGGTTGGGCGTCAGCAATTCGTATGCCTTCTCTTCCTGACATATCCTTGAGAACTGGTGTAGATGCCAGAGGGCTTGAGATGGCTCGAGCCGGGCGGCTTCAGCGTGGCTCAGGTGATGCATGACAAACTGCCTCAAATGTGCCCAAGCTTCCATGGCCTTGGGTGTGAGCACAGAAACACCGGTCACCTCCTCGTTGAAGAGGGCACATGAATGTACTTCTACAAAAACTTTGACTTCCTCGCAAATCCAAGAGTAGCAGTGCTCTAATGGCGAGTATGGACGATTGAACGAGTTGTTCAGAGTAATTCCTCTCTCCAATTTCTTGACGGTCTTCTTGCTGTAGACTCTCATACTCCTGCTGTCGGGATCACTGGTTTTCTTGTTGCCGTGGCCATCCCACAAGTATTTTATAAAGTTTTTTGTTATGCCTAAGAGAATCAGATGGTATAGAGGAGCTGGTATCCCGTGCTTGACGTGCAAAGTAGGCACGGCATGAAACACTTTTGCATAGTCATGAATCCCAAGCCGATCCTGCCATTCTTGCGTGCTCGATCCGTCATATATGCCATGGGGCATCACAGTTTTCATAATATTTAATATATTTTCCAGGTCAGCGTGTCCAATCACGGACTGCTGCTGAATTGCATCATCATCACAGCGGGACAACTGGAACTCTTCGTTGGTGATTCCATTGATATGTGTGACAGGATCCTCCTCCTCGTAGCCTGTGAGTAGCCTTCTCTTGTATGATTTGCCGTTTCTGCTAGTTATGGCTTCTGAGGCCCGCTGCCAGCAAAAGTAGCACCCTTTGATGGCGTTCCCGGGAGCACACATGTGGATTTTTTCTCTGGCCTTGGCATCTGCATGAATGAATCCCAGTATGGGTCGATGAACTCCAGAATGTCTCACCACATGCCCATCTTCGTCCACTTCATCATATTGATATTCCATGGGAGATGAGCGGAGGCGCTCAAACTCTTCACCAATAAAACATAAGAAGGGGTTGAGGTTTCTGGGTTCTTTTGGGCCTGGGATAATTCCCAATAATCTGGTGTTGCAGCTGAGATATCGGCCTTCAGGGTCCATATCTTCACACTTTAATACAATCAGAGTACAAGAATGTGCTTTCCTTCCAAAAGGCTGGGATCCATCCACGCCAATCGACCAGATACTAGTCGTGTCGTCGCCTGCTGTGCTTTCCCTCTCCTTGATCCATTTGAACCACTCGGATGTGTACACCGTGTTTCCTGCGCGACCGCTTTCGATGCTTTTGTTTCTTGATTCTCGAAATTTGCGCGAAGCGAACAGACTCTGCATACAGTCTTGCACCCCAAAGTAATAAAAGTGCTGCATGGGTCTTGGGCTCCCACCCCTATCTGCCGTGAACCTCTTCCTACCACACCCTGCTCCACATTCTTCACGCATGTCCCTATCTTTGAACGGGACGACGTTGTCGTAGATGTATCCGCAGGGACACTTATGGAATTCGACAGTCTGAAGGTCTGGAACATCCATGGCCTTCCTCAGAAGGTGGATGGATGGTGGAATGATCATCCTGTCATGGTTGCTCCTCCCCATCCGAACTACGCTCAAGATATCCTGCATGAGCTCTTTTGATACAGCATGCTTTAACTCTATTTCGAGGAGCGCAGATGTGAGCTGAAGCAAAGTGCAGGGTGCCTCATCTTCCTCGTCTTCATCCTCTTGTGGCTGATCCAGCCCCTCGCTACGTTCCTTCCCCAACACTGCCATTAGAAAGGTTTGGAAATGCGACCCCTGAGTGCACCGAAAGCGTTCACTAGGTCCATTCTCGCCATTTGGCTCATGCTCATCACTCGAAGCGTCGCTGTCTTCAAGGTCCTGCAGGAAGATAGCTTTCACTCTTCAGAACAACAAGAACCAGAATCAGGAAGCATGACATGTGTCTCCTCACCTCGGTGCACACGCTGCCCTCATCGGATGATTCCACTGCTTCATCAAAATCTTCACAGGAGCGAATTGGTAGAGTTTCGTCTCGGTCATAAGGGAGGAGAGTAGTGGACACTTGTCGATCGAGTTGGATTGTGGCAGCACCATCTTCAAGACTCCTTGGGTGGCACTCATCCGTCACCGCCACATCGAACTTCAAGGCAATCTCTGGATGCTTATTTCGTATGTGCTGGAGCAATTTCCGTCGATCTAGGTCTCCCGGCTGATTGAGGCACATCCTCTCATAGATGTGAGGCTTCCCATGATAGCCACAAGACTTCCCATACGGGCACTGCACTCGGCACAACACCTGCCTAGATTCTCGATCGAATCGAATCATGGATGGTCGACATTCACGCTCCAGATGAATGCAAGACTGATGAAAGTCGGTCCACAGTTTTGCTACCTTTTTTGTTCCAGTTCTCCTCCTCTTTGACCTTCTCCCTCCCTGGGAGGTACTTTGCTCCGTATCACGATTCATTGGAGATTGAACCAAAAAACCATTATTTTATTGTACACGAGCCGTGATGATATGTTGGCAAATGGATAGGAGTCGCTCTCGCACGATGGTTTGCAGATGCATTGGTACGGCATTTTGAATTCCTCATGTTGCGGACGAGCTGCACTTTGGTTCCATTCGCCCTCTGGACCAGCAGAATATATACAGTATATCCAAAATAAGCTCTCGATGATTCGAATCAAACCCAAATCGGGAAAAGGTCCCTGTCTAGAAATTCAAACATCCGGGTCAGCAGCACCCGGAGACGACTATTTCAAGCAAAACGCGTCGTTTCGAGAGAAGGAGGGAATACAGAATGAGATTATTATCGAAGCTGAGGATTGCTCGGGAATACGAGTGGATCTGGATTACCTGGCCCCGGAAATGGACGACATCTTGTGGTGGTTGGAGGCAAGCCCTCCCCCTGAAGTTGCCAACTCTTTTCCCTTAGATGTTGATGAGGGAGGCGATGTCTCGATCGGAGACAGTTCAGAAATGATGTTTGTTGAGGATACGCATCTAGAGAAACACGCTCGCGAGGCATGCATGAAGTACTGGGCCAGGTCTCCTGTGAATAATGACTTTGAGCAGTGTCGAGCATACCTGTCCAAGAAAAAAGGCATGCCCAAGGCACATGAGATCCTTTTCGAGTTATGCAAAGAAAAAGTTGTGCTGGAATGCGGAGAATTGTCCAGGGTTTCGAGATCATACACAGCAGATAGACTCATGACATACCTCAGCTCAAATCACCGGAATAATCACAACAGACATGTCAGAGACGGTGTCCGGAAAAACATGGATGCAGATCGTCACTGGTACCTTCAATTTGGAAGATATCTTATCGATTGCATCGGAGAGTATCTAGATGGACTGAACCATGCGGCAGAAGGCGACAAGAGGTTTTCCACCCAAGAGCACTTGCAGCATCTGAGACCCTTCGTGTTACAAAAGATCCCTGCGTGGTATTCTCCAGACAAGTATTCCTTCATCTTTACAGGGGCCAAGAAAAATTCTGGAAATGAGATGAATTCGCTTATCATCGACGATCTTGACAAAGTCAGAGAGGAACATCCTGAATTCGACGGGAAGGCTAAAGCTCTCATGTCTGAACAAATACACAAGCAAGCACTCGACAGTGTCAAACATGTACACGAGGAGAACAAGCGGTTGAAAAAACTGCTTTCCAAGAAAGATAAGTCAGAGGATGACGCCAAGGCAGAAAGGGATATCCTCAAGAAACAGTTGGCCGAACTCCAGAAGGAGGTGGAGCAACTGAAGAGCAGACGTCCAGGGGCAAAGCGTGGTGCGAAGCAGCGACGAACGCAGGATTGTGGCAACGAATACGCTAAAACATATATCACAGGGACATCCAGGCGACGGAGGCCTCTCGAGGATGCACAAGACAAAGAGAATTGACCCACATCATGGCACCCTGGAGATGCACAAGTGAGCCGTGCGGTTGGGTTGGACGGGTATTGTTTTTTCCAAGTGAATATTTAGCACTGCCCATACAGCCTCAGAATGATACAGTATCAATAAATAAACAATATACTCTAATGTAAGTTCCAAATTCGTAGCAGAGCGACTCGCTCGCAGCGTGACCAACGACAATCCATCACTAACGACCACCCTTGTATATGTGCCTGCAGGTATAGAGTCCATCCAATCACGTCGCCAAACAATTAATAAAGGTAAGAACTGACAATTATGTGTGGTGCAGGTGTGAATAGACGTGGAATGGAGAGGACTCGCCGTCTGGCAACAGACGGTTAACGGTTTTTCCCCAATGGTCGTCCCAGTGCCTACAGTGGCACAACAAGGGGTGATCATTGGTGGAAAAGCAATGAATAAATCGAATTGTAAAGTATCGTGTAAAAAGAAACATTCTCGCGGGCCCCTTATTGACGTGAGTCTCATGACATTTGAATCGACATAGTGATGTTTGGATGGAAAGGGCGGATGGACCGCCCTTTCAGCTGGGGCAATAGATTGCTGTAAAGGGTTGCAGGGTGATAATGGAACAGATGAGATTTGGAAAACGCGTGGGTGATTGATTCATTTATACATATCGAAGGATGTAATACAGCAATAATATGTTACTAGTGTAGAAGGAATTGGCATGGTATGACGGTAATGCAATTACGCGAAGCATACGAAAAGCGCGTTGCATGGCGAGAGGGTCAAGTATTGCAGTTGCTTGGTAGACAAATTGATGACAGCATTGATGAACCTGTGAGTAAACTATTTAGTTTGAGCAGTAGTGAGAGATTGCAGGCAGTAATTGCGGGGTACCGTCCGTCGAAACTGCACTGCTTCAAAAAGCATCAAGAGTACTTGAGGTTTGTTGCGTCAGTGCAAGGGAAATTGAACGGAGGGTGCCAGCCAAATGGTGTATTACTTGATGCACTAGAGTATCACGGTGTTGATGTGAGAGAGGCAGTTGACAAGGCAAGCACTGAAGAAATGTTCAGGAAGTATTGCAGGAATGTAGACAAGGACATTCTGATATACTTGCAAGGCAAGTATGAGATAAGTAGCACGTTTATATTTACCAGACTAGTTACTAATGAAGTAATGAGAAAGGTATTTGTGAAGTTACATGATGGAGGCTATTGATTGATGTCACATTGAGAAATGGGTGAAACTTTGAAAAGGTCTGGCGTGGGTAATTTGGTCAAGTAGATCTGATGCAGTGTGGTTACTCGGCTTAGCATGACGAACAGCTGCCCTTCCTGAAAGATGTCTCGTATATCCAGTAGCACTTTGGTTTTGATGGTTTTCCCCTGAGCTTTGTGAGCAGTGAATGATGAGGCTGGCATAATGGGAAACTGTCGTGTAGCATACTTGAAGCCATTACTGAGATATCTGACATCCTCCTGGGCATACAGAGTGACCGTTCGTTTGGTAGCTTTGACGTACACTTTAAGAGCCCAGGGAATCATGTCTTCTGAATGCAAAGGTGTAGTGACATAATCTGTTTGCTTTAACCTGTTTGGCTTATTAGGATTCTTGTATGCAACAGACACAATACTTCCAACCGCTCCGTTGATGAGTCCCTTGTCGAAATCCTGATTTTTAGAGAATATAACTTTTGTGCCAATTGCTATCTTGCGCATGCAATGAATCTTTGGCAGGTCATGACTGAAGGATTCCTTTACTTTGGCTATCAAGTCATCTGAGTGGGGTGGAGTTCCAGACAGTATACGGAATGTAGGAGTAATGTCAAATACAGGTATACCAGCTGTTTGACACTTATGGACTAGCAAGCGTTCCCCTAATTCCAAGGCATTGTCATTCTTTGCGTGGATGGAGATGGCATCTGGATTATCTATGAGGAATGGCAACCACTGATCTTGAGGGAGAACTTTGGATGAAAACAATTGTTTAATTTGCTCACGGCTGGGCGGCGTGTTATTGGATACTAACCCTAGGATGAATTCTCCCCATTTAGGGTCACTGGTAAATCTGCACGAGGTAGATAGGTTGTGAATGTGCCAGGTATACTTGCCGAATTCGCTGTTCATAATGTTGCAGACTCTGCAAGTTTGCATGAGCTGATTGTCATTTCTTGACTTGTGCTGGCATATTGGTGGAAGTTGGTTGCTGTCGCCGACAAAAATGAAGAGCTTTTGAGCTATTTGATCTTCTTCAACCATATCACCACAGTTGAGAATTCTCTTGTTGCAAATATCCAATTTTGATGCAGTCAGCATAAAGGCTTCATCGACAATGATAACATCAGCGTGCTTGCAATATAGATAGGCTTTGTTTCGAAAATTGATATTGGTGCGTTTTTCTCCTGACCTTTCCAAAGCAACAACACGGTCTATGGTTTGGCCGTGTATGTTGACAGCTGCAATTGCAGTGCTAGCACACAGCACTACATTTTTGTTCATCGAGTGAAAGTATTGATGAATATGATTGATAATAAAGCTCTTTCCGCAGCCTGGCCCACCCTGAATGACATGGAAGCCAGAAGGATTCCGCTTGATATGGTCAAATGCCTGTTGCTGATCATGTGTAAGGACTGGTACATCATCGCTATGGTGGTTTGTTGGACATGGGTATACGGGTGTATGGGTTTCTACACCAGTTTGATTCTCGTAATGATCATAAATAAACTGACAATCTTTATCCAGGTTGAATTCTGATGCTAGCATGTTCATGTAGTGTGTTTCCAGCATGTGGCGCAGACGTATGGTTGTGTCTGAAAGCCCAAGCTCGATGCACTTACCGTAATATGTGCTATCACGTCCAAGCAGTTCATTTTCCCTTCGAAATGTTTGTGTCTGCAACAAGACGTTGAAGAAAAAACCCTCTGGATCTTCGCTTCCTGGAGCATATCTGGAGAGCCTGACAATAGCCTGTTTGGAGCGCTTGACAATTTGCTTATTATGCATGACAACGAACGTTCCTTCTTGACGTGTGCTTTGTTTTCGCGGTACAACGTCATACTGCTCATAAAATTGAACAATTGTGAGAGATTCCATGTGCGGAGGTCGGTCACAGTAAGCTGAAATTTGATCAAGGGTAAAAGCGTCTTTGCCCCGTCTGGTAATGACCGATTCTGCTGAAGTTCGTTGAGAAGGAATACATGAGTTGACAAAGACTACCTGATCACTGAATGAAATAACATCAATGCCAAGCATGTTTAAGGCAGCCTCAGAAACACTGACTGGTTTGCTATACACTACGTCAGTTAGTATTCTCCTGGTGATTTCAGAACAATCTGGCACTGTCAGGGAATGCATGGCATCTGGCTCCACCATTAACGATCCAGCAGGCTCTGCCTTAGCAGTGTACTTGAGTAAGTAGTAGCTTAGATTATCATTTGTGACTCGCACAACATTTGTATGAGCATTCCACAGCAAGGCAATCATAGGAACGTAACAGACTGTGTTTCTATGTCTGTACCCTGGGCAGTATGGCAAATACCTCTTTGATTTTGGGCAAAGGACAGGTGTATGTGAATACTGTGCAGGAAATGGAAACCCATATCTACATTCGCCATGCAAGCGACATTGAGAGCTGCATGAATGCTGGTTTTTTTGCACAATAATGTTGTGCAGCATGGCAAGCACTTCGTCTGATGGCACTTTGTATTCTCCTGTCTCAGGATCGACTTCGTACGGTATTTCCATGGTAAGCAGTTTCCCATTTCACTGGATAAGTGATGGTCATCGCTCAAGGTCGACATAGTAACGTTAGTGGCCTCTCCAACGTTACTTTGACAAATACAATGGTTGCTCCCAACTGCAACCAAGGAAGCCTCGGCCAAACATGTACCGTCCATTGAGTGATCCAGTGCGTAAAATTTCCAAAATTTTTATCTCTTCCTCCATGTATGAGAACAACACAACTTTATGTCGACAATCCTTGGGATGTGCGATCGTACAGAACCAAATTGGAAACGCTCTATAGAGTCATGCATGGCCTCAAGAAACGGTCAAAGATTGATGCTGCCAAGGTCCAACAGTACTCCTTGTGGCTCATACCCAACATTGAAGAAGTATACCGCTACATGAAACAAACGTATACCAATATATCTGTCTTGTCGTCCATGATGCTCCCCGTGGTTTCCGTCCTGAGAAAGGAGCTTGGACTGCATCACCCCACCACAGATAAGTGGAGACAGGAAGCCAACGAGTTACGCATCCAAGCCACTCAAGAAACAGCCCACAACATCCAAGGCAAAGACTTCAAAACATTCCAAGAGATCTGCTTTCGTAGGGATGCAATCAAACGCAGGATCGATAGCGACCCAGCAAACACTACTGACTACTGGCAATGGTTTGCCATGTGCTTGTACACCATGCAGCCACCGCTCCGAGCAGATTGGGCGGCGCTTTCCATCATTGATAGCGTTGAGAAAGTATCTCCAGAAGAAAATCATCTTGTGCTCACGCCAGACAAGGCTGTCATTCTGATCCAGCACGACAAGGTGTCACACAGGAAGGGTGGAGCCCACATTCCCGTGACTGATGAGCTCCACTCTGTGCTGTTAGACTCCATACGCCAATTCCCTCGATCCGTGGTCGTTCCACACACCTATAAGTCCTCTCAAAATCCACTACATCGGTCATATAACCCAGACAAGCACATATCCAAGGTGAACTTGTCCAAACTGCTGGGTCTAGCCATGGCATCACCACAGGACAACACACCATGGCCACGTCCAATCCAAGGTCTCCGTAAAGCACATTCTACTCTTTGATTGTTCATCAATACGGTGAACGCATCCGAAGTGGTCTGAGAAACCAATAGACTGCCTGGACCAGAAACTTGTGCAGCTCTTATGGTGCAATCAAGTTCGAGCTTGATATAAAGCTTAATGAGCTTACACCCATCATTCACTTCGGTCAATAAATCCAAGTCCTGATCCAAATAATGTGACAGCTCTATCTTGCCATTTGTGGCTCTCAAAATGATCTGCGTGTAGATGTTGTATGAGAAGCGCAGTTCCCCCAGCCGAATATTCGGCGAATTTGCCCACTTTGACGCCGTGGGTCCGCGCCTGAGAGCCCCCTCACGTGTTCTCTTGCCCAACAAACCTCCTGTTTTTTGGCAGAAACCATTCTCCAGCCTGTTCGGGCTTCTTTAGGGCCTGATCCAGCGAGAAAATTTCGCGAAATTTCGGCCCGGCCTCAACATAGATGTAACGGTCCCCATTGGCGGGGCCTGCTGACCGACCGAGAGTGTCGATTTCGAGCGTTGTTCCACGGTCCCTTCTGTCTCCATGCTTGACTTCCTGCAGTCCTTACGACGGCAAACTCCAATGTGAAAGGATGTTTCGTCGCAAATTGGGCCTTTTGACCGCTGTCGCCCTGGGACAAGACGCCTCTCCGGTGAAGTGACGACAACAAATTCCGCACATTTCTTCTCAGAAGGGACACCGGGCTGTGCCCTGCAAACGGGACGCTGCCAATGTCTCCGTATAGGATCATGTGATCGATATGATTGCGATGAGGGAACTGACGTGCCATCGCTCACGTTCCCTTGGCGACTCCTGCCTGCAGCAACATGTTGGACCAGTGCAGCTTGCCTGTGAAAGACGCACAGTGTGGATTACGGAGTTCGGTTGGAGCCATGTGATGCATCTTCCATCTTTTGAAGTCATTCTCATGACGAGGTGAACCCACGAGTACGATACTGTCAACAGGATACCTGATTCAGAGGATCGTTCTGTATAGCGAAGGCCTCTGAGAAGCAGCTGGTAAAATCCATCTCGAGCGATTTTGCCTTCCTTTATCCTACATCTCTGGGGTGCAGAACACGACGCAAAACAGTTCGAAATGGCATGTACCTGTCAAGGGTGCATGTTACACAACACTGCGCGGGAATAGGTGAAGGATTCGACAACTTGGACCACAGCATGGAGAAACAACGCAGCGGCCCTGTACATATGTGGTATGGACAACGAATAGATCCATCGAATTGGTACTATGTCCCCGAGAGAGTGCGCCATCGCTCAAGTGGCGTAATTGGAATGAATCTTTAGGACAGGTTAGGGGTTGCAGCCTGCCTATAAAGTCCTGGATAATGTACAGAGGCTGGGGTCATGTGTGACATATCCCCGGGGTTTTGAAGTCGTGATCATCTTGAAGAACGCGGTAGACTGGGATTTCAAAATTATAGTGACAAAGTGGACGCATTCGATGGCCTGGGTAGGATTGATCAGACATTGGGTGCCTGGGTGCGTCATTCCCCCCAGAATGGGGTTACACAGTTAAATTTCGAGTGGTCGACTTACTAAAGTAAACCCCGGGGGCGTTGATGTAATATCATACATATAAACATCGACAGAATATGAGGCAGTGAGGCTAGCATCCTCCTCCAAAGGTGCAGGGCTGAGGAAGTATTTTGGTTTTGTGGGCGAGCGCAGCGAGCCTTATTATGCATGTATCGCATATAGATACATTCTGCCAGCAAGCACTAGCATTGGTCTACAACAGATCCGTGCTTTATTCTTTATGCTGCTCCTCGATTCTACCCATAGGTGAATGCCAGAATCGATGATGCTTTTGGCCGAGCGCAGCGAGGCGTATAGTTCTATATCTATTTGATCCCGATACCTTCAGGCGAGCGATAGTGATGGCGGGCGCAGCGATGCCATTTTAGTTTTTCCATGCATGGGAGCAGGCCATGTTTGTGTTCTTCCATGACAGCATCCTCCAGAGGTGCAGGGCTGAGGAAGTATTCTGTTTTTTGTGGGCGAGCGCAGCAAGCCTTATATATATATTGCATATACACATTCTGCTACCAACCATTAGGCACTTCTTTACTTCATCCTGCTCCTTTCATTTATCCATGGCTGATGGCAGAAACTACAATTCTTTTGGCCGAGCACAGCGAGCTATATTGGCCTATATTCTCCACATATTTGATCGCAATGCCTTCAGGCGAGCGATAGTGATGGCGGGCGCAGCGATGCCATTCATTTTTCGTTTCACTCATACTGCAGCAATGTTTGTGTCCTTCCATGCCAGTGGTTCGAGAGCAAAGCAATGTCAGCTGTTTTCCTCGAAGACAGTGTCTACATGGTCATGCAGTATCACCAAACCCACCTCGGACGCGCTGGGAGGATGGTGCCCGGCCATGCCAGGAACTTCGAACAAGGATTCCTTACCAGTTTGCAACTGTGTGCTTGCGGAGGCCCGCCACAGGCACTCAACAGCAACATCCAGGTGGCCGATGGGTGAGGAAGGATCCCGCCCGTGCCGAACGCAGTGAGGCCCCGGTTTAAGGGATCCTGACGAGGCCGGAGGACACAACCTCTTCCTTAAACTGACAGGGAAGACATCGTCACACTCTCAGGGTGCCACACTCTCTAACATCCCTCTTTTATTTGTTTCTGTTTCTTTATTCTTTCACTCCATGTAATGAATTCTTGGTCCTTTCCAGCCAACGGCTGGGGTCTTTATTAGGTTTGGCGAGCAACGCGAGCCCTTTCTATATTTGTTTGTTTCTTATTTATATGTGTTCGGGAGGCCGTAAGGCCTGCGAACTGGCTGGCGAGCGAAGCGATGCCAGGTTTTTTTAGTACCCATATGCCTGGTAGCCTGGCATGTCTCTGGTATGTGATACCGGTTACATTGAGTTGGCCGAGCGGAGCGAGGCCTATTTGTTATTGCAAGGCCGCCAGGCCTGCGATTGGGCTGGAGAGCGAAGCGATACCAGCCTTCTTTTATGATCTTCGGGGCAGACCGCCATCATGACTATGTAAACGTTAACGTTCCATCTAACCGACACAGCCGCGCAGCGACAGAGGGAGCCCTTCGGGCGACCGACCTGACAGGCGAGCGAAGCGATGCCTGCAAAAGACCCTTGCCAAACGGGTCAAACTAGTATTTTAAATGTATATCGTTATTTGATAGCAATGCTTCTCGCTGCGGCGAAGGTTGAGGCCATGGTTGGAGAGTGGGCAAGGAGTGCATCCATTTCTTTTTGCGTGCCGTCTACTGTAAGCTTGCACTGCGGCCATTCACCCTCCAAACGTCCTTCGAGAACTTTTCAGATGGAAATTTGGCAGACGTCTGCTCTGCAGAGCATGTCACACAATTCTCACCTTGTTCAAAGGACTGTCCTCCCGTCTAGATTTCCAGAACTGCATGATTTTATGTTTAATATCCGTTTTTTCCGCATCGTGTCGGTAGAAAACGTCTTGGAGGGTATTCTGCAAGTCGAAACCTCGGACCAAAGACTGCCAGCAGGGTTTCCATTTTTGGCATATTCCTTCAAAAATATGCCAGATCAAGCTTTCGAGGCATATTTGGTTCGGCAAATATGCCGCTGGATATGCCGATTTCAGAAAATATGCCCTGGAAATATGCCAGATGGTCAACAAATATGCCCGCACTCTCCCCAGAATTCATGAGTGAACTCCAGTCAAAAGCCAGTTTTGTAGCTTCAGCAAGCTTAGCGAGGGCCTTCAGGGTGGCATATACTCCAATCACAACCATGCTTCGATGGGAAAGTAACCAACTTTCAATCTAACCAATCTACCCATGTATCGTCATCCCATCAAACGTGTATTTGATAGGAACCATCAATATGCCCCGAATATGCCATCAAATATGCCAACTCGTCCGATCAGAGGCAAAAATATGCCGGTCGATATGCAACGAATATGCCAAAAATGGAAACCCTGACTGCCAGAGGCGTGTCACTCCGTCTGTGTCCGTAACAACGACCTCTAGGTGAACGTTGATTGACATATTGGATATGCTATACAATTATATGGACATATATACGGTTATTGAACTAGTGTTTGGGTATTCTATGGCATGACATGTGAATTTAAAATTTTGCCGAGTAGTCAGCTGGTCATCGGATTGGCTCTGGGCGGCCACGATGCCTCATGGTCGAGTTTGGCCCCGAAACCCCGTCAATCGACTCCTTTTGACGAGCTCTATCGCATGGTGGTATTAGAACTGGCAAAATGCTTACAGATTTCGAGCAATGACCATTTTTTATTTCAGCCTCAAATCGCAGAAAACCATTCGGGTGGAGACGGTAACAGCAGAATCAATTAAGAGCGGCCTTCGTTAAACGAAATTTAAATTTTTTACTGTACATACATACAAATAAAAGCATCATGGCTCATCGAGGAAGAGGGAAAATGAGTTTCATGTATCTGAACGAGTATTTTTCCAAATTCTACACAGGAAGAAGAAAAGGTGTGTACATTGTGGTATCTGTGGCAGCTTTATTACTGTTCTGGATATTTGTAAATGGGCAGAGATATCAAGAAGCTCAATGGGGAAACAAGAGGCTGAAGAAACAGGAATACTTCAAGCTAGCATCTTGCAAAGGGGTCACAAGTCCAGATGGGTTGCTTTGCACACAAGGAGTACCAAGGGATATAGACAATGTGGAACTTTCAGTCATGATTTCACTCTTTAGTGATCCCAATAAGTATTTGAGGCATCTTTTGGATGGACTCATTGGCCAATCGATATTCTGTTCCAAGGTGCCTTGTGAAACAGAGATCCTCATGGTTACCGACAAACGCTACATCCATAATCTGAGGCCTGATCTCTTACACACATTAGATAAATTTATTTCAAGTTACCCAAATGCTAAAGTCTTGATTTTGAGCCGGGATCCTGGATTATATAGTTGTTGGAACATTCTTATTCAGACGTATGCGTCCGGACGGTATTTAACAAATGTCAACATGGATGACTCAAGAGATCCTTTTTCCTGGGAGACGAAGATCAAATTTTTGAATATGCACAGCCAAATTAGCGTTGTTAGTAGTGCGGTTGCTGTCGTTGGTTCATTATGTTCGTGGGAAGAATATCACGCTCAGCCGTTACAAGAAAGGACGATATGGTTTGGATATCTCTCCGACCAGAATATCGATACAAATTCCTTTTTCCAAAATGATGGACAACCCCATAACTTCCCCCACAACAGTCCTATGTGGAGGAAGAGCATTCACAGACAATGTGGCTACTTTGATCCTGAAGTCTCCCCCTACTCGGATTATCATTTATGGATCAAATGCTGCAGTTTAGGAGTTCGCTTTGCAGTTTTGCCGTCCACACTTGAGATTTATTACCGGAATCACGCCTCGTACGGCAGAACGACGAGGGTGGATCCAGACCAGGATGCAAAAGCATTATACATACAGTACGGAGGTGAAATGAGTGTTCCATGCGGCCTCAATTCCTAAAATCAATGCAACCGATGAAAGTTTCTACATCTCCTGTCGTGCCATCAACATGTCGCTAGCCCATATTATAGATGTGTGAATTACGGGAGTCCACCCGGCTCATGGAATACAGTGAGGACAACGAGATCCCATTGCGCTCGCTGATCAACTCAGTATTCAGAAATCCAACAGAAGAAAGACAGTGGAACTATTGCTGGCATCGCTACAAGGGAGCCCAGTTGCCACTACACAAGTAAACAGTGAAAGAAGGCACCCGCCTGATCACCATCAACTCGGCAGACCCAGTTCAATGGCAGCAAGCAACCAACAATCAGATTGCTTGGATACACACTGTGAGCGTGATACGACCCAGGTTCGGCAAGATGTTGGGAAACACTAGGAAATGGTGGAGAGCACGGGTGCCCAACCCGTGGAAGGAGATCATATGGCATATAAACTCAGGAGGGCTCCTCGTGAGCCACCTCCCAGCGGAGAGGCGCAAGGACTGTGCATGTGGACATTCGAAGGCATCAATGGACCATTATGCCAGAGAATGCCCTATTGCAAAACATGTCTACAGCCTCCTCAAACCAGAAAGCATGCTTGCTGGAACAAACAGCCATTTCCAACCCCTCCTTCACAACATATGGAGCAACACATCTCCAAAGGATGTGGACGATGCCATGTGGACAGAGATTAGTATTATTACCAACAATGCTTTGGATGTAGGCCGTAAAACAGCCTACAGACTCCTCCACCACTCCACCACAGCCACAGGATATCATCAGAAAGGCCAGCCACACGGCAGAGCAGTACTTCTGGGAACTGCTGAAACAACGAAAGTCAAGCTTCGCTCCACCATCGCCAACAATGAACGAGTTGCCATTCCTGAAATGGCAACCTGCGAACAGTCGTTGGGTGTTGCAGAAACCCCTGGTATGGACTCTGACTAGGAACAGAACAGCCACACTCGAACAGTGAACAAGGAAGCGCTTGCCACTTCCTACATAGACCTTAGCATTAAAGAGAGACTAAAGTCAGATTTGCCCGAAGTATGACGGCCCAACTGCTCCTGTATGGTTTAGTGATACCAAGAGTAAAGAATTCACAACCTGGAGCAGTCGTCATATGGAAGGTCGAGGAAATCTGTTTCATTCACTAATGCTACACTGGCTCAAACAAAACCATACAGAGAAGTGGCCTTATTGGGGCTCCTTATATCCCGAATCTGCACTGTGGCCTAATTCGCCGCCTGCCGGGCCTGTGCCTGCCTAATGAATCCCGCCGAGGGCCTACTCCGAGTAAGAAGCCTGTTCTGCGTCGAATGGTCCAAAACTCGCCTCCTGGGGACAAGCGGAAGGTGGAAATGCGGTGATTTGGACGAATTTCGCAAGGGAAGAGTTGGAACCTCAGGCTTTTCTAGTGGACGAACTGACAACAAGATGAAAAAACAAAACTTTGAAGCTATAAGATGGACGCAAAGGGTCAAAGACGAGGAAGATATTGCGACTAATGATCGCGATAGTCGACCTTGACCTCAAGGGTTGACTGGGCACCATCTGGTGACAGGAGAGTCAACGTGCTACTATGAAGTGCTGAGTTGACCAGATGACACTTCACAGAAAGAGAAAACATTGAATGGAATACATACTTGATACTTGGGATGTTTCTGTAAAAAGATTTAGCCTTTTCATAACGGTGTTTGATATAGTAAGACTGGTCATGTGGAACTCCAAACGAGAGGAGGATGGAGACTTTACTGTGAAGTACAGGGCCGAACGACGTATACGAAGAGGTGCAGAATCAATCACGACAGGGAATCAAATACAAAGTACTGTTGAAACTCTAAGAGCCAGAAGACGTGCCACCATGAGGATACACTTGCACAATGGAAACTACCTCCTTTTTGATCTTGAGCATGGGTTTATCATCCTTTGAACGCGACCTATGAAGAAGACGACAGTCATGGACAGGCTAATGTCCCTCTTTCTTTCCTGAAGCTCTAATAATGGGCAATCAATACACACAAAGGCCAACCCACTTCCATGTATCATCATCACTGCCATTGGCCGGTCGGGCACCGGCCTCAACGGGGTATAAGGAGACCTCGGGACTAGTTAAGGCCCCGAGGAAGAGGCGGGCTTAATTAAGACCGGGAGCGGAAAACTGTTTATTTATTTATTGTTCAGCGATATAAAGTGCCTAAACATGATTTGTTGCCTCCTAAACACGAGGGAGTGTTAATGCACGCGTCGCTGGGGTCGTAGGGCTGACGGTGTGGTTGAATGAGGTATGGAAGAGGTCTTGTTTAAGACCCCGAGCTCAATCAGCGGTCGCTTAAAATACCCGACCGGCCAAACATGGTCCAAAATCTACATGTTTTCTAACCCTAATACCCTAATCCCCTTGCCCCCTACCCGACCCTACCCGGTCCCCCGACCATTTGATGGGAAACCACTGAATTTCAGGGGGTCTTAAACAAGGCCTCTTCTCTGTATGTGAGGTCACGCGCATGGGAAACTAGGCTAAAAACCATACCCGCCGGTGGGCCGACCAGGCATCCGTCGGGTCACCTCATCGAGTGACACTCGCGTGGCTTTCGTTTGTGCGGCCCGCAATCGCAGCAGAAATGGCTTTAAAATATTTAAAATATCGCAACAAAACGCTCGAAAGTGCACGAGAGGCCAAGGAGCGGCGCAGAACCGGCCTCCCAGGAGCCCATTGTTACACGCGTTCTCGAGTTTCACTGCGTGCAATAAAACGCTCTTCGACCGTTTCATACTACTAAAGTCAGTTAATAACTGATATATTTGCAGCCTCATGAATCTGGAGTATCGTGTAGCGCATATGCCGGGGCATTTGGAAGACCCCGATGTTCGTCGCGACTTCCAGCGCCGCACGCGGAAAATGGAGGCTGTAATGAAGAAATGGGAGAGAGAGATATCGAAATTGATCTGCAAAGGCTTACACGAGATGTCTCGTGAGCACAAGCGGCTGTTCAGCAAAGATGAAAGGGGCCTGGTGAGCATCCCTGACTTTTTGGGTGTTTTGACCTGGCCGGACCACAAATCCACGGTAATTCGCAGCTCTTTGTATCAAAATGGTATGTATGGTTGTATGCACGTGTAGTGGTGGCCACGATCGAGGCCTGTGGGTAGCACAAGCCCACACCAAGGTGTTCATGTTGTGGGTGACCTGCTAGCTCCTGTGCAGGTTTGAGAAAGGAGTATGCCGAGCGAGTTGCGAGTCTCTCCACCGATATCATTGCGATTTGCAATGTAACATTCATCAGGAACGGTTTGTCATGGTGGATCAAGGGGTAAAGGATGATGAGGAAACTCTGAAGGCTCTGATTGACATCAAGGTCCATAAGCTGAGAGAGCACGCTAAGAGGGCAATGAAAGAGGCTGCAACGGAGACTAATAGAGGTATGTGAATTTATACTATCTTGATAGCAGCTTGCAGATACGGAATAAAGGCCAAACAGGGTTGAGGGCTGCCCTAGACTGCTAGCCCATTGTGGCCTGGCTGAGATGAGATGAGATGAGTCTCTCACAAAGCATTCGTCTTCTTGCTGCAGTTCTTTCCTCTACAGATATTCATGTTGCCGTTACTAGCGCCACTAAGTTGCACATTAGACAATCGGAATGCAATGGTGGGTGTGAAAGGTGCACATTGGCAAGGCAACATGCATCATGGCCAGAGCAAGTTCCCTTCATTTGCTATTCTGCCTTATCCAAGGCGCAAATAAACATATTAATAGAGCATTTTCGTCGCGTTGACAAAGAGTTGTGGTACGAAACCAAGGGAATTGAACAAGAGGAAGAGGAGGGGGCAGGCATCATGACTCAGGTAGCAGAGGACATGGGAAGACATGGCCCTGACCCGCACCATATACGAAGAACGTTTGAGGCTTATTTCGATGATAGGAATAATTTATTTAGTGCGCCTTCGGACCGGCGTGCGCCGCAACAAGACGGCAGAGGAAGTGGCAACCCCCTGGGTGCAGATGTGGTTCTCCCAGCAACAGCTGATGGAGGTACGGCCCCCATGGAGCTCGCGCTGGGATTGCATCCCGAACAGAACGAAGTATTAAATGATTTTGTAGAGGGGTCGCTGGATATCAATGCGGTTGCAACCCAAGAAATGGCAGCTGTGAGTGCTGAACAGCATCCTGCTGCAGGTAACATCCATGCTGGACAGCTTGCCCCACCATCTATCGAGAGAGCGCTACCATCTGGCCCGGAGGAGAACATCATAATTGATGGAAGTGTAGAGCAAGTTACTGCCCTCAATCCGCGCGGCGGGGATCCTGACCAGCTTGAAGAGGCTGAGCCATCACTTGCCACTGCAGAGCAGGTTGCACCCAGGGGGCGAGGAAGGCCACGTGGTAGCCTCACAAAGAGGCGTGGTAGGCCCAAAAAACGCAAAAAATAGAATCAGGGTGCGGGAATGGCCTTCGCTCTCCTAAAGGATGGGAGGAACGCATCTCATGAGCCAGAACGACTTGGGGCAGTTGGGCAAGGTGATGAGAAGGCGAGAAATGTGCGAGTTTTGGCCATGACCTGCTCCATAGCGAATGCTCAATTTAATCTAAATTAAATTTATATTTCATTGATGCGGGAATGCGCGGTTAGATCTTCTCCACGGTAATTTCAGAACTTGAACGCACATTTCCAACATCGGAGAACGTGTCAGTGACGGGGCGTGTGCCTTGTCCTGGTATTGAGGGCGCAAGAATTTAGATTCATAATACTAAAAGATGTCATCGCAATTGTTGCGCACCAATATGTGCGCCAGCAGAGGCAGTTCTCGTCAGGTGGGGGATCTCCATGCCTGTTTTGCGACATGTTGTCGTCTTTTTGGCACGCATACAAGGAACTGAATTCAAGAGTACTCGTCTTCAAATGATCTTTATTCAAAAATAAATCTAAATTCGGGATTTGATGCGAGGTTCGCGAGCGCTGTGACCCGACATTGCTCGGAGAGTTGGATGGAGCGTCTTGGGAACCTGCAGTTGGAGCTGGCCAGCTGGGGCTCTTTTCCCCTCCACAAGGCGTTCCCGCGCATACTTCGCCGATTCAAGAAGCTCTATACATTACTTATATGCTATTTAGTGGTATGAATCGGCGAACGGGTCGAAATAGCGTGACCGAAATTCCGAGTGACCCAAGTGCACAAGCGTTTAGGCAGGCTTTTTTGGTGCCAAAACTCGTTCCGGCCCTGGGGGCGGTCATTGCAAACGCCCTCCCACCCGCTTCTTTAGGCTTAGCAATGTTTTTAAAGGGATATGGAACGAGTTTGCGAGTCTCCCATGCCTCAGACAAGCAGCAAACGAGCGCAACAGGGGCGTTGCTCGGGGCGGAGGACTACGAGCGCTGCAGTCACGACCAGTATTCCCCGTGCCTATTCTGTGGTATACTAATACACACTGAAGTATTTGAAATGATTTGATTGGTATATAGCACCGAATCCGCCCGAACTAGAGAAGCTCGGCTCCAACGACATTTTGGGGGAATTCCTTTTTGGGCCGCGCATGCTACTCTCGCTCTGCACAACCTAAATCAATCATTAAATCAAGTATTTATTTGCTAAACGCATGTCTAGTTTGGAAAAACAGGCGAGGAGTGCGCTGCACAAGCCCAGGAACTTGGCAGTGTTTGAAATGGCATGTTCGAGCTCTTCTTGGGACCTAGCGATCTCTTGCTCCATTGCGGATGTCAGTTGCTTAGAAACTATGGGTTTTTACTAATTATGAGTGTAATCGAAAGCCAAATACAAAATGGTCTCAGATCGACAAGTTCGGAGACTTGACGCATGTTGCGGACATGCGGACTTTACCGTTAGGCGAAGGAAATTGACGCCTTTGCATCACATTGCAAAATAATTCTCAGTTACATTACTATAACATATTTGGAACCTATTGCAGACCCAATGCGAGTAGAGTTTGGAGAATCGAAGACATTCCACGAATTGCAACTCAATTGGCTCGATTGACCAAACTTCTCGCGTGCTTCCTTCACCTTCTATTCGGCAACAACTTCATTTTCTTCATTATTTATTTCATTATCGAACGGGTCATCGTCCTGTGCTGGCGTATCATCCAGTATCTGGGAATGGTCGGGACGGGCACCCCTAACGAACACATCTGCGCACAGCCGTGCTTTAGTAGCAAGCGTTGAAACCTCCGCCTTCACTTTTTCCAGCTGCAGTTTGTGAAAATAGAGTGATTCAACCTGACTGTGTTGCTCTTGAAGCTCCACACCCAGCGTGTAAGCATATGGGCTGTTCTCCTCTGGTATTCTTGCATCCTGATGCAGTTGGTGCTCCTCAATTCTCCCCTGAATCCCAGCAATCTCGGCATCGACAGCGGCTTTTTCGCTATGAAGCAGCAACTCACATCCTTTTATCTCCTCGAGCAAAAGTTGTTTCTCCTCTCTTGCTCTCGAGAGGAGATTAGCCTTGGCATGCAGTTGAACCCTGTAGCTTTCCACCATGGTAGAACTGTTTGAAATCCAAGGATACCTGCCTTCCTCCAACGCGGCATGAAACCGTTGTGCATTCAATGGCTCTCCATCTTGAAATGGACCAACCAGGCGATAAATGACCTCGGCTTCCTCCCATGCCTGCCTCGTTTCAGGGGGAGACACTGCCCTCATGTAGGAAGCAAAATCAGGGAACACTATGCTTGCAATTGGGCCACCCTGACGGGGCTCTAAGCAGTTCTCGCAATGTATACTGTATATAAGGGAGCTTATATCAATGACCTGGCGAACAACTTTACGCAGTTGACTCTCCAGAGCCTGCAGGGAAAGGTACACATGGGTCAAGTTCAAACATGAAGAACCTCATGGAGCAACCAAGGCACACCTTTTTCCTCTTCCTTAGCCTTGCGGCCTCGCCTCGGCGGGTGAGCATTCTATTTTCTTGTAAACGAAGTATTTCTTTCTGATGAAAAAGAGCCGTCACCCTATTTTGCTCGCATCGTAGCCTCCATGCCAGCAAACCCATCTCCCCCTTGCGACACTCATATGCATTGTTGACATATCCTTGGGGCAATCTCCGCAGTGCTTTCCGCATTTTTCTATTTTCAATATCCAAACACTTTTTTCGTCGTTATCTCTGCTACATCTGGACCGAGCAGCACGCGGAAGAAGGGATGGCTTCTCACTGAATCCCAAAAGTGTTTGAAATAGATGTACCTCAACCTGGCTTCAGCAAACTGGACCTCAAACGACTGTTCTGGACGGTACCGATCTACTCCTGCAGGAGGATTATCTCTCATTTGTATCACCTACATGAACTGAGTGGTCAGGTTGCGATGAACAACGAGCATCAGAGCACCAGAGCATACCTCATCTTGGCTGAGCCCACTGGCCTGGAGCAGCCCTATTAGCTCTTGGACTTCCCGCTCTGCTAGCTGAATTTTAGCCTCAGCGCGTTGACTTGCATCCCACAACAATTTTTTATGCACCCTTGGCGCTTGGTGCGATTCCAGTTGCGCACCAATTTCTCTATGCCCACAGCTCTGCCAAACAGGGACTGATACTGTAGTACATGCCCTGCTTTCCTGAAGTGGGACCAAGCAATTTCCGTGGGCTCCCCCGCTCCAACACCGGCAAATTCTACGCTCAGGTAGCTGTTCTTCAATTGACAAGGAATGTCGTGCATCTGGTAGTGCATGGGGGGCAATGGGTATGCCATCACCTGGGTGATCCATGAGGACACCATTGTGCCAAGCTCTTGTTGCTTTGCTGTCGCCCATGACACCGCATGTCCCTTGTATCTACAGTTTATATCATGCCAAAGATTTATTGGTAGCCCTATTTGCCGAGCGATGCGCTCCAGCAGCATGGAGGCGTAGGACCATTTCTCACCTGCAACACATTTGAATCTGTCTTCATGCTATGCCTCCACATTTGGACCAGGGGAACCTCAGCATACCTTTTGTCATGCATGAGTAAACACGATCCATGTCTACAAAATGCGCCCACAACTCCTGTACGGTCGTGGTACTGGGACCTTCTCTTCAGGAACGAGTCAGCCTGGAATTCAGACCCACAGGTTGCCACTGCAGTAGCCCTTGACTGCGACGTGTAATGCTCTTCAAACTCTTGCACCTCGTTGTCAGGGAGGAGTTTTATACTAAAAGGAGGATCGTACTGTCGAGATTTCCCTGCTTTCGCCATGTGAGGCAAGCCATAGTGCCCATCAATGTATACTGAATGAAGCAGCACTTGACTCCCAGAGGTAATTGGCTCAAAGGTTGCCATATCTGCACCAGCTTTCTCCACTTTGGTCTTGGATATATGTATCAAATGATTTTGAGATCCTAGACAAGCGGGACACTCCATTGGACAGTCTCTATGGGTGGAGGAGTACATGTATGGATCATTGGCAGTCATCTCAAAAATGGTGTACTCATGAAGAGCCCTGCTCAAGTGCTTGGACATCTGTTCTGCACTAATCTTGACATGGCATCCATTCCTCATTAATGTGCGCTTAAAACCTTTGGCGAATGAAGACACGGCCAGCCTTGGAGAGAAGTCTATCTGATCCCTGAGGAAAGTCAGCAAGTCCATGTGGTACAAGACTACCTTGTCATCCCTGAGTGCGTGGAAAAGATCAAAAGGCTGCACATAACCAATATAATATTTATTTTGTCTTTTCACCGCGGACGCACGTGGCATTGTTGTCGAACTTACCCAATCAGGAGTTGAGGGAAAGGCATCAATGTCTGCTGGAATCACATGGAATCTGCCACAGCCACTTGGGCCATGCATGTTGCACCTGCGACGCAATACGTCGTGAATCGCCTCACATTATGTTTTTCTTTCACTTTTCATTTCGCACCGGGCGCATTCTATCAGAGGGATGCTGATAACATGGCAAAACTGCATGGTGAGGATGGTGACTTTCCTCCTGTCAAACTCTGACAACAATGAACCACTGCCACGGCAACGCGGGCATGTTTTCGATACCGACTCCACCTTACTTTTTATACGTTCTTTTTCAGTGTGCATAGCGATTTGTAGGCTGTGCCATCGATCCCTGTGGCGTAATTTGGCCTGGTCAACTATCTTGTTCCTCACTTTGCCCCATGCCTCTTCCTCTCTCTTGTTTCTCTCCTCGTGCACACTCCTCTCAGACTCCAAATCCCTCCTGGAAACAATACCATCATATGAATCATCAGATTCGTACTCTTCTTCGGAATCCTGTCCACGATCCTCGGTCTCCTGGGGCTCAGAAACAAAAGGGGCCAAACCCGGATATTCCCTGGTCACCGACCAGCGAGCTCTGCGAACCCTACTCCTTACTCGTGTACTATCAGAATAATTTGGATTATCTCTGAGTATTCTGCGCAATTTCTTTTCCTCTGCGGCCACAACCTGGCAATATCGGATAGGATGTTGAATGCGACTTCGCAACCACAGCGTATTCTTCTTCCTACGTGCCATTTACGCCATAAAAGTACTATATATTTTTCAATATTAGTTATTTTAGTTTGTATGGCGTCGTTGGCGTGCTATATCGCCCTGTACAGCCCAGCGCAATCAACCGGGCTCGGTGCTGACAACGGTCTGCACACGTACCACAACACCTGTAACCAAATGCTACTCCAATTTAAAAATAGTTATTTGGAATTATTAGAAGTATTTCTGAGCAATCAGCGGAATAAAAGATGCACTGTGCAGGTCAGGAGTTTTGGTCCCAGGCCCACCCGAGAGCACCGACGACTGACCCGACGGCGATCCGAGAACCCCATTTTTGAGCCAATTTCCATGCGCCTTAGAACCTGTATGTGGCTTCGACGTTGAAGAAACTCGCAAGTGGGCTGAAATCGAACTTTGCAATCACCGTGCGCCCTCTATAGTTGATCGTTTGGTCTCATTTTTGCGCCAATCTCTTTAAAAGAAAGTGAATATTTATATTTATGAAAATGTAGAGATTTCGTGTCGGTCGAACCAGATCGAAAGTGGCACGGCGTGGCGTTGACCTGGACACGCATGTCGAGGTGTGCGAAACATCATCCGAAATCGATTCTGGAATGTGCTACCATGGGGAGATGACTACTTTAGTGATTAAATGGCATATAGCATCTTATCTCGCCGTGTTTGGCACGTCCTCATCCAACTCCGGTTCAACCTCTGTCTTGTACAGTTTTCGTTTACGGAAAGCCAGGTATTTGTTGCCGTTTGCGACAATCGTCTTATCTTCTGCGACAAAAATCTGTTTATATACGCTATGTGGCTCTATCCAGATTGTCTGCGATCCAAGCTCCCCCAATAAGAGCAGTTGTGGAAGAATTGGGTGCCCTCCTTGACTTCTGTAAGGCCTAATGGCAATGAAGATTTCAGTCGTAGCCTCGAACTGCAACGTGATGAATATTCGTTATGTTCCACACGGCTTGAATATACCAAAATGAAAGGAATCCGTGTTACCTGCACCTCTAATATGGACTCAATGCGGCCTGCTTCAAATCCCTGTGTTGTACCCTGTGCTTTGTACAGAATGTTGGAGTTGTCTGTCCTCGACTTCTTCCTTGCGCTCGCATATGTTTCATACGTAACTCCATTCAACTTGAAAGATTTGAAAGAGCATGCTTTGGTAGGCCAGACTCCGACAATCGACCTTCTTCTTCCCTCATAATGTTCCTTCAGTGTATCACACCCAGATTCGTCCAAGACCTCCCACAAGCAGGACTCGTTTTCTTCCAGAGCCAGTTCGTCTATAAGCTCCTGGGACTCTGGCCAACATGTCTGTATATGTTCCATAATCGCATGCCTAAGATTGTCTGCAGCAGTAAATCCTATATCGGATTTTGCACCACAAGGGAAGACTGTCCCTGGTGCTTCTCCAGGGTCCTTTTCCCGCCTATTCGCCCCTAAACGCTCGCTGGAGGATATACGAGCGATAATACGCAGACCATCTTCATAAACTTGCCTATGCATAATAGTGGCGCCCGGAAGATATCGGTTAAAAGCTCTGCGCTTCATCATTCCCAGTTTGCTCTCAGTTCCAAAAGCCCAAGTTTCCCTTACGGGGCCAAAGTTGATGATTTGACGGGCAAAGTGGCCAGTGTTATGGATGGCAAGTGTCATAAAATGGCTTGGGATGAATGTCTCCAGATGACATAAGCACTCCCATACGCTCTGCTCCACCATTTCAGCTTCCTGCACGTGCACATGTATTTGTGAAAGAAATTGTCATGGTTTTGATAATGTGATCACTTTCGCACCCTCTCAGACATTGTGGTATCTAGCATACTTCCAATATGTTCAAAAATCTCTGACACAATTACGGCTTCTTCCTTCTGCACGCCAGCAGCCAACAAGGAGGCACCAAGAACTCCCGTGACAGCAAAGTCTTTGTAGTGTTGGGCTCGTTTCTTGGCCAGAGAGGGCCTGTCATCCTCTTCTGTATTCTTGCTAGTCGTGGAAGGCATAAAAAATCTCCCAAAGTTTGCGGTGATTGACGAGTTCGGTTTCATTTGTGTCAAGAATCTTCTGATACGGTTCTGGCTGAATGTGTCCATATTGTCAAAGTATATCTTCTCCAACCTTTTGACTGCATCAAAGAACAGACGCAAATAACTCTTCAGAGTTTGTACATATCTTATCATACGACACAAACTTACCAGAATTCATCATACTGTGCATAAAGCATAATATATGGCACCTGCTCACGTCAAAATAAGGCAACCTACTGAACTGAGACACTCCCTTGACACCTAGCATTCCTTCCTGATTCTCATGCTGTGGATACTTCTCTAGGTGCCTCATCCGAGACATGATGAACTCGCGAGTTTTCGGTATACATTCGATCGCGGTCGGTGGCCCAAATTTTGGGTCAGTTCTGTATGGATGCTCTCTGCAAAGCATGCCTCTGTGACCTGTGTAGTGCACCCCGTTAGCATATGTCCCACTGATTGTACAAACGCGGCACCCTTGATAATGCCCAGCTTCGCTCTGGCATGAGCATGCCAAAGAAGCTCTACCATCTTGAATACAGCAGGCTAACATTCCTTTGAAATAAACTGTACGCTGCTGGGAAGCATCGTATGCCCTCATACCTCTCTCCCAAAGTTGTTCAAGTTCATCCACAATGGGCTCGATATATTGCTGAAAATTGGTCGGTTCTTTTGGTCCGTCGATTAATTTCAATATATGAAGATTTTCAGGTTTCATTCGTACTTCTGGTGGCAAATTCAAGCATATCAAAATGACAGCAAACAGTGTGTACTTTACTCCTTCGAATGGCTGGAATCCATCAACAAACAATGCAAAATGGAGTTTTTCGTGGCCCTGGCCATAGAAAAAATCTGGATACTTCTCCAGGGTGTCTCTATAAAACCTTGCTTCAAATATACTATCGATTTTCTTGTCGTCGCTCACATTCTTGGGAGTATCTGGGTTCCAGCTCTTGTTGCACTCCCTAACATGCCTCCCAAATGAAGGGTCGAGCAATTGCGTTCGGACAAAATCTTCTATTGAACTAGATCGAATGCCAATTTTCAGCGCAGAAGAGCAAGGCATGCTACCTTCTCCTCCACGGTAGCCACACAGTTGCCCCCTCTTTTTGCCAGGTTGTGCCGGGTGGTGATGTTCGCATGTCACTTGAAGTTTGAAGCCTAGACCCAATTGTCTGATCAGTGACCGGATTTCCTTCGATGTTGGATAAACTCCAGGTATAAAATCGCCCGCATCCATGTCGATATGCTCCCAAACCTGGCCAATCGGAGGGGTATGTGCCAGGAAGTGCTCCAAACGCTGTGCCAAGCGTTGCCCAACTGTTTTCGAGGAGCCAGGATAAAACTCGGCACATCTATCCCGCCACCGAGCAAACGCCTCTTGTACTTTTGTAAATTCGTTTACTGGCTCCTCATAGTCGCAGAATTCCTCTTGAACCTCGTCACTGGTGAATGCAAGCACACTGTCCTTGAGACCCATCTGTATCTCCTTAATCTCTGGCGAAACCTCCTCCTTTGTCCCAGATTCGGACATGTCTCTTTCATCACATGAACTCTGATATGTTGATATGTCACAATTAGCGGACTGATCGACTTCCAGCCCTGGACTTTGGTCAGATTGGCAGTTTGATTGTTGTCCACAGCCATTGCTTGGGAAATACTCTGACTCACCACTAAAACCGCCCCCATGGTCACTTCCTGGTCCGATTTCGTCCTCATGATCGTGCTGTGGATCAGTAATTTCGGGATGTACGCCCTGATCCCTCCCGTGCAGCGCAGTATCGGCTATTGGCTGGTGAATAAACTTTGGGAGGAGCACTGGCTCTTCCTCCAACAGTTGTCTTGCGTTCTTGACAATCTTTCTGATTCGTTCAATCGCCAGTTTATGATGAGATCGACACGCTGTTTCTGTCAAAAATTTCGTTCCATCGCACTTGTTTTTTATATTTATCCCCTTCTTCCGCAACTCTCCTCCACAGTTGCAAAGACCCAACCTAGACTTCACTCTTTTTCTACCAGTCGGCATACGATCAGGGGAAACGCAACGATTATTCCGAAAATCTTCGATTATATTTTATTAATTATGCGAAAGATGGTGGCTTTGGCACGTATATGGAGTTCTGATCCTGCGGTTTTCAAATTTGATTTAAATCCCGCCACGGTATTGAATGCTAACAATCAACATCGCTGTGTTTGAACCGTTGATGCTGTCAGCCATTCAATGAATCCTTCATTGTGAATACCTGGATTGCATCTTTCAAGCACATATTAAAAACGTATTATATCTACGACGACTCTGCCGTTCAACCATATCCGGCAGTGCACACGGGATATCACGGTGCCACTATGAGCTTTGAGGACGAGTCTTTCACATACAGAGAAGACGAGTCTTTCATGGACAGGTTGATAGGATCGATCAAACTTGGGAGAAGCTTATCTGCAATACAAAGTGATCTTAGCAATGAGTTGCTGAATCGTCTGAGGATAGAGACCGAACGCGGATTTTTAAACGAGTCCCACCACAACTGCTGCCAGTTGTTCATGAAGGAGTTGGAAAGGACCATGGAGGCACCGGCGCTTCCCGGAGGGGGCATACAGATTGGTTCTATATTCGGAAACAATAATACTATCAATTATGGGAACGGACAAACATCCGAGGCGCGAGCCTCAGCCGGTGCCACCCTTAATGAAGAGGAAGGCATATGGGGACATGCAGGGGGAAGTACGATGATTGACAATATCCAGAGCATGGCATTACATGACATGGTTTCCCGTTCTTCATCATCGATCATAGCATTCTTGCTTCTGTAGGACCCGGGGCGACTGACCCGCTACGTGCTACAATACCTCGGAACTCATGGAAAGTGGGAAGGGTCAACACAACCACTCCAAGATGGCAACTTGAAGGATACTGTGAAAAACATCATGAAGCCTCAGCAACGGCGAGAGGAATCTATCAAATACTGCCAATTACACGGCCTACAAGGAAGACAGCAAGCTGCGACTGCCAAAATTGACAGGTACAGTTAAACATGACAACTGCAAACCTACTCTTGATAGAAAAATCTCCTGTGGTTTTGCTCGCAGGATTCTGGATCAACTAAGGAGTCAAATTGAGAATTCATCTAGGACTCGAAAATGTTTTCTTCAGGTATATACTTGTTACTTTCCATTCGAGTCCTGGGACCCTTGCGGCATCAAGCCCTGCACCCCCATGGCTGATGACCAAGATGACCAACAGAGGCATCCTTTGCCAGTCATGGACGAGGATGGGTTGCAAGTGAGATATTACATGCTCAATAGAAGAGAAGATGGTAATTTTTATAAAATAGCACAGTGCGCCTACGCTTGCTACAGTCCGGAGGAATGTGGTTGCCCAGATGGTTGTGTCTTTGTTACTGTTACGAAGATTTTGTCCCACAGAGACGACGACCCTATCGAAGGCATTAGTTTTCAACCAACAGATCATCAGATTAATATCATGAGAAGCGAGGTTTACTCTCAGTTGAATCTGCAGTGCGTAAATTGTGCAACTATCGTTGTTGACGAGTTTCTTTCTCACCGACCCTCATTCTCAATGTAGTTGGCCACACAGTCTCGTCATTCCCATACCCGAGACTGTGCGAGAGACCCGTGAAAGAATGTCCCTCGAAAAAGAACTCCAAGCCAAATTGCAGGATATTGAAAAGAAAGTGCGAAAACTGTACGAATCTGCAGCAGGAGATCCCTACATTGCAGCCAGGGCAGAGAAAGTCAGAGATGCCTCCACAACACTTGTAGCATCGACAACCGCGCTGACTGAGATACAGGCGCGAACAGAAGATATTTTAAGGAAGACAGAGGAGGAGGGTATTGTGGAAGCTCTACAGGAGATGGGAAGTACCTGTCCCTTTGATGCTTTGGTGTCAAAGGCTTCTGAGATGCTTGAGTGTCTGTCAGGAAAGAGAGTATTTTGGGACACATTAATGAAAGATTTGCAAAGCAGAATACTGGAAAAAGAAGCAGAAGTCGCCAGACAAATGGTGGATCGCACTAGAAAGGCTGAGGAGGTCAAGGCCATTCAGAATCAAGTTGATAATATTAAGGGCGCTGCATACAGATCCCTGGTGCGAGCAAAATCCATCAACACGACGCATTTTGGTAGAAACCCTTTGATAGTAGTCAATGATCGGATTATGGATCTCGAGGATTGTGAAAAGTCGATAATGAAAGAACTTGAAAGGATAGAAACGTGTCCAGATCTTGACGGGTTTGGCAAACATGTGCAGGAAGTCAAAAGGTACCTAAAAGAATGCCAAGCCATTAAATCTCTTCTCCTGAAAAAGAGAAGTGCATTTGAAAGGTCAGCAGTTTCTAGACAATCGGCATCTGAAAGCCAGGGGATGGAGGAGAGCTACGGCCAAGACTCCACCCACAGGAGACAGAATCCGGAAGCCAGGCAGCCGAAGCGTCCAAGAGGCAAGTACATATAGTTCACGGATCAAGATCGAATATTTCCTGTAATTACAATTTTTAAATAATGGACTCTGAGGAACTGTACCGAAAGTTAAGAGAATGTTTGCGTGAATTGCGCACGGAGAAAGAGTTTTACCGTTGAGCGGAACGGTATATCAACCAAATGCCCTTCCCAGTCCTGGAGGGGAAGAAGTTGCTTTTACGTTTACACAAAGAGTCTTCAAACATTTATTTTATTGATCAAAAACACGAATGCATGATATTCGAGTGCCTGCACAAGGCTTGGAGACAGTACGAAGCCAACCAACAGCGAGATACACGAGGGGACCACGAGTGCAGGAAGGTATCTGCTGCAGACGTAGCAAAAAGTGCCTCCAGACTCAGTAGATCACTTTATATTCTGCTTGGCATACCCGATGAACATGACAAATGCGAACCCTCGACAGATGGCAACATTCTAATGGCTGAGGATGGGAACGAGAACATGCCACCAACTGAAGCAGAATGTCAGGAGATCTCATCAGCTTACAAGGAATACATGCAGACACCAAAAGATACAAACGATAATCCTTGTGACACTCGAGTGGTGCGAGTGCAGTGTGATGCAAATGTAGACCCTGTTGCCTTGATAAGGCACAAATACCATGTCCAGCATGAATATCTACTGCACAAAAGAGCAATCGGATCGCACAGTCACACATCGACCATCAAACCGACTCATGTAAAAAGATAATCTGTCACGTGTCGATTCTCCATTCAAACAAAACCTTGGAGAATTGCCTTTTAGCCCATCATGGAACCATCAATCCTTCACAGATGCATCTCTTGCCGAAAGACCATTCGTCACCTGCACCATTCGTAGCAAATCTGGAAGTGCTTTCGGATTATTTGATTAATACATTAACAACTATATTAGATATCATCAGAATTCCGTGGAAATATGACGAGGACTGGAAGGTTGATCCCCAAGGTCGTTACCAACGACTTTTCAGGGGTCGAGGATACTGTCATTCCTCAATCGGTTGAAACGGAGGAAAAGACATTGAATGAGGAGCAAAAATATATTATCAAACATATTGTGCGTGAATATTGCCCAAGAGTAACCGAAGAAGCCTCAAAATGCTGGGGCATGTTCACAACCCCTGAAGCAAAGGGTGACGTGGCCTCTTCCTACGAGCAAATCCCCTACGTCAAAATGGCTATTGAGATAATCAAGGAAGCAAAGAAAGAACCAGTCTTTTGCCACATAATGGGGCAGACCTACGCAAAAGGGTAAGTTCAAAATAATAGGTGTATGTTTCCCATGAAGATAGAACTTGTCAGTACAAAGAACATTTTATCTGAAGCCGAGATCGATTCTGAACATCCTATTCAGTTGCATCTTATCTTAACATACAGTTATATCCACACGATGAATACGAGAATCCGACAGAAAGAGACGAACGGGTGGTCCTGGGTTCACACACCCACATTGAAATTATTGCAGACCTGTGCTGTTAACTGGCAAAACAGATGGAGCGACAGCGCCACACGTGCATGCTGGCTTAAAGATGTATCGGAGTGGAACACACCCGAAGACATACTGTCGAGGAAGGAAACAAAATATTGGAAGAGCAAAGGGAAAGGCACTGGAAAAAAGGGACTAATGGGCACGAAAGGATTTGCCACTCTGGAACAGTGTATCCAGCATGCATCGGGAAACAGATCAAGGAACAGTAAGTGGTCAAGTGTATACAACGATATGCTGTGGTATATGATGATCGAGTACGGCCCAAAGGTGGGTTCATCAAGGATTTTCACTGCCCTGGCACAAGACAACAGAGCGGCACAGATCTGGCCGATGACACGGGCCAGGCGTCGCGATGATCAAGCAAGAAGGAAGCGTCGCGTTCGGGAATTGCTGCGCCAGAGGTGGGACTCACTCGGCTTATGGGCGATGGGTCTTGGCAAAAGCAGTAATTACTCGTACACTGCAGAGTCACAGTTGCAAGTACTGGACCTTATGAAGAAAGGACAGATTCCCTTTCCTAGGTCAGCGACACGATATCTTAAAAGAAAGTCTTCAGACACCTCAGAAGAAAACATGGAGAATCTCCTGCTCGCTGAAATTCATGAGAAGCGGGTAGCATTGATGGAGATGGATTCTGATCAATGAACTCTTCTAAGATGACGCATTCTGCAAGATATGATACACGCCTGTTCCCACCTCAAGCAGTAGTGTAATGATTCGAAAATTTGTAAAATGAAATCTTATATATTATCTAGATAGAAAAAGATAGGTGCGTCTTCCCATTGACAGGAATACTGCCAAGTGTCCAGTAACCGTCGAGCTACCACACACCCCTCTCATGCCTGCAGGTGTCAGCAGATCTTGCCGCCAACCATGCAAAATTAAGATATAAACATACATCTAAATATGATGTCTCGGATGCTAGGGAGGAAACGGGTGTGGACTTGGCCCCAACCATGAGTGACGGGCGTTAGTTGGTTGGTTCTCACCAACCGCTCCGTGCCCACACACGTGGCACCGCTACTGCTGGCCGATAGCCTCTGTCGATTGAGTATATGCATATTTAAGATCAGTAAGGTACGATTTAATCTCTCTTCTCTGTATGGCCAGAGGCTATCGGCCAGCAGTAGCGGTGCCCCGTGTGTGCGGGCAAGGAGCGGTTGGTCATGTGATTGGCAAAGCACCAAAGGGATGGAAGGCGATGAAAAAAGGAAGGAATTGCAGGTATATAATGTTATAAGAAAGCCGGATGCGCTTAATAGGGAGCGCATCGAAACCAGGGCAATAGCAGTGTGCGCGCCAGCGCGAGCGAGGTATGGATATGGTCAGGTCATGCATCTCTTCACTCCCACTGAGCTCCAGCCCTCGTAATACAGGGTGTCACATGGACACTCAACGAATTTTAAATTACCATATTAGAGAGTAATGTTGCCCTCCAGGGGCGATATGATGCCACTGCATATCATATGCTGTCATTCGAACGGTTCGAATCGAACCGACGACTTTCGACCCTGGACCCGAATCCTTTTAGCCCTACGCCAGCTGCGTTCGATGGTCCAGGTGTGACAAAAGATGTCTTTCGGCAATAACTTGGAGAGTTTTTGACGAAGAGCGCTGAAATTTTGCCATATCTCACATTATGTCCCCACCAAATTGTACCCGAAGTTTGGCGAAATTCCATATACTCCCAGGGCACCTTCTCGTGGCTGCCTCAGCATGCCCTCCGCCTCTCCTGGACCATCATACTGTTACGTCTTAAATCATCTAAATTAGAACAGCCATTTACTCATGATGGTTGCCAAGGTATATAAGCATTGCGACGACAATAACAGTCAAGGAAGATATATAAGCAAGTAACTATTGTAACTTGTACTAACATCTAAAGTGATAGAACGCACACACGTGTTCTGAACCTATATCATTGAGTTCCTGCCCAAGCAGTCTGAGCTCAAGCTATTGCAAATCAACAGCTAACATTTGGTGATCCTACCAAAACACAGTGCGTTTTATTGGTACTATGGCTAATACCAGAAGTAATCAAAGCAATTTGTCGAACCCGCGTCGCCGGGAGGTGACAGGAGGTCGTATGGCACCTCCAGGGGCAGAGGAAAACCGTGGCCAGCCGCCGCCGGTCTCGCCGCCGCAAGCCAATGGAGAGGTCCAAGGTAATTCGGGGCATGTCCAAAATGTCTCGGTGCCGCCGATCCGCTCGTGCAGCCCCATTGAGAGGTCCAAGCTGGGAAAAGGGCTTCCAGATCTGCCTCCAGATCCCAAAACGGATCCTTTGGGCGTTGCTTTGTGGACTCGTCGGAGCATTCGATGGTCTCAGGCTCTTCCTGTGAGTTGTGAAGACTTTGTTCACATGTTGCAACAAGCAAAAGCGTTCGTGCATGCGGACCGCGTCTTGACTTGGTTCAAAGACGCCCAGGAGGCCAACTCAGGCAACGAAGATTGGGATGCCTGGGGCGAGACAGCCCGCAAGCTGATGGAATTCTTGAATGGGCATGGTTATCAAGGACGTCTCATGGTCAAGATGGCTGATATGAAGCAGGCGGATGACGAGGACATGGTGCTCTTCCTGGCTGGTTACCGGGATGTGTTTACAGCTGTGTTCCCTGACCTTTCTCTTGATCGGATTTTGGTCACAGATCTTCTGTCGAAATTGAATCCGTATGCTCGATCTTATCTGCGGGCATATTTGGAAGCTCAGGGATACCCAAGCTCTCCGGATATCGAGGATATTTTTGCAGAATTGGAGCGTCGTGCTGAGGTGATCAAAAACAAGACGTATGCCACTGGTTTTGAGCCCAATACGGCACCTGATCCGTGTTTTGCTGTTGCACAAGTTTCGCCCCTGGGAAAGGGGAAAGCAAGGCGATACCAAGGCCAGTCTAAAGCACCGAACCAGAGGACGACGCCAGGTTATAATTCTACTCGGGTTCCGAAACAGCAGAACAAAGGTGGTCCTTGGAGGCATAAGCCTGCCAGATCTGGGGGCTGGGATCAGGAGCATTCCTATGGTATTCCTGCTGTCAGACACAGAGGGGGCCGCAATCCAGGTCCTGGCCATGATCGAGGTCCCACCAGACGATATGGCCGAGGTGGGGGTGGTCACCCATCTCGCAATTTCGGGAATCGCGGTAATAATTATCAGAACTCTTTTGGTACACCGCCGCAACACTTTGCGCCTCAAGGTGGTTATGGGAATCCGCAGCACTTTGTCAACCAGGTTGCGCCACTGATGCCTATGCCAGTCCAAGGCCAACAGGTACTACAACAACCAGTGCAAGGCTATTATCAAAATTTTCAGTGAGGGGCTGTTCTGAAGCAGACACGGGCCAGTCCGCTGAAATTCTTCCAATATGTTTGCATTCCATGTCGCACTCGCCACGAGCATCCACTTTTATTGCGTTTTGTGAGGGACATCCGGCACAAGTCCTTATTGATTCAGGGTGCACGACACCATATCCATTGATGTCGGCTGATTTTGTTACTACGTATGGCTTTCCTTTGCAGCAAATCTCACCGATTCAGTTGTCCACAGTTACAAAAGATTTTGGACCCAGCATCACAAAAGCCTGTGACTTGACATTGCATTATGATGTGATGATCAATGGTCAATCCAACAGAATCCAGCAAGCTATGCATTTTTACATTCATCCTACAGGTCCTTATGATATAATACTTCCTTTTGGTTGGCTAGAATCGATATTGAAGCGTAATGGTCGCTGGGATAGTCAAGGCATCCACATACCGCTGCCAGAGGGTATTGCTACATTAACAGTTTCTAGTACTTCCTCAGTATCTTTGCCTTCGCCTGATGCCACATCACGTCGCTTGACGCTTTGCGCCATGCTCATGGAAGAAGACGAGCTGGTTGATCTGTGGCACAATAAAGCAGACCAAGTCGAATATTGCTGCACATTGAATTATCAGGGTTCTCCATACCCCTTTGTTGGGAACGTTGAATTGCCTGCTTCTTCTCCCAAATCACAATTTCATGTCGGTTTGAATGATACGAGACTAACGAATTTCTTGCATAGCAATCAAGATATCTTTGTTCAGGGTTTACCGCCATTGCCGCCGCGAAGACCAGGTTTTGATGTGAAATTGTCTTTGAAAGAAGGCGCTCAACCGCCTAAAACATACTTTAAATGGCCTACAGCAGAAGAGGAGGCTTTTCTTAGACAAAAAGTTGACGAGCTGTTGAAAGAAGGATTCATCGTACCTAGTACATCTGCTTTTGGGAGTCATGTTTTGTTTGTCAAGAAGAAGGATGGCTCCATGCGCATGGTAGTTGATTATCGTGCGATTAATAAGCTCATCGTGGATCAAGCTTCGGATTTGCCACCTATTCAATATCTCCTCAGCAAGATTCGCCATCGCAAGGTTCTCAGCTCGCTTGACTGTGCAAGTGGGTATTGGCAACTCCGATTGCAAGATCGTCAGTCTATGGAACTGTCATCTTTCATCACGCCGATAGGTCGGTTCATGTTTAAAGTGCTACCGTTTGGACTTCGAGTAGCACCAGGTCATTTCTCTAGGCGTTTGGCCTCAATTTTAGGGGATCTGCTTGCCACCGGTGAAGTGTTCTTCTATATGGATGACATGTTCATAGGTACTGAATGTGTCCCACGCCATCTTGAAATTTTACGAATTCTGTTCGAACGTCTCCGTCAGTATCAGTTCTATTTGAATTCGAGCAAGTGTTTCTTTTTCTTTGAGCGTTTGGAATGGCTTGGACATGTTATTTCTGCCAATGGAATAGAAGTTACCCCTCAGAAGGTGCAAGCCTTCCAGCAATTGAAGCCTCCAGAGAACCTATCTCAATTACGCTCAGTTTTGGGTCTCACAAACTTTTATCGACGGTTTTGTCAGGGCTATGCAAAGATTGCCGCCATTCTCTCCGAGCTGCTGAAAGGTAAAACGCTGGTGTGGTCTGCACAAGCTCAAATAGCCTTTGAAACATTGAAGAAGCTGATTACCAGTGCGCCTGTTCTCGCTGTGCCAGAGCCCACTCAGCCGTTTTTGATTCAATGTAATGCCAGTGATTTAGCCCTCGGTGCTGTTTTGATGCAGAATCCCACAGGTAGAGGCTGGCAGCCCATAGAGTACTTGTCCCACAAGTTCACTGATACCGAAGCGAGATATGGTATTTGTGAGAAGGAGACTTTAGCTATTGTGTATTGTCTCAAACAGTGGGCCAAATTCCTCACACAATCCCCCCAGGTAATTGTCGAAACAGATAACGCCGCAGCCGCTCGTATGCTCACACAACGAGAACTTCTCAAGGGCCGAAGAGAAGTTCGCTACCTGCAAGTGCTATCTCAGTATCGAGATGGGCAATTAATTATTCGTCATTTGCCAGGTGCCAAGAACAAGGTCGCTGATCCTTTATCCAGATTGCCGAATGGGGTGCATCAGGCACAGACTCTACCCTCCTCAGATGTCGAGCCTCATCATTTGCTAGCCGTGTCGGAACAGCCCAACGAGCTGGCGGATCCAATTCAGTTTATGTGTGATACGATTCGGAAGTCGTACTCGGAAGATCCCTGGACATCTGTTTTGTTGCGTTGTGTGCTTGAACCTCAACGAGCACCTTACAGCACATGTAGTCGTTTGTGTCGTAAAATCGACCCCAGGAGTTGTCGATTGGAGAATGGATTGCTGAGAGGTGAATATCGAGGTCGTGAGGTCATCATCATTCCTAATTGCCCACAGACTGATGCTCTCAGACAAAATATTCTTCGTCAGTTTCATGAGCAGTGTGTCCATGGAGCACACCAGGAAACAAAAGCCAGATTAAGTCGTCATTTTTATTGGAAGCATCATCTTCATGAGTGTCATTTGTTTGTCTCACGTTGTCATGTGTGCCAGTGTGCCAAGGACAGTACTCAAAAGCCGTTTAATAATGCTCAGGCTTTGCCAGTTCCTCCACATCCCTTTCATACAGTGCATATGGACGTTTGTTCAGGTTTTCCAGCTGTCGAACTGTCGGTTTCTGGTCATGTGGAGATAGTGGATTGTATTGTTGTGTTTGTTGACAGTTTGACCAAATTCGTGGTCATTGTCGCTACCTCCAAGAAAGGGTTAACTGGTGCCAAGATTGCTGACCTGTATTTTCATCATGTTTTCAAGCGTTTTGGGATATCGCATCGTTTCATTTCGGATAGAGGTAGTGAATTCGTGAATGACTTTTCTGCTCGCCTGAATGTGTGTTTCCAAATCGAAGTGAGCCGTACAACGTCATATCATCCAGCAGGAAATGGTCAAGTGGAACGATATAATAGGCTCATACTAAATAAATTGCGCTGTCTTATGCATCCTTCCGACAATGATACTCGTCATGCGCAAAATTGGGCTGATAAGCTCACTATGATTGAATTTGCGTTGAATTCGTCGGTGAATACAGGAACGAAGCATTCCCCATTCTTTCTGAATCATGTTCGTGAATTAGTCTTCCCTATGGAATTTGAGCGCCAATTACTTCTTGATCCTCATAATACAGATGTGCAGACTCGATTACAGAACATTCAAACAGCACAGATACACGCCAGAAAAGCTTTAGACCATTATCAAATGACAAAGATTGTGTCTGGTCAACGAAAATTCAAAAAGCACAACTTTAAGCCAGGTGATCGTGTTCTTTTGAATGTGAAATATTTGCATCTGGGATCTGCAATTAAGTTGCCAAAGCTCATTCCACGTTTCATTGGTCCTTTTACTATTCAGCGTATGCTTTCGCCAAACACCGCTCTCATCTTTTGGACTGATTTGTGTGATTCTGGCACTCCTAAATCCAAATTAGACTTGGAGTTGATTCAGACAATGCGTCGTGCTCGACCAGTGTTACATGTTAAATGGTTTCGCAGGTATAATACTGACAAAACCCCAAAGTGCTTTGAAATGCAAGCCATTGTTGCTCATCGCCGAGTCAAACAACAAGACTGGTATACGGTTCGTCTTACTGATGGTACGACCATGCAATGCACCGAAAATTTGATTTTGCTTCATGCTGGTGCGGACTTTTTCAATGAACAAGTCCAGAAATTATTTGCCGCTAAAGCGAGCATTGATGCCAGACCCAAGTCTGTGCTCAAAACAGGTGAGATGAACTCGAGTGATCGCCATAAAGATCAAGATCATCAAGGTAAAGAGGTTCCTCATAAAGAAGTTGTACGTGGCAAGAAACGTTCTCTGTCAAGAAAATCGAACGATTCAAATAAGAAATCACGTTGGGAAAAACAAAATGAGCAACATCAATCAAGACAAGTTGTACCCCGTGATCCGTCGAAAAGACAAGCGACTAGAATTCCAGTGACCTGAGTTCATGGAATCTTTTATGCATCAAAGCATAAGAATGCAACAACTTCAAGAGACTACAGTTCTCTAAGACGTCATTAAATCGAGTTAGTTTCTGAACTCTGAAAAAGCGCTATTCTTCTTACTATTATTCTGAGATCATGCTCCTTTGTTGAGTACTACTATTAGATGCATCTGAAACTCGAATTGAGTCTTCTTTCTGATCTCTGTTGCAACTATATCTCTGTGTCGACACTAACATATGAACGCTGGCCCCGTTCACTTTTCTTTTCTTTCATGATTTTGGATGATTGGTTGCCTTGTCACATCAGAGGGGACGCCTTCTTTTGTCGGTCAATGGCTCATCTCTCTCCATTGTTATCCATCCTTTACAGGTATTCTCCAGTTGAATTTTCTATCTTTTTGTTTTGAATGAGTGTGGACATCATTCTCTGTTGCATAGGGAGAATGCACAGCAATTAAAAAAAATTCATTCCAGACATCCATATGGTCTTCTTTTTCCAACAAGGTTTTCTTTTCCTGTGGATTGTCACTTCTCATTGTCTTTAGCAAAGCGTGGACGTTTGCATTTGAAGTTAGGGGAGAATGTTACGTCTTAAATCATCTAAATTAGAACAGCCATTTACTCATGATGGTTGCCAAGGTATATAAGCATTGCGACGACAATAACAGTCAAGGAAGATATATAAACAAGTAACTATTGTAACTTGTACTAACATCTAAAGTGATAGAACGCACACACGTGTTCTGAACCTATATCATTGAGTTCCTGCCCAAGCAGTCTGAGCTCAAGCTATTGCAAATCAACAGCTAACACATACCTAAGCACCTTTTGTCGCGCACTGCATGCACTGTTGGCACGAGGTGCGCAGGGTTAGAACTATACCATGTGCCCCGCATTGTCACTACTAATGAATATTATGCGTGTTGTCGGTACTTTTACATATGAAGCGCAACATTATATGTATGCTCGTGCATACCTCTATCGACAGGAGACTTTGCTAAAAATCCGTGGAGCGATGAAGGGGCAAAAGGGATAGGTCGTTCCTCAATGTAGACAAGGCCAGAAGAACAAGGAAAGCTAGGCTTTCCCTTGCTAGGCTGTTGCTGCAGTTCCAGGAGCGGATCAGGAAGGCTCGCGACGCTGTTGGTCTGGAAGAATTTTGGAGGGATAAAGGACGACATTTAAGACAACTTGGAGCCCTTTGGAATGTGGATTCCTTCCTGCAATGGGCGTTTGCTAAAGCCAAAGCCTGGGACTCCTCAGAGAGGCTTACCAGCCTGGCAGACTTCATGTTTTGCCTCGCCTCCGAGTCCGCCGCTGTATCCTACATCACGTTGAGAAGTTGTATTTTACTCAAGGAATGTTTGGAGAGCCGCACGGTCCCGAGTGGTGTGCTGTCGCAGCTGAGCAAGGAGGCCCCACCCCTGTTCAAACTGCTGTTGACCATCAAGCGGCCTGGGGACTCTTGCGTACACATTCCGGCGGAATGGGGCAATCTTCTGAATGAATTAGTGACCCGAATCGAGAGTACAAATGCTTTCCATGATAGATACACGCTGGAAAGCGAGCTTGGGAGTGGTGTCCCACCTCAGGGACCATCAATTCTGGATGGATCATACCTGCATTCTGGCCTGACAGGCCTGCAGCGCGTCCGATCCAAGCCCCACTATCAGGCTGACTCGATGAAAGAGGAAGAGAGCGTTGACAGGAGGAAAGATGCGTGCGAGCACGCGTTCTGCAAGCCTGGAGACAGGACAGGAGGGGTGTTCACCATCCTGTGTGAGCATTTTTGTGTATGCATCCGTCATCATCAAAGAAGCAGAAGGGAGGAAAGAACCATTTGCATTCATGACACAATATCTCAGAAAAGCCCCGGAATACGTCATTTACGACAATGCATGCAACTTGCAGGACTATTGCTTGAGCAGGGCACCATTGTTCTTCATGCACACCAAATTCTTCGTGGATGCGTTCCATTGGAGGAACCACAAAGCATGCATTCTTGGATATATGATTAAAGGGTACGAGGAGAAGTGGTTACAGGCGTTAAACACGCAAGTTGCAGAGCAGAACAACTCATCCTTGAAGAACCTGAAGGCCATGATGAGCAGAATGTCACAGAAATCGTTCATGACGCTCCTGAAGCCATTCATGTGTCATTGGAATTACCACAAGCTTAAAAGAATGTATATCGAGCAGAAACGAAAGCAGAGGAGGAACGGTTGGCCGTCCTCAGGTGCCATGTGAAGGTTCTGGCAGGCAGGACACAGCATCAGTTCTCTCAACAGACCACTCTTGGCCTCCATCCCCTGACACGGCCTCGCCCTGGCCTTCAACAACCTCCTCACCACAGCAATAGCGTCGATAGAACTGATCAAGCATCGACTGCAGGAGGAGGAGCCTTGCTGTGGTCTGCTGCTGCCTGCAGTTGTGCTGGGCAAACTTGGTAAGGACATGCTCAACATCTGCATACGGAATGAAACAGAATTCCTGGTTCGGCTTATTCCTCATGATTATCTTTTTTGATGTAAGTTCATCGACGGCCACATCTGTGAGTTTTGATACCAGTACTGCCTTTGGCAACACAAACTTGTTTGTCTTCTGTGTATGGTTCCCAAAATTCTTCACAGCAGGGTCACCAAACGCTTTCCTCAGACACCTTTGCAGGTCGTATTGCAGTACACAGAATCCATTCGAAATTCGACGTCCATATTTGTCCATCACTGCGTGTTCGCCCACCTTGATGTTGAAGAGATGGATGGTTTGGTCCACTGTGGCCCTGTCCCCATCACGTTGCTGCAACATGAACTCTAACCCTTTCGTGCTGACAACATTAGCTTGCTCTGTCCCCGCTACTGACGTCCCGTAGAAACTGCATATCTCAATGTGGTCGTGCAAGCCCCCCGATGCTTCGTCCATGGCTGGCTCGTCCACTCCAACTGCAGGGGTGTGGTCAACCGCTTCTGCCTCCTCTGCAACAAAGGATCCAAGCCCAAGGATGCACTGTTGCAGGTACCGGGTCTTCTCTTGCCATGCATCGATTGCATGTTGCGATGTGATGACCAAGGGCGAAGCCAGCTCGACCACCTTTTGGGCCTTGGCCCTGTTCCTGGACAACTCACCCTCTAGCTGTGCTACTTGAGCCTGCAGGGAGGCACACCTTGACCTTTCTTCTTCGTGCATTCCCTCCATCTTTCTGCTCTTCTCATACCACACCTTGACGTCACTATACAGGGCAGTGATGAGCTCCGGAAACCCTTCAGGAAGGCTATTTTTGGCCAAAATTTGGCCATTTTCCAGTCTTGGGTACTTCCTGGGAGGCTCCTCTTCCCGAGGTTTGAAAAATTTTCTCGGCGGTGCCGCCTTGTTTGGGCGACATGTATCATTATTCACTATATATAAATCTATTTCTTGGGCATGATCCGAATACGCGCGATCGGTGCCGCCGAACTCACGCGCAGGCACATCGTCCGCACTCGCATTCGGGGCAAAAGTTGGCATGAAATCCCTTGCTTCGCCTTTTTGTGGCTCAAAATCCCTCCAAATTTGATATTTTATATATTAAAAGCGATAGTATTGCTTGAACTGCACAAAAAAGCGCAATATGCTTGAGAAACAAGGACAATCGCACGTGCGTTTGAACACTATTCAAACTGTCCTGGCATTGTCAGCCAAACGATTTAAAATGTATACAAACATACACTGTTGCAATATCATGTACAACAAGTATATACACACTACATACTATCACTCCCTTTTTTCTATGTTTTTATTACATCAGGGGCCTCATGATAACAGAGACGATGTTGTTATCATCAGTGAAACACCCATATGAGGCCGTTCAAAAGCCTTCTTTGACCGTGGGCAACTGTCCTCTCGAGCTTCTCCGGCCTCGCACGTCTCTGATTCTGCACCAATGACGCTCATATATACCTCAATCGATGTATATTTATAAATGCAGCATTGTTCAAGCATTACACACAGATAGATTCTCGACATTTCTCGGATATATTCAACGCATTCAAGCCATACAAAATAAACATCATCGCCAATTCTGATATATTCTTTGATGATACCATCAAGACGGCAAAATCTTTGCCCCAAAATCATGTGTATGCCTTGAGCAGGCACGATAATAGCAATGGAAAGCTGTTCAAAAGACCAGATAGCCAGGACACGTGGATATTTCAGGGACACATACAAAACAGCATGTTATTGTCAGCACTCAACAACAACAATCTCACCCTAGGCAAACCAGGCATTGACAACAGACTGGCCTACGAATTGCTCAAAGCAGGATATCAAGTCAGCAACCCCAGCAAATCCATCACATCATGGCATGTCCACGGCACCAATATACGAGATTATTCTCACCTGGACGTTGTCCCTCCCCCATATGCTATAGTATATCCAACGACTCTCGAAGAAGTGCTTGCTGAAGGAGAAGACTCTGTCAAAAATAAAACTGAGATTTTCCCCCATGGCTTTTCACTCGAGCAAGTGAGAAAGATGAGTGCATATAATCAAGACAATGATAATTAGTATATAAATTACTACAAGGGTAAAGAAGAAATAGACCCTTTACTTTCTTCCAGGCTACTACAGTCAGCATCATCAGCTTCAACCACCATAATGAATTTTCTTCGTATCATCATTTAAAAAATCATATCCATATCCATATATACAGTAATAATAAGATCATACAAAGCTGCTACTGCCGTAATAGAGAGCAACAATCGCATTCCTCCTCAAAGTCAGCATGCATTCATTCATTGAAATCCCTTTCTTCTTCCTCTCTCTACGCCACACAGATGTTTACAGCAGCAGCAGTCAATAGGAGCAGATATATTATTATACAACCATAATACCAACCAATAAATGATTCATCCACCATCGATCATCATCGCGACAATCATTGATCATGAATGATCGAAACCCATTCCCTCTCTTTCTTCTCTTTCTCTTTATACTTACAAGTATCATAATCAGAAGAACAAAGGGTATGCCTTGCAACACTGCTGCTGTGTGCCGAATCATCATCGATGATGATTCAATTCAGCCTTCTTCTTCTTCTCCTCCTTCTTCCCATGATTCATATATATAATAATAATACATATAATAATACCCTTCATATCACTCCATGATGATCATGAGGATGATGATGCTAGGAATCACTGAAGCCATCATTCATTCCTCTTTTGAATGTTCTTCTCTTTGTCTCTCTCATTGGTTTTGGTACATATTCATTCATCATGAGTAGTACTCATACATTGTAGAACAAAAAGGGTGTTGGGGTTGTGTATTACATGGAGTCAGTGGGTTATGAGAACAAATGTATATTCTATTCTGTGTATGCACATGGCACACTACACACAGCTTAACCATTACTCATGGCAGCGGCTGTAGTATATGCATATGCACGAATAGATGCTATACTACCAAATGCTGCTGCCAGGAGTTCACAGTGTGCCTGGCATATATTTTTTTGATAGATATGTGGGAGAAAAGGTCATCATCATCAATACTTCTGTTGTTGTGTGTGCTCTGCTGCTGCTGATCTCAACGTTCTGTTTCCTCTATTTTTGAGAAAGGAAGAAATGAAAGATTGAGAATCAAGGTGACAGCTGTGCCTGAGTCATTTAGACCGGCAAGTTGACCCTTCTGAGTCTGAATCTCTGACGTCCTCCATCAGTAGCATTGTATCTGAAGCGGTCACAGGACCTTGGCACCTGCAAGAAGGCGGTGGTGGAGAGTCTGTTCTGGGAGATGACATTCACCTCCTCGCAACTGATCGCTCCTGGCCATGGAACAAACTGCCACTTCCAAGAGGATCCTCCAGTCTTGAGGGTGGTTGGGTCGGATGGGGCAGCCAAGAATCTGTTGGTGCATCCACGTCTGGCTCTGGCCAAGACATTGGTTGGGACAGACAATCCGTCTTCGGCAATGGTGGCGAATTCCCAGTGGAGTCTGGCAATCTTGCCCTGTCCAACCTGTCCTGCTGTTCTGAGGGTGACCAAGTTGTAGTCACAGTCAGAGTCTGTTCCAGAGGCGATTCTGTATCTGTTGCATGGGGCATAGAGTGGGATGATTTCGTAAATTCCTCTGTATGAGCAGACTACTGGAGCTGATGGGGTTGGAGCTGGAGTTGGGGCAGATGGGGTTGGTGCTGGAGATGGAGCTGGCTTTGGTGCTGGAGATGGAGCTGGAGCTGGTGGTGGTGGTGGTATGACACTTGTAACAAACGACTGTGTTAAAATCCCGCATTTGTTTGTGTCTGTAGGAGATGGCTGATTTCTGAAAGAACTGATAACATTGCAAGTTGCTGTGTTCAATGCGCTCCATAACCCTCCATCAACAGCTGGAGTGCTGCAAACTCTGTTAAACTGTGTATCTCGCCCAAGGGGTTGGCACACTCCGGTCGTGGTAATTCCTTCCGTTACTGCGACTCCAATACCGGTTATCGGTGTTGGGGCGCATAATTTTCCGACATCACCAGTGCCTGGGGGTGCAATTGTGACTGTTGGTGCTGATAGATATCCAGATCCTGCACCTGTAACAACAATAGCAGTCACTGCATTTGTTGTGCTACTAAATCTCGCCTCTGCAGTAGCTTGTTGCGCTGCTTGCAGTGCAGCATTGTTGTCCAAAGTAATAGTTGGGGTTGAGGTGCAGTAGACCTGACCTGTTGCGCCTGGGAAGGTCACGGATGATGTTGCTCCACCTGTTACTGTGACAACACATGCTCCACCATTGCATCCGGTTGCGCTGTTGAAGTCATCTGATGTACAAACCTGCCCTGTTCGGGTGGATGGTGTTCCTGGGACATTGATTCTAAGTGACCCTCCTGTGCAGTATGTGTCTGATGTATCCACGCATGTTCCCCCCCCAATCACCCCTGTTGGGGTGGTGGCATAAGGGCCATTTGTAGCTGTGGAAAGAGTGGCTGCATTTGTTAGTAACCCGGAATTTCCGGACCAAGAAAGAGATGCAGTGGCACCAACACGGTTGGGTGCTGACAACGTTACACCAGGTGCGGATGTGTACCCGCTACCTCCATCGGTAACAGTACCAGGGTTTTGAACAGATCCCCCTGCCACTGTGACAGTAGCAGTGGCACGTGCAGTTCCAACAGGTGTGGCTACCACACCATACTGCCTGCAAGAGCCTTGTCCTGGAATACCAGATACACCATTCACAACAGCTGGTGTTGAGCAGAACTTGCCAATGTTGGCAAGATTTGTTGATCCATCATCCACCCCGACCTGATTAATCACAGCATCACTCTGTGCAGTGCTATAAGTCAATCTTGCTCCACATTGAACTGGACCTGGAATAACTGTTAGATTCTTTGAGTAGGAAAAGTCTGACGTGGCTGAAGCTGTAACCACGGCTGTTGGACCATCACAGGCACAATTCGCATAAGATCCTGGGAAGTTTTGGCCAAGGATGCTTGATGCATTCTGTCTCAAGGTCTCAACTGCTTGGTCGCGGAGAGCGCTTGCGAGCTGGATCTGGGTAACTGATGGGGTTGATAACCACTCGTAGAAGAAGAAGCCATTGATAAGGGCATCAGTTCCATTCCAACTTTGAGCAAACTTTGCTTCACAAGATTCTTTAGTGTTGGCTGGTGCATTCACGGAAACAAGATCATCGCAGAATTTCGCCTCCTGTGCAACTGTCCAACTTGCTTGATTCGTGTTCTTCACAATCATTGAAAACACAAATCCGGGGGAGGGGAATGTTACAGGCGCTACTCCTGGGCTAGCAGGAGGAGGTGGAGGTGGGCTGGGAACAATCGGTTGCACAGGTGGTGGAAACGTTATCTGACGAGCAGCCTGAACCACACCTGCAGCAGAAATCAATCAAAATTAAGAATGCTGTTTGGAGTTGCGTGTGAATGCTCTGAAGCCGTACCGATAAGTGCAAGGAGAAGAATTGCATTGCACTGCATTATTGCAAGTATCCTTCGAACACACGAAAAATTCCTGGGATATTTTTTACCCATCTGTGGGTAGCGAAGTTAGTTTATCTGGGCGATTGGCGATAATTGACCCTGGAAGAAGACTGACCCTGGAGTTCTCCCGGGGTCGAGGGGTTCACCAAATTTTGTTTTTTTCAACATCCGTTGTTTCCAAACAGTGTTTGGCGAACCTTTTTCCCTCCAGATAAGGCAAACCAGGAGGACGTGTATCAAATTTCGAATCAGACGGTCCTCTGCCTCAATGTGCTGACCGTTTTTGAATGACTGATTGATCACCGAGGTGAATCTTTTGTTTGGCCGCTCGCAATGCCATCTCTATTGTGTGACGTATCGCCAGAGTTGCTTCAGGTGACTTTTTGCAGTCTGTGGATGAGACTGTTCGCATAGCACGTTCCACCCAAAGCTCTGACATCTGGCCAACAGGGCCTAGAAAGTCCTCCTGAGCTCGCAGGATGCAACAAGCTGTGTGAAGGTTTGGCTTGAGCAATTCAAAAGCTTCCTCCTCTTGGCATATTTTCCCATACTCTAGAAGCCATCTTGATGCTTCTGCGGATGGTTGCCTCCCTGAATGACCGCTTGAAAGGTCCATGTAATGCATACAAATGAGTCTCAGGTGATTCCACGCCCCCTGTGCTCTGGGGGTGAAGTGACGGAACGAGATTTCTAGTGGCTGGTAAGGTCTCGTTCCGCCAGAGGTTTCGAGGTGTGTCACTCCTCAACACTATCGATAGTGCCTGATCGATCAGGATACAAGATATCTTGTTTCTGACCTCATCTCTGGGATGGTTATAGACATGCTCTCCTTGTGAGGGCTCACCATTCTGACTCTCATCATCCGAATCATGCACATCATACTCAATTTCTTGCTCGATGGTCGTAGATTTGTCATCGAGCACTTGAAGCGGTGATGATTCTTTTTGAATTATATATATAATGTTTGAATACAGTTTAAAAAAAGGGATCGCTACCTAAGAAAGACTTTTTGGTAGAATTGAGAATGCAACAGTTGGTATCTGGACGGGCCATTTTGCAGACTTTCCTCAGTCTCCTAAGTTAGGAGTCGTAACTTGCCTGTGACCAATGAGCAGCTCTTGAGAATACTGTGACTCTCCATGTAATTGTAGAGATAGTTCTGAGGACTGCTGAGGCGATGGTTCGTGGTTGACTCTGTTTGGTCCTGTTGCATCAGTATTTTCTCCAGAGACCTCTGCCTGTTTCTCTTTCATTTTGTCCTCCAAGATACTGTCAAGCGTTATTTGTGGATATTTCTTTGTCATTCTGTCTACAGTCCTCGTCGAATGGTGTGGCAGGGGAATTTTGCCGTCTCTGAGAAGTCTCAGCACTTGGAGCTGGGACTCTGCATTATAGCGAAATCAACTCCTCCAAACCCCACTTCTCAGCGTTCTCTCGTTCTCATTATACATTGAACCATTGTCTCTAAATAGAAAAGAAAAAAACAAAGAAAAACCACCAATCCAACGAAAACTCGCACGTCATCGAGCCTCCATACAGAGAAGAGGCCTTGTTTAAGACCCCCTGAAATTCAGTGGTTTCCCATCAAATGGTCGGGGGACCGGGTAGGGTCGGGTAGGGGGCAAGGGGATTAGGGTATTAGGGTTAGAAAACATGTAGATTTTGGACCTTGTTTGGCCGGTCGGGTATTTTAAGCGACCGCTGATTGAGCTCGGGGTCTTAAACAAGACCTCTTCCATACCTCCATCGAGTCGCATGCATTCATTCAAAGTCTTTTTCTCTCTTTTCGTCTCTTCTGGCCTTTTCCATCCCAGATATAGAAACTAGAATGAAGAAATGATAAAAATCCGCCAACAAATCGACGATTCGGCGTCGCCTCTCGCCAAAACCAAATTCAACGTCGATGCGATGAATGTTTTTTCTTTTTCTCTCTGGATTCCCAATCTGTGATTGGCAATCACAAATCCATTTCAGATAGAATAATGTAGAATCAGGACAAACAGACAAGGAAAAAGAGGAGGTTTTTGTTATGGTTTTCCTGCTGTGGCTCCAGGCCATAAGGAAGCCTGGCATTCGGAGTTCTCTGCAAATCTGTAACAGAAAACCCCGGTCAATGCTAGTATCATATGCTTTCTGGAAGTCACATAGACCCACCAAATATGCCCATTTGTTTTCATGTGCCAAGAGGTGTGGCACCGCATCTTGAATCCATTCTGCGCTGAATGTCGTCCAGGGAGAAAGGCCGTTTGTGTCTCAGGGATGAGCTTACTCATGGGCAGAGTCAGCCGATTCTTGAGCACAAAGAATCACAGGTAAGGGTTTAAATCTTTTGGCTTTTTTAGACCAGGAATGATGGCCAACAGCCTCGTGTTGCATGTCAGATATCGGCCATTGGTATCCATGTCTTTGCATTTCATCACAATCAAAGTTACTGAACGAGTACGTTTCGAAAATGGCTGAGCCCCGTCGATGCCTATGGACCAAATACTAGTCGTGCTTTCCTCTACTGTCGGTTCCTTCTCCTTGACAAAACCAAACCAAGGTGTCTCTTTCCTGTACAATGCATTTCCAACTCGATTGTTCTTTATACTAATGTCTCTTGCATGTCTAAATCTTTCGGATTGAAACAAACTCCGAATGGACTCTTCTACGCCGAAGAAGTAGAAATTCTGCCTAGGCTTTGGACTCCCTTTTCTCTTGAACCTAGTTCTCTCGCACTTGGCGCATTTCATGTCCATGTCGCGATTCTTCAAGGACACAACATCCTCGTAAATGTATCCACAAGGACATTTGTGGTATTCGAACCGATCCAATGCCGGCACGTCCATAACCTGTCTTAGCAGATATACTGATGGTGGCACAATATTCCTGTCGTACCACCTCAAGCCTGATCTGGCCTAGTCCAATATGTCTTGCATGCACTCCTTTGTTAGAGCATGTTTGATCTCTATTTGCAATAGTCCTGCGAGGAACCGCAACAGCGAAACAGAACCCATCCCATCGGAATAATAACCCGCCCCACACCCACCTTCCCTGTGTTTGCATCTAGATATGTTTTTAAATCGCATGACTGCTTGCAATCACGGGGCACAGTTGACATCATTACAAAATCCGTCTTTTCATCACCGCCGATCCTGTATCGCTGTCACCATCCTCATAGTCCTGCAAGTCAAGAGAAGTCCAGGGCTCTGCCACAAAAACATCGTGGCTGACTCACCTCGCTGCAACTGCTGCCGTCCAATCCGGATTCGATCTCACTGCGTGCATGTTCTTGTTCATAAAATTCCTCCTGACATGAATTCAATGCGTCTGCCTCGACATGTCGACACTGTACATGTACACTGTACAGTGGCAGTGTGGCCTAGATGAGCCACTTGGCATCTGACTCTCTTGATTAGATATCAGATGCACACCAAATTCTTCACGTTCCCTTTTGCCAATTGCTTCATGAGGTTTGGAATTCATCCAACTCCCCAAATGACTCTCAAGGTCTTCAGTTTTGCTTGTTCCTAGGCCTGGGGCACACATCAACCTCATCATGCTTCGTTCAGTTTGCCTCAGTTTTCTTCTGCTTTACCCATTCGGACAATTGCTCCAGTTTCTCCATCTCGCTATATCCCTTCCTTTCTACCACAGTGCTGTCGACAGACTCCTCCATACAGGTGGCCGAGGTCCGTTACTCCTAGAAATAGCACCAACTTTCCAGGACATCAAGGAAATGATTAGAGAAGCTACTTGCAAGATACTTGGCGTGTCTACAGTTGTAGATACGCACTGTGTGTGTAAATGTATCTTTGTGGAAGTATTCCGGCGGGGACACTGAGAGAGGCCCTGATTTTAGACTATCATGCAAGTAAGTATCCGCTCTAGAGGTTTTCATCAGTGTATGAGCATTCACCCAATTCCTTCACCAGAATATGGAGACCCCAATCAGACAATCAATTTACTGCCTAGCCCCTTGTGGGTGAAAAATATCCTTTGTCGGGCGCTCTTAATAAAGTCTCCCCGCGACAGCAGAAGTTGAAGTAGTTTTTTCACGTTCGCAAGGAGGAACATGTGGTATCCATCTCGCAAAGCCCACACGCTCTTCTTTCAAGACTTGCTTCAACTAACAATTTGTTTCCAAAAAGGGGCGTAAACTCCTGTGTCACAATAGTATCTCCAAGAAGTTCAGCAACAAATGATATCTTCTTTCTGACCATCAAGAGACATGCACGTGGCATTGCCAGGCCTATCAGCTGTTGTTCAAAATGTACCGGATATAGCAATATCTCATCTACCTCTGCAGTCAGTTGTCATCAGACTTTTAGCCCAACTAGAGTCCTAGATGCTCATATGCATATGAACCATGCATGGACGCGGCATCATTTCACCAAAGCTCAGTTGTAGTCATGATGGCTGTTAGTTTTATCCAGGTGCCCTGTTTCTTGCCTTGCTGGGACTACTTCCTTTTCCTGTCTCTAACATGAATACATTACAAGAATAAAATTTTATACCAATATTAACATAGTATTACTAGCCAGAGTGTCTTCCACCAACTCTGACTACGATGTCACTCCATCACCACCCTATGACTATTCTTCATCATCTTCAGTAGTACTAAGAACATTGGCAACAAAATGCAAATGCTCTTCCCCATACCCAGTCTCCCCTTCCAGCACATGCGCCTCCAGAGCATCAATCATCTTTTGCGGATTAATACCAGAATGCTCATGCACCTTTTCTTCATTCCTATAAAACACAAATGTAGGTGTTGCCCTAATCTTCATCTTCCTCATCATATTCCTTGTAGACTCATTCCTATCCCCAATAACCTCACAAAACACCGCATCTGTAAAATAATTCGCCAACGTATCATACTTGCTCTTAAACTGCTTGCATGGCCTGCACCCCTTGGCCTTGCACATGAGCACCACCAAGGCCCCTGGATGCGCTGCCACCACTGCATCAAACTCTTCCTCCTTTGCTATATCTATCACAACCACAGAGGATGATGTTGATGAAGATGAAGATGATGTCTCTGGAATAGAAGACGAGGCAGCAGTAGCGTATACCCTGGTTGGGCCATCCATAGTACTAATACTGCAAGGCAACAAGAACCCTCCCACGCGTCGACGACCACCAACACATATTCTTGGCAATGCAGTATTCCCATGAATGCGTCCATTATTATTATTATTGTATGAATCTGATACTGTAATACCAGTTCTTCTCCTATGAAATGGCTGTTGACAACCACATCCGACCACGGATGCCACAGGGCATGACCTGCTCTTTGGCAATGCTGCTGAATAGCACTGCTGAATACCACTTAAAGAAGAGAATATCATTATTATTACTGATAGTATTATTATTTTGTGTAAATATTTGTATTTAAAGTCTATTCCTAGTTGTCAGAAGACAGAGACATTAGTAGTGCACGCGTGCGGTTGGAAATTGAGAAGGAAAGTCCGAAATTAAGCATTTAAAACAATACCTGTCCCTTGGATCCATTTGAATCATACTTACTCTTTGTAGTCCAACTTCTTTAAATATACTAGGAATATATACAATTGAATATCATCATGGTACGTTCTTCTAGTGTGTATATCATCCATGCTCCCTGTATGAGTAGGACTATACTTCGAATAATGACGGTTGTTGACGTCGTCGTCGTCATCCATGGATGCGTTTCTTTCTCTTTCTTCTTTTCTTCTGACACATAGATATACGTATATATGGAATTAAATTGAATAATAAAAATGCAGGCAAACACACTCAACCCCTCACAACACCAACACCAACAACCAGCCTTGTCTGCCTCCAACTACAGAAAGGTTGTTACCACAGCCAGGAGAGACAAGAGGCAGGATGCCTCTTCAAAGAAGGGCCTGACAGAGGAGCAGAGGCAAGAGATACGAGAGGCATTTGATCTCTTTGATACGGATGGGAGTGGGAGTATTGATGCCAAGGAGATCAAGGTGGCTATGAGGGCGCTTGGGTTTGAGCCAAAGAAGGAGGAGGTGAAGAAGATGATTTCTGATGTGGATACGGATGGGTCTGGGACTATTGGGTTTGATGATTTTATGGCCTTGATGACTGCCAAGATGGCAGAGCGTGATCCTCGAGAGGAGATTATGAAGGCGTTCAGGTTGTTTGATGATGATGAGACTGGCAAGATTACTTTTAAGAATCTCAAGAGGGTGGCCAAGGAGCTTGGGGAGAGCATCTCTGATGAAGAGCTTCAAGAGATGATTGATGAGGCTGATCGAGATGGGGATGGAGAGGTGAATGAAGAAGAGTTTTTCAGAATTATGAAGAAATCTGGCTTGTTTTGATATGAGAGATTCTTCTTTTGAGTCTTCATGGACATCCATCCATCTACCATGTAGCAATGCATTTATGTGTGATTCTTGTTCTTGTAAAATAAAAAATTCCTTTTTTTTCTCTTGTTTCTCTGGTATCATAGCCATTTGCTTTGCTAGAGAACAAGGGAACATCTTCTTCAACAACGACATTGTTGATGTCATCTTTTGCTGACAAAGACCTTTTATTAGGATCAGATCTGATGATACCACTGATCATTTATCATATTTGTATGTTACTTATATGCCATGTTGGATTGCAGTTTAAAAGACACAAGAGATTGGTCGCTGATGTGATCAAAACCAGACATTGTCGTCGTCGTCGTAATTATTGCTGTTGTTGACGTGATACCCGAATATTTGCATTGCAGAGCCCTCTCATTGATTAAAAATACTGTCATTGTCACTATTATCTAGTTTCATCTGGTGGAAAAAACCTAGAGGGAAAGAAAAAGCCTCATGACCGGTGACGAACCACAACAACAAGGAGCTGGGAGTGCTGGAGGTCAGGAGGAGCAGCAAGCAAGTCTCTTGGGAAAGATATTTGGTGGTGCGAAGAAGAAGGTGACCAAGGCCAAGATGGGGCTTGATATGGAAATGTATTATAATGAAGAGCTCAAGTGCTGGGTGATGCCTGGGGAGGAGGAGGAGAAGCGGCAGCAGATGATGGGTGGAGGCAATGGTCCACCACCAATGATCTCAAGCTTGCAACAACAACCACAAGGTATAATTTCTGCATCTGAAGATGCCATGAAGGGACATGATATGGTTACAAGGCAGCGAATGACACGGTCGACATCGAGATATGCAGTGATGCCAACGCTTCGGATTGGGCAACCAGGGAATGCTGATGGCTCGTCAGAAGGCTCTAGTGGTATTATGGCTGGACTCAAGCCTCCTCCACTGTCTGGGACTGGAGGAAATGTACAGGCATTTCGTCCAATGTCTGTCTTTAAGCCTACTGCTATGAATGGGAATTCAGAAGAATCCGTCGAGGAACCAGTAGCAGATAATGATCTGATGATGGGAAGAAAAGATACAGAAGAAGAAGACAGCAGCAGGATGCAGCAGGATACAAAATCTATTGATCCAATTGTATTGGAGATATTAAGCTTTTGGTCCTATTATAGATCGTCTGGGTATGGGATAGATGTGATGAAGGAGTGGGTCTCTGAGAATTATGATGAGGACTTTTGTCTCCAGTTGGATTTTGAACAGATGCTGGCGGAGGAGAGGATATCTCGAGCTGTGGATGAGTATATAGAAAGCCATAGACAAGATGATAATAGTAAAGAAAATGCTGTGACCATTGAGTACAATGACGCAAAAATTGAGAACACGTGGAAGCCTCATCTGCCAGGGTCAGACTTGGCAGGAGATTCTCAACCTACTACTACCACTAAAGACATTGTGGCAAAGGAGTCTGTCGTGGCACGTGTTATGCTTGATGACAGTGAGGAATCTCGTCATGATGAGGATGCTACTGCTCTTCTCCAGCCAGAGTGGCAGGATGAGGCAGCGGATCCATACTGCCATCAACAATCAGAAGCAGTGCAGCATGCATATGAAACGTACAGCGTTACTCGCTATAACAATGTAGAGCAAACAGAAGAAGAGCCTCCTGTTGACATTGAAGAAGATATGAATATCCCAGGACAATGCTACGATAATGATGTCATGCAAGAAGAATCTCAGGCAATGGTGGACAGTTTTGATAAACTCAACGAGTTCCGTGAACAAGAAGAACATGATCATCTCGATTCAAAAGAAATCGATAGGTTTGAAGAAGCGTACGAGAATTCTCGAATGAAACACATTCCCAGTGCAGCCATGGATAATGCCGAGATTGGTGGTCGACTCGATGTAGGGGAGAGTGATCCTGTTGCCCTACCAATGCCCACTGCCATGGCTGGCGCAGAAAAAGTAGAAGCAGACACGACAGAAATTTTTGAAACCTTGAATAAGAAGCTGGAACAAGCAAGAAGCACCATCGAGGACAAAGAAAACAGAATCAATGAACTCCAGAACTTGTTGGATTCAATGATGGAGGAGAAGACAACTGAAAAAGCCCAGTTAGAGCAAGACTTGGAGAATGCCCATACAGAGATTGATACTCTGCAGGCTGAACTCCGAGGACAGATTGCTGCGTCCAACGAGACAGAAGATGCTTTGGCTCATTCCAATGAGAGAATAACCTTACTTGAGATGGAGGCTCAGGACTTGAAATCTCAGGTGCAAGATCTCGAAGGGCAATGCGAGGACCTGGCTGATTCTGCACGTCTGCTGAGGGAGTCCGAACAAGACATTACTGCGTTGAAACAGAATGCAGAATCTCTTTCGGGAAAAAATGCAACTCTGACGGCTCAGGTTACCGAGCTTTTGGAACAAATTGAGCAGCTACAAGAGGAGCGGGATGTTGTTGAAAGCAAGAGGCTGGAAGCAGTAGCAGCCCAAAAGAAGGTAGAAGACGAATTCCAAGCAACTTTAGACGAGCGGGATGCCGAAATTATGCAACTGGAGGCACGCGTGACTCTATCTGAGAAGGCTGCCCAAGGAGCATACGAGAAGGCAAAAGATGAACTGAGAAGTGAGATGTCTGACCTTGAGGAGCTGGTAGAGGATAAAGAAGCAAAGTTAAAGGAGCTTGATGAGAAGGTCTCCGAGCAGGAAAGAAAATTATTGAAAGCAAAGAAGAAAATACAGGCTCAGAATACCCAGATTGATGAATTGACCGCTGACTGCAAGTCCTTAGAGCAACAATTGGATGATGGCAAACACGAGAGAGAAACTCTTATGATGGAAAAGAGCGCCATGGAGCAGCAAATACGTCTACTTGAGCAGGATTTGAAAAACTCAGAACAGTCTTATATCCAAGAGATTGAAGATTTGCGCAGAGAAAGGCAAATCATGACAGATAAGCTTTGTCATAAAGAATCCGACCTGGAAGAGATGGCTGAAGAACTCTCTCGCCTGAGATTTGTGGAGGATCAACTCACACACTGGGAGCATGCAGCATCTGCTGCTCAGGATGCTCTCTTGGAAGAAAAGGCGGACAGAGACTTCGCGCAAGCACAAGTTGCTGAATTGGAACAGCAGCTTGCAAAGGTATCCCAAGAATTGATTGAGGCAACATCTAGGATTGAAGATGTTGAACAGCTGAAACACAACTTGGCAGAGCAGTTTGAAGGTATGCAGCATACGCTTCAGTCTCAATGCGACGATTATTCTACTAGATTACGTGTCGCAAATGCGACCATAGAAAAGTCGCAACAGGAAATAGAAGACCTGACTGCCCTCCTACACAAGTATGAAACACAGGGATCTTCCACTGAAGATCTTGAAACTGAGATGGCATCACTGCGCCACCAGCTGGCGTCCTTGTCCGGAGGAGTATCGCAAAAGGATGAAGAAGTAAGAAAGTATAAACTGCAACTAGTCAAGGCTAAAAAACTTCGCGCATCCGACCAAGAAAGAATTGATGAGCTGGAAGAGATGAATCGCGAGTATGAGGCAAAACTACAGGAATCGGCAGGCAGGCTTCAGATCGCAGATGATGATAGCCTAGACGAAGCTCTCGTTGCCCTTGGACAAGAGGAAGCTAAAGTATCAAGGCTTGTGGAACTGCTGAGAATGGCTGGACTCACAGATGGTGAAATTGATGCAGAGTTGGCATCTGTAGAACTCGAAGTTGGATTTGGTGGGGAAGCAGACGATGATTTGCTGTAAACGTACATTATCCTTGTACTATATTAATGAATATAAGATGATCCGATACAATTCAAGAGAAAAACAAAACCAGTCTCATTCTGGAACCCCGCTCCACAGGGAATGAGCCCCAAACAAGAGGAACAACACTCCTCCAAACAAGCCCACCATGCGTTCGTCGATATGAGATGCCAGGTGCTTTCCTCCCAAAACAGCTGCACCTGTACACAGACCGTGACCAAGTATTCCCCCAACAGTCACCCCAAGCACATCTGATGCTGCTGCCAGTCCAATTGTCGCAATCTGGCTTCTATCACCCCACTCTGCCAAGAAGGTCAACGTAAATGCCTCCAATAAGATGGGTGATACAATACCTTTGATCATATTCATCAGAGATGACTGTGCACCACCAGGACTCTTCCCCTTTCCCATCTCAACCGTATTCCCAGAGCTTGTTTTACTGCTGTGCTGTCCCAACTCCCTCTCCACTTCCACCAACTCTGACTCTCCATCCCCATTCGCCGCATACGCGTCATATAAAATTCTGAATCCAAACACAAAGAACAGTATTGTGGCAGCGTAATGAGTGTATGTTTTCGATATCAGGTTTGGAGCAGCCCAACCAAGCAAAGAAGACAACACAGTCATGGCTGCCAGAGCCAGCATCGCCCCAACAAAGACCTATGTAGCGATATTAAGTTAATAAATGTTAATTAAATACTGTCTTATACCAAATGGATCCAAACCAACGCACCTCTCGTCGGGAATTCTTCATCGCCATGACAGCAGCGATGAAAAATGTCTTATCGCCAATCTCTGAGGCGATAATGACGCCCCATGATTTCAAAAACCCTTCCAGAAATCTATTATGCATGTTTATATACCAATATTTCTATGAATTCGCCATCCGTTGCCAGAGTGGTATTGTTGCTGGACCCATGTGCTGGGGACAGGATTAACCCTTTGGAGTACTCCACTAGTGGGCTGGGCATTGCACTTCTACTGTCGTTGGTCATGAACATGTTTTATTGATAGGAACAGGAGTGATAAATCATCTTTGTAGATCATGTGCATGTTTTACAACAACAAAACTGCTCATTATTATTGATTTGATTGGGTTGGGGGCATGCCAGGCATCCCCATACCAGCTGCTTGTGGGAACAATCCACTCATCTTTTCAAAGACTCGCATAACCTCCTCGTCATTTTGATATTGGAAAATAGCCATGGGATTCTTTGTGCACTCTGCTATTGCTGCCATGACATTTGGCTTTGTCATGGATGTGGCTAGATCAGGGTCGGACATGACCTTTTGAACAAAATCCTCTGGGGTCATGCCAAGGGCGTCAAACTGCTCCTTCATCTTCTCAGGACTCATATCAGCATCTTGCATCAAATCCTGGACGGCTTGGGGAGCTGCGGCACCCATTTGCTGGGACAGCATTCCCTCCAATTGTGCCCTGTATTCTGGAGAGTTGAGCATCCATTCAAAGGTTTCTGGATTTCTCATTGGCTCAGGAAGGTATGGGTACAGCATCTTTTGCATTTCTGGATTCTTCAACATGTCCAGCATGCTCCCTGCAGATGAATCTGCTGTGGCATCCGCTGTCGAAGGTGGCGGTGGTGTGAATGGAGGTGGCTTTGACTCTGTTGTTGAGCTCTGCGAACTCTCCTCCACGTCCACATCCACGTCCACGAATGCATTCGATTTCTTTGTTCTAGATGTTCCACTTGGGCTGGATGAGGGACGCTCGGTTTTCACCTCTGCTGTGACTGTATCTCTGGCTGCTGGCTCTTGCTTTTGCTCTTGAGACGGCATTGAGGAAGGCGATGCAGTTGTATCGATCGTGCTACCAGCTGCCTCTGCCGTCATATTCGGAGATGGAAATCCTGTACCAAAAGGACTTGTACCCGTCCCCATTGGCGTCGCGAAAGGATTTGCTCCAGAAGCCCCACCAAAGGGATTCGCTCCTCCAAAAGGATTAGCACCTGGTGCCCCTGCTTGCTTCATCATTTGCTTCATCATCTGTTGCATCGCCATCTCCTGCATCTTTTGAGGTCCTCCTTTCACGAAATTCAATACTGTAGACAAAACGTTCGCCAGAAGAACACCAACACCAATCCAGACCAGGGGTGGGACACTTGCCCAGAAAGAGGTCTCTTGTGGTGCCTGCTGCACCTGTGATGATGATGGTGCAACCGCTGCCTGATACCCAGTTTCCTATATATGCATAGAGAGAGAAAGACTTGTTTATACAGCAATACAGTCGAGCCAAAAAAAATCAAACAACCTACCTGTACTTCTTGGACTGGTTGAAAATATGTTGGAATCTCTTCTACCGTCTCTGTTGACTCTGTAGAAGCATTCTTGGCACCATTACCTGCAATGTATAACCGAGAACACATCAAAAATGCTCCAAACACCATACTGCCATCATCTGAAAGTCGAGTGGAGGCTGCTCTTTACCGCCGTAGTCCCATTTGCTCGGAAACAAACATTAAACTGCATTGGGGAGTCTTCTGATGTAATAAATTATTAATATACATCATTTAAACGTACGTGCTCGAACCAAGCGGCTCTTTTGTTTGATTAATGGTTGCCTTTGTTGGGCTGAAAAGGCACCACAGGTTCGCAAACTCCCAGTTCCAATGATAACCATGTCTATTAGATGCAGAAATAATATAAATGTGTTATTACATTGCCATATGTGGGTTCAAATGACTCCTCTTCACATTTCGGCTTTTCATTTACACTGCAGACTTCTAATCTAGAAGAAGATGAATTGCATCATCACTGGTGCAACGGCAAGAGTCGCAGATGCTATGGTCTTTCTCATCCCTGAGGAAGATGGTGTCGGTGGAGATGATGAGTCTATTGAAATAGGAACGAATGGTTCAGGAGATGGTTCAGGCTGGGCATCTGCTGGTGCTGGTGCAGGTGAGTTTGTGATTGGTTCCGGAGAGCTTTCAGGTTCTTCTGTAGTCGGTGGAATTGCATTTGGTTCCGGAGATTGTTCTACTGGTGCCGGCGGAGGCGTTTGGGGGGAGGGCGATGGTACAGGAGAAGGCGAAGGAGATGCCACTGGAGATGGCTCAACTGGGACACTGGGTGGTGGTGATGGGGTTGCTGTTCCGGCAGGAGCACATGCTGCAATATCAAATATGATTTATATACTTAATACTGATTCATAATAACATGTCATGGCGAGTCAATGTAAAGGACATGTAGACGTACCACCGTATGGCTGATTAATGACGCTATAGACTGATGATGTAGACAAGTCAGCAAAACTTGTCTTGACGTTGCCACCGTTGGGCACGAGAACATCCCCTCCTCTGCACTTGGTGCATCCATAGGTCTGTCCTTCCTCCCAATTATAGTTATCATATGCACACGTATTTTGTGGCTCGTCAAATCCGCATCCCAAGGTGCAGCAGGCAAAGCAGGCCCATTGCTGACTGATGAGCTCTTGACCTGGGGAGGTATCATTCCTTACCACGTAAATTGGAACGGGGAAGTACACATCAACGATGCCGCACAAGTTATCGATAGCTTTTCCAGGCTTGGGAACAAATGGCGTGCAGCCTTTACATGTGGAGCCGTCACAGTCTTTTGGCCTCTCTGTTGGCAACTCTTGTGAGCACACGGCACTCACCCCGACGAGGAGCAATAATGCGAGCGTAGTGCTTCTATTCATGCTGATAATGGTTCAAACGATCTCAATTGATACCAATGCGTCACGCCACCCTCTGATCTATGCTCTAGACAGCGAGGACGTTTGAGCCGAAAGATTCACACAGATCCTGGACCAGTCCGATACCCACGGATGTGTTTGATAGAATCAGAATATGCTAAAGATGAATCTTTTTAAAATTGAATTGTGCATGATCGTCACTCGAGGGCTGGGGATCTTTGAATTCATTGAAAACGCGTTCTTGGGACTCCAATGCATTGTGGGCACCCACCAGCTGGTGATGGCCCTGCACCTGGGCCATGGCCCATGGTGGCCAGATGCACAGAGAGCATCTATGTTGGAGTAGATAATGTCTCTTGACAGTGCTAATTGCTAAACGATGAGGAGTCGTCGAATGGGTTTGATTTAAAGTCAATGGTATCTCCTGTTCTATTGCAAATGAGGATGATTGCTTTGGTAGGGTGGTTGCAGAGGAGAGCCCTGCAACGCTTCAGATATGCAACTGATCGCGACGCTATTCATCCAATCATGTGGACCTTGAGTGCAATTACTGTCTGCATTGCGTTTCAGAAATGGTATTTTCAATACGTGATATGTATGATACAATTCTTGGATTCAGAAGATCTGCCATGAGCAATGCCTTGCTATACCATCAGGGAGTATGCGTGACAGGCCTTCCTGACCGGGAAAATAGAGTCTCCGTAGTCCCCCATCAGAGGTGCACTCTGACGGTGACGATCACCCATTTCAAGAATGTAGGTCTTCCTGGGAGAGAATGGCATCTAAATATCGCATTTTGCTCCTACGAAATCAGTAAAAAATCATCTATAGTAGTTAATATGGTACGTATATCAGAGAATCCGTCAATACCCAACGGAGATGGGAATATTCAGGAAATGTCGCACGGCTGCCGTGACGGCGTCGGCGATTCCCACGCCTCTCATGAGTTGCTTTGCGACTATGCTGCCAACTATGATACTGCATATGCATGAAAATGATGAATGTATTTGAAGAGATAGAGAGCCTGAATCCACTCAACAGAGTGCGAGAGAGTTCACCAGAGTACTCACTGCTGTTTCTATACCATGTGTAGGGAGTAGATCTTATCGCTGGAGGTCGCAATAAAAAGACCAAGAGGGTTGCTCCAAAGAGCGACAACCCCTACTTGAAGCTCTTGGTCAAGGTGCGTTTGTGGCTTGGTGATTTACTCTGACTCTATGTGTGGGCGCTTGGAGAGATGCAATGGATGTATGTCCGATTTAATATAGGAATACTAATGCTTCATTATTGTGTTGCTATGCAGCTGTACCGATTCCTGGACCGCCGTACCGAGTGCAAGTTCAACAAAGTTATTCTGAAGCGCCTGTTCATGTCCAAGATCAATCAGCCACCATTGTCTCTCTCAAAGCTTGTTCAGTTCATGTCTGGTAAGGAAGATAAAATTGGAGTACTCGTAGGAACTGTCACAGACGATGTTCGTTTTATGGATGAGGTGCCCAAGCTTAGGATTTGCGCCCTTCGTGTGACTGAGACTGCCCGCGCAAGAATCCTCAAGGCCGGAGGAGAGATCATCACATTCGATCAGTTGGCACTTATTGCACCAACAGGATCCAACACTGTCCTTCTTCGTGGACCAAAGAACAGCCGCGAGGCAGTCAAGCACTTTGGAGCTGCTGGTGTGCCTGGATCCAAGGCCAAGCCATATGTGCGCAGTAAGGGGCGTAAATTCGAGCGTGCTCGTGGTAGACGTAGTTCCAGAGGGTACAAGAACTAAGATGTATACACAGGAGCGGCTTGGCGAGGTTTCATTATGCATTCTCGCAAGGCTCGTGGTCTGCCATGCTATAGTCGTGTAGAATAGACTTGAATCATGTAATAATAACGATTACATAGCATACTAATACTATATTGATAATGATGATGATGAAACCCCTAATTCATGTTGCGAACCAAGTTATTGATCAAGTGCTCGCGGTTTCCAGCCTGTCCTCCCTCAATAAAGTGCAGTCTCTTCTTATCAATACCACCCTTTGGTGAGGACAGTCTAAACGGCCATAAAAAGTTGTTCGCCTGCTTGAAGTTTGGTCCTACAGTGTAAATCTCGTGAATCAAATCCTCCACGCAGATGATGCCACTTTCTCCCAGAGCCTTTTCCACAATGCTGTTATCTGTCAAGGCAATGCGATCCTTTCCAACCTTTCCAAATCCTCTCTTGTACACCAGCTCTTTCACTGTCTTCAAATTTGGATATCCATATGCAACATATGGCTCGACCTTTTGCAGCATATTCAAAGTTGCCTTGTTCACCCTGAGGAAGACACCAGAGTTGATGCGTCTGAGACGAAGCAACTGCAGAATCTTCTTTGTCTTTGGAGCAACGTCGTTCATTCCTCTAATACGAACAACAAATAAAAGCTTGGCCTCAGGCTCAACATAGAAACCTCCGCTTGCCTTTCCAGCGCGACGAAGTCTCACAAGGTCTGCCTCCTGCTTCCTGTACTCTTGCACATACTGCTCTGCTCTCTTGAAGATTTCCTTCCTCTGAGATTTGGACTTTGCAGAAGCCTACATGACAGAAAACAAATGTGTAAGCAATAACAAAACATCATCATGATTCAATTTGCCATGAGAGAAAGGGAAATAAAAACACGGCCTTCGCCGCCGAAACGGCACACTGCTCGTGTCAGGCCCATCCCACCCAGCCTCGGACCGGAAGCACTCCAACTTGGCAGATATGCGCCGTCGAGCCCCGTCTGTGTTCCAGCTTCTTATGAGAACGGCACAGTATTTATCACCATCCACATATATCATCAATATTCAAATGCTTCCAGAGTGACATGTGCAGATGAAAAGCGTTGCAGTCGATATACATACCTCGGCAGCGGCTGCGGCCTTTGCAGCGGCCCATTGCTCATTTCTCTTTCGCTTACGCAAAACGGTCTCTGGAACGGCAGGAGCCATCTTATTAGTCTATTATATTGTCACTTAATGATATAAGATGATTTTTTATGCCCCGTCTTGACCGAGGGACCTGGTGACATTTGGAGAATGAAGTCTCATTCTGTGATAGGCAATGTGATCCGCTCATATCCTGCCTTTGACCGTCTTGACAATATTGATCGAACATCCACGTTCCCCATGCCAATAAAGCAGGATCCCTACGTATTTATTCTTAAGGAAATCTCCATATCTATAATTTTTATTAAAATATCATTTCATCTGATATATATATCGAGTCTCTGTGCGCTGTAGAGTCAACAGAGGCATCCAGGATGCTGTGCTCCATCTCAGGGACCGTGGCGAAAGAGCCGGTGGTATCTAAAAAGACAGGGCATATCTTTGAGAGAAAATTGATAGAAAAGGTGATCAAGGATACGGGTTTGTGCCCAGTGACGAACGAGATTCTTGATGTTGACGACTTGGTGGAAGTCCAGGGAGGGAATACACAGGTATCCAGGCCAGAGAGTGCATGCTCAGTGCCTGGTCTGCTGACATTGCTGCAAAATGAATGGGATTCAGTAGCATTGGAGTTGTATCAGACGAGGAAGAGCTTACAAGAGACGAGGCAAGAGCTCAGCCATGCCTTGTACCAACAGGATGCTGCAACCAGGGTCATTGCGCGGTTGATACGGGAGAGAGAAGAGTTTAGAAAGCGGTTGGAAAGTAGTGAGAAGAAGAGTCCAGAGAAGCATATCAAAGGACCTCGTGACGACGAAGGCGCTGGGGAACATCCTCAGAAGAAGGCCAGGATGGCATTGGATGCATCTGTGATTGATGCCATGACCAAGACCAGCAAAGCATTGAGCGTGAAGCGAAAGGATAGGAAGATTTCAGATACTGTGGCTTCTATGGAAGATATTGAGAAACTCGAATCGCAGGGTGCTTTTCCTGTGCATGCAACCAGGAAGGGAGGCATCTTGTCTATTGCCATGTGCCCTGACAGATCTCTTATGGCAACAGCAGGTGCAGATTCGACGGTGCATATAGTAGATACAACCAATATTTCTGCAGGGATTGTCCTCAAAGGTCATGATAAAAGGGTCACTGATGTGCAGTATGTGACAAAATCTGGGAAATGGCTATCCTGCTCAGGTGACGGGACAGTGCGGTTGTGGCAAGCTGAGGATGACACACAGTCATCATACAACTGTCAAGCAGTTATTGAACATGGAGATGTGGTACAGTCAAAGTCCTCGAAAAAGGCAAAATCTGCAGAGGTGGTTTCCGTCCAAGTGCACCCAACAGGTGACTACTTTTTTTCGGCTGCCGGGGATGGATCCTGGTGTATGTTTGATTTGGAGAGGCAAGAGCGACTTGTGCGCGTAGGGGATGAGGAGGCAGAACCACCATCTGTGTATTCCGCCGCAGCGCTGCACCCTGATGGACTGATATACTGCACAGGTTCGGAGCAGGCAGATATCAAAATCTGGGAAGCTCGGAATCAAAAGCCTGTAGCATCCTTCGTTGATCATTCCGGTGCCATCAAGTCTATTTCATTTTCAGAAAATGGATATTATATGGCATCTGCGGCTGAAGATGGTGTGAAAGTATGGGATCTCCGTAAGCTCAAGAGTATTCAGTCGCTTGAGCCAAAGGGGACGGGTGCAACATGTGTCTCGTTTGACTACAGCGGTCAATTCTTGGCAGTTGGGGGTGCAGGCGTCTCTGTGTATGGTGTTAAGACTGCTTGGTCTGTTTTAAAACAGATTTCAGATTTTCCTAAAAAGGGAGTGCACTCGGTGGCATGGGGGTCAGATGCAAAGGAATTGTTTGTTGGAGCATCTGATCACAATTTACGAGTATTTTCATGTGTGTAACACAACACTACGTTCTGGCTTACATGCATTTTCTTCTTCTTTTCTGGGAGCACATCTTTAGTGAAAGTTTATATATATCCTTCCGGCAGGCCTGCCAAAGACAGCACATTTATGAATTTGTTGGAAATTCCTTTAGCATTCCATAGAAGTGGTCTTCGAGACCATGCGCCCTCCGGACAAAAGTCAGGCAATGGTTGACACGCATATTGTCTTTGTCCAAGGCCGGACAATCAAACGTTATGTTGCACAAATGTTCTCCGATCGCAGTGATTGTCCCGGGACACCAAACATGATCGATGAGCGCCTCGACCCTGTCTCCTGTGGTAAAGCTGTCTCCCCTGGGTTGAGAAGATGGTATTCTCACTTGCATTTGATAGGCAGGGGCATCGCTCGAAGGAACTTTAACAGCCAAAGGCCTCCATTCCAAGTAGGACTCTCCATCAAACGCTACGCGTAGGCTATCAAGCCTTGCCAAAATAAATGCAAAATATGGAGCAGATTCTCCAGAGTTGAGAATGGATAGATCGCACACAGTGCCACCGACCCATCCCCCTGGAGATTTTTTGGTAGCATTGGCCCAAATCTCAATCCTATCTCCCGCAGTTAGTGTCCGCAGGGCATCTGTTACCTGCAATGCTCTCCAAGACTTGATGGGGTTGACACATTTGTGGACTGTTGGGACTGTGGCTTCTTTCTTTGATCCCAGGTTTGCAAGGCCACTGAGCACTGCTGCTGCTCCGTCATCGGACATTGGAGACTTTCTAATTTCGTTTGATTCGGCGCTTCTCCGTACTCGAGCCTGTTTTGAATCCCGTGTTGATGTACGAATAGAAGATTTCTTGCCATCTGTGTTACCCTTGACAGCATCCTCTGGCATTTCCTGGGAGTCTGAGGGAGCCTCCTGATCGTTTCCCATAGGAGAATCAGTCTCTTCTTCTTCTTCTTCCGACAATTCCATCCTATCTTCTGATGTATGCATCGCTGGCTGTGCTATGCTTTCTGTTCTGGTGCCCCTCGTGGCTTCTGGGCGGACTGTCTCCTCTGGAGATTCTACTGTCGAGATACTCTTTCTTTTACGACTCTCTAAAAACCTTTTGATTTCTTCTCTTTTACTCAAGTCGATTGCGATTCTGTGAAATGTGGGGAAGAAGCTGTCGCCAGCTTCAAAAAATATCCCCTGCGCAGTGGAACCTCTCCAAATCCTCGGACTCGACAGCCTGATCTCTTCCTGCGCGTCCTGCATACAAGGCCGACACAAAGTAATGAAGAATCTCATCTCAAACGAGAGACAACTATGCAAAAACCAACGCACAGTGGAAACATTGGTAATTCTCATCATATTCTCAGAGACACCTTCATCAAAAAGGAACAAGGCATACTCCCTCAAGCTACCATCTCTGGCAACATACACTGCATCTCCCGGCATAGGCATCTGTATTGCTCTATCATCGCGTGTGAATGGCTTTCTCTTCCGTTTGGAACATGCCCAGCAGTACCAGGGCTCGTCATCTTTTAGAAATTCCCAATCCTCTGCAGTCCAAAAGAAACCCCAAATTATGTACATATTCCCAACCACATGGACAAACTATGTTAAAATTATGAATATAAACCATCAGGACGTACGATATCCGATGCATCCAGCGTGGAAAGCGAGGGGACAGCTATCACAGCAGATGAGGTCTCCGCCCTTGTCACAGACCCCGCAAAGGTCCTCGTTCGGATCTTCTTTCGCAGACATAGTAATGCTTGGGCATACAGGGACTGTTGCTACAATCGTAACGATCACCCGAGGGATTGTTACTTTTCAAAACACGACTCTTGTACTACTGCCGTTGGACAGCCTTACAGAAGCGAAATGCCTACAACTATCCCTAATAATTGCATAAAACATTTAGTATGGCCCCCGAGGGCATGCTCCAGCGTGATTTGTAATTCAAAGTTTTGCCCATGCAGACTCTGGTCTCAGACTCTGGCAGACCTGGGACGAACGCTTTTGGAAGCATCACACAGTGTTTCTCTTTACATTCTCAAATATACTAAACTCATCAAGTTGAACTAGATGCTATTCTTCAAGATACCATTATACCTTTTCCAACAGAGTGTGAAGGGACATGCGCACACTGGCGCTACTCAGGCGCCTGGCCCTCCTCTTTAATGTGTCCTGCTGATGATTCGAATGGACAGGCACCAACGTGGCTTTATTTTGAAGTGTTCCAATAGTCTTTTCGATCCCTTCTCCAACCGAAAGGTGGAGTTGCTCGGATGTTTGTGATGACGGCAAGAGTCTGACTGGCAAAAGCTTGGCAGTCTCACTCTGATCTGTGGGTTCCACGGCCACATACCTCGTTGGGATCGATTCTACTACAGATATCTCGTGGTTATTGCCCTTCATCATAACAGAGCCATGAGCCATGTTTGGGGTGCTGTCAACGGCATGAAATGGCATGGCCATGCCACTGGGGGTGAACAGGGGAGCACTTTCTGGATGTGCCCTGTTCGTCTCATGCATTGCAACATCGTTTCCTGTGAAGTCTCCGTTTGGAGCACGTTCGCAGGCAAATTCAATGTCTGCATCTAGGCATCTCACGACCTCGGAGAAGTCTCTGCTGGGTGTTTCTTGGCCCCAGAGTTGTCCGGCTCGATTGTAATGAGCTGCAGGTGAACCAAATCCCTGAAATTCTATCGACTTCACGTGTGACATATCGTGATTATTTGGAGGAGATTTCAGCAAATCTGCTAGAGCGGGAGAGAAGCATGACTTTGGCGCATGTCTCAAAGCCGAAAGAGGAGTTTTGCTGCCCATCAGATCTTCAATCCCCAGGAAACTCTCTCCACTGTAGGTATCTATGGCATATGGGCTTTGCCTCAAGGGAGAAGGTATATGGTGAGCATCCAAGACCTCCCGTTTAGACTTTGGTTTGGGAGGCGTCGCATCGTTTGCTACTACTGGCTCGTAGGAGTGTTTATTGGGGAATGGGCTCACACACACCATCATATTTGCCTTGTTGATGGGCAGCATGATCTCTCCATCATCTTCGCCATTCTCTTCCCATCTCAAATTGTTCAGAGCAATATTATTCCTACCATTTGCTTTTGCTGCACTCCATGGTTGCAGCACACAATCATCAAATTGGCCCAGGGCGTGGTCTGATTGAGATTCCTCGCCATCCTTCAACATCTTCAGCATGTGTCTTGTTGACTCAAAATTCAGTCTCCTCTGTCGACATGTACTTCTACTTCTCCTACTTCCAGCAACTTTCATGCAATCCAAAAATGATAAACTCCTCGTCTCAATATGCGATACCATGGTCCTCCTGCGAGGCCTGCCACGCATCCTCCCGCGAACATCAGTCCCTGAATCTCCCATTCTGCCCTCGCACTTTGCTGGCCTTCCGCGCTTTCGCTTTTTCTGGTATCCTACTCCTTCTACTTTTTCATCCTTTTGCCCCATTGCAGACTCTCGCGCCGCTGACAGACAACGTTCGTGCTGAGCCAATAGTGCCTCCAGAGCCTCCATATCCACCTTTTGTATATCTTCCTTGCGCTTGGTCATGAACGACGAGCTCTTCAGATTGTGCCACCTCGTTCTACACTGTTGTGGAGTTCTTCCGCGCATCGCCTTGCTGATACTACTCCACGCATTGTCATACTTGGAAAACAATGCACACAGCTTGACATCCTCTTCATCACTCCACTTTTCTCTCCGGATTGACGGATCCAGATGTCTCTTCCATCGCCCCATACACTGTTGATCCGTCCTCCCAGGCACATGCCTTGCAATTTCAGCCCAGGCATTCCCATGCTTTGCCACCAGATTCGTTAACAATTCATCCTCATGAGCATCCCACTTATCACGCTTGATATCTGGATTCACCCTGTGCCTCCACCTTTGAGCACACTGCTGACCAGTTTTACCAGATATATGCTTGGCAACTTCGGACCATTTATTCCCAACTTTCTTCTGCCACTCCGCGAGCAATCGATCTTCCTCGTCAGACCACACACCATTCTGCAACACAGCAACACATTTGTGTCAATCCCAACATTCACTTGAATCCAGCAAATCCGTCATGCCGATCGGGCTCGCATACCTTTCCATTACTTGTACTAGTCCTCTTCTTTGCTCGACCATGATCCATCAGGTACGTGCGCTCCTCTCTACTGAAGGAAGGGTCCCCAAGAGCCTGCCCCTCTGCCGAAGAGAAACCAGCCATGGTGGTATATGCCGATACCGACGGTAGTTATACAGCGATCAACAACGACAACTGTATTAGATATACGAATTTCTCAACAATAATATCACAAACTCCGTAATGAGAAGGGAATCATGAAACCCGAACAAACTCAGATCCGCACTCGACTGAAGTCGTGCACGTGTTATTTCAACTTTGAATTCGCCTCACTTCTTCTGCTAAATAGACTATTGCTATTTTGAACATGCGAAATGTGTATATGCATAATAAAAGACTGACAGAGAGCGGATGGATATTCGATTTTGGTTTGAAATTTTGAATTCGGTACCTGGACACAGAATTCGAGAATATTTAAATGCTCTTATTACGGTGAGATAGGTGCTTTGACACCCCTGGTAGATGAATGCACCCCAACGGCAAGGCAGGTCTTTGTAATTGAATACTACGGGTTCAAATTGTATAATTGGACTGTCGCTGCCAGAGAAGCAGCCACAGGCTCAAGGAAACTGGAGAACATTGAGAAATGAACGAAGCAGGCTTTTCTCTTGGACACAGTCGTGGTGGTGGACAGGATATCCTAGGCATTGATTCGATGACTGATGCTGGCACGTTTGGTTCGAGTGGTAGAGTGCAGCCAGCGCGGCGCTCCAGTCGGAGTGTGGCAAAGCCTAATTTCAGGGCTTTGGAGAGTGGAGGAGCCGAGACTGAGGAGCTTCTGGACGAGCTAGGCATTGTGGGAGATGATATGGGGGAATCTATGGGATACAGTGGGCAGCAAGGAAGGAAGAAGAGAGGCAGTGGCAGGAAGGGTGGCGTGCATGGGGGCCTGTCTAAAGGGGGTAGGGTGAGAAAGCCAGCCATGTTGGAAGATATGGAGATTATCGTGTCGAAGCTCGAGGATGAAGTAGCAAATTTACAGGAGGAAGCTGGTGCTCTGACAGAAATGTATCAAAGTCTGAGGGCGGAGAATACCGCGATGAAAAACCATATGATCTCTTCTGAAACCACCAGATGATGTGGAAATATACAGTTCAGTTCTTGTGTCGTGTCGTCCATTGAATAATATAATAGCAAGAAGAAAAAAATTCATGAAGAGAATACTATTGTTTTGCTAGAATTGTAATGCATTGAGTACACCTACACGTGACGATTTCTTGAGTAGAACAGCACATAGTCCTGGTATGACACATGGCATGTGCTACTCTGATATCGTTCCAACCGAAGGATCGATAATATTCTCTCTAATTCACGCATATCATCCCCCATATGGCATCCAGATTTTGATATCAAGTATTTCATCGTCGTTCGATGATCCCAACCATGATCTGCAGCTACATCTGGGAGAAAGGTAGCTGAGTGGCGGGACCGAGTCTTTGGATGCCTGAATGATATACTGACCCCATGTGTACCAACCTCCCAGTCATCCCATGAAGATCCCTGTTCAAAGGAATGAAGCAGAGATACAGTGCATGATAATGCAGATAATTCAGCCTGAGAAATGGGAGGAAATCGAGAATCCCGCAGAGCAGAAATAATGGCATACTCCTCCAACCCTTTGGTGATATCCTGTGGTGCAAATGTCCCTATACAGCCCCGTAGAGTAACTTCTCCGTCATGATACCCATCTTCCTGTTTATTCCATGTCACAAACAAGGGGCATGCATACTCCCCTACAGCCCTCTGCAACTGCTCAGACACAACTGGGCACACATGCTCTTCGCATCTCAAATGCTTTGCCAATACATCAAAACAGTACAGAGCATGGTGCATGTGAGCTTCTATTTCCCTTGTTTTGGTACATTCGTCCAGACGTTGCTGGGCCATGCTGGGCCAGTTTTCTAGTCTCCTGAGTTCAAACTATCACTCTTTATTCACAGGGTTTACAATGTACATATATGATTTGAACAACCATTTAATATAAGCGAGAGGTATTCGACTGGGATAGTTTTCTGAACGTAGCTGTGGCAGGTTTGGGATTGGCAATGGGGCTGATGGTGACAGCAGACCGATGCATCGCTGCCGTGCAATAGACTGATTGAGAGCATCACCTGACGGATTCCGTGTAAATCAATCTATGTTAAACAGAATCATGATGACAGGGACAAGAATGTTGCTCAGATCCTCTCCTTTGGGAAGGTTGGCTGCCTCTCGATCACATGTGGCTGTGAGGGCCACATGCCAACGCAACAATGCTGATTCACGTGTTTCTGGAAAGAGCGATGTATCATTGTATTCTACCGCTATTCCATGTAGGTTTATGATTTAATGGGTCTGATTGCGCTGTTGTTTGCCATCTGACGTGGATAGACCTCCTGCAGCCCTGCTGACCCTTGGTGCAGCCAACCCGGTGAGGGCCTTCTTGGAGCCACAGGCGGAATTCTTCAAGACCTTGGACCTCCCCGAATGGCTAGTTCACTGGGGACACCCTGGGAATATGGCCGTGGTCCTTTTCGCTATGGGTGGGTATGGTGCTCTGTACCTCGGTTGGCAGATTCGATTGACAGATGATATCAAGTTGAAGCAGAAGGCCATTGACATGCATCCAAAGCTGGCTGGGGGCATGGCATTCTTCTTTGCACTTGGAGCTTTAGGAGGTATGATGTCCCTATTGATGCAAGGGGAAAATATTTTTGGGAGCTCTCATTTTGTCACCGGGATGCTGGGTCTCTCTGGCCTGGCGTTCCAGGCCATGCTGCCATTGTTTTTTGAGGATGACCCAAATGCTCGCACCATGCATGCCTTCCTTGGAACTGGCATCATGGCCCTTTTCTTTGTGCATGCTGCCCTGGGTCTGCAGCTTGGTCTGAGCATTTGATTACAAAATTCACATATTCTTTTGTACTTTAAAAATCAGTCACCACGAGTCAAAATTGCCTAGGGTTGCTGACCTTGGTCTCTTCTTCTTGGAGACAGGCCCTGATGATTTTACACTTGACGATTTTGGCCCATCTCGCGTCTTTGCTCGTAGATATATTCCAACACCATTTGCGACAGGTTCACTGGATTTTACTCCCATAACTTTGTCCAACGATTCAATCCTCTCTTCAAGGTCACGGGGCCTTTCTTCTCGCCTCTCCTCCTTTTCCTTCTGCTGCTGCAGTAGCTCTGTGTATGGGTTGACAAAGACTGTAAAGCCTAAAATTTCAATATCATCAAGAGGAACATCATTATCTGTTGTAGGTATACGTTCCATCTTTGTAAGTACGTCGAACCCACCCACGACTCTTCCAAAAACAGTGTGCTTAAAGTCCAGATGCCTTGCAGACTTGAACAAGATGAAGAACTGTGATCCATTGGAATTGGGTCCCGAGTTTGCCATGGACAACTGTCCCCGTGCATCATGTACCAATCTAGAGTCAAATTCGTCCTCAAAGCAGTCACCAAACACGCTGGATCCTCCTTTACCAGTGCCAGTTGGGTCGCCCCCTTGTATCATAAAGTTTGGTATCAACCTGTGGAACTTGGTGCCATCGTAATAGTGCCCTTGCGCCAGTGCGAGAAAATTTTCACATGCTTTCGGTACAATATCGCAGTGCAATTCTATGTTGATATCACCATGTGATGTGTGCATTTGAGCGTATCCCTTTTGTTTTGGTCGCAATTGCTGCAGAACCATGTCTCGCTCACTGGTTGTTGCCACATCCACAGCAGTAGAGGTGAATGACTTGGAGGTGGCACCGGTGCTTGTATGAGAAGCCACATATCTATCGCTGAAAGGCTTTGGTATAACCTTTCCACCATTCTTGTTAAAGGTTCCTATGTTGCGTTGATCATCTGTCGTATCCCATGTAGCTGCCCCAGGCTTGAATGTGACCACATCACCCCGATGCCTCGGCACTGATTTGAGCCGTGTATCCACAGTCTTGGGTACTTGAGATAATTCTGTCTGCTTTTCTTTGACATCTGCAGATATCTCCCCTCTCCCAAGCGCAGACAGATTCCTTTGAATGTCTTTGCTGACAGTCTTGATATCACTCCTTGCATCCTGTTCTCCACCTGTGAATTCATCAACAGATATATTGTTCTTGACATGATCAAAATTGGAGAAGTTTTTCGCAGACAAATCCGAGGGATCCTGTATCTCAATGATATCAGACCTCCTAAAAGGCTCATCTGTGAGCAGGTCCCGCATGTTCTTGGGCTTGAGGCAAAGTTCTTGAACAGCCTCCCAAGAATACACATTCCCTGTGACTTTGATTGCTACAATGTGACTGTTGTCGTTGAAAACCTTTCCGAGAACAGGACAGCAGATCTCATTGTCCGTATTCTTCTGGAATTTGATTCGAACCAGGTCCTTGAGCTCCAGTGGTTCCCCAGTCCTAGGATGCTTCCGAAACTTCTGAACATACGGAACGGCATTCACAATGTCCATCACAGTCCCATCATCCGTACACACTGCATCTTCAACTGGTTTAAAGCTAATGGCACAGCAGTTGAACGGAAGGCGTCGAAAAGTCGCTTTTGCTCCCTGCAGCCTGCCTTTGTGCCCACCCCCCTCTGCCTTCCATTCAGAAGCAGTAATATACGCCCTATCTTTCTTTAAACTCTTCCTACCCATGAAAAGAATGGATTGAAGTTGGTCTAGAACTTGTGTATAGGAAAATACGACTAAGTTGACGAGGGATTTCAAATGTACTCTTGTTTCTCAAAAAACATTCTGAATAGTATATTCACTACAACTGTTGTAATTTATTTGGTATTATTCTGAAGGAGTTTCTGGAGTATGTCGAATGCTTCAGCTGCCGTGGGCCTATCACTTGGCTGCCTGCCATTGTCACAGTTGACACAAGCATCAATCAGATCAGCCACTTCCTGCGGGCACTCCTCGGGGACTCTGACTGGGCGCATACAGCCTCGAACAGGCATTTCACCTGTACAAATTTCCCAAAGGACGATGCCGTATGAGAAGATGTCTGCTGCGGCTGTACATTTGGAGCAGAGAATGACCTCTGGGGCGCACCAGTTCCATGTGCCCGTTGCTTCTAATGCTGCAATGTACTCGTGGGACATGGGAACCATGCGTGAAAGACCGACGTCTGATATCTTGGCACGATACACAACGTCATAGCCCTCTGCAGTTTGCGTTTCGTACGAGCTCTCTGATCTTCTGGATTCCCTGAGCAGAATGTTGGAGCTCTTCAGGTCCAAGTGTATCACCCGTCGCCCGTGTAGATAGTTGAGTCCTGCAGCGACATCCATGGCAATATATATTCCTCCATGGTACCATGTCACTCTACGGGTTCCATCCCTCCGCCCTAGCGCAGACCACAAATCTCCAGCTGGCATGAGTTCGGTGATCAAGCGGACTTCTCCTGGCAGGAATGTTGCTCCCAGGAAGGACACAACATATTGCGAGTGACACGCTTTCAACAAGCTAATCTCTTTCAAAACCTCTTCCCTCGGCACAGGGCCTAATGAGTCTGGTCTCCCCAGCGACTCTGGGCTCTTTTGTAGTAACTCTATATTTGAATCCAAGATACACTTGACTGCAACTTTTTCAGCACCCATGAGCAACCCTTGATACACAGTCCCGAACTTTCCACGTCCCAGAACAATTTTCTCATGTGTCGAAGGATCTTCATCTAAAATAACTTCATCCTCAGAGAGGATGACATCATCCCATGGAAGTTCCAGCATGCCAGAGGAGGTCCACTGGGATGTCATGGCTGAAGAGTTGCTGCGCTTGAAAGCAGACAATGAATCATCATGATGAGGGATGGATTGCATTGAATCAGGATATTTTGAGACAAGATCCTTTTCTCCTGAAGGACCCTTTGTAGCCTTGGTTCGTTTCCAGACAATCAAGCACAAGGCAACAATAATGCATAGGCCTGCAATAGACCCTATTACAATGCCAGCAATCTCCCCTCCATCAAGAGTCAAAGTACTTGAGGATTGCTGCATCTCATCCCTGCTGCTCTCAATGATTGTGCCTATTTCCGAGTCAGCGAATTGGCTGCATGTATTTGTCACATTGAACAAGTCCAGCTGTGAGGTTACCAATGGGATATCATCGATATACGCAAACGGAAGCCTAGGAATATCAGTTCCATCCTGTGCCGTATTCCAGGGAGTCAGCAGCGAGTTTAGAGAGTATACACTGGAGAAGCATGCTTCCCCCAGGTATCGTGCAGAATACCGCCTCATCTGGTTTGATCCAAACAACATGGACACATACACGAGATTCTCATCATTCTTGTCCTGCTCAAATGCCAACTTGAAATCCTCCCCATAGTACTCCCCAGCCAATGTCTGTATCTGATTCCCATCCAAATCCTCAGGGCAATGGTGCCCTCTCAAAAAGTGGCTCAGCAGAAATATAGTAATCTCTCCCCTGAAGAGATCAGGGTCGCTCGAGCCACCAACGTACAGACTAGAATCTATAGCACCGTTGGCAAAGTCGGGAACGAACAGCGTCACATTTGCTCTGGGATCTAATAAAGGCTTCACAACAGGGTATGCAAATGTTGTCAAAGGCAACCCAGGAAAATCACTTTCAGACGAGACAGCCAGCCTCACAATGCTCTCCCAACAATACGACGCCAACGGACCCAGAGATGTCACATTCACAGCAGGTAAGTCCTCAGGATAGAGCTGCCTGTCTAGAACAAAGACACCACTGCCTTCTTCATCCCCACACACTTGTTTCTTCTCAATGATAGTAGCCTCGTCATACCCACCCAATCTTCCGGAAACAACTCCCACACCCTCGGGCACACGCACAGAATCATTGACACCATCCACAACCAGCCCGTGGAAGCCATATTCACTACTTGCTACTTCCAACAGCGTCCCCCACTCCTGCTCTACTCCAGAAACGCTCGCAAACGTTGCATTCGGCAACCAATGATACATGAGCAACCCCACACCCTCAGGACCACCCAGAGACTGCAGCCACTGCCGAATCGCCTGAGCACAGGAACCATACAGAGTCCCTTGCTCCACCTCCTCACACCCTGTCAAACTCTCATCCCTCACCACCATGACAATCCCCCGCGTATCCCCATCCTCTAATATCAGATTCAACCCACTGTTCCTCAACCCATCCTGCCACACACTAGCATTCTCCACGCTCGTCACAGCATCCCACAGCGTGTCGTAACACCCCTCACCACCATCAGTCTCCTGCCATAGCCTTCGCCTACCCCACAACCTATGCATATAATCAACTAATAAACTACACCACAACTACTACCAATGGTTGTACCCCACAACCGATACCGCTAACGCTCTCAAACAATCGGACGTGGTCGTACAGCCATACGTTCGCCTATGCCTCCTTTGTCCATTATTCTACAGGCATATGTTATTGTTCCAACACAATGGTATATGAATACTAGGAAAACGCCGTACTACCAGGCCATAAGGTAGATTCATCGTCGGTCCGTATCTCTGTCCCTATTCAAGGCAAAAACACATACATTTGGCAGTGTTGTGTCCCCCATTGGGCCCATGCATTGATGGTCTGAGGATGACATGAGACTGCATGTGATGCGATTGTCGAATTACTCTGGACAGATTGCCTTCGTGGTTGGCCAATGGCCATGGCGGAGTCTCAACATTCTTCCTCATCACGGCTACACCGATCATCATTACCCATACAATTAATACTTTAGATTTACATATATTGGCATCGGAGGTGAGTTGCATTGCATTTCTGCACTATAAGATAGAGAGAGAGAGAGCTCGAGAGACTGCTGGACCATGAAATGAAATGAAATTAATTATTTGGACTTCTTCTTGCTGCAGTCTGTTCACCAACATGGCTACTGTTGTGCGTAAAAAGATTGTGAAAGAGGCTGGACAGCCTGTAGATGAGTTAGAAGAGCAAGTTGCACAGGTGCGTGGAAGAATGGGTGCCGCCGGCGGGGGAGCCGTCGTCGATTGGGTGGCTAGTTGCCCTGTGGGTGGATGAGTAGATGAGCATTAGCATGCGATTGGCTTTTTTAATGAATTAAATGTCACTATGCGTATTCCACGAGTCTGTTATCCATGGGAGAGAAAGTTGGCAGGGGCTGTGAGTCTGCCCCAGTGTCATAGCAACCATATTGGTGGTGCTGCTGCTGATATTAAAAAACGTCTTCTTCACACACAATCATAACATATACATACATTGCAGGCTCTGTTCGACTTGGAGGCAACCAACTCCGAGCTCAAGGCGGATTTGCGTGATTTGTATATTGCTGGTGCCAAGGAAGTGGATGTGTCCTCATCCAGAAAGGCCATCATGATTCAGGTCCCATACAGGCTGTTGAAGTCATTCCACAAGGTGCAGCAGAGGCTCGTGCGCGAATTGGAGAAAAAATTCAGCGGCCGTGATGTGGTGATTGTGGGCGTGAGGCGCATCGTCCCTCCTCCAAGAAAGGGATCCAGAGTCCAGAGACCAAGGTCCAGAACCCTCACATCTGTCCATGAAGCTTGGTTGGAAGATTTGGTCTACCCAACAGAGATTGTTGGCAAGCGTATGCGTCACAGAGTGGATGGCAGCCGTGTGTTGAAGGTGTTGTTAGATCCAAAGGACAGGAACTCTGCAGAGCCACGCACCGAGTCATTTAGTGGGGTGTATAAGAAGCTCACCGGACAAGAGGTGGTGTTCGAATTCCCAGTGAATGAGTGACGGATTTTTATATCAACCATTAATCATCATCATCGTCGCTTGTAATAATGATATATACAGTAACATATTATTGTTGATATATACATAGATGTGTGGTTGCATAGCTACAGTATAAGAAGAGTCAGAAAAAAGGGCATGGAATGCGATGCGATGCGTGGACTGTTGCTGTTGTTGGCCATCCTCCGAATACCGCTGATATCGGCTCTATTATTAGTACCTATTACTAATAATGCATTGGCATGGGATAGTAATCAAAAGGAACAAGGTCCAAGTGTGAGGGTGGAAGGGTCTTTGAATATTGTGACTTTATTCAAGAAGAAGAATGGCAGGCGAGGGGACGTTGCTTGGGGGACCTATGTCGATTCATCTGAACGGAAAAGTAATTTTGGGGTGTTTGAGGTTCGTACGAGTGGAGAATATGGAGATGAGGAGCAGATGTTTGCTGCTGGGTTTTTGGAAGGATATGTGACTGCGACAAGGATTTCGGAGAATTTCAGGAATTTGCATTCGTATTTTACAAGGACGATGAATGCGTCGCTGGATGAACCCATGGATTGGGTTCATACACAGGATGCGTGGATGAGGAAGATGTGCAAGAAGCACACTGGTATGGACATGTCACCTGGCAGGTGGAGCAAGGTCTTCTTCTCTGATGGGAGGAGAAGAACAATGAGATTCTGGATGGCCGTGTGTTTGTCAGTGCGTCAGTTTGATGGAGTAGTATCTGGGTATCAACATGCAATGAAAGAAAACAAGGCATTGCCTCATATGGGGTACTCTGATTTTTTATTCCTAGAGTCAAATGGGGATTTGTATGATGTGATTGATTCCATGGATCCTTCCCAACTGCCGCATTGGAACATATCGAACAAGGCTACTTTCCTAAAGGATATTGCTTTGACAGGGAAATGTTCTGCACTGGTCAAGCTGGCTCCGGATTTGTCAGACATTTACATGGGGCATTCCACATGGGATTCGTATACAGCCATGCTCAGAATTTACAAGCATTATACCTTTAATTTGACAGAGCTGCAGCCAGCAGCGCAGCACATGTCCTTTTCATCCTATCCAGGTGAAGTATTTAGCGATGATGACTTTTTCATTCTGGGGTCGAGGCTTGTGTTGCTGCAAACGACCAACAAGATGTTCAACAGAGACGTGCTTTCGAAGCTGGACCCCCACTCTGTGTTGAGTTGGCAAAGGGTCAGGGCTGCCAACTTTTTGGCGTCTACGGGGGATGAGTGGGCCAACATCTTCAAGAGAGAGAATTCTGGTACATATAATAATCAGTACATGGTGGTGGACTTGAACAAGTTTGACCCAAGCCATCAGCTGGTCATGCCTGGGCTGTTGACAGTCATTGAGCAAATCCCAGGACTAGTGGAATTTCAAGATCTGACAAGTACGCTCCTGGAAGGGTATTGGCCATCCATGAACATCCCATATTTCCCAGAGATATACAAACAAAGCGGGTATCCTGATTTCGACGACCCAAAGCTGAGACAAGATGAAGAGTACTATGACATGCTGCTGTGGTTGTCCTACACATCCAGTCCCCGCTCAAACATCTTTCGAAGAGACCAATCCAACGTCGACTCCCTCGATGCGATGAAGTCCATCATGCGCTATAATGATTTTCAATCAGATGCATACTCCAAAGGAAACCCAGTCTTTTCAATCTGTGGAAGGGGTGACCTCAGTGATGCTGCTGCCAGAGAGGCGCGAGGATGTTATGACTCAAAGGTCACATCCTATTCCCTTGCCCTCAATTTTAAAGCTGAAGTTATCAATGGACCAACCAGAGGATCAGATCACTCTCTTCCCCCATTCCATTGGGATGAGATACAGAATCCCCCCCTCCACTCTGGACAACCAGAATTGTTCGAATTCGAGTTTGAGATGATGGAACCAGGTTTGGTGCAACCCATCATGGTTGCAACTATTGTATGATGATACAATGGCATCATCTTCTGTCTGAATATTAAAAAAAGTATTGTAAAACATTGTATCCATATAATACAACGCAGTCAGTGTGATTTGGCCGTCTTGTATTCGTCAAGGGGCATCAGAAGAACGCCGGCATAGGAAATACTGGTTGTATAGGTGCATATAACGTATTCTTGTAGTTGAGGGATAAGATACTGTAGAAATATGGCTGAAGGAGCAGGACTTCCCTATGTTGGGTCGCTCATGTCCTTGGTGACGCACGGCGGAGTTCGATATGAGGGCGTCCTTTCCTCGATTGACATGCCAAACAGCGCTATTACACTCTCTGGTGGTAGGTTATATCTGTACTAGTTGTTGTGTATGCCTATGATGGGGCAGCATGCATCACACGGTGCTCTATCTAGCAAAATCCCAGCGATTGGCTGGTCATTGATTGGATCATCATGTTGTTATATATATGCGTGCAGTTCGATGCTTTGGAACTGAAGGAAGGCCAGTGAATGGACCAGCAATGCCACCATCTGCTCAGGTGTTTGACATGGTTGTATTTAAAGGTATGTTGATTGCATACCTGTCATGAGTCTCAGGAGCATGGAATACATGACAAATATCAAAATCATATCTTTGCTTGCTTTTACATTGCAGGTGCCGAAATTCAAGAGTTGACAGTGTTGGAGCCTCCACCAGCGTATACAAACCAAGTTGAATCACAGCCACCACCACCACCTGTCCAATCCCCATGGGGGCAGCCTGCAGTTCAGCAGCAAGCACCACAGGCAGATTCATTTGGTTCCAATCCATGGGGGCAGACTGCTCAGGCACCTGTTCGTTCAGACATAGGCTCGCAGCAGACGACTCTTCCAGCGCCAGCACCAGCTCCAACAGTGTCAGTTGCATCAGTTGCAACAGAGCAACCAGCCAAGCCAAAATCAAAGCCATTAAGTTATGCCCACGCTGCTGGTGGAACCAATCCATCGAATAGGCCACCAGCATCATATCAAGGAGGAAGAGGTGGAGGGAAGCAGTATTCTGGCGGAAGAGGAGGTAGAGGCAATGGGCACATGGCCTCTGGCAGAGGTGGCAGAGGAGGCAGAGGGAGCCATGGTCCCCCTCCCCCTCCACCACAGCCAATCACCATTCCCAAGGAAGAATTCGATTTTGAGGAAAGTTTATCAAAGTTTGACAAGGACAAGATTGCTCAGGAAGCAGGAGCACACATCCCATCAAAGGATGATGTGTACAAGAAGGATGATTTCTTTGATTCCTTATCATGCGACGCATTGGAACGCCAGCAAAACGCGAATGATCGACATGCTAGAATGGCACAGCAGAGAAGAACAGACGTGGCAACATTCGGAACAGTTGCTCGCCACAGCCAACACAGGGGCAGGGGCAGAGGTCGAGGCAGAGGTGGCCAACGACAGAATACTGCCACCATTTCTTCAAAGTAACCGTAATACATGTGTATGGGTATCTATAGACATGTAATAGTGAAACATCTGTGGGCATTTGTATCTATCTATATAGACACGTGTATAGAGATGGCAAAACATCCATCATACTTATCTGTCATCATCATGATGTACACATGCCATGGCTCCTTGTCTCGGATTGTCCAATGCCAGTCTGTCAGTCAGACAGAGAGAAAACCATGTGCATGCCAATTCTTTCGCAAATTTATTATTATTCAGTATGTTTTGTCCATAGTAGCGATTAGAAATACTAGTTTTGTCTATAATTGTGTCCATAATATACCTATTCGGAGCATTAGAAAACTCGGACGTGTTTCAACTCTTTTCACTTGTTCATACAAAGACGGTTACATCTTTTGGTTGGTTTATATCCAAAGAGATACCCGTGGGAGAGTGCTACCACGTGTTTTTGGCACTTCCATGTAATACTATTAAAGGATCTGTCCCTTGGTAGTATTGTTATTGACTACTACTCTCATTGCGATGAATGTCTCAGAGTACAGTAAAAGGGTGGGCGTACCCGATAATTGTAGCATTGGCTCTGCTCCTGCATTTCAAAGGGTGCAGAGCACGTTGGTGGCTGTGTTGAATACGCACCTGGGCAAGTTTAGAATGAGTCATGTGGTGCCTAGCTCGAGCGAATTAGACCTACTGAATGCACAATTGATTGAACTTTTGGAATTGCATCCCGCGTTTGGAAAGGAGGCGAGGAAGGAGCGAGCTCGGAGGGCTATGCAACTGGCTTCCAGGTTTGTCAAACCTCCTGGCCAGCCAGGAGCATCAGAGGGCATCATCAAGAAGGATTCTCACTCCTCCAAGGGGAGTGAGGAGGATGTGGGTATACACCCAAACACTCAAGAGGAGATACAAGACAATGCAGAAAGCTCGAGCAAATTACAAGAAGCAAAGAATCTGTTGGCTGGCATTTTGAAGCGGGAGTTGAATGGCTCTGCTGCTACCAATGGGAAGAGCGGGGATGCCCCTGAGCATAACGCGTCACAGGAAAGCTCCATGCCGGGCTCTTCCGGACTTGAGGAAGATGCGGTCGTCAGTTATGGAAATGCACAGCATCGCATCACCAATTTGCTCGCACAGGCAATAAGAAAGACCCAGGACTCTGAAAATAACTCCCTCAAGGAAGAAAAGCCTGGAAACACTGCTCTCTCCAGCGTGGTGCAGCAGATCAAAGATGCGTTGCAGAGTGAGACTATGAATGATGCCCTTCTGCGACAGACACTCGCATCTACTGTTCATAGTAGAAAGAGAAAGGATCGCACAGAGGATGACGTAGCTGTGCGTGCTCTCATGGCTCTGAATGATGCCACCCAAGAAACGCCATCAAATGTGGTTGCTTAAACAAGAAGAAACAAATGCCGATGTACTATACATACTCTGGTTGTAAAATCATTTTCCATCTCATCCAAATCATCCCAGTTGAGACGTCGCTGACTGCATATCTCTCTGTGGGTGGGTGAGAAAGCGGCCTTTGATGCGCACTAGTAGCCTTAGATGCACGATTTACTTGCACTAGACCTATTCTATAGACCCTTTTACCATTAATATCAGAACTGCGTAGGGTATAATGGTCTTGGAAGGGGAGAAACCAGATTCGCATCAAGGAACTCTGGAGGAGGAACGTCGCAGTAGTTCCAATGCAGGCTCTTCAAGTGCTTTTCTATCGTCTTTATTTAGTGTTCCACCAAAATCAGCTCCCAAGTCTGGTATATATGCGATGGAGAAGGAGCTCGAGGGGGTTGACTTGGAGGGTTCTGGCAAAGTGTTGGGGTTGGACCCCAAATATTGGATCAAAGACATTGATACCGGGAAGGTGTATTCGCTGGAGGATACAAAGCGTATGGAGAGCAGCGCAGGTGACGCTGGTCCTTCAGCGACAGGTCCAATGGAGCAGGGATACCATGAGAAGGCTGCTGATATACAAGTGTCAGATATTTTGACTGGAGAGAGTCTTGCGCTGAAAGATTTCGAGTCCTCGATGGGGTATCGTGGTCATGTTATGTCTCCGGAGATCGCCATGGAGGACCGTGCTGTCACGAATCCAGCCATTGTTCGTTCGGGCGTTCGATGGTTTCATGAGACCATGTCACGGCTTGGGCTCAGGAGACACGTGCCATCGGAGGCATCCGATTCTCCGGTACAGAGATCGTTGTCTAGTGCATCTTCGCCGACGCAAGATTCTCTAGGACTCAAGGTAAAAGTTCTTACGTCGAGGAAGAATTTCAAGGAATTCTCTGGGCTAAGGCTGGTGCAAAGCATCTATGCCCACGAGGGAGTGATCTGGGCAGCAAAATTTAGCAAGTCTGGAAGGTATTTGGCCACTGCTGGCCAGGATACCAATGTTATAGTTTGGAAAGTAGATACGAATAGAAGCACGAGTGCTAAAGCAGGCAATGATGACGAGGTTCCTGACGGAGAGGAGGCTTCAATGGTGGGTCAGCATGAGAGCATTGAGGCACCAGGGGTGGTGTATGGCGTTCCTGTGCTGAATACCACTCCATTCAGACACTACAAGGGTCATAAAAAAGATGTTCTGGATTTGTCATGGTCTGGTAGCAATTTTCTCTTCTCAGCGTCAATGGACAAAACTGTGAGATTATGGCATATTTCTGTTGCAGAGTGTCTAAAAGTGTTCCGCCATAATGACTTTGTGACATCAATTGCTGTACATCCTTTGAATGAAACTCTATTTCTTTCTGGCTCTATCGATGGAAAGGTGAGATTGTGGAATGTGCCCGAGGCACGAGTATCGAGTTGGCAAGATATTCATGACATGGTGACAGCTGTTACCTTCTCGCGGGATGGAAATAAAGCCGTCGTAGGATCTATGCGGGGGAAGTGTCGATTTTACAGCCTTGGAATCGCTAACACGCTGGAATACGATGCGCAGCTGGATGTAAAGAACAAGAGAGGGCAGCATTCTCGAGGTAAAAAGATCACAGGCTTGACATTTGCACCAAAACTATTTCCAAACGCTCTACTTATCACGTCAAATGATTCAAGAATTCGCTTGTACGATGGGTTCACTCTCAGATTCAAGTATAAAGGTCTGGCGAATAAATCAACTCAAATCAAGGCATCCTTTTCTCCCAAGGGAAATTTTGTGATTTGCGGTTCGGATGATGGGGCAGTGTATATCTGGGACTGTTCAAAATCTCCCATACCAGGGAAACCAACGCTCCCGACCTCAACATCACGAACTGCATCCCCTAATTTGGTTGAGCGGACGATCGAAACCATCTCCGAGCCATTCATCAAGGAGAAGAACTCATCGTGGGAATCATTTCAAGTGTCGGATGATGTTGTTACCTCTGCAGTATTTGCACCAGAGGCAGTCCAACTAAAGCCTGTCTCTCCAGAGAAGGCAAAATATGCGGCTTTTGGACAAGTCATTTTAACATGCGGCTATAAGGGGGAAATAAAAATTTATGAAAACACAGGAACACCTCAGTGGCTCTAATCTCTGTAAATAAATCAAACAAAGTAGTTGGCTGGCGTAGCCACATCGCGGATTGCTTCCCAATGCTCCGCGCTGATCGCGTCTTTTATTGCCAAGAGCCCTCCTTCTTCGTGCGTTCTTCGAAATTCGGAGAGGGATTCTCTTACTGTGCTTCTTACTGGGGCTGGCTCTGAAGCCAGCCTAACCAAAGACATCAGGACCTCAGGTAACCATTCAGGAACATCGTACGGTGATGATATAACGAGGGCTTTTAACCCGAGCACCGCTCCATGCCGGACAGCGGTGGAATCAATGAGTTCATCGCTAGATGACCTGCCATCTGTTCTTCTTCGCCTCTTGCGGTCTGGGAAGACTTCTTGAGATCGAGATATGATTAAATTTCTGCACTCCCTCTGGCTTGCAGGTGTCATTATTCTAATGACGCCTGACACGGTGGCACAAGCCATGTCGCGGACTTCCAGCTTAGGATCTTCCAGAAGCCTCATGGCCTCCCTGAGCACGGTTTGACTCCCCTCCTCTCCAAGAAGAATGGCATTTCTGAACCAGAAATACTGCATAAACTGAAGTGCAACTGCTCTTTCCGTCCAAAGTGTACTCTGTGATGATTTCAACAAAGATTGTAATGAATGTGCGACGCTTTCTGGCTCCAGTGGCTGATACTTCAGAGTCCTCAATGCCAGTTGTGCAGCTGATGCAACAAACTGTGATTCACTAGGAATAAGCTCTAGAGATCTCATAATACTGTTCATCGGCCTAATAAGAAAAGTGGTCACAATAGATGAGGCACTCGCTAGAAATTGGTACGTGAGCTCACACACGAAAGCAAGATGGGATAAAGCCTTGCTTTCTTCAAGAGTTCTTGGATGCGTATCAATGGAATCTATGCCTCCTGATGAGACACTTTTACTTGTTCCTTTCGACAATTTATCTTTGTTTTGATTGAAGAAATAGTCTACTGCAAGATCAAACCTATAGTATAACTCGTCCAACATGCTGTGCACTCTCGACTCGAGAGCAATCATCTTCTCTACTCCTCCAGGACACTTTGATGCACAGGTTGTCAGAATGATGGTACAAACATCTGCAACCAATCCAGCCACTGCTTGCCTCGATATATCAGTTTCGCATCCCTTATCAATGAGAGAGGGAAGCTCATCCAGACAATTTATTAGAATGCTCTCTTCAATCTGCCCCACTGAGAGAGGCTTTGGTGCCTGGCCAAGACAGTCCCCAATGACTTCTTGTAATAATTCAGTGAGATAAATCACTCTTTTGTGCACATCTGACACTGAAATGACGCCAGAACTGATTGAACGCTGAGTCAGAGCAGTCTCTAGGATCAGAGGAACGTATTCCTTGTCCATGCCCTTCTCTTTCAGACCATTTACTGCAAACCTCAGCACGCAATCACCCCAAATATTCAGGAAGTCAAAGGGTGCATTTTCCAATGCTTGAAAAACTAGTTTTCCAAGCCATTGATTCCAAGGAGATTGGGTACTCCCCGCGGCATCGAAAACCACTCCAGAAGCCAACAGACCCGCACAAATCTCTGCAGCAGCAGCAGTAGCTGGCTTGTCATAATCCTGAGGCTTACTTAGGATGCTCTCGATGGGATCTTTCAGCGATTTTATCACGATAGATGGATTTACTTGTGCCAGAACTTGAACAATCCTCGCGTGCCGAACTGTGAAATTCCCTTTGGCAATATCCTTGAATGCACTTGGAGTTGATGGCCACTCAAGGCCTTTCAAGAGAGTGCTCAAAACTGCAGTGACGACGGTATCTTCTTTGGTTCCACTGATGATCCTCATTCTCCTATCCCTTTCGTCCTCTGCCAATGTTGCCATGGCGTGGTGGGATAGGGACAGCATCTGAACAAGCTTGGGTAGAATGATCTCTCCTTGCTCGTCTAAGAATTTCTTGAGGCCCTCCTCACATGCTCGCACTATATGGTTTTCCATTTTCGGTGTCTTTCCAGAAAAACTTTCATCATAATAAGGCCTCCACAGTGGCAGAAGCATCACTACGATCGCAACCATTGCAACCTTTCGGGAAAGAGGAGTGTCACTTGCAAGTTGCTGGCCATAAAACACAATCAACTCCTTCGACAATCCTGCTGTGATGTCTGGAAGAATAAATAAGGGAAACAACGTGACTATCGTCTCCTGTCTACCAGAAAGACCAGATCCTCTGCCGTCACCGCATCCCTGGACGAGCCGAATGCAATCCAAGCAGATTTGGTCTGCTACGTCAGATGACTCAGCTCCTGAAGGCCTCATTGATCTAAGAGCAAACATAACCTGTGTCATTGCCATTGAAACTTGTACTTCTGGTCCAGTATACGAAAAACTCGCTATCATGGAGAGAATGAGGGCTCGAAAGCCATGGTAGTTCCTGGTGAAATACCTCCACCCTGAGACCCATCGCATCAGAGTCGTTGCTCCTATGCCCATTGATTGGTCTTCTTCACTCTCTGCAAACGCATGACACGGCGTTGAGAAAGAATGAAACGTTCTATGAATGAGAAATCCAAAGCCCTACCTGGAACGCCACTTGCTACAGCCTCTGCTGCCCTGCTGGCTGAATCTTTGGCCGCCTGCAACAGTACTGGGATCAGGTCGGAGCACGTCACTGATAGATCAACCTGGATTTGATGCGGGACTTTTGCGAGTGCAGAACATAATGGAGCATAAATATATTCTGTTAATCGAGGAAATCGTTTAGCAGCACGCTCGACGAGACTGCCAGCCAGATCTCTGAGGCTGCTCCCACCCTTGAGCACATAATGAAGTGATAGACCAACTGCATCAGTGTATATCTTTGGGATCCGCTTGACAGATATCCATGGGTTAGATATAGATGCAAAATCTCTATATACTGCTTGGGATGCTCTCCATTCTAGATTCATATAAACCTTCTCAATTGCAACCCACCGTGGTCTTCTTCTTCTCCAGATTAAATCACCTGCACATTCTGGGGATGTAAGAAAGCCTGCTACCGCTGGTTGCTGCAACCATCGATCATCTGATGCCCAAGCCGATGCAGAAGAATCCGATGAGTGATATTCCGCAGACCCGACGGAAAGCACCGAATCAAGGAGCCTCAGTAAAATGGTGAGTGTTTCCACATCACTCATGTCAACCAACTTGGCAAGAGATACCAGCGCCTCCGTCACCTGCGATCTAATTCCACCATGCCCGATCGTAACACCGCTTTTTCCCACGATTGCCGCCTCATCGCCCCTTTCAGGATTCCGGAATTCCTCAAAATCAGGCAGGCAGCTCCTCGCACCCTCAATCACACCCTCAATAGAATTCAGAAGGTATCGGACTTCTTGCTTGTTTATTGGCTCACTTTGTGAAGCCAGTTCTCTCAGACGATCCTTTGGATTTTGTAAAAACGTCGCCAGGATCTGTTCAGCAAGACTAACCTCGGACTGGCAAGGCTCATGCCAGACTGGAAGAGCAGAGGAATCCTTCCAGCCATGGAATCCATTTATTTTGCTATGCTCTGATAAATCCCACTCACCAAATTTGTCTACAAATGGTTCTAAACATAGTCCATCTTGCTCCAGCTTGATTGGTGCAGGGGCGTACTGATGCAATGGATAAAATGAAACCAGACCTATCAACAGTGACGACAGGCACCTGGAAGCAGCACTTTGGACTGATGGAGAGGGAAACCTCAGCAAGACAGAAAATATACAGTTTATATCGTTTTTATGCACTGAAGCCTGCTGACCCATGTGATACACCAGAGAAGACATCAAGCCTAGCCTCCAAGCTAATGTCGTTTCCTGAACTTTGCTCAATCGCGGCACAGAGGCTCCAAAGAAATCTTGCCCCCCTTGCTTTATTGCATCACATTCCTCTAGAAGCTTTGAAATCAGAGGTGCAAGAATACATTTTTCAGTTTCTTCTGGATCGGCCCAAGCCATTGAATTGCAGAGAATGGCTGCCTCTGGAGCCACCGAAGAAAATGTGTTCCCAAGAAGATACTCAGATGTCTGCCTCACAAGCCTCTTTCTGAGGTCTTTATCAACTCTGGCGAACAAAAGCTCGATCAGAGGTCTAAACATGGAATTTCCGTCCAGCAGAAAGGATGCTTCCTCCTCCTGTTGGCTGCCTGGATGGCTGTTGTGCTCTCCTCCAGACCCAGGAGAGTCCAAATTCGACAACACTGTGAATATTCTGGCAAGGAGGTCAACCACCCATTCCTCGGAATAGAGACACGTATGAAAATTATCGACGGCCCCCACACAGCTCAGCACACAGCAGTACAACCTAAAGACAGCAAGACTTTTTGGAGGATCATTCGCATCAATACCAGGCAATGTTGAGGTCAGGGCTGTTCTGATGCACTGGATTGCATTCAACCTACGAACGGCATCTGACTCACCTTCTACATCCATAGAATCAACTGGATGCGGAGGTATCCCTGCGAGAAGCATCGGCCTAACACATAGGGATAGAGTTTGGATGGCATTGCCATACTGTTTCGCAGCAGTTATGGTCTCAAGTGCAGTCACAAAGTGCCTTTCTACTTCTGGTAGTACAATACGGGGTTCAATATTTGCTAGCATGCAAAGAACCTGTGACGAATAACGCCTCATGATTGAGTCTTTCCCAGATTGTCCCTTGAGGGCCAGTCTCATCACGAGTTTCACAATGGCCATCCGTGTCTCAGCAGTAAGATGCCGACGGGGAAATTTTCCATTGAGGGGTTTGGATGATGATTCCATGCCATCCATCCCACCAGCAGCAATATCCTCATCTGTTACCGAGCTGTCGACCCCATCCTCGGCCGTCCCCACGCTCTCATCGTCCTCCTCATCCGATGGCTCCTCTTCACTTTCTCCCCCAGAGTCCATACCAATGTCAAATGACGACACTAGAACAGAATGTTCCGCGACAAGCCTTCTACAAAGATGAAACGCAAGCTCTCTCATAAACATGGCCAAACTAGAAGACCACTTTCCGCCATTCGACGGATGATAGTATTGCTCAAACATGGCTACAGCAGTCTCCAAGCACACCAAACCAGGGTCTCTGTTTTCCATCTCCATGGCCTCCGAGGTCACATTGTCTCTGCCGATGGAATATATCAGAGCTTTGGCGATTGAAGCCGATCTAGACTGCATATCATTCGCAAATAATGCTTCGATGATCGCCGGCGCTCCGGCGCTGAATGGAGGGTTTGCCGATGCTGGTCCTACAGGCACATTGAATGCCCACAGAAACCTGTTCACCATCAATCCGACAATGCTGTGCCAATCAACCAGACCATGAACATCATGCTTCGCCAGTCGAGCTATGAGAGAGAACCACAACGATTGCCATGTTTGATTATGCACTCTCTGTCCCCAGATATCCATCCATTCTGTCATCCAGGCTGCCCAATCACCCTGGCCTTTTGTTGCTTCTTGAGTTGGCAACATCATACAGAGCCACCCGATCGACTCCATTGCTTCCGGTGAATGTGGATCACTCGCTAAAAGTGGTCTGAAATGCTCCCATACTTCTCGTGCCGTTTCAGGGTGAAAGAACCTGCGCGATTGGTGCACCAAGTGCACCAGAGCCTGCCGCCGAGCTTCCACCACGCCCGCACCCTCATAGTTGCAGCTGCAAACTAGGTGATGCCGCCGCAGCATGCTATACAATGGTTTCCACGAAATCTTCAAGTCCATCTTCTTTCCATGACTTCGCAGAATCCGATGCAATATTCCTCCCCACCGTGCTTGAACAGTCAAATCATCCTCAGAACACAGCACAATATCAAACAACGTCTCAGCCAGCTTTTGCATGTACGCCACCCCTGGATCAGCCTTGGCATCCAGCATGGCCCTGATAAGAGGAACATATGACAAAATCTTGTTCACCTGCTCTGCATCAGCCTCAGGGCTCCATCCAATGCAGATTTGATCAATCAGCCTGGCAAACCTCTTTGGCTCCTCTGCACGTCCTCACAAGTCTCGGTAAGGATATCTGGCATAACAACAACCGCAATCACCACAAACATACCGTGCTTTATCTCATCAGATATTGCCTTGGGCAGCCAGTCATTCCATATACACGGCATGATTTCCAACGCTTTCTCAGATTTGAACACCCCTCTGGGAATGAACCACGTGCTGCTATACTCTCGATTAGACAGATCTACCGCGCATGGATATGCCAAAAAAAGGATCTATATTGTCTATTTTCTTAATAAACACGATGTGCTCCGATCCAGGGATATAAATGCCGAAACACAAAGGCAGCAATCAATCAGAATTCGAAAATGGAACGAGTTACAGTGCTTTATCGGATTTTCCTTCAGATATAACCCATTAATTTAATATAATGTATATATTTGAGATGCTACTCGGTGGAGAATTGCATGTCTCATCACGATTGAAGCATGGTTGACTGCATACCCTCCACCAATGGCACAGGCAACAGGGATGCCCTTCTCGGCACACGTGGTCAGCACGTATCTATCCCTGCGCTCGATACCCTCGTCGGTCAGACTCATCTTACCCAGAGAGTCATCAGCATGTACATCGACGCCTGCATTGTACATGACAAGGTCAAACTGATAGGTGTGTAGAATGTCCTCGAGTGCTGGCACCAAAGTATCCATGTACTCATCGTCTGAACATCCGGATGGGAGTGCAACATCCATATTGCTACATTGTAATTGACGGGGAAAATATTGGTCTGCACAGTGAATTGAGAATGTATACACGGACGGATCGTCGAAGAAAATGCTTGCAGTTCCATCTCCTTGATGGACATCCAGGTCCACAAAGAGGACATTGCCAACACCATGGTGCTTTTGAACATACTTTGCTGCGATAGCCTGATCATTGAAAATACACCACCCACTTCCGTGGCCTTTATGGGCGTGGTGAGTGCCTCCATTGGTCATGCACGCGACAGTATTGTGTTCAACAGCATGCCTCGCAGCTTCCAGAGCACTGCCCACACCAATCAGAGTCCTTCGAACCAGTTGACGAGACCAGGGCAACCCAATCCTTCTCATATACTCCTCACGTATAGTACCTGATAGAAATGCATCGATATACGAGCGCTCGTGAACAAGGCCAAGGGTATCAGCATCTGGTGCTGTGGGTGTCAATGTGTTTGTTGCCAACCCAATGGAGACCAGATGCTGGTACAATAACGCATCCTTTGGCATTGGAAATTTGTGATCCAGAGGAAGAGGCTGTATCCTAAAGTCTTTATGATACACGACTGCATGCCCCCCTGTATGGGCATCACGACATGCGTGCCTACTGCTAGCACTATTTTGAACAAAGTACAAAGGCCTTGCTGCTCTGGTGAAAAGTACGACCGATGACCCGTGTATTGTCATCATATGGATTCATCTTTCTTTTCAGATGAATCTGAGATGCGGGTATCTCTTTATTTTTTAGTAAGGTGGATTCGGCCCATGATGAGATGGCCATCGTTTCCTGGTCTAGGAATCCTAGAGGCTTCCGAAGTGAGAACTTCTCATTGAGAAGAGGATAAGGGATATCCACGCCAAAGCATGGCTTATACCTCATTTAAAAATTACGATATTCACATTAAAGGAAGTAGGTAGTATGCCATCCGAGGAGGATACTTGTAAAGGGGGTCCTTTGCCTGGGGATGTCCAAGTAATTTGTGATGTTTTGGACTCTGCTGTAAGTTATTCTTTACATTGGCATGTTTTTAATGTTTTTAATGACACATATTTGCTCTGTATGCGTAGAAAGTTGAGGATTATGATTGTCGAGTAGTAGACCAACTCGTGAGCTTCATGTATGGATACACGTCGAATGTGCTACAGGATGCACAGGTGCGTTGATTTCTTTGACATGGTGGAACCATGTCAATAATGAATGGATGATGGGTGCAGGAGATTTCGAAAGAAATGCATGCAGAGACCAATACAATAGGGACTGATGATGTGGCGATAGCCATGAAGTTGCAGAGCCATCACACGTTTGTAGATGCTCCACCGTTGCATACGGTGGGTATGATTGCCTCTCAAGTGAATAGTGTGCCCCTCCCCGAGGTGGTGGAGCGAGATGGCCTGCGGATACCAGTAGATGAATCGGATTTGCTGACAAATCCCAATGTGCAGTTGGAACCAAAAAAATGAGGTATATCACAAGAAGGAGTCATTACTAGATAGAGGAACTACAAATGTAATTTGAATGTAAGAGAGTCATATATGTCAAATTTCCTGGAAACAAGAATTCATGTAGAAGCTCTACTACTACTTTGTTCGTGATGATTTCTTGGTTGCTGCCTTCTTTGTGGCGGCTTTCTTGACTGGAGCTTTCTTTGCTGGTGTCTTCTTCTTTGTTGCCGCAGTAGTCTTCTTTGCAGGAGCAGCCTTCTTGGCTGGGGTCTTCTTTTTAGTTGCTGCGGCGGTCTTCTTTGTAGCAGCGGCAGCAGTTTTCTTGGCTGGGGCCTTTTTCTTAGTTGCTGCTGCGGTCTTCTTTGTAGCAGCGGCAGCAGTTTTCTTTGCTGGGGCCTTCTTTTTAGTTGCTGCAGCAGTTTTCTTTGCTGGGGCCTTCTTCTTAGTTGTTGTTGTCTTCTTCACAGCAGTAGCAGCAGCAGCCTTCTTTGCTGGTGTCTTCTTCTTTGTTGCTGCAGCAGTGGCCTTCTTGGTTGCTGTTGTCTTCTTGACAGCGGCAGTCGTTTTCTTTGCTGGTGTCTTCTTCTTTGTTGCTGCGGCAGTCTTCTTGGCACTGACAGCGGCCTTCTTCACTGGTGTTTTCTTGACAGCGGTAGTAGCAGTCTTCTTTGCTGGGGCCTTTTTCTTTGTCGCCGTAGTCTTTTTCACTCCAGTAGCAGCAGCAGTCTTCTTTGCTGGAGCCTTCTTCTTTGTCGCCGGAGCCTTTTTCTTCGCAGCAGCAGCAGTCTTTTTGGTGACTGCTTTCCTTGCAGCTGGTGCCTTCTTCTTCGTGGCTACTGTTGCGCCCTGCACCGATTGAATGCCATGCTTGAACAATATTTGAATATAAACACGTATATGCGAGCGTCTAGGCTTGTCAAATCAGACAAATGGGAATACCCTTGGAAACCCGTTGCGCGGTTGTTATGCTCCGTCTCGGATCACTGGTATGCTCACACCCAAGACAAACGACAACAGAAACCGACACAACCAAAATCAGACTACTAGAATACCCCAATAGACATCAGAAATACCTACGGAGGAGGTGTACACGCTATCTCGCACCTTTTTGGCTGGAGCTCGGGGCGCCATCGTTTGATTCGTTGGTAAAAGGACAAGAATAATACGACCCTTACAAGGTCAATCGATCTCCGTACTATATGTACCGATTAATATGAATTTTTAATGCTGTTGCTGAGCCTTTCGCAAGTATAAATTGCAGGATTCGTGCATTGTTACGACGTCCTCGACGCGCACATGCACGACGCTCTCATCCCATCAACATGTCTATTTGATGGGACCTGCATGTTGCATGCGAATACGCTGTGCATGATGCACTTGGTGTCCCTCGTCAAGGTTACTCGTGCCATCTCATCTGTAGCATGCAGTTTGCAACACCGCTTTCATCGATGGACCTCGACCAATCGTCGAGTGGCAACGAGCCTGGTTCTGCTCGCACGAGGACAAAAGGTTTCCCTGCTGCAGCATCCAGATTCTCAGATATACACCATGTTTTCAGAACAGACACAGGCATGTTCGTTGGAAATCGCCTTTGAATCCTCATGCCATCTGGCAGACGGATACCTGCGAGCAGTAACATGGGTTTGATTGCACAACATGTATAGTCCACAAGACAAATACAACATACCAATCCTACATGTTCCACTCCCTGATTCCTCAGGTGGTAGGGACTCCATTGCCTCCTGGGCCTTTTCCTCGGGACATTCTTCATCTTCGTCCATCTCTGTCATGGAAGGAAATGATTCCTCCTGCCCTCCAGATTCTAAAACACTCACCCCACCATGCCTCTTCCTCATAGACGAGGCTGCCAAGCGAGCTGCCCGAGGATCATCAAACGAAATTTCCGTAAAAGGTATAAAATTCTCAGCAAGATCAACGGCCTCTATAAACCGATACCACCTCCTCATGGGAGCCCCAGTCACTGGGTCAACAACCAAAATCACAGGCAACTCTTCTACATCATAATACGCCATCAACTCTTGCCCTTGCTCCGCGATATCATACGTCTGAAAAAGTATAAAATACGCTTCCACCAATGCCTGTATGGTTCCATCCCTCCACGTATCCCTATTTAGCCGATGACTATCAAAGTTGGATGGAGACTGAATGTTCACCACCAACCACCGATTCCTCCTCTGCGCCTCTTGTTTCGCCTGCTCAAACCCACCAGTACATAGAATCCCTCTCGGAGGCTCAAACATCGAAGACAGCCTGCCATCGCCATGCGAGCTCCCAGGCTCCTCCAGTCTCTTTCTGAATGCATCCACAATGGAAGCACCCGACGTACCCTCACGCCCAGACCCACCCACCTCCGTCCCATAAGCATCCCCATACAACCGATCAACCTTGGTTGGCATGGGTGCTCGAACCTCCTCCCCGCCATGCGTTTGTAACTGCGTCGCTCGTTCCTCCTCCCTCAACACAGGTGAAACCCCACCCTGCCCTTCTCCACTCGCAAAGAATAGCTCTATAGCATCTTGCAGATTAAAATCTGTCGCTTGTAGTACCTGTAAAGCCTTTGACACATCTGCTCCAGTCACTGCACAAAACTGAGACACTTTTTGGTCATCAACTGCTTCCGTGTCAGCAGAAGACATCTTGTTCTGGTTCTTCTTCTTCCTTCTGCTGCTGCTGCTGCTTCGTTAGAGACAAGAAGACAGATACATGAATAGTATCACAAAAATAGGTCATGCTCGTCTCTTACAAATACTCACAGCCATCCTGGTGATGTACCCAGACTCTTCTGAGATCTTGGCCTTGTTCTACCAAATACAACAATGCATTGCCTGGGTTGATGCATTTTATATACATTATTTTGATTATAGATGTACAAAGAAAGGAGATCTCTGGGCACTGTCGACTTCATGAAACCAGTGCGAAAGTTTCATTCCATTTCCGATTGAAACAGGCCTTTATTACCCTTGCGTGATATTTAGGAGCATTGATTTATTAAAAACTTTCAAGGTGGGTTACAGACAGATGGCATGGGGATGCCGAGGGTGGTTTGTTTCTGTTTCACGTGGGTAGGGGGGTTGGGAATCAACGAGACGACTGGGCATATTCGATACAATATTGTGCACTGTATGTGCAGATTTATATACGTGTGTGAGAGCAAGCGAGGTGTATCAAATGCCCACGTTGGTTTGGACACGGGAAGAAGATGAGAAACTCAGGGGGCTTGTGAGGAGGATTGGGGAGAATAAGTGGGCTGACATTGCGAGAGAAATGGAGACGAAAACGGGGAAGCAGTGTCGGCGGAGGTGGAAGAATGCGTTGACGATCAATGCAAAGACGACGACGTGGTCTGAGGAGGAGGACCAGAAGCTTATACGGTACCACAAGGAGCTGGGGAATAAATGGACAGAGATTAGTAGAAGATTTGGGGATCGGACTGATAATGCAGCGAAGAATAGATGGAGTGCATTGTGCAGGAAGCACCCTAGTCTGGTTCATGATGCGGCTCCAGTGACTCTTGTGGGGGTGAAGCGGGGTACACGGACGCACACGATGATTGAGGCGAGTTCATCAGAGAGGTCTTCTGTGAGGCAGCGACGTGAACCTGCAATGCAAACTCGTGACCAAACACATGTAGGTGCAGGTGTACCCACGTTAGATGGTGGAAGCTCGCTTCCCACGCCATTTGATCAGAGGAGCACGGATGATCTCTCTGCAGGGCCAGCAGACATGCTGAGGAGGCACATTGACCCATTGTTGCCCAAAGACTCGCGGTATCATAATCTTTTCAAAGCAGGTCAGATGTCACACTCGTCCCTGGACAATACCAAATCAACTGGTGTGAATACCAGTCATTCTATATTTCCCAAGGACATTCTCGAGGCTTCTGATGTGATGCGGCAATACCTATCGAGTTGGCCGCTGGGAGCTCCACGGATGACTGGAACCCCATCACAGCAAATGGCGATGGGAGACTTTTACAGTTTGTTGCAGTCTGCATCGCAAAATTTATTGCCTCCAGGAGGATTCTCATCCTCCAACTCCAAGAGGATGATGATGGGGAATGGGAATTCATCAGATATTCTGGACCTCTCGTTCACCTCGGCTTCAAGTTCATTGAACAGCGAGCAAAGGCAAATATTGGAAACGTTGCTGAACCAGCAGTCGAAGAGTGGCGTTGAAATCAGCCCACCTGTGCAGATTCCCGTTGGCAAGCCTTCTGAGGATTTGGTCCAATTAGTGTCCAACTTCTCGCAAAGTGAGATTGAGTCACTCATCTCCTTCTTGAAAGGCAATGAGCAGAAACAGTAGTTGATTCTTCTTCTTGTGTGATATAATATATACTTGTATTTGTTTGTACTACTGCTACTACTACTCTGCTGCTGGGTCTCTGTCCTGTGAAAACATCCTCACAGATATGCACCAGGATTTCATGAGTTCTATGGATGGCAGGTGACAGGAATCCTTCTATGCATCTATTTACATACCCTTACAAGTGCTAAATGGCTTCAAAACCCGTCGTTTTGAGCAGGGCGCATAAGTCTGAGCATCCTATTCGTTGAAATATTGCAATATCGAGTGATTTTTGTGCGTGTCCGTACCAGCATGTCTGGGGACTGGACACCGCTCGCAAGTCCCGCTAGCTCAGTGGAAGAGCGTCGCTCTCCGGACCGCAAGTACCTCGTGTGGCGGTGGATACAAGCGAAGGTCGTGGGTTCGAACCCCATGCGGGATACCAACAGAATTTTTATACATTTTTATTCAAGAATCCCCGACGTCCCGTTTTCTTCGTAATCGTGGCCGCAGAACTCTTTTTGATGTCTTGGTTGTGGCCCAAAGCTGTACAGTGCGTCGTCATAAAATAATACCGGTAATGAATCGATACCGGAGCCTTTTGGTTCGGTCGGTTCAGCAGTGGCCACTTGAGGAGACCGTCTTGAGGAACGCAAGCTTGCGTGCTTTCTCTCACCTCCCCGGCATTGAAGGGACAACACCCTCTTCTGCATCGAATATTGGTATTAAAAATCATATCACGTCTCGAGAGCTGCCGAATGATGGCGCATTTGGATGTCGCGGCCACAGTTTTAGAACCTTGTGTGGTAGTATTTCACGACACCTTCCTGCACCAACTCTGCGCATAGTATCGACCGAGGGCATCTCAAGAGCACCTTTAGTGAGTAGAGTGTCGCCTATAGACAGCATGTTTGCAAAGCAAGGGCGGCATTTTGCATGAAAATCCATGCTCGATCGGCCTCCTCCACCGACTGTGTTGGTAAGGTATGATCGGGCACGTGTTGACGATTTCATTGAGATGGCAGATTGTATTGAGGAGCGTTTTCCTCAAGTGCTTGTCGAAGGGGAAGAATACGAGGAAGAGATGAGCCCAGAGGACCAAATCCATGTATCACTGAATGGCGAGAGGATAGCCTTCTCTGCAAAGGGGCCGTCTACAACTGACGGTTCACATGTGCACATTCCAATCCTCATAAAGAATCTTGAAAGTATTCTAGACAAATTGCATCGATGAGTTGATGAACTGAGCGTACATGCTAGCCTTGTGGAATTGAATATGACGATCTGCTGGGTGACCAGATCTGACATGCACATGGCAACATTCAGGTCATCAATTTTGTTTTTTTACCATTGTAACTTTATGAAAATGCATGAGGATGGTTTTTTTTTGATAAACCAAGAAAGAACCAGACTATGTATGAAACTCTTACATGATATGTATATATATAAACCCAATCACTCACGCAGAGCAATATCATCTTATCCCATGAGAGCAGCAAGCTTGGCCTTGAGGTTCTCTTTCCTCTGGTCGTAGGTGAGCTTCCTTGCTTTCCATTGCTTGGTGCCACTTGTTGGTTGGGACTTCTCCTTCTTCTGAGCTGGAGATGGATCTGCTCTAATGGCCTCGTGGACAGACTCGTACATCTCTTCCAAGTTATCTGGCTCAATGCCATTCTTCAAGTACTCAGCAAAGTGAGACTGGTATTTCTCCGGATCCTCTTCAATCATTTCCTCCATGTACTCTGCTACATGTCCTCCAAAAATGTATTTGTGCATGATTTCCGCATCAAACTCCTTCTCGTCTGGCTCATATCCAGCAAACCTCTTCTCATTGTGGGGGATGTCAAGACCACCATCCAGAGCTCCCTTCAATGCAGCAAAGACTTTGCTTCCTGTACTCGTTCTCTTCAATCCTGTATCAAGAATACAGTAGAATGGCCTTGGCCCCTCTTCGTTCGCCTCCACCGTGTAATCCTCTCCCAGGTCATCAACCTCAGTGTTACCTTCATACGCCTTGTCCAACCCAAACTTCTGCAATGTGCGTCTAGCCAACAAAAGACCAGTGCAGTACGCAGCAGAGTAGTTTGTGAGTCCAGCTTTCAGGCCATAGCGTGGCAACTCGTGTGAGTACGCCGCACTGACGATGACGTCGCCTGACAGAGTGGCATAGGCGATCTGGCATACAATATCCCTGTTGGTGAATCTCACAATCATACGATATTTTGGGGTGTTGTATTTGTTCTTATCTTGGCGACACAAGCGAAGACGGGCTCTGTAGTCCGTCTTTCCCTCTCGGCGACGGCGATACTTCACCTGGTACCTGGAGAAGCTGCACATACGAGGCAAGCATACACAATTAATGATCTATATCTCTGCTACATCCATGTACACCACAAAGCAACGTACTATGCGCTATTCTTTGTCACAGCAGCCAAAGGCATTGTCCCTCAGTCGCAGCAGCCGTCAACGAGTTACGTTCAAATGTACACACGCCTAGAGTGGTGCGGCAATTCAATCTATGTGCGAGAATATGTCGCTTTATTTCCTAATAGATTAGAAGATGTGTGCACTGGGTGGAGAGTATCGACCTCCACATGACTGCAGGAAACCATTCCTTTTCGAAGCAGTCCCATCAATGACTCGGCTGGAAAGGATGAAGGTGCCTTGTCCATCTCTCCCCATCAAAGGCACCGTGTGATGGACAGATAACAAATAGAGCCATGTTGTATCGAAATAGTTCGTCCCATCTTATCGGATAAGGGAGTTCCTTCATCAAACTCCTGGAGCATTATCAAATTCCGCTTACTTTGCTACCTCAATCAAGTCTACAAAGTAAAATGGCTATTCTCATGACATCTGTTGCCACTCGCGTTGGTGGAATGCGTGTGGGTGCCCCACGTGTAAGTTGTTGTCGAAAGCCGGTGCCCTGGGTGCTCCAGCCACAAAGCCACTCGCCGATTGCCGATTTGGATAGGAATGGTATTGCCACATAGTATCTATCATTAAATCGGTGCTATTAGATGGATCGGCGGGGGGAATCGGGTGGTCAGGGCTGAATCGTCTGGTCTGGCGTCTGTCCGTAGGATGTTGGAGGGTTGATTGACGAAGCGTGTCGCCCAGATCGCTTCCTGACGTTGTAGACCCTCAGCTGTGGATGGCGATCCCGAGGCCCGTTCTGGGCATGTGGCATTTTTCTGTTTGTTGTAGTGTATTGATCTCTTGCAGTAATTCTAATATGCTGTCTACTGTTCATGCGTGCAGAGATCTGCTTCTACTGGAGCTTCCCGTCAGGTGACCACCTGCGCAAAGAAGTGCCGTGTTGCCATTAATGGATTCGGAAGAATTGGCCGTCAATTCTTGCGTTGCTGGGAGGGCCGTGATAGCTCTAACCTCGAGGTCGTGGTTGTGAACGACTCTGGAGGAGTGAAGCAGGCTTCTCACTTGCTCAAGTACGATTCCACCATGGGAACATTCGGTGCTGATGTGAAGATCACTGGAGATGACAGCTTCACCATCAACGGTAAGGAGATCAAGGTTGTGTCCAACCGTGACCCAACACAGTTGCCATGGGGAGCCATGGATATCGATATTGTGATCGAGGGAACAGGAGTCTTCATTGACGAGAAGGGAGCCTCCAAGCACTTGGAGGCCGGAGCCAAGAAGGTGTTGATCACTGCCCCAGCAAAGGGTGACGGAATCCCAACCTACGTTGTTGGAGTCAACGAGGAGAACTACAGCCACTCCGATAACATTGTCTCCAATGCCTCTTGCACCACCAACTGTTTGGCACCATTCGTCAAGGTGTTGGATGAGAAGTTTGGCATTGTCAAGGGAACAATGACCACAACACACTCTTACACTGGAGACCAGAGATTGTTGGATGCCTCTCACCGCGATTTGAGACGTGCTCGTGCCGCTGCCATGAACATTGTGCCAACAACCACTGGTGCTGCCAAGGCCGTGGCTCTTGTATTGCCTGAGCTCAAGGGAAAGCTGAACGGAGTTGCTCTCCGTGTCCCAACACCAACCGTGTCCGTCGTGGACTTGGTCGTGCAGGTGGAGAAGAAGACTTTCGCTGAGGAAGTCAATGAGGCCTTCAGAACCGCTGCCAACGGTAAGATGAACGGAATCTTGGCCGTGTCTGACGAGCCACTGGTGTCCTGCGATTACCGCATGACTGATGTCTCCTCCACCATTGACTCTGCCCTCACCATGGTGATGGGAGATGATATGGTCAAGGTTGTTGCATGGTACGACAACGAGTGGGGTTACTCTCAGAGAGTCGTCGACCTTGCTGAGGTGCTTGCTGCCAAATGGGAATAAATGCTACATTTAGTCTCAGTGTCAAAGTAAGCAGTCAGCGGTGCTGGACATTGTCACAATACCCAGCATTTCTGACAAAAGTTTGATTTATATCATGTCATAGGTACCATAAACTATTTTTGATGTGGTTGTATGATGTAAAAATGCTGCCCACAAAATAAAAGATGAGAATTCATTTTACATTTGTGTGAAACATAACAACAACAAGAGAATAGGTCACCTCAGGTGATTGCCACTCATTCTTTGTAGCGCATTGAAGCTTTCTCGAACCCAACAGTTGGGAATTGCTTGGCAAAGTCTTCCACTTGCTCTCGGAGCTCTGTGATTCTACTGTCTTCGTTCTCTGCCAGGTATTCCCTAAAGTCTTTCAACTTTGGTCCGGTTTCCTTCTTGATTGAAGCTGCTATTCCCACTGCCCTGTCAACGAATTCTGCCACTTGCTCAAAATCAGCTTCCACAAAGCCTCTCGAGGTAAGAGCTGGGGATCCCATTCTGAGTCCTCCTGGGACCATGGCAGAGACATCTCCTGGGACGGTGTTCTTGTTGGCAGCAATGTGTGCCAATTCCAAAACTCTTTCAACTCTAGATCCATCCACCTGTTTAGGCCTCAAATCTGTCAGGACAATGTGATTTTCTGTGCCTCCGGACACAAGGGAGAAATCGCGCTCTGCAAGACCCTTTGCCAATGCCTCCGAGTTTCTCAGCACCTGGGTTTGGTATTCCACAAATTCCTTGCCCTGTGCCTGCTTCAATGCACATGCCAAACCTGAGATGGTATGGTTGTGTGGCCCACCCTGTAATCCCGGGAAGACTGAGAAGTTGATTGGTCCTTCCAAATCATACATGACTGGCTTGCCAGTCTTCTTGTCAGTCTTTCCCGTCTCTCCCTTTCTGTAGAAAATCATGGCTCCACGAGGACCTCTCAGAGATTTATGGGTGGTCGTGGTCACCACATCAGCATATTCAAATGGACTGGGTACCAGACCTGCGGCCACCAGACCAGAAATATGAGCCATATCTGCCAGCAAGACTGCCTTGTGCTTGTCAGCAATCGCCCGCATCCTTGGGTAATCGTAATGCCTCGTGTATGCACTGGCACCTGCCACGAGCAATTTTGGCCTGAATAAAGAAGCAGTCGTTTCCAACATGTCGTAATCAATCAGGCCCGTCTCTTCATTCAATCTGTAAGGCATTGTTTCGAAAAAGATACTGGTGGCAGAAATCTTCTTTGTATCCGTCTGGAACCCATGCGACAAATGCCCTCCATGAGGCAAATCCAGCCCCATAATCCTATCATGTGGCTTCAGCAATGCAGTGTACACCTGAAAATTCGCCGGAGATCCAGACAAACTCTGGACATTGACCCCCCACTTCTCTGGGTCCAATCCAAAAACCTCCAATGCCCTCTGCTGGCACAACCTCTCTGCTTGGTCGATGAACTCATTACCCCCATAATACCTCGCCCCTGGATATCCCTCACTGTACTTGTTCGTCATCACAGACCCAACAGCCTCCATCACAGATTTGCTCACAAAATTCTCAGATGGGATCAACTCCAAACCCTTGTACTGCCTGTTCTTCTCATGCTCAATAATGTCATACAGTTCAGGGTCCACCTGCTCCAATGACTGATTCAGCACCTTTGGCCACTGCATATTTATAGATACATAATAAAGTCAGTGAGTCAGTCATGACCTGAACATCCTCTCCTCTCCCCTCCTCGAAAGATAAGAGTATTGTGTACATGTCATAGTAGTAGTAGTAAAAGGAGGAGGAGGGGTGGTAGACCCTGTGTCTACACCCGCACTCATCCATACATCCCGATCATGAAAACAACATCATAAATAGCAAGACAGCCAGCAATCCCCCCACTTCCTCAGAATACAACCACATCACACACACGCACCGTCACATGTGCCCTATTCGCATCTGAAGAAAACTTCTCATAATCCGCATCATTAGACACAGCAACTGGCTCTGCAGCAGCAGAATACTGCCTACTGGTATCAGCCATCCCATCCTGCTGCAATGAGACTTTCTTCCCAAACCACCAACTCTGTTGCTGGTGGACCAGAGACAGAGATCTCTTGCCCTGTCTCTTCAGCACAGTTTGCAATACGCCTGACATGTTGTTCCAATGATATCGATTTTAAATATCTTTACAGAAGGATTACTCAGTGGATCTGCTGATATGGACAGACATTGTAGTAGAATTAGACAAACCACGTACGCCATCCAAAGTATTTTAAATGTTTATTTACGGACTTTGCCTTCGAATGCTTCAAACCCACTCCTCTCCCTTCAGGGAAAAAGACAGCCAACTGGTGGTTGTTTGTTGCATAGTTTATTTTACTATTACTACTAGTACTACTAGTAATAATAATCAACAAAGAGAGAGAGAGAGACCCTCTCGTGTATTCCTTCCATGGATGGAATACAGATGTCGGAACAGACCAATGGGGCAGTCCCCGGTGCTGGTACCCTTCCAGTAAATACGGATTGCCCAATAGAACCAAAAGCAGAAGAATCTGTGGGAAATGATCCTCGATTTGCATGGGATGTGTCCATTTTGACAGTGCCATTGGATACATTGAAACGAGTGACGAGGGAGCGTAAATATGTCATTGAATCCATCCAGAATTCTGTTGCACTACTGAATAGAAGATATGAGAAGAATGAGGATGTGAAAGGAGCGGTTGAGAGAGTGTTGGCCAAGGTACGAGAGCTGAGGGCACGGTTGACTGAGATTGGGATGGAGGAGAAGAAATATTTGGATCAGTGCCGGTCCAGAGTTGGGTATTTGTTGCGGATGAAAAGTCCCCAGGAAGTGAAGGGTATGTCATATGTAGAATGGAATGCTGGGGAGAGGATTCAGCTGTTGGTGCAAGAATATATTGCACGGTGTGGGTATGAGAAGAGCCTTCAATGCATGTTGCAGCGTAAGAGTATGAGGGAGGCAGCCATGCTGTTGGATGTAGATGGATTTAAAGAGATGCAAGACTTGGCGGTGTCGCTGGAGCGGGGTTGCTGGTGTAGTGTTGCGTTGGCCTGGTGCAAGGATCACCAGGCGAAATTGAAAAAGCTCAAGAGCAGTTTGCCATTCCAGTTGCATGTACAGGAATTCCTTCAGGTACTCTTCAAACACTCTGATACGTGCTCATGGAAAGAGCGACAGAGGAATGCAATAGAATATGCAAAGACATATTTGGCGCCATATGCGTCGGCCAATCTGTCAGAGTTCCAGCAGGCTGCTGCAGCACTTGTCCTTGCATCACCCCACCTCGGTGGCGGTAAAAACGCCACCCATTTCTCCCCTCAAGACAGGTGGGCGGGTTTGGTTCAACAGATGCGACACGAGTTTTTCAGACTACACGGACTACCATTGACCTCTCCTCTAGAAATCCACCTGGAGGCAGGGATATCTGCATTGAAAACCCCACTGGGCATGCACAGCAGCAAGTGTAGTAGAGATGGTGACCCAATGCGTAGCCCCGCTCTTTGCAGAATAGCAGAAGCATTGCCATATTCCAAGAGAACCGTATCAAAACTAGTCTGCCCAATCACAGGAAAGATTATGGAAGGATCCAATGCACCCATGGTGCTACCAAATGGATACGTCTATGGTGAAGAAGCAATCACTACAGGACTCATGTGTCTGGATCCACATGTGAATAACGTGGAGAGTATACTCCAGGATGATGAGTACCCTATCCGGTGTCCAATCACTGAGGAGGTCTTTTCTTCCTTGGATGCCCGAAGAGCCTATATTGTATAATAGAAAGCCTCGTCGTCGTCGTCGTAGTAGTAGTAGAAGAAGAAGAACAAAGCAGCCATCAATTGCAAGTTGCTAGCACTCATTTCCATGGATCCATGGATCTTCCGGAAGAGTGGCCACTCTACCAGAGTGGAAGGTTCTGGAAGGGATGCATTGCTTGTCCTTCATTCTTCCATCAAACCTGTGTGCTTGCTCAATCATCAATCAATCAATACTTTAATTCATAAAAAGATAATTTAAGAAGAAAAATAAGAAGGACATCCCTACGTTCATGCTTGTAGCTCGACACAAGGCATTCTTTATTCGTATTGGTACCATGGCCAGATCTCTGTCAACTACAGTGCGTGCTCAGGTATGCCTCATTGTTTCATTAATAATCCAAGGACATCATTCTGATACCGAAACCATGGCTTCATGGATTGAAGATGGTTTGGGAGGTAATTCCTAATTCTTCCGCATGCGTGGTTATGCAGGCGTCCTTGGGAATGCATGCTTCAGCTATGACACGGCGTGTATTGATGGGTCCTGTGCGGGGCATGGGTGCGAGCACGCCGCTCGGGTTTGCAGCACGACCCCTTGTGGGGTCCTGTACTACTCTGCAGGGCCGTCATGGGTATCACACCTCTGTGGCTGTGTGTTCAGCTGTTGAGGAGGAGACCTTCACCTATCAGGCGGAGGTGGATCGCTTGATGGATATGATTGTGAATAGTTTGTATAGTAATCGGGAGGTGTTTTTGAGGGAATTGGTGTCCAATGCAAGTGATGCATTGGACAAGATCCGTCTGCTGGCCTTGCAAGACCCATCCCAATACGATTCTGGATCCGAGCTGGGCATTCGAATCAAGGCTGATAAGGATGCGCGTACGGTTGTGATTGAAGATTCGGGGGTTGGGATGAGCAAGGATGAGCTCTTGTCTTCTCTGGGGACGATTGCTCGGAGTGGCACTGCCAAGTTTATGGAGGCTATGAAGGAGGGTGATGCGAATTTGATTGGTCAGTTTGGTGTCGGGTTTTACTCGGCATTTTTAGTTGCTGACAAGGTGACTGTTCAGACAAAGAGTAATGATGATCCCAAGCAGTGGTGTTGGGAATCTACTGCAGGATCTCACTCATACACCATCAAGGAGGATGTGAATGACATTGCACGGGGTACGAGGATCACGCTTCACTTGAAAGAAGACGCAGCGGATATAGCTGATGCTGCCAAGTTGTCTAGTTTGATCAAGCAGTACAGTGAGTTTATTTCATTCCCAATCAACCTGTGGACTACCAAGCAGAACTCCAAAGAAGTTGTGGATGAGGATGCGACACAGAAGAAACAGGAGGAGGCTGATGAGGCAGCGAAAGAGGAAGGAAAAGAGTCTGCAGACCCAGTTGATCCGGTGGTGAAGACTGAGTGGGAGAGCTCAGAGGGCTGGGAGATTCAGAATGACAACAAGCCTCTTTGGACAAGGCCCCCAAGGGATGTGTCAAAAGAGGAATATGCATCCTTTTTCAAGTCCACATTCAGAGAGTTTATCGATCCTTTGGATCAGATCCATTTCAATGTAGAAGGTACCATTGAATTCTCTTCTCTGCTTTTCATTCCAGGGATGGCTCCATTTGATCAACAGGAGGCCATGCAAAAGTCCAAAAACATCAGGCTGTATGTGAAGAGAGTATTTATTTCTGATGAGTTTGATGAGGATCTCATGCCACGATATCTCAGTTTTGTCAAAGGAGTGATCGACTCTGCAGATCTTCCCCTTAATGTGTCCAGAGAGATTCTCCAAGAAAGCAGAGTTGTGCGGGCCATCAAGCGACAGTTGGTGAAACGAACACTCGACGCAATCACTGCCATGGCAGAGAAGAGCAAAGAAGAGGGAACAAAAGATGATACCTATATTACATTCTGGGAGGCATTTGGAAGGAATATTAAACTGGGTGTGCTTGAAGATGAGGGTAATAGACAAGTGCTGGCAAAGTTGCTTCGATTCTCCTCAAACTTATCTGGTGCTGGGTATACCTCATTGGAAGAGTACGTTTCCGGCAAGAAGGAAGGGCAAGAATCCATCTATTATTTGGCTGCAGACTCCAAAGATGCTGCCCAGGCATCCCCATATGTTGAGCAATTGGCAAGCAAAGGGTTCGAGGTTCTCTACTTGACAGAACCAATAGATGAAATTGCCATGGCAAATCTGGGTGAGTTTGAAGGCATGCCACTTGTTGACGTAACAAAGGAAGATCTCTCTTTGGGTGAGACTGATGAAGACAAGAAGGCTCTGGAAGAGAAGGCTAGTGAACTCAAACCTCTCACAGATTTCATGAAGACTCTTCTGGGAGACAAGATTGAGAAAGTAACCATCACTAATCGTTTGACAGACACGCCAGCTGTTGTCGTTGCAAGCAAGTTTGGCTGGAGTGCAAACATGGAACGAATCATGAAGGCCCAAGCATTGGGCGACTCTCAGGCTGCTGAATACATGAAGGGTCGCAGAATCTTGGAAATCAACCCCGAACATTCAATCATCAAGAATCTTGCAAATGAAGTCTCAAAGAAGAATGAGGAAGCGATCAAGGATCAGATTTCATTGTTGTATGATACAGCCTTATTGACTGGTGGGTATCCTATCGAGTCCACCAAGGCATTTGCAGACCGAATTTATTCCATCATGAGTTCCGAGAAGGACTCTTCTTCTGAGCCAATAGACCCTGAAATTGTATAAGGTGTCATCAAAATGGTTTCCATGTAACATGCATCACGTTTGCCACCTACAATGGCACTTGTCCATGCTGGACAGTCCAGCTGAGCCAAATGGGATGCATCCCGGAAATTGAAGAGATGATGATCCATCTTCGTGATACGACATTCTCCGCCCTTAATTAGCCTTAATTAATGCAATATATCTTACAAGCATGTATATTGGATCATTTGGAATGAGATACTATCCTTTGCAGGGCAAACGTGGGTCTGTCGTTGGAATAGTCCGACACTCGGTCCAAACCATTCCTGCAAAGACCAGGGCACTGGATGTGGGATATTTGAATTCAATGAGATATATAGATGGGAAATGGAAGGAGAAACGCAAGGGTGGTCATCCACAGAGCACATGCTTCTCTTCCTTGGACAGGTGTGTAAACTTTAGAAGGATTTGGTAACGTTGATATGTGGCCTCATTTCTTGGTTTTCACTGCGCAGCCGAGATGATGTAGCACCCGAGGGGCGACCTCCTGCACATCATGTGCCCAATATACCCGAAATACCACTCACAAGTCCAGCTCGCGTAGTGTCTGATACACTCATTGTCACGAATGTAGCAATCTTTATGTTGCAGCTGGTCTTTCCCGGCATCACCATGGCAGGAATCAAAGTCAATGATCTCATTGATGCTGGAGAGTATTGGAGGCTACTAACGCCGGCATTTCTACATGGAAGCCCGGCTCATCTGTTGCTCAACATGCTCTCTCTGCATTCCTTGGGGACTGTGTGTGAATGGACGTGTGGCAGGAAGCGATTTTTGATGATATATTTGTATGCCGCGGTTGCAGGTAATATCTTCTCATATTTCGGGGATGATACTCCATCCCTCGGGGCTTCTGGAGCTATATTTGGCCTGGCAGGTGCTCTCATTGTGTACTTTGCGCGCAACAAGGTCTTGTACAAGAACAGAGGTAGTGCTACAGTGGTTCGATTAAGCATCACGGTGCTCTTGAATTTCGGTATAGGTCTTTTATTACCTGATATAGATGAATGGGGTCATCTGGGCGGATTTCTGGGAGGCGCCATGCTGGCGTTTCTCCTTGGGCCTGCCTATGAGCTCTGTTACATCAAGGGAAGAGACGGTGTCTGGTTGGTCGATGTGCCAATCATCCAAACCTTTGCTTGTCCTCCTCGAAAAGTTTTCAAACTCTGATAGAGTATCTTTGTTGTTTTATAAATACGACAATATGGATCAATAATGATACCAATATGTTACTTGACAAGAGGAACATATCGGACATCCATGACTTTCTTGGATGTCACACCTTGTCCATCCAAATCCTTATCTACTATCGTCATATGCTGTATTCCACCGATATCTCCGACTGGCAGGACCATGCGCCCACCATTCTTCATGAGTCTGACAAGAGACTGAGGAATCTCTTCAGCAGCAGCACCCACATGGATGAAATCAAACTTCTCATCTTCACGATGTGTATATGCATTATCTGTGACAATATCAATAAAAGGAGCGAGGTCTGGGGCAGCTCTTCTAATATTCTCAATTGATCCCCTTGCCAATTCCTCATACAGTTCAACACCAACCACTTGTGGCTGATTGGATGCCTCTTCTGTGGCAAGCAGAGACATATCATCTAATAATGCAGCAAACGCTGCTGATAGATATCCAGAACCACTACCAATGTCTAATATAGTAATGCGACTGCCTCGTTGCGAGGAGGGCATCTGGGCCAAGTGGGCTCTGCACCACTCCAGGCATGTGGCATGCATATGGGGTGCAGATATCGTCTGACCACACCCAATACCAGCTGGACTGTCTCTGTAGACTACCTCGTCATCCTCGCCTGCAGGACAGAACAGTTTCCTGTCCAGTCTGCGGAAGACCCGTTCAACCTGACGAGAGTGAATAACTCTGCTGGATACCAGCGAGTCTACCAGAGCATTCATTGTGTACATAATGCGCATGAATTACACGTGTAGTGCCTTTTATTAAATTAATTGTTGTGCTAATTCATGAAGGGTTTTCATTCCTTGGATATCTGCGACACGTTCGATGACGTGGATTGTATCTTGGACTGTCTGACAAGAGGTTGTGGAATGCATCTGTCCTCCGCACACGTCACATTGTCGCCTGAGATGCTCATTCCCGGTGGATCCACACTTTTGGCATTTGACATCTTGTACGAGGAAGCCCTCAATAATGCTGTGGAGCATTTCAATGAGTCTTGTTTCCAGAAAGTTGGCATCTCTCTCTGCCCCACAGAGGTGGCATTGCAAGTTGCCATCCTGTAGGGTGGGGTCTCTGCAGATGTCTATATCCTGGCAATTTTGACATTCTGGGCAAATGACATCCTGGATCACCAGCGAGGCGCATGGATCTTTCCATTCTGCTTCAGGACCAAACTCTTTGACATGAATCATCCTCAAGAGTTGCCGTCTCAGTGTAGCCACTGCTCTGGTGTGTTGCCTGTCCAGTGAGTACATGTGGCACACAGATTTGACAAAAGCAAGGACAGGAGTACCTTGCTCTGCATCACTCAAATGAGACCCTGCTCGCAGAGGGAATCTGTGATCCGGCTGGCCATCATGGCTTCCAATATGCAAGGCAATATGCCTTGTTGCCCTGAGAAGCTTTTCAGTCATCTTCGAAGGCAGGTTTTCTTCAATCCATGCATTCTGTAACGCCAGAATATCATCCATTGGTCCACAAGTCTTGCCCATCTGTGACAACATGGCATGCTTCCATGGCAGCCACACAAACTCGGCAATTGCAGACACAAATGCATCAGTAAGAGCACTTGGTAAATACTCCATCAGGTTTAAGGTATAGTCAAAGGATGGTTTCTGCAGCGATTCGTGCGTGATCTCTATCTCGTCTGACTCGAGCAATTGAGAGCCTGATGATAGGGACCCAGGCTTTTGTGACATGGCATCTGCCATGGTGTCTGGCAGTGGTGCTCTCAAACCAAGAAAATTGTACTTGTCCAAAAACAGAAGAGTAATCCATGCTTTCTCAGGAGCTAGTGCCATCCATTGGAACAATTTTCTCTTTTTCAGTGTCTCCAAGATGTAGTCAGTGTAACCAAGAGCATCCTTCATTGTGTGTTTTCCTGTTGACAAAATGATGCAGGAACTGTCTATATAGACAACCTTTGCCCCCAGTTTTTTCATTTCACCGACCAGATTGAGGATGAGTTTCCTCATGAGATCTTGTACTGCTTGCATCAATCTAGTGTCAAATAAGCGGGAGCTTCGACTGCAAAGCCACCTGTACATGTGTCTCAACAGGGTGTCTGCACAGACGTTATTCCGCCTGAGTGCATCCTCTACCCACGTTTGAGCTAAACCCTTGAGTACTCTAAATGCTGGTCCACAGTCGTCCTGATCTTCTAATAGCAAGACACCCTCTAATTCTCCTAATGTGGCAGCCTCTAAGACAGCATTCACTGCCAGGTGGCTGATTTGGATCTGAATGCAAACCCCTCTGTACATCCCAGGCCAAGCAAGTTGAACTCTTTCTTTCTGCTCCTCGGTGACTAACTTATTCGCAATATCTTCTGGATGACAGGCCAGGCTAGGCTGGGATTCATCCCGGATCCAGGAGAGGACACCTGCATCTCGCAGTGTCCGTGAGAACAAGGCATCACAAGTGTCTATTATCCAATCCTCTCCAAAACTAGCTACTGGGAGATGCGCATATCGCGCTGCATCCAACCTTAACAGCAACCAGCTCTTGCAGCTGAGAATGTCTCTCATGCACTTTCTCACAACATGTGTCTGCCAGCCAATTGCTGGGTATACATCTTGCCCAGGACAAGACATTACTGCGCGAGGCATATCACGCAATTCTGGTACCTGATATACCAAAATATTGGGACTAGGAGAAGAAACCAGTGTCAGCACAGGCAGCTGCGAAAAATCCCTGTAACACGGGTGATGCACAGTCAAATCCATAACTAAATGCTTGCAATACATTGATCTTTCCCTCCGTACCTTATAGATCTCACCGCTTTCCGGACTAATTTAATGGCTTTTTCGTGGGATGACACGTACGATATTTCGTAATTGGGTCTGTTTGGGTCAAAGTTCTCTTCAGACAAATCCTCAATTTCTGACAGACACAAGGCAACAGTTTCATCCCAAACTTTATTCAATGTTGACGGGACAATGTCTTTCTGCCCACCTCGTACTGGATTGATTACCCAGACGAAGCATTTATGCTCCCATGGAATGTACAAGCTGAACAAACCTCTTCCACTGGCCTGATCATCTGAGTGGAAAAGCAATGCATGTCCCAGATTCTCTCCTTTGTTGAAATATCCTCCTTTCACAACAGATTCTTGTTGTAGATCTGATAAACGGAACCCTTCAGCAGCAGTTATTCCCTTGGATGATGGCGAAACTTGAGCTACGCATCCAATCTCCACTACAGCAGTCCATTCCAGGGGTATCTGGGCCTCATATACTCCGTAAATTTCTGGGCAGGACATCAATTTTGCCTGGATATCTGGCAGATAGTTTATATACGCCTTTTCATTCAGCACAAATCGATAAATCCTGTGCACTCTTCCATCAAACGATGGGGACTTTGAGACCAGCTTGCCACCAAGCCAATGGATCAGCTCATCATCCTCAGGGAGGGAAGTATTCACATAGAATATCCTCGGTACAGACACCATGAAGCCGTGCATCTGCCGGTTTATGACAGCCCACATTTTGAACAAACCAGGTATTTTAGTTTCTGAGAGGGAGACAATATTCCAAGGATGGCTGGTGAGAGAATCCATATGTTGCACAAGCAGACCTTCTAAATTAGCTTTCATTCCCTTGCTCTTACCTAAAGGCGGATTATTCGAGGTTTTAGGTCTTTTACGTTTCAGCCTCGATCGTCGCCATGAAAGCTTCCGAGATGCAAGCCACCCAGTGAAATTCTGATACTTGGCAGACGCAAGATTTGACTTGGAAGCTTCTCCTTTTGACGGGCCCAAAGAATTAACATCCACTGGAACATTCTCAGAAGCAGAGCAGTCGATTGTCTGAATCTCTTTTTGAACAGTGTCCTCCATATCCCTGGCTACTGGCCCAGGGTTACTATTGTGGTGATTTCCAGGTTTCAGGAACCTCCCCAAATTGACCTGTTTGTTTCTACTCTTCCGCTCGGATATGACTTTATGAAGCCAGTCTGGATGCTTGATTCGCGGTACAGGATTCTCTACGTGCTGCATTGCAGCAGGAATTGTGATGATCTTCTGGATTGCATTGCCAAGCCTCTCTCTGTAGTAGGCCCAATCAATGATATCCCTCACATCAGGAACTAGATTTTCACCTGCATTAGTTCAAAGAATAGGTGTAAATGAGCAAAAATAAAAGCAAAGATTGATACTGCTGTATTAGAATATGGATACTGTCATACCTGATTCCACATGCCCACCACACCATTTTCTAATATATGTTCTGGCAATCGATGGATCAGTTGAGAATATTGCGACGGGTATAGCCCTTTCTGAGGTTGGTAATCCATTTGGATACGCTGACACAATATAATTACAAACTAATCCTTTGTCTCGGACGCGACCATCCCCTAAAAACTCTGCCAGCCTTCGAGCACACGTTATGGCACAACTTTTTCTTCCATCATATTCGTCCAAACCTTTGCTCATCACGGAAGATTCGCTGATTAGATCAACTAGCTCCTGATCTGTAAGATCTGCTCCCCTGCTGTCAAGCATATCGAGCCATCGATTGGCAACAGCTGCGACAGCATCATAGCATGATGCTAGATTGTGACCAAGCAAGAATTGATCAAAAACTTCACTTTGGAAGACTTTAATGACCTTGAGCTCTCCTCGACGCTTTAATTCAAACCCTTTGAGCTCTGCCAACGATCCATCAAAGTTAAAAACTGCGTAGCGCTTCTTAATCAGTTTGCCTTCCTCTTTTGAGGCCGGCAAGACCATTGCTAGGTAAGGACCGTCTACCTCAAACTCAATGGTCATCTCGGAAGATACTGAATATTTCCTCGTCTTTTCGTCGACAAGAGTAGAAAACTGATCATTTGTGTTATTTTTTGCGACCATCACGTTCAGCATGGCGCAAGGGTAACTGAGCTTGTAAACTTTCCCAGTGGTTTTGTGAACAAACTGCAGAAACAAAGTGACAAAATATCTCAGAACACGGCAACACTTGCTTGGGTGCAAACAAACTCCGTACACTAAAATCTTCTGGGAACGATTTTGGAAGGGCGCACCAGATGCCATCTGTATCAAGTTCCAATGGTCTTCCCAACTTGGTGACAAGCTGGTTTGCTCTCTTGATTATGTTTGCTCCGCAATGAGTGACAACTCCAGCCATTTCCATGGAATACCATCTCGCCCCTTTCCGCATGACATAACCATAGAATGAATTCAAAATACATTTGTGAGCTAATTGTAGAGAGTCATACAGGACACACATGTCTGCAGCTTCAGCAACTTGAACAGCATTTCCGCTGGTCTTGGCCTCTTCTAATTTTCCTTTCCATTTCTTTGTCAGACCTTTGTATTCATAGCGTCGATCGCGAAAGTCTCTCACAGTGTCATAGTAAAATCCATTCTCCCGCTGACAAACTCCCGCAGTCCTTACTTGTGTCTCAGGCTTGTTCAAAACCCTCTTGTACACCTTCTGACAGTATGACTTCAGTCTGCTCTTGAGATGCTTATTTCGCTCATCCTGACTAAGTTCGCTCCAAGTCCGAAGATTGTTTTTGCTGCCAGAATGCTCGTCATCTACTGGGAAAACTTCTGATTGCAATTGACTTTTGATGGATGCATATTCTGCCCTCTTTGCAGTATATGTCTCACCTCTCCAAACCCATTCCATCTGCCTCAAGCAATTCTTTCCAGGCTTGTTGTACACGCAGGCCGCACAGTCTTCGTCAGTCACAATAGCTGAGGGTTGGAGTCGATTCGTCAAAATGATGTTTGGGTACATTGCAGCAACATCGAGGTGATAAATCAATGGATTCTCCTCGCGGTTGGGACAATCTCGCAAATCCTCCAAAGAAGATTCAATCTGACTTTTGATCTCGTCAAAATTCTCCACATCATCCAGCGACCACCCAGCATCATGCCGTATTGCATACTCAAGATCGCCGTGCAAGGAATCGATGAGCTGCTGATACCCTTCTGGGTCACACCTAAATTTACAGGGAATATCTGCCCTGAAAACACCACTTTCAAGAGCTTCCACCTTTCCTCCAATGTACGTTTCAGAATGCAAAAGATGACTTATACCATTCCCATCAGTATGCATACGCTCACTCGCACCCACATGCTTGTTTGGGGCCACGATATTTGCCTTGTATGCTTGCACCATGAGCAGCATCTCACACAGTGTACCTGAACCTTTCCTCAGGACCTCATCCGGAGGCATTGGAATAATTGTCGACAAGGAGAATATAAAGGGGTGAACATAGGTCATATACAAATAATAGGTTGCCACTGCATCAGACACAGAGTATGATGCCATTGCCTGAGGCTGCTCTGATGCAAACCGTACCATATCCTCTGGATCAACTTCAACAGGGTCATATCCAAGTTTGTATTTCGTCACGGATTTGAGTCCGCGAGACCCTTGAGGCAAGTACGAGTCCCTATTTACCCAATGGAGACAGTCCATGTGGACAGCCGACCTAGATAGACACTCGCCATTGGAAACGCACTTGAATCCAATTTCCAGCTCCATGTTCATCCCTAGCTTGGAGGCTCTGGTTTCAATGAAGGGCCAGTCAAAATAGTCCCCATTATACGTCACATACACTCCTGGCTTTACACTCTTCATATGGTCGAACCAGCACCGCAAACATTCCTTCTCATCCGCACAATTGAATACTTTGAAAGGGCCCTTAAACTCTGGCTTGGGAGTGTACTCAAAATCATCAATATCCTCAGAAACCACTTCCCTGTTGATGATCAAATATCCCTTCTTGTCAATCATGTACGATATCATGAATATTTGATCGTACTCAGCGTTGGGGAACTGAAGTGGAAGCTTTGTTGTCTCAATGTCAAATGCACAAATCCTGGGTTCTGCTCTCTGCAAAAGGTCTTCTCTCCGCGAGAGAGACACTTTACCTCCTTTGGCAGAAACCATGAACCAATGACCAGCGCGAACATCCATGTCGATAGCAAATCGAATATGAAATGGCACATCATGCTCCCGTAGGTCGACAATCCCTTCAGTGATTGATTTGAATGCAGGCCTGTTGCGCTCTCTGTCATCATCATGAAGCAAGAGAGAACTATAATCTGCGGTCGAACCGTCATATTTCTTTTTATTCCTCCTAGCATGAGGCAAAAGTTCTTGCTTCACAGACACCAATTGATCAACATTCCAAAACTGAATCTTGAGCAATTTCCTTTTAATGCCTGCAAGATGATTTTTCAAATCCAAGTCTTCCTTCTCAACAATTTCCACATCCTTGATCGCATCATTAAATTTTCGACGAAGCCATCCATCCATTTCTCCCTCGGCACCATCTATAACGTGCAAATAAAAGTAAGGAGCGTACTCAACCTCCGCCTTGAACATGGAACCGTTCTGACACATGAAATAGCATGCCACAACACTGACCATGTGCCCAGAATCCTTGTCTTCTTGCTGACTCTGCACATAGTAGAAACGCACATGGTAAATACCCGAGGTCCTTTCATATAGGAATATATAAACATCTCTATATATAGAGATACAAATACGCACCGAATTCATGTTCAAAAGCCACCCAAGCCTATCAGGCCCATCCGTGAACAGTTCAAAACCAAGCCTGGCTGCCAAATCGTGATCATCCCCCTTCTGCTTCACCCGAGCATCATCCTGAGACCTGCTCTGATTCATCTCATTCCTCTCTATGTAGTTCTTGTTCCTCTTCCCGCCCATCCCGCGGTTAAGAAGCTTCTTTCCTGGACCCCCAGCGTCTCTGGCCCGCAGAGAAGACCTCCCCGCACCAGAAATGCCACCAAAGGCTGGAGCAGATTTCTTTCCCATATCTCTATGTATATATTGTTCTCTTTAAAATCTGAGGTATTGACAAGCACTTGATACCGTTCGTTATCGTCGTCGTTGTTATCAATCGAACCAGCAACGGAGGATTGCCCTTGCTATAGCATCATCCATGTTGTTCAAATCACTATTTGTTACTAAATAACTATTTTAAATCACTGTCTGCATCGAATAACACATTCATGCCTGACATGCTTGTTTTCAAATTTCAAATTGACTCTGGGCGCCACTTCAAGTGCAAAGGCTTTGCAGCGAGAGAAATTTCTCTTCAGGAACAGGCATCCATCAGCAGCGGATGTTTGCTCATGTTTACACCAGTTCATATTACATCATGATTGTAAGACAAAGAACCACAGCACCCATGACTGAAGACACGGTGCCAGAATGGAGTAGACTACTGGATGCTGGGGCAGCAGCAGGCACTGGGGTCACCACCTCTTCAGGGACAACAGGATCTGGTGATGGGGCAACCTCTGGCACTGCAGCGACTGTGGCTGGACTTGGAACGACAACGTCTGGCGTGGGTGCGACTTCAACTACAGGAACAGGAACAACTGGCTCGACTACTACTGCAGGAGTTGGAACGATTGGCTCCACCACTGGTTCAGGGACAGTTGTAGGAGCAGTTGTTGGTGCAACTGGCTCAGACAGCTGCACCGTCTTGAGGCCAGGGCATATATCAGCAAATTGTCCTAATTTAAGCAATTCATACACTCTAGGACAGTTTGTGGACACATTCAGGAACAGCACCTCGCACTCAAGTGGGCAGTAGGGAGTGGAGCGATCCTGAACCTCCTGGTATACAGGTATCAATGCATCACGGCAGTCGCGTGCTCTCCATTCCAGTTCAGTTTGATTGCATTGAGAATTCACAGCAGCGTCGTACACCTCGTCAAAGTTTGCGCCGGTATCAGCAGTACCACCTGTAAGGAGAAGGAGACAAGGAATTATATATTTATACATCATATGATAGTTCTATCTATACATCACGTGTAACGTACTGTCCAAGAACTGCTGTGGCAGTTGCTGGCACTGATCAGCTGCTATCGGAGCTGGAGAGTCTCTCGACATCTCAGCGGCAATCCGCTCCACCTCACCCGGAGGCATCTCCAGCACCTTGAGCCCGAGGTCGTAGCAAGGCCCAGAGTACCCCCCTCCCTTGACGCATCCACACCTCATCTTCCCATCAAAATTGAATATTGGCTTTTCTTCTGGTGTCTTACACTCAACAGTACTCACCCAGAATCCAAAGTCATCCTGGGCAGAACCGCGACCAACCAGAGCCAAGATCACTGCGCACAACAGCAGTAGTAGTAACCTCGACTGACTATCCATTGCTTGTGTATTCTACCACCACCAAATGAAATATATCAATATATGGTATATACAAAGGAAGTCTTCGTCTACTACCAGTAAACACGCCGCGTGTGTTGGAGGCTTCTGCCATCGAGGAAGCTCCCGTCAGCATCGGTGCTGAGATCAGCAGTTGGCCTCGACGCGGTAGACCCCGATACCCATGGCATTATTCCATGTATCATTGTCAATAGTAGTAGTAGAAAAGATTCAATCTTTACAACAGTACCGATAATAAAGTATAGACGAGCAGGATGTTGTTTCTGTCGTTTCTATTGCAAACACTCGAGGCTATGCGCCTGGCACAAATGGGCCTAGATACCGCGGCAACTGGCCTCATGTTGAACGGGTGTAGGGCTACGAGTATGTGTAACACAACCACATGCTTGGGTATTGATGATACATCATTTGGAGGTGCGTGGATGGTATGTAGTATGGTATGCTGCAGTGCACGATCTGTGACGCGAGTCGTGGCTCCATGATCTTTATTTCTGTAGGACAAGGAGAATATGACATTGAGAATTGGAGAATGGTATATTGGAGACCGCAAAAGGGACAGCTGGCCAATCCCAAGTTTGCAGCCTTTTGTGATAGTTGGGAGGCAACCAAGGCCAAGTACCCCTACCTGCAAGAACAGGCTCAGGGTGTCAAGGATTCTCTGGCGTCCGTATGCTCCTATAAGACGACATCAGATTGGTCCCAAGAGCAGCCATACGCACGCGTATGCATTCCGGTACGCATCATATCATATAGATGAATTAGAGTCTGGTTTTCAGACAAGGTTGTTCCTGACCATGATGTATACATATATATATTGCAGACCAAGGTTGGCATCAAAAAGGGCATCAACCCAAGCTCCTATATAATTCGAGTGAATCCATTCGGATCAGACACAGATGCCACGTCAACAACATTTTATAAATCCTTCATCTCGGATGGCCAAATCTGGAACAGTTACTGTGGAGCAGCCATGCATTGATTCATCCCATTCCTTCCATGTAACACACACATTCCCAATACTGCTACAATTAATTACATAGTTATGAATTGATATGGGCTATATATATATATGCCACAAGCGTTGCTTTGAGACCATTGGAGTTTATCAAACATCACGAGAGCGTGTCTCCAACCACATGGATTCCTCGCTGCCTTATTTTCAAGCACACTATATCCAATAGCATAGATATATAGATATTCACAAATACATGTGTGTTGACTAGTGCCATTCAGAGAAAAGAAGCATAAGAAGAAGAAGAAGATTGTTGTTGCGCCAATGACAGCAGCAGATGCCGATAGCAGCGGTAGTCGATTAGCTTTTGATATCATTTCATCCTGCATTTTAGCAGTGACGGCGTTGGCTGGAGCATGTGCGCCTCTGTATCTGGCTGGGTATCGTGTGCTCTTTGGGGGGGTGCAGGCCAGGCCGTATGCGAGTGTTCCTCTCCACGAGGCAGGGGTGGAGGATGGAGATGCGTCTAGGGATCGGAAGGATGGTATAATAATACTATCTCATGGAGGTATGGAGAAGAGGAGTCTGGCATTTGTTGTTGGGAATATGTTTAGTGCTGGGGTGATGGTGTCTGCTGGGCTGTGCCATTTGCTTGGGGAAGCCATTAGGGATATGAGTCTTCACTTGAACGTTGTAGATGGGGATACATCGCATACGTTTCCATGGGCTACATTCTTGTGCGGATGTGGTCTGTTGATTACTCTGTGTGCAGACAAGGCTGCCAGTATACTCTCATCTTCTGGAGGAGGAGGGCATGCAAGGCATGCGAGTGGACATGTTCATGAAGGGATAGAGCTCACCATGGGAAGGAGCGTGTGTCATGGGTCCAGTGGGATGGATCCAAGGCCTGCCGCAGAGATGAATGGACACCATCATCATCTGCCTCCCCAGGCCAAGGTGTCATTCATCACCGCCATGCTCATGGGAGTTGCTCTGAGCTTTCACTCCTTATTAGAAGGAGCCGCCTTGGGAGCCCAAGAGACCATCACCAACTCGATGCATATCTTTATAGCAATTGTGAGCCATAAAGGGTTGGCAGCGTATGCCCTTGGCAGCAGTATCATCGAGTCAAAAGTAGAGTACGTATAATGATTAAGATATAGTACCTTCTTTGCTTCTTCTTCTTTGCTGTTTGTCGTTATTATGCTATTGTATCCTGCCTATGACTAATCCCTTCTCTAAGGATGATAACAATAGCAATACTACTCATTATAATTATGATAATTCATCATGCAGGATGGATAGATTCTGGAAAGTCATCATCCCATTCTCAGTGGCATCCCCCATTGGCATCTTGTTTGGATACCTCATCTCAGACATGGCCCAGGGATTGGGCGCAGCAGCCCTCTCCGCCCTCGCATCAGGCACATTCCTCTATGTAGCATTCATGGAAGTCATCCCACGTGAATTAGAAGAGCAAGACCATAACATATTTTTGAAATTAGCATGCCTGTTGCTGGGATTCCTCCTCATGAGTCTCTTGGCAGTCTGGGCATAGATAATACACATCAGAAGACAATCTCAATGGACATAGAAATTAATTAATGTTTACTGTTGCTATCATAATAACATCAAATACTGTCTAGATATATGAGTGATTCCATGAACACGTTCGAGTACGATTTGGTGACCATTGGGGCCGGTTCTGGGGGAGTCAGAGCCTCTCGCGTGGCATCCAAAGTATATGGTGCCAAGGTATGACTTTTTTCTTATTATGGATGTGGGATGTGCTTCTCTAGAGAGACCTACCATACCAAGGAAGGTTGAAACTGATCATGCGTCATCACCAGAAGAAGAGTTTTGGTTTGGGTTCACGAGATTCTGCGCATGATACACTGAATTCTTCATTCATGGTCCATGGATGGGACTATCAAGAATGGAGTGTATCCGATTGACTGACAATGTTTTGGTTTTGGTGTAGGTTGCCATTGTCGAACTTCCTTTTGGATTGGTATCCAGCGATTCTGTTGGAGGGGCTGGAGGGACGTGTGTAATCAGAGGATGTGTTCCGAAGAAGCTCTTGGTGTACGCATCGGAGTTTACTGAGAGTTTTGAAGATGCTGGTGGGTTTGGTTGGCACCCTCCAACAACAGGGCATGATATTTCAAGTTTGCTGGAGCGCAAGGTATGTATGTATTTGTGTGGGTTTTGAATGGCATTCTTTTGTACATATGATTAATTGCAATCATATGTATGTTATGCAGGCAAAAGAGATTGAGAGATTGAATGGAGTGTATGTCAACATTTTGAAGAATTCTGGCGTGGAGTATATTGGTATGTTTTATTTTTTTTCGTCTTTGTAGTACAAAGTATCTCTCTATTGAGAGATGGTCACAAAAGCCATGATGTGATAAAAAATATTCCACACATGCAGAGGGCAAGGGTTTGATTCTGGATGACCACACTGTGGAGGTGCGATGCCAGGATGGATCAGTGCTGCGTCTGAGCACAAAGAATATTTTAGTCGCCACTGGAGGGCATGCTGTCAAACTGAATATTCCTGGTGCGGAGCATGCAATTACTTCCGATGAAGCTCTTGTGTTGGACAAGGTTGCGAGAGAGAGCATTGTTATTGTTGGTGGTGGGTATATTGCGGTCGAGTTTGCTGGCATCTTCAGAGGACTTGGTGCCGAAGTACATCTCATGTACAGGGCGGATTTTCCACTGAGGAAATTCGATAACGAATGCAGGACGCTGGTGGCAGAGAATTTGCTCAAGAGGGGAGTACAAACCCACTCTGGGTGCACCCCGGAGAGGATTGAGCGCCTGCCTGATGGCACATATGCGTTACACTATCGCAACATGGCGGGTGAGAATGAGACTATTGTCGCTGCTACAATCATGTTTGCGACAGGGAGAAAGCCGAATTCAAAAGGAATTGGGCTCGAGGTGGGTGGAATGAATGAATGGAGTGATGTGGCTTCTTTTTCTTTTCTGCATGTGTGTACAACTATTTAAATAAGCATGTGTTCATGTGGGTGTAGAATGTGGGGGTTACCATGAACGAAAAGAATGGGGCAGTCTGCGTGGATGAATATTCCAGAACAAATGTTCCGAGCATTTTTGCAATAGGTGATGTGACAGATCGTATGAATTTGACACCGGTTGCTCTGATGGAAGGTAAAGCCTTGGCTGCAACATTATTTGGGGGAGATCCAACCAAGCCAGATTATGAGAATGTACGTACAATGAGCAAAGAATTGTGCACATGTCAATATGTTGAAACATCATTATGCTTTGCAGGTGCCATCTGCTGTTTTCTGCCAACCTCCACTTGCCACTGTGGGAATGACTGAAGAAGAAGCTATTCAAAAACTGTCAGGAGAAATTGATGTATACGTGTCCAAGTTTAGACCAATGCGTAACACGTTAAGTGGTAGGGATGAAAAGACTTTCATGAAAATGCTTGTCCATGTGCCAACGGCCAGAGTTATTGGATGCCATATGGTTGGCGCTGATGCAGCTGAAATCATGCAAGGTTTGGGAGTTGCGCTGAAATGTAAGGCTACCAAGCAACAATTTGATTCTTGCGTGGGTATCCATCCGTCTGCTGCGGAAGAATGGGTGACAATGTCTGCACCAGCCAGGAGAGTCTTGGGCCAAGGCCGTCACCAGCCTGTTTGAATTCCACATCATACAGATGAAATGTAAATCAAAGAATTAAGATGTTGTCATTTGTTCTAAATCGCTCTTGGCAGCAAGCAACTCCTGAACTGCCTTCCTCACTTCTTCGTGTGAATTGGAGAGACCCTTGTCTTCCTTGAGCATGCGCACGTTGGCAGCATGTGCATCAACCCGTTCTTGAGCCAACCGTAATTTCTCCGTGTCAGACCCCGTCTGATTATTCTCTGGTGCAGCTAATGGACCACCTTGGGTGCCATCTTCATACTCCCATAGGCGCAAAACAGCTCCCTGGCCAACTGCAGCACCATCTGGAGATTCAATATTGAATATAGTTGCTTGACTGACTTTGAACGGTTTCCCTTTAAATGATCTCCTCCAGCCTTCATAATCATCCACGTATCCATTTTCGAGAGCCTGGGCCAACAGAGCAGACCGGTCCTCTTGAATTTCCTTCTCAGGGGCAGCACTCTCTCTCGATGGTGTACCAATGAGCTCACCCCACTCACATTCGAACAAATCCAGCGCAGCCTTATTACCGTACTCAAACGTTGGATCTTCGCTACTGTTATGGGCTAAAATGGCAAAAGGAGCATTCCAAAGGAGTTCAGCAACATCAGAAATTTCAACCTCCTCCTCAAACAAAGGCCTGAACATGGTAATAACTGCTGCTCAAAGGCTTTAACACAAATGTATCGATGCCAAATGTCAACCTCACCTCCCTGTTTTCCTAAAGTAGCTCTCAATCATCAAGAGGTTCTGCATAATCACTGGGGTACTCAAGTATGGTTTTGGGCCTTCTGTCGGCTTGAGAATGCTGGGGCCTTTATTCTTCTTATTCTGCCCTTTTTTGCCCCCTTTCTTCTTTGCTGCATTGACAGTAAAGTATTTATGATCCATGCGAGGAGCAATACGAGACCCTCGAGTCAACGTTGCCGTCGAGAACATGATTATAATCTTTGCTAAGTCAAGAAAAGCGTGGTTCACGAGTCTGCGATGCTTTTCAATGGCAATATCAGCTAAAGCTCTGAATTAAATTCTATTAAAGATAATAATATCGAATCAGAGACGCTATTGAGGCATCTGTATGAGAGGAAACGAATCAAAATTCCATCAACATGGCCTCCATCTACATCTACATCCAGATGACGTAGCAAGCATATCCAACGATACCTGCATGCGACAGAGTCAATTGGCAAGGATCACGACCATTTACCTTGCTCTCTTGGGCAAGAACTCCTCAATGTACGTGTCAAGGGATTCTTTGATGATTCTCTTGGCATCCTCAACACCCAGGAACTCATCAACCACCACCACTTTATTCTCATTCTTCTTGTAATCCTCGAAAAATCTCCTGATTTCAGCCAATCGATGCTGTGGTAACTCTGAAATGTCAGTGTAGTCCCTAAATTCTGGGTCATCAGCATGGACAGCAATGACTTTGTCATCCTGCTCACCCTGATCCATCATTCTCATAACACCAATTGGCTTGGCACGCAGGAAGGAGAATGGCTGGACTGGTTCTTGCATCAGAACTAAAATATCCAGTGGGTCGTGGTCCTCGCAGTATGTGCGAGGGATGAAGCCATAGTTGTGTGGGTATACCACTGAGGAGTACAGCACTCTGTCAACATGGAGCATTCCTGTGTCCTTATCCAACTCGTACTTGACTTTTGACCCCCGTGGAATCTCAATCACTACAAGTACAATTATAAGAAATACAGTCAGAGGCATGTGTCGTCAGGGACTCAAGGGGAAACCAACCCATGAGTTCAGGCAGACCTACCTGCGTTGATGACATCTGGGCACTTGGGTCCAATATCCAGATCATGCCATGGATGCGAGGCAATTCTGCAGATCAACATCACAGCAAAAGGGTCAATCCTGTTATGTGCGCAGATGACATTGAAACAAAATGCTCTGCGGCGCTCCAAAGATCAGTCCCCGAAACTCTCTTCTTGGGATGCTTTGCATAGTACATTTGGGATACTTGATTGCAATATGTGTAAATAATGTATAATAGATGCAGTTCGTACCCTCTGGAGTGCCCATTTGCTGACATTTTTCGCTTGCTAATCTTGACTGGTCGGTTGAAGACGCACAAAGTCGTTGATTTTTATCCCTTTGGGATTGATGATACGCCAATGTAAAAGAATAAATTAATTATGGGTACCGTGGATCGATGCATGGATACATCTGGTCAAAGATGGCTGCTGGTATGGATGATTAGGTGCTGACTCCTAGTCTGATGAAACAAATGTGCTCTCAAAGGATTTTCAATAAAACATTGTGCAAAAGGACCTTCCAATACGAAGATACAACACAATATGGCCCTATCAGGATGATCTTAGAGAACCATCATGACATCCTGAGACTCGGGCATCGGAATGGCAGTACTATAGGTTTGTTACACTACGCTATGCAGATGATTTCATGCGCTTATTTCTCTGGCAGGAAACAAATCGACCTGTTTTGCTTCTTGGTTGGGCTCTAGAATTCTTCTGTTGGGCCGTCTGTGAGGTGTTTTTGTTTTCCTGCATGGTCTGGGAGCCTATTGATTTCTTCTTTGATGCCTTGCCTCTGGAGCTCTGAACTGATATGGTTTGCAAGGCCTCGCTCCTTGCACTTCGTCTTGCTGCAAGCCTGGCAGCTCTACCTTCGACGCGGCTTGGGCCAGCCCTCGGAGTAGACAAGGGATGATGAGGTTCTTCCCGCCTTCTACAGGAAACTATCACAGAGGATACAGGGGGAGGGCGAGATTTCAGATGCCGCCTTGTCGACGATATAGATTTGCCAGATATTATATCTACACAGCAATCAAATAAAATGTGAGTACTATCCAAGTTTCATAGAGGGAAATATTTGGTTGCATACCTTGTAATCTCGACTCCCATTCAGTTTTGAGAAGTGCCATTTCCTGCCTCTTCAATTTTTCACGCCTGCGAATCAAGTCTGCCATGGTCCTGACCATTTCTAAATCACGACGAAGTATATCAAATCGAGACTGGACCTCGAAGTCATTCATTTTGCGTTTTCTTATTCTAGATAGAGTTGTAGGAACATCATATCCTGAGAAGACATCGTCTCCATCTGATGCAGCTGTAGTTGCATCTGCAGCTTTTTTGTGCCATGGTGGTTCATACCATAATCTCTGTATGAGTGGTCTGCCAGCCTTTTCGTGTTTCTTCTTCCAATAGTTGTACACACGTCTGACCACTTTACTATCCAGGCTTAAACCTCGAGCCTTCAGGCACTTTTTCAGGGGGAATAGTTCAGATATTGATGGCAGAACCAAAGACGTATTGGTTGCATTATGTTGCCCCAACATGCCATCTGTTTCGTTTTGGAGAGTCTCTTGCTGGACAGTCCATTTTTCTGGGTGCTTTTGCAACTCGTATGTGTATTCCTTCTCCATTCTATCCATGAGATGTTCCATCCACTCTTCCTTTAATTGAAGAGATGTAGACTGAGACTTGTTGTACGCTTTCAGCCACTGCTCGTCTTCGTCATCAAGATCATACTCAATGGCCTGGTCCAGCTCATCTGGGGTGGGTTGCATGTACCGTATGTATGCTTGCTCATTGCTTCTGTATGCCTGTTTTCTTGCTGCTTCTTTGATACCACCTAATGTATGAAGACTCTTCACTGAAACTTCAGCGTTTCCTTCAGGATTCCTCACCACCACTGAAACATCAGCATGATGATGCTGTAGGATATTCTCAGGACATTCAGCAGATGACAGCTTTCTCCAAACTGGCACCTTGATGCCATTTTGGTTATTATTATTATTCTCATTCCTCTCAGCACATATTTTTTTATACGATCCTGAATTGCCATATGTGTTCTGCAGCGCTCTTTCAGAGGGATATTTGATCTCCAACACCTGCCTTAATTCTGAATCCTGAATGATTAAAGGATACGCCCCAGCCTCCATTGGATCTGTAAACCCCAATTCAGACTCTTTCATCCATTGATAGAACTCGCCACCACAATACTCTTTGCACCCATCATCTCTACCAGAGATGAAAACTCGAATCTTCTCATCAACTGGCAATGGCCTCACCTTCCACAATGCCTTCACATTGCTCAAAGCCAATTTCCCAGCATCATACGCTGTTGAACTAGTTGATCTCTTTAGATGTATTTGATCCGCTGTACCATTCGAATGCTTTTTACCTCTCAACTCTGTAGCAACAGAGTCTGTGCGCAAGCCCTGCCTTCTTCCACCTCTACCCGCAGGAGACGCACCTAAACTCCCCGACTTTTTCGCTTTCTTAGCTATAGTAACACGCAGTGTCGAAGATCCATTCCTAGAAGAAGCTCTCCCCTGACGACTCTTCTGACCTTTCCTCAAAGTATGCCTTGGCTGGCCTCTGCCATTCCTTCCTGTATCCTTCAAGGTTGCATCCTCCAGACCACCCTCATGACCATCATCACACTCTGTGTGATCAACAAGCTGCTCTTCCTCCTTCTCCTCCTTGCTCTTCCATCTACTCAGCCCAAACCAGGAAAGTAGTCCCATGGTTCAGTCCCTCACCCTGACAATAGCTAATGTCACTGGATACAACCAAATTCCTAATGAACTGACTTCAGTTGTATCACATCAGGTATCTTTTCTAAAAAAGACGTGAATTCCTGTCTCTTCATTTCAGTCACTCATCGCTAGCAGACGCTGCGACAACCATGGCCCCAAATGCTCTATACAGGATCTCAGTGCATATATGAAGGAAAAGAAGTATTTTTAATAGCATAACGGTCGAGATACGAGGTATGGTTGATCAACATGGCACAGATAGTGTTGTTGTTCCACGTGCCGTCGCTCCTTAATATGAATCCCCGAGAGCAACCTTTTTTTGATTGGATATGCCACTACAACACTTCATTGGCCAATGCTAGCCACTGCATTTTAATACATAGTATTATATCAACCTTATTACACGGATAGATTGGGCGTTGCTATCCATTTGCAACCAATCTCCTCTGCAGCTCTAGGTGTCTCTGACTCTCGTCGTCCAGAATTGATTTCATTGTGCATTTATTTGGCACTCAAGGTACGCATAAAGGTATTTTTTAATTCCTTCTAAAGGCCCACATGGAGGGAAATGCGAGCGTTTCATTCGCAAGAACTCGTGGCCAGGAGGGCCTCTTGAGGGTTTACTCTTTGTTGGCAGTCTTAGGAGCAAAGCAAGGCTATTGTTGACAAGCGCCCATCACACGTCGTATTCGATTATGTGTGCAGTTCATATTACAACAAATATAGATTTGGAATGGCGTCCCTTATACATAGACAAGTGACCCTCCCAGGGAACAGGCTGTATGTGTCAACGGCACATCATCTTCAGACCAAGCTGGTTCAAGGAACCAGGAGAGCACATCATCGTCAAGTTGCTGTAGCTGCGGCCCCTCCCAAAGGCGTGACGCAGCCACCTCGATCTCCAATTGTGCCTCCTCCAATGTTTGGATTTGTGGACAATGCCGAAGTTTTAAATAGCAGGGCAGCCATGATTGGCTTCTTTGCTCTTCTCATTCTTGAGGCTGTGGCTGGCAAGGGGTTGTTGGAACTCATTGGTGTCACTGTTGGAAAGGGCTTGGACATAGGGCTTTAATTTTGCGTATACATTTGATTATGATGTAAGACAAGAAGAAGAAGAGTGTGAGTATTATTATTATTGTATGTTGTATTGTTACATGGCTGCCAATGCAGGCTTTGAGATGACTGCATCAATCAATCCATACTCTGTAGCTTCTTGAGCGCTCATGAAAAAGTCTCTATCTGTATCTATGGTGATTTGATCCATGGGCTGCCCCGTGAATTCTGCCAAGTAGCCATTCAACGTGAGCTTGTGGTGCAAAATTTCATTAGCCTGAATCTCGATATCTGCTGCCTGACCCTGAGCGCCACCGAGTGGCTGATGGATCATGATGCGAGAGTTTGGCAGAGAATACCTCTTTCCCTCCTCACCGCTGGCCAGAATGAAGGCCCCCATGGATGCAGCCAAACCAACACACACAGTGCTTACATCCGGACGGATATGCCTCATCGTATCAAAAATGGCCATACCAGCAGTCACACTTCCTCCAGGAGAGTTCACATACAAGGTAATATCCTTTTTCTGATCAATAGAGTCCAAATACAACAGCTGAGCAACAATGAGGTTGGCCATGTCATCATCAACTGGCCCACCCATTCTAACAATCCTCTGCTGGAACAACTGGGACACAACCTGCTGGAATCTCTCAATCACAAAAGGACTTGGAGGAGGAGGGCCCTGACCAGCCCAAATCATATTGTCTTCTCTGCTGTCGAGGCCAGTCTGCCGCTCCGAGGTGGGCACCCACAGATTCGAAGAAGAACTGCACCATACACCAGACCAATGTCATTAATATTCATTATCATATCAACATGCTACCAAACAAACACTATCCAAGCATATTCAACGAGCACAGCAATGAGAAAAAGCAGCAGCCTGTTCTGTTGTATTTTCTTCCACCTCGGCAATAAGACACCACCACCATTGTTGTCATAATCATCTCAATTGATTAATATGAATATACCAATCATACCTTCTCATGTGAGCCCTGGCCATAATACAGCCCCGCGAGGTTCTGGCCTGAGAGAGGGCCAGGCTACGGCCAACCGGTGTCTTTACAGTCGTCAGCATCTTTTATTGCACTGTGAGTCAATATAATGCCATTAATTAAAGTTTACTGTAACATCTGAGTCCCCTATTCGATTGAAATCCATAGATGTATCGCATTCGACCTACATCATCATTGGTTCAGATAAGCCGAGGCTGAAAGCCTCTGATCGATCAGAGACTGCAGACCATCCATCCATCCATCCTGCTTCAGGAGAGAAGAAGGGAGGTGTACCACATGTGTTCTCAATACGCATATAGAGTAGAATCCAGGGCAATTGAAGAGAATGCGCCATCATCATAGGATTATGGTGGCCAACTCAAAGAAGAAGAAGAAGAAGAAGAAGGAAACTCCACCCATGTTGGAGTCTCTCTTTTGCCAGCTAGCTGGCACTAATCTCTGAGCATCCTTCTGGTGGATTGAATATAATACTACATGAAACAGTGATAATGCAATTGATATCCATGTAATGCTATTATTATCTTCACATGGTTATTAGTATCGCAAAGAAAAAACATCTCACTGCCAATCTAGAGATTGATTTTGCAATCAATCAATAGTCATGAACGCCATTTCCTCTCTCATTTCTCGACGGGATAGTCATCGGAGCCAAGCAATAATAGATACTAGTGATAATAGACCTCATACAAGGGATGAGAGATATGATCAGGGCGATGCGGGTGAGGTTGCACAGCAGTCCCCTCAGGCCATGAATCCATTGATGGACGCCCATCACCCCTTTAACAAGGCTCCGTATGGGAAGATACGAACAAACGATGGTATAGAGATATTTTATGAACACTTTGGGAGCGTTACTGGGAGCAACGGAGAGAAACCTGTGGTTGTGTTGATTCATGGATGGAGTGGGTCAAGGCATTATTGGGATCTGAATGTGCGGTTGATTGCACGGAGCTGTAAGGTGGTGACATTCGATCTGAGGCATCACGGGGATTCGGATAAGCCATCTCATGGCTTTCATGTGGCCCGTTTGGCATCTGATCTGCGTGATGTGCTTGTGTCACTCCAGCTGAAGAATGTGACAGTGGTTGGGGCATCCATGGGGGCATCCATCATCTGGAGCTATTTTGAACTATTTGGATCGGATCGGAGAATACAAAGGGCGATATTTGTGGATCAGGCTCCTCTTCAGAATATTGCCATAGACTGGAAGTCTGGTTCCACAGGGTGCTATGATATTGCCTCATTGACAAGGCTACAATGCAGGCTGTTGGAAGATTTTGAGGGATTCGCTCGGGATAATGCTTTATTTTGTAGTAGTTCTAACGTCCCAGTGGATGTCTTGAAAGTCTTGGAGCAAGAAACCCTGCGGGCAAATCCAGCAGCCTTGGCTGCACTCATGGCAGACCATACAGCACTTGATTGGAGACCACTCTTACCAACCATACCCATTCCTTGCTTGAATGTGATTGGTAAAAAATCTGCAGTCTTTCCATACTGGGGCTGTGAAGAGGTGTCCAAACTGTTGCCACATTGCAGAACACTCTATTTTGAAGAGGAGAACCATTGGCTGTATATTGAGCAGCCTCAGAGGTTCTCCAGAGTTGTAGCCTCTTTTGCCAATCATGGATTCGATGAATTCCTTGTCGTTGTCGAATGAAATTCTTTTACACATGTATCAGGAGAATCCATTCTATTCATTTATCATTAAAAAGACATGAGTCACATTTCCCCAAGGAAACAGATCTTTCCTTCAGAAACAGTAATAATTACTTGTGTGATTCCATCATGGCTTCCTTGATTTCCTCCTGGGGACTCCCCCAATTTCCTTTACCAGTTCCTCCCTTCTTTACAGCATCGTTTCTGCCACTCCGAGACAGATGATGATCATGTTCACGTGCCCCTTTGGATTTTGGGCTTTCCTTGTGATCTCCTTTACCGTGAGATCCTGTAGCAGTATTTTTGGTAATGTGTAGTAGCAGAATTCAAATAGTGTTTGTATCCGTCGCTTTTTTGGTGAAATGAAGCATGGTCATGATGTTGATCATGACAAGAAGAACGTTCCGAAACCGAGTGTTGATGACGCACCTGTTACCATTATATCTGCAATAATCTCTAGATATAATTATATTGTAATAATTAGTATTGAAGGGCAATGGGATGGAGCAGACACAAAGTATGACCACCACCGGTTCTGTCGAGATTGCCACATGGACTGATCCAGTGCTGACGTGGCACTCACTCAATTGAGTGGCAACAATGGTATACAGCAGTGAGGTTGTGAATGGTCTTGTTCTGATAGAAGAGATGGTTGCTCTCTGTGTGTAAAGATATGTCTATGGAGACGACTCGGTGGGGGGTGTCAGCACTGTGAAGAAGAGATGCTCTTGTTTCTTTGGTTCTTCTGAGGCAGCGCCATCTATATATTGACTGAGCCTTAGCTCTCTAAACCCTGGAACTATTTGGGCTTTCATAAAATATGGATTGTAAGTATATATAATTATACACTACTTGATTTCAAGGTACTCTGGAGCCTCCACCTGAATGTTCATCTTTTCAAATGACATGCACAGAAGTGGCTTGCCTCCCAACACTGTGCCCAAGGCCTCCAGTGAATTTGACCCGCTCTTTTCATCCTCCATACGAATTTTAAGTGGTTTTATGAATCTTATTTTTGTCAACATCCGCAAGGAATACTTTAGCAAGTCTGGGCAGGCTGGTGTCCCTCCACTGTAACTTGGTAGACTGAGTTGGATGACTGGTCCCCACTGAGGCTGTAATCTCGGGATCTGGATTGCACACACGGGCTCTTTGAGCCCTTTTGTAATATATGCATTGCTTTGTATTCCGCATACTCGTTTCAGGCCAGATGTTATTCGCTGCAGAATGGGAATGCGTCGTGCTTCTCTGTTTCGAATTTCAACCCACTCTGCCCCTCCTTGATTCTTCGTATCGCGTCTCCCACCAGCTGACGACCACCAGTCTGAACCTGAATCTATTCTACTACTAGACTTGGACGAATGCTGTATTTTTCCCTTGCAACATGATGGTTTGCGCACTGCCTTGAAACTGGCCAACCGTGATGGCAGCCCAACCACTCCTATTCCATGATTCCGAGCCTCGGCATTGTTCACATACACCCTCGCAGCCCATGCACATGACGTAGGAAAGTTCCAAGCCAAACCAGCCAGAGCAACAAGCTCATCAAAAGTCCCAGTAGGGGAATCAGAATACCGAGCTAAATAGAAACCTCCCAGGGTGTATCCCAGGAAGTTGACCAGTGGGATGTTTGGGGGTACATACTTTCTAGCCTACATAGACAAGACAACAGTTTTCTAGGATCAAGCATCGTCAGTGTGTGAGCTGCCCACCATCAACAGAGACGCACCTCTTCCACCCGAACTAAAGATAGTTGATACAGAGCATCCCCAGTAAACACCCAAGGAGGGTCGGAATATCCCATGATCTGTGAATAATAAATACAATGCAGTCATATACGGGAGTTGATCGTTGGTTTAGATGCAGATCGATGGGCACATGTGATCCAAATCCGATTTGGATCATCAGCGGAATCCATTTTAAGCCAGATGGATACGCATCTCACACATGAATTAGCCATTATATTGGAGATACAAGCATGAATTAATGGTGTATTTCGAAGGATCGGTCTGTCATGATTTGATACGAGGGGGAAGAATTCAAATGACACGTTTCATGCAACTGGGTCAGTCAATACCAAACTTGCCCGAGTCATATGACGCTGTGTGATCCCTCAGATGGACACCAATCAAGGTTTTGATGGTTTTATGGACATCTATGAAGTGTCTGGGGAGAGTGGGAGCGTTGGGCGTCGGCGGGTTGCCTTGGCCACTTCAGTTCAGCAGGCTGTGGCATACGGGAAATTTTTGCCGGATTCGTACATCCCGCAGACTGTATTGCTAGAGGCGATATATGAACATCATAAGGATACATACTCCTACTCAAACCGCCTTTTGAGTGCGGTTTCCTGGGAAGGGAGGCAGTATTGTGTCTCTGCTGCTGGGACAGATAGGAGACGGGTGAGGCTCACTCGCCTTGGCAAAGGTGATGGCGAAGGGGCCTCATGTGTTGTGAAACAGCATCATAGAGCGATAGAAGGGGTTTTCTGTAACGTGGATGATGGGTTACAAGGATCAGAGACGAGGAGGCCCATTTTTGCCGTGAAGAGTGCAGATTCTGTTGATTTTTTAAGGCTTTATGACGGGGATGGGCATTCCCAGCCATTTGCATTGAATCAACTGGGGCCTGGATTTACGTGTAGAACCAACAGGCTGGAAGATTATTCATGGAACCAGTACATGTCAAGGAATGGAGTTGCTGTTACTGCATCTGGTGGTGTACATGAATGTGATTGTGACCATGACCATTCGCTCACGTTGCTACAGGTTGGGGCGTCAACATATGATGCTGATATGCATAGTTTGGGGGTCGTTCGATGCGAGTGCTCTGCGTTGCATCCATCCTTGGCACTGACAGCAATGCATCATGCTCTCATCAGAGTTGATTTCCGAGAAAAGCTGTCGACGGCAGAGACGTTGTATAGATTTTCCCAGGGAAACTTTATCACAGCATTTGCGGTCTCGAAGAGGCAAGTTTGCACTAACGAATACAGTTTTGCAGCATCCACTGCCACACATGTTCACTTATTTGACATGAGGAAAGCCATTCGGCCAATGACATCATGGGAACATTACATGAATTCATCTTCTACACAGGATAGACCAATGATTGATTTCTGCACAGCAAGCCCTGATGGACTATATTTCTCATGTGAGGGTGGTAGAGATTTTCTAGTTGCAACAAGCTCATTCCAGGGAAGAGGAATTCTCTTGCACTGGAATACTGCAAAGGATACAGCAAGACTTGCATATCACAGTGGTCATTTTGTTCAACACGATTCAAGAGAGTCAATATCGGCCTGCGAGAGTACCTTTTCTTTTCAATTTGAGCCTACTGATGTTGACAGTGTGGATCCTATTGAACCACCTCAGGTAGCCTATGATAGGATGTCCTATGCAGAGACAGCAATGCTACAATCTTTTTGGGATGAAGAATATGATATATTTCATGCAGACTCCGATACTCAGGGACACGATAGAGTGTGTAGGCTATTGGGAAACACAGAGTCTGGAAGTGATAGAGACCTTGGCATTTCCATTACTGATCACACATGGGAACATGGTAGGCCAACTCAGACTCCGCTTGTATACAGACTAACTTCAAAAGGAAATATAATAGTACAAACCTTGGTGTCCCAGAAAATGCATCGAGTACCAGCTGAAGCAACAGCAGAGCAGCAGCAACTGGCTGCACTTGTACCAATATCAGGCACTTCTCCACCCATGTCGACAAAGAGGAAGGCAGACGAATCCCGTGTATCTATTGAATCACATACATATGCAGCGTCTCGTGGTACGTCAAAATGCCTGCATGATCAGTAATGGCTTTTTGAGTTGAGTATTTAATATTCTTCCTATTTCGTGTCTGTGCAGATAATAGACTGGACGCGCCAATGCATGGGTCTCTTTTCTGTGCATCTCAACTAGCATATCATGCAGGACATGAACGCTTCTCGGATACGCATGTTATGGGAGTCTCAAAAGAGCGTGTCGCAAGCTTTCTCAAACAGCTATTAGAAAGCTCACCAGGGTTCCCAATCTCTGCCTGTGAAGCCTGGAGCATATTGCAACGATACCTCTTGCATCAAAAGCAGAGCACTGATGACAAGCAAGCTGCCCATGATCTAGAGTGCATCATACCTCACCTTGATGGAATCAAAGGGTTTCTGCCAGAGAAACAGACATCAAGGAATACAAGAAAGAATAAGACAATTGCCAAAGAGAACAATGAGCTCAGCACATTGCTCGAGCTGATGCAAGTGTCATCCTTGACTCTGGAGAATGTACACCCATCTCAGGACGTTCAGGCTGAGACAAGTGACGAAATTGCATGGCCTATTCTGCCTCCTAAACAGTTTCTTAGGATTTGGGATTCAGTAAACTACTCTCAACATGGTAAAATACTATCGTGGAAGCTTCAATCCCCCGGATTGATTGCAGAGCGACTGTCTCATGCTCGACCGGCCAGCAACGTGCAGAGCACAGCTTTCCACATGTCCATTGTATCCATGAAAATGCTCACATCAGGGGACACGGCTTTGTCAGCGAAAGTATCGAATTCGTCCAGCATGCTGACCAAACTGATGGATAGATGGGATCAGCAGGAACGAGCTCGATGAGCAAGGAGTGCCCCTCCAGCTGCATGCAGCTGCAGTTGTCCGCGTCCCCTTCCTCAGCTGCAGCTGCCTCGTGGATAGGAACCTGCCCCATTCTCTGAACAGGGGGACGTACATGCTGCTCCGAGGAGAACCAGACGAGTACGTCTGCTGTGATCGTCAGATCCATATATAATTGAGGAATTTGAGGAAAGATAAAAATGTATGCGGTATAGTAGCTCGCTGTATGGAAGAAGAACTTGAGATCCTCGAGGACGTTAGTCCCCTTGGACTAAAACGAAGCCGAGACTCGGCAGTAGATATCGGCGCTGAGAACGATGATAATGCTAACAAAAAATATAGAGTGCGTAAAGATGATATCTTTGTAAAGAATTGAGGATATGCGGAGGGAGGGAGTGTTGATTCACAACAACTCCATTGATTGGTTTCTTCGAGCTTGCGCCTCTGGATACACAATATTTCAAAGTATGGTTGATAATAGGTATCTAATTGATCTATGGTGCTTTTGCAGTCTTTCGTTCCCGATGCGGCCGGCTCGCCGAAAAAGTCTCCTTTCCTGGAAAAGGCAAACTCGGGTGGAAAATCCCAGCCTCCTGCTTTGGATGATGATTCCCATCGTTCAAGTGCGTTTTTGCATTTAAATTTCTTGATCAAGCAGCAGAAACTTCTGGCTGAAGAGATTGAGAGAATCAAGGTATGGATTAGTTTCTTATCACAACTAGTTTTGTTGTTTTTGCTGTGCTTGGTTGATGTAGCTGATGGTATTGCAGGCGCAGGTCCATGGTTCCAATGTTGTCAAGAAGAACTCTGACGATGACGAGTCATTGAAGAAAACCAAGGTGTTCAGGGATGACACGGCGCAAGCTTATGACAACAAAGGGTACTTATCTAGGCATAGTAGCGAGCCAGAAGCCCAATCGCTTGAGCCAAGGAAGCACATGGGTGCCATAGATGACAAACTTGCTGATGCTGCTGGCCGTGCACAGCATCGGTCACAGAGCATCACGAGTGGTAAGAAGGAAGGAAGAGGTGTCCATGGTGCTGATGTAGAGGATGACCAATTGTCGCTGTGCACCCCTGTGAATCCAATGCATGGAAACCAACGGGTACTTGAAGAAGAAGTGAGAATGAACGAGTCGGGTGAAAATGTCTTGCCAGAGTATATGCCATACAGCAAGGGCTATCTGGCTGAGGGCATGCATGGAATGGATAGAAGGCTGGGATCAAACCGCTCTTCTGGTAAATCCTCCTCTGCCCACATTCCATGTGCTGATTACTATCGCGAAGGAAGGCATAGCCAGCTTGACCGTGATCATGAAAGGCAAAGAATGGGACCTAGAAATAGATCATATCAGGACGTCAGTCATGAGGGTGCCTACAGGTACAGCACATCCTCAGAGTTTGCACACGAGTGCTCGGCTCCTCATGGTAGATATCCTCAACATTTTGCACCACCCCAGGGATTCGTGCCGCCTCCACAGGTTCAACAAGCTATGCCTGGACCTTGGCATCCAGGGTTGCAGAATGCCACTTGTCAGAGGGTGGTGCCTCATCCGTATGGCCCCAGGGTACCAATGATGCAGGAACCGTATCACTTGAGTAGGATACAAGATCCTTATCTGCCAGTGCAGATGACACCGCATGTGCAGCAACCGCAGTACCCAGTGAGGATGCCCCCGCACGGACCAGGTGCCATGTACCGGCCAGTACACAAATTCGCACCCGCACAGAGTGATCATGGAGCTCAGCCTGTACAGGTTAAGCGAAATATAAACCCTGTATATACAGCAAACAGCAATGCAACACTTTTACACAAACCAGTAGATGTGGATCGAAGAGTGACAAGTCCACAACCTGATGCAAAAATAACCCAAGCAGAATGCCCCAAGAATGCAACTGAGGATGCATCGGGAGAACCTCATAAAAACAGGACCAACGAGCCTGTATTGACAGACCTACAGGATATCAATTTGTCGCCAGAGGATTTTGACGCAATATTTGCCGAGTTCAATGCCGACGATTTACCGCAGTAGCAGTCCAGACCCTATTTACCCAATAACAATGATACATATATATTTATTATTACCCTGTGACCATCAAAATCATAATCTATATCAATCAATTTTGACCGTAACACCGTCGAAAAGTACTTCATTTGGACCATCTGCCTCAAGGATGCGTTCAGATTTCTTTGTCTTCTTCTTTGAATCTTTTTTCTGTGCCGTATGATCCCCGCTTGCCGCCATGGATAAAATATACGTTCCAGCAACAGATATTATATTTGTATACAGAATCCTGTGCTGGTTCGGGATGAACAGGAAATTTACAACATGCGCTGCAGGCCACAGCTTCCATCCAGCAACAAGAGTTGGTACATACTTTGCCTGCATCTCTCCAATAAACTCCGATGGGCGTCCTTCCGTCGACACTTTGAACAGATAAAATAGCATGGTACAGACTGGTGCAAAGATAAATTGGTCAATGCCAACCTTGGCCAGAACAGTTACGGCACTCTTAGCTGTCCCAATCACCACGGTTTTATCTAATATCGCATAGTAGTAGTGCCCAAACAACCCCATAGCTCCATTGAAAGCACAGAGGCGAGCGGTTCTCCCCCAATCAGGCCTGCACATGCATAAAAATATGGGTCAACTAAGAACTCAGCCCTGAGAACCCATGGTAAACCCAAGAGTGTCACCCACACTCGAGTCGCTGTATCATATGATTTACAGATTCAATGTAATAAACCGATGAGCACACAGTACCTCCATTTAACGTCCTCTTTGCGTTTGCTAAGCCTTTGAGCAATCGTGTCTCCCAGAAAAGCTGCCGCTATGGATGTGGATATCTTCGTCTGGACTGGCTTCTTCTCTAGTATTTGCAAATACGAGGTCCAAACCCTCTTCGGCTGGTAGATGAATGCCCTCGAAAGGGCAATTACCGCACTCATCGTGCCAGCCGAGTTGAATCTGTCACCCTTGACTTGTTATTTTCCCTACTATTGGCACTGTACGGTGGCTAAAATTTGAATTTTTTATCTTTTGAATTAGAAGCATTGCCAGCTTTTCGTTTCTTGTCAGAAGCAGCTCTTGCAGCGACCAAATCCGAGAAATCCTGTGTACCAGAGGATGCTTTATGCTCTGCTACTTTGGCATCGTACAATTCCTTGAGGGAAGCGTCATCAAGGGACTCCAAGTCAGCAGGATCGATTGAAATTTCATAATCTTCTGGAATGCCTCGTCGTAGCGCTTCTAATCTTTTTGCTGCCACACCTGAGAGACTTTTTTTGCTTGGGACATTGTAGACATGATCAGAGCCCATGATTCCTGTGCTGGTCATGTCGACCTTTTTCTGCTCTAGTACTTGATAAAGCTGCTTCTGTTGGCGATCAGAAGTGTCTTCTTTTCGTATTTGCACTTCAGCAGGGGTTTCCAGTCCTGAGATGTGACCAGCTATTTGCTCTGCCTCATCACCCGCTACATGAGCCTTGTCCTCCTCTTCCTCCTCCTCCTCTTCTTCTTCTTCAGCATCTTCATCACTCTCAGATACTTCTTCCTCCTCCTCTTCTTCCTCTTCCTCTTCGTCTGCTTCACCCCAATGGATCACATGAATGTCTTCCTCCTCGTCGTCATCCACCTGCTCCCCAAATACATCTCCATAGATTGGATTGCCGAATTCATCCACAGGTGGCTTACCCCAGCCTCCAGGATGATATCCAAACTGTGCATTCGGAGGAATAGGGGCATTCAATCCCGGGATTCGAAGAGATGTATAGCTGGGTGGCGGACCATATCGCTGCATTGCAACGAGCCAAGGAGGAGGTGCTCCTCTTTGGACTCCCAAAGCCTCCGATAATGAATCGCTCAGAACCCCAGGCCTAAACTTTTTCAAATGAGCTGTTTCAAATTCCTTTCCTTCATAGTACAACTCTCCAGGATTTGACAGCAAGGGCTTCTGCTGATGCCTAAAGAATGCATCATACAGCACTCTATAATCAATATCCAGCTTGCCCATTTTAGGCTGAGTTCGTTCCCGACCTCTTGATTTCATATTCTGTTCTTCTGCCTTCTCTAAATAAGCCTGTCTCATCTCGCCAATCCCAGTCGCAGCAATAAAAGCAGGTAGCTTGAAGGGGGGCTTTTCCAACCCCCTCTTCCCCTGAAGATACTTTCGCTTTTGACTCCAGTGCCGAGGAACCGGAACCGTATTTCTATATGCCTTGAGATACACTAACATCAGAGGGTCCATCGCCGTGACATCCCATACCTCCACAATCTCGGGCACCAAACAGGCCTGCTTCAACTCTCCAATAGTCATCCTTTTCATCCCCCTTTTCTGTTTCCTTGACCCCCGTAATTCACCCTCCGTATCTTGGTGTCCCACATCATTTCCTTGGCCCTCATCACCAGAACGTGATCCATGATGAGCTCTTTCCTCCTCAGGAACACTGCTGCTCTCAGGGTTCCCAAACCTCTGCAATATCTTTGCAAACTCTTCCAAAACAGCCGGATCTTCTTTTCTCTCAATTCCATTCTCATCTTTTACCTTTAGTGTATCCAAAACCATCTCCGTAGGCGGAGCAACGTATTCTACCTCAAAATCATTGCGAATGCTGTCCCCAGCATCTCTCCCTCCAGAAAACAAAATACAACCCTGCTCCCTTTCCACCCTCTTCGCTGCCTTCCGAAGCTTTTTCTTCCTATTCTTCTTCTGTGCCATTGTCAGTTTCTCATTCCCACTGCTCTGAGGTTGTACCTTTGTCGGAAGAGATGAAGAATCCTTTTTTGAACCCGCCCGTGACGCATTCCTACCCTTTCCTCTCGACCCTCCCCCCTTGGTCTCAGTTTGTTCAATGTTCGACCTCCTACCCCTTCGAGTTGCAGGTTTTTCCGCCGGAGAGTCATTGTCCTTGTCTGCCTTCTTTGAAGCAGCCCTGCGACTCCTTGTCGCTCGTACCATCCTTCTATGAAACCACCAGCAATGCTATTCTTAATTATAAATCAACGATGCACCTTCCATCTGTGAAAAGAGTGTTTTGGCAATCGGAGAGAGAGACAGCGAGAAAAAAGAAAAGGAATTTTGTTTTTCCAATCAAGGAGTGCATCCTCCATGCTGAACTCAGTTCTGCATGCATGCATTGTTTGCCTAGTCAAAAAAGCAGAGTTATCCTTGTTGTTTACACAGAATTTAAAGTAAGAGGGAGAAGACTGTGATTGGGAACATCTCTTGTCGAATTCTGTGACTGATTCAACAGAAGAAGAAGAAGAATAGGATGAACGGATTCTCTATTGCATGGATTAATACTGTTTGAGAAATGGATGATGGTTGGAAACCAGATGATGGGTGTGTTCAGAGGGTTGCTGGGTTGCTGAGTGAATTTCAAAGTCCAGGGGCCAATCAGCACCAGGTGCGGGATGGATTTTACAGACTGGCACTAGTTGGATGGTGCTTTAACGGAAGATGGTTTTTGATGCATGTGTAGATATTATCCCATTTGGAGGAATGGTGTAGCTCATACCGAGATTACCCGAGTTATTTGGCATATATATTGGTGTCAGGGGATGGGCTTGCTGGGGCTGTAAGGCAGAGTGCAGGGTTGTTTCTGAAGAATAGTCTGAGGCATATTATTGTGTCGAATGCTGTCCCTGATGTTGTTGAGACGGTGAAACAGATTCTAGTGCATGGGCTGCGATGTGCGGATCGGACATTGAGGCATACTGCTGCAACATGTGTGGCAACACTGGCGTCTTGCTTGGGGTTTTCAAAGTGGCCTTCTCTGCTGCGTGATTTACAGATGTATTTGAATTCTGGCGATGAATGTGCCATGGATGGTGCATTGAATGCTATTCAAAAGACATGGGAGGATTCTCCTGGGAGGATGGAGGAGGATGTGGGAGATTCTACGAGTGCGAATGATTGTCTGTTGCCATTGGTTCTGGCACAGATGGGGAATGCTGTCGTACACATTCAAGTGGCCTCCATCACTATACTGAATTATGCTTTGTTCAATCAATCTTCAAAGATGGATGAGTTGATTTCTGCGTACAAGGCGGGGGTGTTCTCGTTGGCGCATCATCCAGAGGCTGCTGTGAGACGAGTGGTGTGCATCGGATTGATTCATTTGTCCGAGTTGGCGCCATCTCAACTTGAGGGGGAGCTGTCGCTTTTAATTCAGTACATGATCGATGCTATGCAAGATCCACATCATGATGTTGCTATAGAAGCGTCTGAATTCTGGTCGGTGTTTCCTGAAGCAGGTTTTGATGGGGAATTGCTGAAACCATTTGTGCCTCGACTCATTCCGCTATTGGTGAAGAATATGGAGTTTGATGAGTTCGATGAGCAAGTTGCTGAAGCAGAAGCATACGAGGAAGAGAAGAGGGAGAGTGCTTCCGAATTACGGCCTCATCTTCATGCATCCGTGTCACATGCACCGAGCAGCAAGGATGGTGACATGGAGAAGGATCAGGAGGCAGATGTTGAATGGAACCTCAGGAAAAGCTCTGCTGCCGGTCTTGACATGCTTTCGGGGCTCCTAGGGGATGATATTCTACCGACACTGCTTCCTGTTGTGGAGAGTAATCTGCAGCAAGGGAATTGGAAAGCGAGGGAAGCAGCCATATTGACACTTGGGGCTGTAAGCAATGGGTGCCATACTGGTTTGAAGGAACATACGCATGCGATAATATCAGCTGTCTTGCCTGGTCTTGTCGATCAGCGGCCGATGATTCGCTGCATCTCTTGCTGGACGTTGACAAGGTATTCCAGACACGTGTATAGCAACACATCAGAGGGTGATGGAACGTTATTAGAGAGAGTAACCCATGGTATCATAGATAGAGTCGTGAAAGACCGCAATAAAATAGTACAAATAGCTGCCTGTGGTAGCTTGGCAACTCTGGTTGAGGAAGATCCAGTATTGATCAAGCCATACATTCCAGAAATATTCAGTGCCTTGTCATTTGGACTCCAGCATTATGGGAAGGGATCTTTGAGAGCAGTGTACGATTCAATCAGTATCATAGCATTATCAAGCTGTGAGATAATACAGAGGCAAGAATATGCGGATATTCTGTTGCCCTCGCTCTTTAGTAAACTGGATACATTCAAGGCATCTCGTGCGTCTGCTGAAGACCCTGAGATTCTGCCATTACTTGACTGTATTGGGACAGTTGGGTCTGAAGCTGGATCATCACTTCTTCCATATGCCCAAAATGTATTCCACTCGTGCATGTCGTTGGCTGAAGGATATTATTACGCTGGAGATGCCACACCAGTCGACCCAGAGGAACAGGTCAAATTCATAGAGCATACACTAGACACCTTGAGCGGCATTATTCAAGGTTTGGGCCCATCCATTGCCCCTTTGTTTTCTAGCAGTTCCTTGGGATCGCTATTGGTCAAAGTCTCCGTGCACTCAAGTCCTGCTTTACGCCAGAGTGCCTTTGGACTCGTTGGTGACTTGGCAGATGCCTGCATGCTAGAACTCTTGCCCTTTCTCTCTCCTCTCATGGAAGCTATTCTAGAATGCATAAAGCCAGAAAATATAACAGGGGATACTATTGACGCCTGCAATAATGCTGTCTGGGCATTAGGAGTTGTTGCAAAGAAATGTTCCTCTCAAGATGTTGCTCAATTTGCCATATTATCACTTGAACGACTGCTGCCAATCCTCACAGCCCCTGTCGGCGTGCTTCCGAGGAGCCTGGTTGAAAACGCAGCAGTATGCTTGGGGCAAATTGGCAATTCCACACCGGAAACAATTGCCCCCCACGCATCAGCTTTCATGGGTGGGTGGTGTGCTGCACTCCGAGGATTGAGAGATGGAGAGGAAAAGCAGGATGCTCAGGAAGGCTTGTGCAGCGTCATCAATGCCAATCCTCTCGCCGCCAAATCCCACTTTGCAGGTATATGCGAATGCTTTGCAACATGGAGCCATACACCAAAGGACCCTTTGCCCTCCCAGATGGCACACATCATTTCTGGATACAAGTCCCAATTCGAATCCGATGGACAATGGGATTCTGTAGCAGCGTGCGTCCATACAGCAGTAAGAAAAAAATTAAATTTGTAATAGATAACATCTGTTTCTGTCGAGGGCAATGCCAATGAAATCATAAAACATGAGCTTCCTCCTGCCTCATCTTCATTCTGGTTTTGCCGTGGATCAGGCCATTTTGACTGTATGTACTTGGAACTGTATGAGTAATTCGTTTCTCTATGCCATGACTGATCCAGTAGGTTCTTGTATTTCGTTGCAGGAAGAGTCCAGAGTTGTCGTTGTCCGATTTGGGCATGACTGGGATGACACCTGCATGCAAATGGATGAGACATTGGCCTCTGTGGCAGATAAAATAAAAAACTTTGCTGTTATATACCTCGTAGATATAACAGAGGTGCCAGATTTCAATGCCATGTATGAACTGTATGACCCTTGCACAGTCATGTTTTTTTTTCGTAACAAGGTGCGTTGACTATCCTCGATGTCGATGCAAAGAAATTACCTTGGATCTGTGTCCTATGCCCATCACATCCAAGGCAGTCACTTTGCTACAGCAACGTCTGTCCATGCAACTTGAGTGTCATTGCTGCCTTCTCCATTGTTTTGTATTGAAGGAGGGCAAGCATGCTGTGTGCAATGACACGTGTTGGCATGGACAGCACAATCGTCGATCATCTACTACTAACTTAATTATATGACTCTGCAGCATATCATGATTGATCTTGGTACGGGAAACAATAACAAAATCAACTGGGCCATGACTGACAAACAGGAATTTATAGACATTGTTGAGACAGTGTATCGAGGTGCCAGGAAGGGTAGGGGTCTGGTCATCTCTCCAAAGGATTATTCAACCAAATATAGATATTAGTGTATGTAATGTTACAGCAATCGATGACAGATACATGAATTTACATTCAACACACAGAAAGCACCACGATTTTGCAATGGAGCACAACATGTATGGTTCACTGCCATCAATGAGTTCAGTCAGCGTATGCGAAAGTCATGTGATGAAACCATCATTATCCATTGTCTGATGACAATGTGGCTTAGCCGGTGGTAAACTTGGTCACAGCCTTTGTTCCCTCAGAGACGGCGTGCTTTGAGAGCTCTCCTGGGAGAATAAGACGGACAGCAGTTTGGATCTCGCGCGACGTAACAGTTGGCTTCTTGTTGTAGCGAGCCAAGTTGGTGGTTTCGTTGGCAATTTTGTCGAAAATATCATTGATGAAGGAGTTCATGATGGACATGGCCTTGGAGGAAATACCAGTATCTGGGTGAACCTGTTTCAGCACCTTGTAGATATAAATCTTGTACGTCTCCGACTGCAGCAAGAACAAGAAAACACCATTATATGACGTTAATGGAGCAATCAGAGAACGGACATGATTATTCAGGTTCAACATGTACGTGTCCACTGGGCTGCTAACAACAACATGGCATCAGGCATGCTGCATAGCCACGCCCGCAATGGGATGCAATGATACAATATCAAAACCATCCATACCTTTGAAGAGGTCTTCTTGCGAGCACCTCTCTTCTCAGCCACCTTCTTGGCCGTCTGCACAACGACGATCAAACGGTCAGTAACTGTCGATCCACACCAGCCCCTTTCTCGGGCAAACGGTGCGCTCAAATGATACACAATATAGTTATTCATGTATAGATGAAGAGAAAATACAGAGTCAAGGTCTCATGTCCCACGGTCGCACAACAAAGACATGAACCGAAAGACTGTGAGGTTGTGAGCCCCTACCTTCTTCGCTGGCGCTTTGTCTCCTTTGATAGGCATTTTGATAAGTATTAATCAAAGTTCTGTTGACTTTGGATAAAGTTGGAATTGGAATACCACCCCTTGTGGCCAGTCTGTGTCTCATGGGATTTTTCGCACACCTCGCTCGGGATGCATCGGGACCAAAGTAATTCGGTATCATGACTTGACCCGGGATAGAATTCAAATTTTGTACATCTGTCAATAGAACACATGACGATTACAAAAGTCAAAAATATATACTCATCTATATTCTTCTTCAAGGGAGGCGATTCTCTCGTGAATTTCCTGATTCAGCGCCTGAAACTTTGTCTTGAGAGCTTCTTCTCCCTCTGCAGGATCCTCAAACTTTTGTGATGCGAGCTTGTACAAAAGGTCACCCAGTCTATTCTTAATCACATTGTACGTCAATTTTTGCGAGTCAGACCCTGATGCACTGGACCGTTCGATGGCTTCATTCGCAACATCGTAGAACGTTATCATATTGCGGAGCATATTGGAAGTCTTGTAGAAAGGACAGTACTTGTCATACTTTGTGAAGGAGTTTTGCTGTAAAAAGTCGTCTTTGATGAGTCTGGCAACCTCGAGCGTGACCTTGTCATTTTCTGCGAGAGAATCCTTTCCTACGAGCTGCACAATTTCATTCAAATCGTCCTCTTTCTGCAAAATCTCTCGTGCAGTCTTCCTGACTGATACAAATTCTGGATCAAAACTGTCATAGAAGGGTTCCAGAGCCTTGGCATATTTTGAGTATGAAATGAGCCAGTTCACAGAAGGAAAATGTTTCCTCTGCGCAAGCTTTTTATCCAGTCCCCAAAATACTTGGACAATCGAAAGGGTGGCGGTGGTCACTGGGTCAGAGAAATCCCCTCCAGGAGGAGAGACTGCACCAACAATGGTAACACTTCCCTCCCTACTTGGACCACCAAGGCACTGCACCCGTCCTGCTCTCTCGTAGAATGAAGCCAATCTGGCACCTAGGTAGGCAGGATAACCAGAATCAGCAGGCATCTCGGCCAGGCGACCTGAGATCTCTCTCAAGGCCTCAGCCCAGCGCGATGAGGAATCTGCCATCATGGAGAAATTGTAACCCATGTCTCTAAAGTATTCTGCCAAAGTGATTCCGGTGTAAATTGAGGCTTCTCTCGCTGCTACCGGCATATTGGACGTGTTGGCAACCAAGGTTGTTCTCTTCATAATGCTTTCCTCCCTTCCATCCGGCAAAGTCATGGTCAACTGTGGAAAGTCCATCAACACTTCAGCCATTTCATTCCCTCGTTCTCCACATCCGACATAGATAATTCCATCAGAGTTTGAATACTTTGATAAAGCCTGCGAAATGACTGTCTTGCCACAGCCAAAGGCACCTGGGATAGAACATGTCCCTCCCAAGACTGCAGGGAACAACCCATCTAGAACCCTTTGACCCGTCAATAACGGAGTATTTGCCAGCATCTTCTTTGCCACAGGTCTCGGTGCACGCACAGGCCACATCTGTAACATGGAGTACTCCTTCTTCTCGCCACCAAAATCGATTTCAATCACTTTGTCAGTTAGGGAATACTGGCCCGGTGGGGCAATGTAAGAAATGTTTCCTCGAGCCGCTGGAGGAAGCATCACGCGATGGTCCATGAGCGAGTTCTCATGAACAATACCATAGATATCGCCACCCGTTATCCTGTCTCCAACTTTAAAATTGGTGGGCTCAAAATCCCACAAGGCAGAGCGATTCAGAGCTGGAACATCCACACCACGTGGAATGAAGCAGGACCCACTCCCCACAGCAATATCCTTCAATGGACGTTGAATACCATCAAAAATCGTTCCAAGAATTCCTGGACCAAGCTCCAGAGACAATGGCTGCAACCAAAAGAACCATGAGACATACATCACCCGACAGCAAGTCCTGTACAATCAATTCAAAACACACACCTTTCCACTTCGAACCACAACATCCCCAACTGTCAACCCCGATGTATCCTCATACACTTGAATAGTAGCAGTATCATTCTCCAAGCGAATAATCTCTCCAATGAGCTTATCCGTCCCAACCCGAACCAGCTCATACATGGCACTGCCACCCATGTTTGCAGCAATGACCACAGGCCCGGATACTTTACGCACATATCTGCATAATCATCCATGATCATTAATTCATGCAACCCTGCTTAAAGAAGAATATCGTGAAAGGGCACTCACCCTAAAGCCTTCTCTGGGGTTTCTGCCTCACGACCCATATCTCCTTGTTTTCTGTATCAAAATACCAAACTATGTTAAATACCAATCTGGATCTTATCTCCAGGATGCTAAACCAATCGGTGTGAATACGCTAGGAGCGATTCGAGTGGATCAAGCACGTCGAATGATGGCGCAATTTCCAACAGAATAAGTACTTGAGGCTGGGTTTATCTTTTCTGAAATAAATTCTTACGTGTGAAATTGAATGGGCATCATGTGGATCAAATGCTACACAAATGGCTGGGCATCAGACATGTCTCAAGAGACGGATACCTGGGTATCTTGATTGATTCAGGTGCCGAGTCAGAAACCCTTGATCATGCCGACGTACACGAGTCAACCAGATATATAGGTAGACAAGATTACATTGATAGCGTCGTATCCAAATCCATTAACAACAATTGGTTGGCACAGAATGAAGAGTCATACAGAGTCCAGAAGGTGAGCTCTCTTGGGTGACTTGTGGGATGGTTCCATGACTTGGATATCGTTTCGTCGTGCTGTAGGTTTGCCCTAGATTCCATTCAGCATGAAAATGACCACTTGAAGGCACTTCTTTTCGACATTTGTGACGCACCTTCGAGGGGTCCTCATGGAAACCAGCACAGTGCTCTGGTGGCTCTGGAGGTTCAGGACAGAAACTTGGAGAATCGGCTCCAACAGCTGCGTAATGATATACAAAGAGAGATCAATAGGTTTCACATAGTCCAAAGAACCCTGGAAGACCGTAGGGCGGAGGCAGGGTGTCCAGATGCTCTGTATCAAGAGACTGTCTTGGCTGAGAAGAGGGTTCGACGCCTAGAAGATCAAAAGTACCAGTCCAATATCACCAAAGGGGAGGCAGAGTTACAATGTCGATCTTTGCGTACATCTATTGACGGACTCCGCAAGGAAAGGATACTCTTTGATGAGCTGCAGCACAAGAGGAATCATGAGCTCTTCTGCATTGCCCAGGAAATGGCTTCACTCGTCCCCGATATTTTGAGTCGCATCGAATCAAAAGATCAAATGAAACGCTCTCTTGAGAAGATTAGGCGACAGAGTGTGAAAGACAAGGAAGAATGGTACACATCTTGGAGAGACCAAGTATTGCAGATGGAACACTTTCGAAGCACTGAGATTGCACATCAGGAGAAAGAATCGAACGAAAGAAGAGCAAAGCTGCATATTTTTATGAATCTAGATCCAGTATCTGAACAGCGTTCACTGCAGTCGCGTGTTTCCATGACTGGTTCAGAGCATTCAACAGAAACGGGTGATGTCCAATGGCACTCAGACATGGATGACATTGATGCCGTCTCAATCCAGATTGCGGCTTGTACAGGATCCAAGACCCCTCATAATCTAGTTCGAGCATTTGAAACACTGCGAAATGCTTGCGCACAGATGGAAAGCACGATCAGTAACAGAAACAAATGGTCAGGAATGACCATCTAATCAGTCATTCCCATGCCCGGCGTTTGAATATGGTGCCATGTAAGAAAAACCATGATGGGATTGCAGAGAACAATGTTTTGAGGAAAGACTGATCTGGATGAAAACAGGATGCTGATATATGGGACAATTGAGGGGGCACCCTTCCCTCCCTTGAAGGAGGGGGGTCTGGCCATGGCCGTGACCGACCCAGGCCTGGCCGGCCAGGTCGGGAAGCCCGAGTAGCCACCCGGATTCGGCCCCAAAGATCCCATATCCCAAAAATCTGCAACCGAGATTTGATATCAGCGCATTGCCCAACCCCATTAAAAACAATTGATTTGTGTAACATATCCGTTCTTTACTTGCTCATAAGACCTAGGTATTGACGGGTGTGATTCAGCAGATCTACCCTCGAGGGCCAACGCAGGACTTTATGCACAGCCCTTCTTCTGCGGACTTTGTGCTAAAGACTTTTACTTTGTAATGGTCTTTGTCCATTACAAGGCATTAGATACATTCTCTGCGGCTGAACGCGAGTTGCCAGTTTACAAGAGTCTTCGAACCAGGCAATCCAGGCAGCAGCTGGATCTACTTGAATCGATTTTGCGGCGAGTGGGGAAGATACAATCAGTGATATTTTGTATAGGATTGCCTGTTTTAGCGATATTGAGTGCTGTTGGAGGTGCGATCAACTTGTTCGGGACATGACGACGCAGCTCTTGCTGAGTTGGAAACTGCCGAGTGTGAGGAAACATTCATGATTCTTTGATGTCTATGCAGTCGTGCGAGAGTTAGAGTGGGACTTTGTGTCACTTGTTTTGATTGGTTTTACTGGGTTTGCGTCTCTGAAAGCATTTCCAGAGGGTGGAGCAGTTGGCAGTTCAAAGTCACATCCTCTGTGTATCAAGGCTGCTGCACTGCTGCTGCAAATTTGTTTTATAGCGTGCCAAGTGGTGATAAGAACACCTCTGACGAAGATAACTTCAATCTTATTATCAATTGAATCATCCTCCCTAGTTGTGAAGATCGCCCCAGTCTCCGTGATGGTCGGGTTTGCTTCACTGTTGCATTGCATACAAAAGTTTACGGGGAGAAGCGCGAATCGCCCGTTGTCCCTGACAAAAGACGCATTGAGAGAGCAGACCTTGGTTGGTGATGATTCCTCGCTGTGGTCTGGTGTGCGGTTGGATCGCGTTGCAAGCGAAGAAGAGCTGTCCCCATTCTGTAGTTACTCTAGCACAAGCAGTGGAGACTTATCATCAGGACTCCCTAGTCCAACAGGCTTCTGTGACGACAGAGATACTGGGAAAGATGGACTTGTCGAGGCGTACAGGGCAGCAACATCAAAGAAATTAGAAGGCAATGATGATACAGTGTATCTTTTGAAATTTGATTCAGGGCATGGGGAATCATACTACTTTGTGCACAAGAAATTGAGACCAATAAAAACCAAGCTTGAAAGCGTTCAACAGCAGGGAAACTACCGACCATTACTGCGGACTTTGATCCAGAGAAGTAAGGAGAAGCATATTCCAGCAGTACGAAGTGTTGCAAATGAAAAGATTGATGGGGTACGAATGCTCCCCTGTCCAACAGCACGCTAAAACCCATGTCATTCTATATTGATTGCTTTATATGATTACATAGTCTTATGATTTTGACTGTAACTTTTCGCATTTGTCATGGGTAGCAAAAGTAAAACAGCAATCCCACAGGCAGCCATAAGTGTTGAGAAGTATGCACCCCATCCCATGTTCTGAACTACCATGGACAATGGAATTCCTGCATTTGCCGCTCCAATATATGCAACCCAACCCAGGAATCCTTGAGATGCCCCAACAGAATCTGGTCGGACCAGCTCAGCTCCACATAACCCAATCATCATTTGTGGCCCATAGAGGAAGAAGCCAATCATGAACACTGTGAGCCATTGGAGGGAACCCATGGAAGCAGGAGTTGCCGCGAACGCGGCCAGCATAGCGGCTATTCCTATCGTATAAACAATCACTACTTGAATCCTCTTTCCGACAGTACCCTCCTTGCCTTTTGAACGCGAAATAAGTATATCAGACACTTTCCCAGCTATCAGAGAGCCAAACAGACCTCCCAGTTCTAGCCCAGACACTCGCAGAGAAGCTGCTCCAGCATCTGCTACTTCTTTGACTTGAAGAAGATAGAATACAAACCATGAGGTGACTCCCTGACGTACAACATAGATGAAAAAGTAGGTCACTGCAAGACCAACAACAAATGGATTCCTGAGGCAATCATTGACTAATAAATCGAGAAGAGACTCCTTTTTCCCCTCATTTTTGGTTGTTGATGCAGTATTGCTATTGGAATCGCTTCTTTCCACGGGGCTAAAGCCAGCTGACTCGGGAGAATCCTTGACACCCAACAACACCAGAATACCCATCGTAATTCCAATGAGACCGGGGGCAAACAAACCTACATATTGTTAGCGGATAATGATTATTACAAGCCACGCATGCAATCAATACAGTATCCACGCACCCCACTGCCATCCATACATCTTGGCTGCAGTGCCCGCCAGAATAGGAGCAATAAAACCACCTAGATTATGTGCAATATTCCACATGCCCCAATACGTCCCCCTCTCTTTCGCTGCAAACCAAGATGTTAGAATTCGAGCACATCCAGGAGCGCCCAAGCCTTGAAGCATTCCATTCATGGACCAAAAAACAGAAAACCACAGCATCGAAGCAGAGAAGCCAAAAGCGATATTCATTGCCGCAGTCGCCATGAGCCCTCCTGCCAGAAGAAATCTGGGAGACGTTTTTGAACCAAGAACTCCAGAGAAAAACTTGGACATTCCATACATGATGGGAAAGAGAGACGTCAATGCTCCAATCTGCAATAAATGAATCCTCTCATCAAACACTGATTGTTGTTCGAAGGTTCCCATATCATATCAAGCACGTACATCTGTCATCGACACTCCTAAAGATGCATCAGCAACCATGGCTGGAGCTGTATACGTCAAACTATTACGAGTCAGGTAAAAACTCGCGTACCCAAGTACGATCCCAGCAAATGTGATGAGCCTCGTCCTAACGAACTCTTTCGAATATTGCACCGGAGCCTCTGAAAGCTCAGAAATCTCTTTAATATCCTGCAAATACACCATTGATTAACATTCGTCACGCAAAACCCTACATCTATCACCAATCAAGAACAATGTTGGTCGATCAACAAACCTCGGCACTCTCTTGAGGGAATTCCTTCGACTCTGCCCGGCAGATCGTCCTAATCGTCCCAAACCCGTAATTTCTATCATTAAAGTGTACTGATCTCCCAGTATATCGATGGATCTGTACCCGTGGGGTGTGTACAGCCCTGATTGTAGGTGCGCAAGGACGATGTGATGACCGAGGAACCAGCATCATGTGTTATTATTCGTTGAATTTGCAATAATAAATTTTCATACTTTTTCCTTTTTCCATGCTGAGGTATTCATGCCAATGGATAAGCTTAATTCGACGGATCGACAAAGGTAGGTAGTACCTACTAGGTACACATGAGACTGCAGGCCCGTACTACTACTAAGGATTTGTGAGATGAACGATACGGATTGCAGATCCAAATCTTCAATGCATAACACTGGAGTGGTGCAAACGTTAGAGATTCAGAGCAACAGCAAGAGTCAGTGCTCCCTTCCTCACTTTCGTTGAATAAGAATACGCTACCGACAATGAAGGGGGAAATTCGCTACATACGAGATAGACAATTTGTCTACAAAACTCGGCGTGTGTGCCTGTTCCTTACATCACTTCATTTAGCGATGCTATGCTATGCTTTCACAGGATGTGTTTGTAACGTCACGGCGACACCAACCGCCGCGTTTGTTGAAATGCTACTCTGTTTTGTCAATCAGCCATAGATGCCTCGGCATCACAGTAGTTTACCAGGAAATGTGGGCGGCAGCGGAAAGCATTGTTGCAAAAATCGTAGTGTAGAGTGACACAACTGAATATGAAGATGATGCTTCATATTCAGGCCACGTCAGACATGAGCCAGGCTATCAATGAGTCGAGAAATTCTGACCCTGTGAGGAAGTGGTCTTAATTCATGCAGACAGATCTAAGGTCACCTTGCTGCGAGGTTGCTGTGGTGGTGTTCCACTGCAACACCTCACAATTTCAATAAATCTAGCTTGGGTGAAGTGACCCCTGATTCTCTGATAAGGCAGTCAAATACTCCTCGGGGGTGTTTGATCTCTTCCAGAACATCCCATAGAGAGAAGAGGCCTAATTTTAGACCCCGTGGAATTCATCGTGAACTACTCCAGAACACTCATCACGCTTCGAGTTCACTTTCGCTCAAAATAGATCTAAAGATATGGTCAGAAGTTGATTGTTTGGGAAGTAACAGTTGTGAAGGAACTTCTGTTTTTATTTGCTGCTAGAGATTCTATTCGGAGGACAATTTGTCCTGGACCAACCCTGTCGCAATTCGCCGGGGACAAATGTATATCGGAATTCTGGATCACTATGAACCGGGATCAGCGGGCAATGGAATCCACACTAATTAATTCATTGTTCAATTATGGTGCCGCGAAATGCGTGCGAATAAATAGAAATCATGGCAAACGTAGTAAATCGAATAAAGTACAGCGGATCTTTACACGTTCGCAAATAATTCATGGCAGTATATATTGTTGCATGACCTACTTATGAGAAAATGCCTTGTGGGTGTCAGCTTTTCTTTTCCTGTGAGTTTGTATGCTGGTCTTCACCAAACCAAAATCCCACATCAGTCTGGCCAAAGAAAGCTTTTCCTCATCATCATTCAAGAGAAGGTTTTTCACGTATATTGGGTTGCCCTCAAATAGTTGTGCCAGCACAGATTCATATGACTGAGGAAGTATAATTTCATCATCCTCTTCCTCTTCTTCCTCTTCCTCATTTTCTTCCCCTTCTTTATCGTATCCATCATCTTCGCTGACATGAGGAGAGGGCATCATGTGAGAATGCCTATTGTTTCTCAGGCTTGATACCAATCTCAATTGCACATCTTCTCTGCCTGACAAATCAACTGTACGTGTTTTTTCATTATACTCAGAATAAATATCTGTACAATTCTCTCTAAAGAGATAAAAGAACTTCCGATGGACCGCCTCGATGGTATCGTGGAGCCCTGGGCATGGACCTTTGTCTACTACTTGTTTGGGATGAGGTGGCAAGCGGTTCACCATAAAGTCATGTTTCAAGGCATGCATGGCATGCATCGAAATCTTATTACCGTGAGATTTCATGTGGTTTCCTAACTCAACGAAAACATTAGTTACCCCTTTCGAGAGATCTGAACCACGACCCTGAGTCACTGGCAAACTCTCTCGAGCAATATCTGGCAATTCAAGCTGCAGCGCAGGAAGCGATAGCATGGCTTCAACTGCTTTCAATGCCAAATCCCCAAAAGTCCATCTCTGATACGTACTGATAGTAAGATGTACAGAAGTCTCATCAGTGCCCATTGCTTGGTGAATCACTCCCCGAGGAAGATACAGCACGTCCCCTGGGCTCATGTCCACCTCTTGCAGAGGTATACCGAGTGATTCTGAGTCTAAATCCCCACTGCAATGATTTGCCAAAGGAGGGTTTGCGCTGTATAGCTTCCACCTCTTCCTTCCTGAAACCTGACAGCAAAATATTGACACATCATCATAATGTGGAGCAAGTCCCTGATGCCCTTCAGGGGTGATGTACGCATTACACCCAACCAAACACTCTAAACTCGACTCCAAGGATGCACACAACCTCCAGAGATTGTCCTCAAAACGCTGAGGCTGATGAACTTGCAGTGTCCACCCTTGCTCCAACAAACTCTGTACAGTCCATTCCTCAGCATCGATCAGAGAATGTCGCTCCCCTTTTTCGAATTTCGCACCCAGTACGTCACTTCCAAGGACTAAATGATTTCCTGAGAGTTTCCCATCGGTCAAAAATGAATCAGGAAAGAGAGATTGAAATAGCTCCCGCGTTTTTGGAGAGGATTCAACATGCAATGGTGATTTCTCCCAGTACTTGGAGAAAAAATCACATTTCTCAACCTATATATTACAAATATGGTCAATCTCGGCATGAAAGTGTTACAAAAGGCAGAAATCCCGCAAGCTTACAGCAAGATGCATGGACAAACCTTTTCTTCAACCAGGAATGAAACTGGCTCTAGATCCACAGATGCCCAAGCTTTTACATCCATTCACGAAATACAATTCAGAACAAAGCATAATACCGGGATGGCTCTGATCCTTTGCTCTTGGGCCATCAGTCATTGCCACGTAGGACTTGGCCCTTTTCATTACAAATCTCTCAGATTGCCATTCACGGCATATCTGTCGCCCTGACACACTTGAATCATCGCGAAGCGTATACCACTGTCGACAGGAACAGGAAGGGGATTCAGATAGGAGTTTGGCCTGCGAAACAGCTGTCCAAAGACCAAACCAGGTTCAATCATTCGCACTTCATCCCTTGATCCTTTGACCAGTTTGGGATACGCCGCCATGAGTTCTCCTAAAGGCCCGTCATCGGGAGACGGCTCTGGGATGACAACATCATCATACGATAATGTCCAGACCCTAGACATTCTACCACTAGATGCAAGCGTGTTGTATGCATCCCACCAGGACCAGTCGACAGAGATTGAGCCAGGATATCTCTCAGTCACAGGAAGCATTTCACTCCATTCAAATGTGTCCATGACAGTCATAGCGCCCCCAAGAGATGGGATGGGTGTCAGCAAATTCTTGAGTTCATTGTTGTTCCGAATGCATTTTCCACTCCAGGATCCAGAGCCCCACAATGCACCCCTTTCGTAACTATTTTTTCCTATAATACACCCTAATACACATCCTTTTAAAGGGAAAGCGTCATATGGAGATTGAGGGCCTGTTCCTTCTTTGAAAATGCTGTCAATTTCTTCATCTTCCATCTGACTCAAGTGACGACAGAAGTCCTGATAACTCTCGAATTGCGCAGGAATTTCATAAGGAACGCATGTAGCATAGCCTAATTCACCTCCAATTGTGTCAGAAAATGTATCAATCACCATCGAGCCTAGCCCGCTAAGCACATTGGAGAGCTGCTGAGGAAGCTGGGCAGTGACACAGCCAAAAGTTGCAGTCAACAACAATGCCAATCGCAGCAAAGCGCCCATGTCTTACAGAAACCAACCAGGTCAGATATTTTCCAGTTTTTTACTGTATCACTGTACAAATGGAAAGAAACGTATTCAATTCGAACGCGTTTCTTTGGCTGAAGGCCCATCCCATGCATGGGATTGGACAGTCCTAGGTAAACATCAAACCACAATGTCACAGTACCATGCCCCACTCGGGCGCGAGCGGGTCCATAGCCAGCTTTACGTAAATCCAGTGCGCCACCCAATCGCTTTCTCCTCGTCGTTGATGAGCCTGAATGGCGAGTTGGATCAATCCATTCCACGATCTCAAAAGACTTTGCTCTCTCCAGTCTGCAGCAGATAGCTGTCCCATGGATGGGAACCTCTTCATCATATCTGACTTTGTCAACAAGATTCCTTCCTTGCAGTCCACATACAAGGCAGCATTCTCTGCAAGCCCGGCATCTAATCTCAAAATCCAGGTCAAAGGATTTGGACCACACCCAGCACTATTCAGCCTACTCGCAACTTCAGGAGGTAATGTTTCGAGCAAAGGCTCGAGTGATTCGTCTATTGCTCCTCGGCGACCTAAATCACTATCATCTAATGGCATTGGTAGAAGATGGATCCCCACCTTTGAACCTATTGCACTCAATGCCAATGCAAGAGCTGCTGGTGATCCCTTTCTTGTTTGCATCACATGGGTTAGGAGTATTGGGCTCAACCCTTCGTAAAGCCATTCAAAAGGCTCGTATTTATATCCAAGACGCCCATAGAAAGAGCGGATAAGCGACTCTATCCTTTCCTCAACCTGATCATTCCTTGGCTCCAGAAACTTCTCAATGGTACATGCAGCAGCATCAATACATTGCTCCATGCCGTCCGAAACACTTGCATTGATGCTATTACCCATGATATCGTTGATTTGTCTCGAGATGACCTCCATGCCGATCAGATTCCCACGTATGATGCCTTCCGAGTCACATGCATCCAGATGATTTTGTCTTCTATACATCACTACCGCATCCACCGCTTCCCCCCATTCATTGATTGCCTATACAAGCATTAAAAAATAGGTACCCAATCCATTTCATGACGAATACATGATGTTCATTTCTAGCATTGACCGTGGTGCATACCTTGTGAGTTTCCTCCTCCACGCTCTGCAGTACCTGCAACTGGCGTTGAGCTCTACTCACGCAATCCATCCCATCTGCGCATCACTCGAGCATTATTATCATATCACCCATTGCGTGGACAATCACCCTGTTCGAAAGAAACATCGGGAGCTGATCAAACCCACCTTGCAGACTATTCAAACCCTGCACTCCACTCTTACACCAATGCCGCACTGATTCCTGACTATCTAAACTCCAATTCACTAGACAAGTGCCATATACTCCAGTGAAAGGTATTCGCAAGCTTTTAAACCCATCAAGCGTTCGTAAACAAGTCCGATAGAACAACTTTTCTGCCCTTCCCATACTCACTCAGCTGACATGGATATTCCCAGATCTGCTCGAGCTCCATGCACATGGCAAGGTTGCGTACCACAGGAAATAAGTAGCTTTGATCTTGGGAATTTCTTCTGCCACATCACTGCTGCGTGGTAGACTAGGACGGCGTAGTCCATCCATCCGCTGAAAAGGGACATCAAGTCTCCCATCAAAGGAGTGATTTGATGGGAGGGACCATCCAATCTACAGGAAACCCCATCAGACAGGTACTTGGACCGGAGGATTCTAGATCGACTGGGCTTTCTGCACGGGGCTAGCCCACAGGTAGAAAGCAAACTCTTGGGCACCTGAGCTAGGAGTGTAAATTCCATTATTTATCAAGCAATACAGGGAAGTTAAACAGGAAATATGGCTGATCAGGTGCGTCTAAGGGATGATTTGGTATAGTTGAAGCCGCTTCTCCACGACGGCTGGACACCTTGTTCCGTCATGGAGGCTGGCGGGTGGCACAGCGATACATGGTTTGATATAGAATATTGTTGATCCAATTAAGAATCAACTAGTCTGTGTGAGAGAAAGATACTGGAAGCAGTGCGGTATGCTCTACGAAATGACTAACACCCATGTTGCGGCTATGCAGACTGAGAAGGCTTTCCAGAGACAGGTTGGAATCAGCCGAGGGTATGTTGATGTGATTTTCTTATAGTGTTGAATTAATGCGTCAGGGGAATGTGTCATGTCTGCGGATGCGAGTTACCAGGACGGTCGAGTCGCCGTCTTGCTCCATGTCCGTATGGCTTTCGATGACAGCGTCCATACTCATCTGACCATGTGATTTTTTGATTGCAGATATAAGAAGACTGCGCGAAAGGGTGGGAAAATTCCTGGGAAGAACGGAAATAGGTGGTATAAGAATGTTGGTCTAGGATTCAAGACTCCAAAAGATGCTATTGAGGGCAAATATATCGATAAAAAGTGCCCATTCACTGGTGATGTCTCCATCAGAGGCAGAATCCTTTCAGGAAAGGTGGTGAGCACAAAGATGCATCGCACAATAGTTCTCCGCAGAGATTATCTTCATTACATTAAGAAATACCAGCGCTATGAGAAGCGTCACACAAATATCTCAGCGCACATTTCTCCATGCTTTAGATGCAATGAAGGTGATATCGTCACAGTTGGGCAATGTAGACCACTGTCTAAAACTGTTCGTTTCAATGTGCTCCGTGTTATCCCGGCTGGGGATGGTGCAAAGAAGGGATTTAGTGGCTTCTAATTTCTTGTAAATGTAAGATTATTACTCGAGATGAAACAGAAAACATTATAATTCTTGCCAGCGTTTGTACAAATCGTTGAGCAGGATCAATCGATGTATCTTGGGGAACTGCCGCCTCTGCGCCTCATCCCTCTCATGCTTCCATCTGATGTGGGCGTGTAGCTTCCACTATCCGTTACCGTTTCCATATCACCTGAAGACGGTGCTCCTCGAAGGGAAGTCATGTATCTGAGGTTGTTAGGCTGAATAGACACTTCAAAATCTGAGGCCAAGTCATCCTCATCATCTGTATCCAAAATCTTTCCCTCCGCATCATAGCCCAATGCACCTTCTGGAATGCGCCCGAAGCCAGTGCCAAACGCTGCTCCAGTGAATCTTCTCCACCAGGTGAAAATGATAAAGATAATGGACCCTCCAACCTGGAAACAGACAATTATCATCAGAAGTAAGAACTGTGCTTGCAGGTAATAGGTGTACCCATTTTCCTCTTTGCAGGTGACTGATGTATCGAAACCTGTAGTATTCGATGGCATTGGTATCCATATTTGCTCAAACTCTTCAAGCGTTGCGGATGCATTAATACCCATTGATTCTGCCAGCCAGTCCTCGAATTTAGGCATGCTTTGGTCAAGGTTGTTGAACATTTCTGTAGCATTTGCCAGAACTGTCACCCTTGACCCTCTTGCTGCATTTGCTTGAGCATCACCACTCACCAACATGGGATACGCTTGCGGAAAGCCTTGTAAGCCATCAAATGGATACAGCTGTGATCCTCTCATGAGAATTGTTGCTGCTGTTTGAACCAAGTCTGCTATTGCTAGGGCTTTATCATAGTCATCTGCTTGAGATCTTATTGCTGATACTGCCAACTGCGATTCTGTCACAGCACAAACTTCCCATGTTGTTTTTGAGACAATCAGGATGATTGAAACCAATATGATATTTGATCCAACCCACGCAATGAGAAGGTAAGAGGCAAATGCCTTTAACTTGGCCTCTTTTCTAGCATTGTACTTTTTCACCTGCTCTTGGTCAAATAAATGGGATTGAAGATCTCCCATCGCCTTCCAGAATGCACGAGATGCCTGAGTCGGCCGAACACGATATGCGAGCTTCTTTGACTGAGTTTTGACAGCCTCGTGATCTCCCCTCTTGTCCAAGTTCTTTGTCCCCCATGAAATATCATCCGCATTGCAGAAAGCATTGACTTGCAAAATGTTGAAAAATGTTGGCACCATGAGCCAATATTGGAATCCAGAGCATAGCACTTGCACTAAATCTCCATGAAGCAAGGCAGTCAGGAGAATACCTCCAATAGCACTCATCAGCAAGACAACAAGCAGTCCAAGCTTATCTGAGGAAACATTTGCAAAAGTGAAAGTCGAGTTTGTAATGAAGAATGATATCGTGACACCAGTAAACACCAGCATGTAAAGCGCAAAGTAGATTGCACAGAATGAATGTATCTGCAAAATGAAAAGCATGATCATCATACTCGCTCAAAAGAAAAGAAACAAAAGGAGACGAACCTTTTCGACGGGTTCAGGTTTGTTCTTTAGATTGATTATCAACTCAGTCACAAGGAGGAACAGATAGAGCAGTTCAACTCCATAACCAATCGATTGAAGCCACCCTGGTCCAGTGAATGCGACTTCCAGTAAAGTTGTAAGCATCACAAAGAAGATACCGATGCCAAACCATGTTCCTACCAAAGTCACCAATGTCAAATAGATGAATTCAGTGGTGAGGACAAGCTTCCGCATGAACGAGTGTCCAGATTCCGACCAGATTCGGCTCATATTACCCAACGCATAGAGCATGGCGAAAAATGTGCCATTCAGCCATCGACGTCTCTGCTTCATCAAATTTACGAGCCTTGTGACTGGATCTGCCTCAGCAACAGCCTCTTTGACATACTCTAATCTATACTGGCACCCCTTTTTTGCAACCACTTCAAGACACAAAATCCTATCCTCTGCCAGATACATGTTGGCTTCAAAAGCATTCAGCTCTGCTTGGGAGTAGAGACCATAGAAATACCTTCGAAGGGGCTCTCCATCAATTGCCAGCCATCGAAAAGCTGAGAAAGCCCCAGGCAAGACAGTAAGAAATCCACAGATGGACTCAATTGGTTTCTGCAACAAGTGAGATACCTTCCACTCACAGAATTGAACGGAAGCAAGGAAAGTTCTGTATGGTCTCTCAACCTTGAGTTCCCCTGTAAGTGCTCCAACATTAGGATACCTTTGAAAATGTGTACAGACTGCCTTCAATGCATTCGGCATGGGCCTTGTCCCAGCATCAAACAATACACAGTATTCGGGCTGAATTAAATAAGAGAAGGCGTCAAAAAACCAACAGTGAGAGTCCAATTTTCCTTTGTTTTTTGATTTGGTAGCAAAAACTACCTGCAATGGGGGATAATTGTCAATACCTGCATGCTTCTTGTATCTGGCAGTGTATTCAAACAAGTGCAAGGATGTTGGTGTCCCAAGCACATCATTTTGAAGAACAACCGGGGAAAAAAATCCTTGCACCGTTGCTGCAGCGATGACAGATTGATCTGCCATGGGCAACCCATCCTGTATTATGCACACTGCAACTTCTTGCCAATCCAGCCCCTTTCTTCCATCAGCAAGAGTGAACTTTTCGTACAACACTTCCAAATTATCACATATGCCCAACAATGTCTTCCGAAGAGTATCTTGATCTTCGTTGTACAACGTTACGCAAATCATTAAGCGAATCCTCCTGTCTTCTCGTTGCAGTCTTAAAGTGTATCCATCAATTCCAAAGTCACGGGCATCTTCTGTGACGACTGGAGTATATCGACAATGTGTATATTCCATAGTATCATCCATGATGACATCGTCCCATTCGTCCCGATACACTTCACTGGGAACTGGATAAAATATTTGTGTGTCAGCCCTAAGAACTTTGAGTGCATCGTAATATCGCTGGCTATTCTGTTGAACACCCTCGGCAAACTCCCGATCACCTTGAATGTAATCTTCAAAAGTCTGTTCATTGCCTGTTTTCGCCTCAACTTTCGTAAACTCAGTCTTGAGCTCCTCCAGCCTTAACGCAAGGTTCTGGTAGTATTCGTCAATTGGAGACTGTATGGTGACGTCGGTGTTCGCCACCAGCAGGTCAGGCAACTCCTGTCCTGCATCTAATGATTGTGTACTTTTTTTATCAGACGTTGTTCGCAGGGTCCTTGCAATGAACCGCGCCTCCTACGGACTTGACGGGGAAACCGCGTCCAGCCCGGGGAAGTGTCACACGGTATTCAGGATCGCCTCCAGACGTACCTATGTCTTCATTCATATTCTCACTATGAGCCATTGCGAGAATAAATATTGTTGCTTGTGGCGGTTACAACAAGAGATAGTATCGTGACTAAGACACACAGCAACTGCTCGTGTCAGCACCTACCAGGTTAACGCCTGAATAGATAGAGTTTTCGGACCTTCGGAACTCAAAGTTTTAATCTTATGACATTGAAACACTCACTGGATTGTAATTCTATACGAGACTCGTGCTTCGTGGATGATGACGGGCGCCAAACCGTCGTTGCTCGCAGTATGCAGATCCGGTCGGCTCGATCCAAGGAAGGGACTAGATGGCCATTGAAGATGGACTGCTGTGCTGTGCTGATTGGAGGTCTCCAAGTGCCCGAGACAAATGAGCGGTAGATACCAAGGGCATGCTGTCATCGAGGAAGAGATGAGTGAACAGGGAGATGTTTAGGACACTACATAGACCAGGCATAAAGTGTGAAGTGCAGGTTTCATCTTGAAACGGATTCAAGGTTGCTTGCAAGAAAGCAACACGCTGCATGAATTTTCTCTTGATACTTTCTAGAAGTGCACTTGACTTCGGGTACCATTATGTACCAGTTATAACTGCACATATTCATGTGGGGTGCAACCCAAATCTTTGATTGCACCATATTGCAGCTGCATGGAAGAATATACCTACAGCTCTAGGCAGCGTGGTGGCATACATACACCGGGATGCGCCATTGATGTTTAGATATATTCCCTATTACAGACACTTGCTCTTACTCAAGTAAAATAAAATCCATTACTGATACCATCAAAAGAACAAGAATACAAGAATGCTCATGGCTGCAGATGCCACTATGTGCACTCCTGGAGAACTACTTGGGGCAGGAGTTGGAGCAATCTCTGGTGCCAAAGCAATGACAACGGCTGGTGCTGGGGAATCTGCAGATTCAGGTTCTGATGCGATTGGTTCGGGTGCTGGAGAGGGAGATGGGGACGGGGATGGGGATGGGGATGGCACCCTGACTGGCACTGGCACAGGAGATGGTCTGCTAACTGGGATTGGAACTGGCGAAGGATTTGTCACTGGAACCGGGACCGGGACTGGGACTGGGACTGGGACTGGTGTGGCACCACCGCTGGGGGGTGGGTTGGCCCCTGCATTATCAATCTGAACCAAGATTGGCTTGTCACACGTGTTATCATATGGGGGGATCTTGACAATTGTACCAGGTTGCACTAATGCACCTCCAGACAATTCAGGATTGACAGCAGTGATGTCATTCACTGTTGTTTTGAAAGCTTGCGCAATCTGCTGAATATTGTCACCTTGCTGGACTCTGTAACCCCTGCATTTCAAAACTGTGTCAGTGGGAGGTTTGGATGGAACTCCAGCCCCGCAACTCGCAGGGAAGGGTGGAATCTTGATAGGTTGACTATTCTGAAGAACGGAGTTCGCGTCCAGCCCAGGATTAACGGAGAGGAGGTCATCAACTGTCACTCCATAGGCAGCTGCAATGCCAGCAATGAAATCACCACTGTTTACGATGTAGAGCCTGCATGACTCGCCTGACTTGTTGGGATCGCCACACTGATTGGACCAAGGAGGGAGTTTCAAGTACTTGTTTGGCTGCAAAATACCCCCGGCTTGCACATCCTTGTTCAAATTGTCGAGCGTATCACGGAATATGTCCAAACTGTTTGCGACAGACTCAATGGTATCACCCTGCTGAACAATGTACACCTTGCAGTTGTCATCATTATTGTATGACCTCACATTTGCGCACCCAGGTTTGTCTGCACCTGGGAGACAAATCTCTTGACCAATTTGGAGGAGGTCAGTCTGCTGTCCACAGGCCAGAAGGGCATTTGTCAAGTCATCTACATTGCAAGACATATTCACGAGGTAAAATACGCCCCTGATATCGATACTCAAAGATATTGAACATACCTGGTGACAGAATATCAAATTTCTGCTGAATACTGAACAAGGAGTCCCCTGCCTGAACCACGTAAGTAGGACATACGGCTGCAGAGCCACAGTGCTTCAGGTTAGAAAACGTCACCTTAGCGAGGTATTTCCTCTCAAATTTCACTTTTATTCATCTATGTATTCATATAATAAACAAAACGCACGAGTTTGAGCAAGAACTCCAGTAACTGCACAGAAAGCAAGCGCAAATGCTACAGATCTCATCCCTCGTCTGCACGGCACAATTCATTTCACGCTTTGTTAAGACATTCTCACCAACTTTTATAAATTTCAATACGTTCTGAGACGTTGTAGATCCCATTTGAACACTCTTTGCCGCCTTGACGCAGCAGGCCAACCGCCATCGCGTTGGGCACTCAGGGTTCCTGAATATCGTACCTTTGATGATAACCTCGAAGAAAATACTTCTAATAATTTTCTTAATAAAAGAAAGTATCTTTCGTTGCGCCGATTGCCACGTATGTGCGCATCGAGTTTAACGCGTTGCCTGGAATCCAGGGCCACGAGGTCATGAACTTCTCCTGTGATGAGACTTGTGAATGTGGAAGCGCACATTCGCATTGAGAGGGAGTTGCCGAGTAGGTATTCAAAACACATTTTACAGCTCCATATATCGAGATAAACTTGACACCCTAGGTGTGTTGCTTGCTGCAGGTAATTTTGAGTTGCTTTTTGTTCTCTCGTTGCGCTGGCCAGTTGCTGGGCCTTTCGTCTCCTCTTTCAGGAGAGCATGGTGACTAGCGGCCCTTTGGGAGCTTTGTATTCGATCATGTACCCTAAATTTGCCAGCTGCTTGATATTGATATACTCGATCAAGGACTTCTTGGGGCACGGCAGTCTCACTATTACCATTGGCCTGGCACCTGCCTGCACCTGTTATGTATGTCTTGATTGGTTTTCCTGACAGATCTACAGGTATTACTATGTTAGTACCCAAAACATCACCATTGTATGGGGAAAATGCTTGGAGGTCTATTTTTGTCTTGGAAGATTGTTTTGAACCAGTGGAGTTTTCAGTGATTTGTTTTTGCATCTTTTCCTTTTGCACAAGGGCTTTCTGTCTTTTCCTGGCAGATGCACAGCAGCACAAGACTACTACTAAAACAATCATGACAGCTCCACCCGCAGATATTCCGATGAGTGCACCCATTGGGAGTGGTAATGAACTGCTGCTGCTCTCACTCTCCATTGGGAGTTCGCCTGGATTGTAGAGGACCTGCATCTCATCCTCTGGATACACCACCGTAATTTTCAAAATGTCGAAACTGTCTTCTCTCATCTGCATTATCAATGCGCCGTTTTCTATTGATGACGCCAAATTGTCGTAAATTCGAGATTTGTTTCCAAATATTGCAGTATCTACTTTCAGTTGACTTTCAGACAACAATTTCCTACCCTGTACCTCACCTGTCACCGGAAGGACTGCAAGACACATAAAAATACATTTAGTTAGGTATCAAGGTATCTTGGTGCTTTCATGTGAAAAAGATATAGCGCACCGAATCGGATATTCACAGCTGAGACTGGCACTTTAGTGGAGAATGCTAAGTTGACTGAATACTCCATTTGCTTTTGCTGAAACTCTTTCTTGGTCATACGATTGATCATCATATCAACCACAAGTTTTTCTTCATGGGACAAGTCAGGCGTTACCTCAAGGTTTGGGGGGTTTAAAACAGAAGAAGGAGGGTCAGGTCCACTCTGAGGAACATCAGTGGAAACGTGGTCCGAGGGTTTTGGGGCAAGTACCTCCACAGAAACAGCTTCAGAAGTCCTACAAAATCGAATGAATAGTCAAAAAAGATAGGTAGACAGTCGATGACGACATTTCCTCATACAAGTCACGTACGGCCTCACTTGAACTTGCTCCTGACACCCTTCACCCCCTTGAGGGATATAAATTTCCCCACCAGGCTCAATCTTCTGATGGTTGGGATTATTTTGGACTAAAACGTCTAAAGTCACATTATAAAGAGCAGATATAGTCTCCAGACTCTCTCCTTCAGCTGCAATGTGAATTTTGCAACCCAGAGATTCCTCAACATCACAGTCTCCGTGTTGGCATGAATTTACATCACTCTGAGTTGGCAGAAGAGTTTCAGGACAGCTTTGGTCCCAGGTAAGCAATAGATTCATCCCAGGCACCACTGTTGTGGTCAGATTAAGCAAATTCAAAGAAGCCAGGTCTTCAAGGCCAATGTCAAAATACTCTGCTATCTTTGCTAGGGTATCGCCATGTTGAACTTCATACAACTTGCATTTATCATTTTTATCGACTTCTGAGACAAACCTACAAGCTGGAGAGTAAGGAGGGAGACAAACTTGTTGCCCTACTTGCAGAAATGTTCCCTCCTCATAACCAATACAATCTTTGAGAGCTATAACAAAGTCTTCGTACTCGACATGGAACTTTTGCGCAATGCTCAATGCGCTTTCTCCAGCCTCAACGGTATATCGCTCACAAAATCCCCTCTGTACAATGTCATCTTGTGGAACCTGATCAGGGGCAGAGAGCACTACGACAAGACCCTGACAAAAAAGGATGGTGAGGATGCAACTGACGCCTCTGCTGAGCTTCAATAAATTCAACATGATATTAATGATCATTTGAAGGAGCATTACAAGCCCAAAATGTTCCTTCGTGTCTCGTGCTCAAAATGCTGGAACCTGCAACCAGAGCGGTTACCCGACCGTTACACAGTATCATCGTCGTTGCTTCACATACAGATGAAATCACACCTTTCTCTCATACAAACATGTAAACGTACCTTTTTGATACTTTTAATGGCACACGAGTGGTAAATGTATGTGAGCAGCGTCAGGGTGCGATACCGTGTTGCGCCTAACGGAGATCTACGAATGTCTGTTACAAACAACGGTGGACCTCCCTCTTTCGTTGTGTATCCGTTGATTACTATTTTAAGCAAATGAAAAATCTTTAATATTTGCATGCGTCGTGCAAAGGTTAGGATATCTTGTATGTTCGCATCGGCTTGCGCTGGAGAGTGGGTACGTACCCAACAGGATTGAGGAGATCTAGATCTCCGCGGAGATCTCCAGCGCTAGCGCTGGACACGAGTGCAGTGTCTAGACTGATGTCTATGAGCTAGCTCATCATCTTGGCCTTCTGTGATCAACGACCAAGCTGCATTCCATTCAATTTTTTCTTCCACCGATTTTCCCTAATTTCGACTTTTTCTTGGCAGTCGCCTTGCTTGTGGCCGGCTTGCTTGCCTCTCGCTTTCGGGAACTTTGTTTCACAGAGACAGGTCCGAAAAAACTTTCTAGACGCCCTTGAGTGCTCTTGCTCTTTGCAGCAGCTATTCTAGTCAGAGCAGACTTGACTCTCTTACCATCGAAATGTTTCTCTTTCACAAGAAATTCCATTAAACCTTCTTCATCAGGAGTTCTCCATTTGAGAGGAGGAATGTCACTTTGCTTCAGGACGTCTGGACTTTTGAAAAGCTCTCTTGCTTCCTTGTATGGAAAGTCCTGAGGAATTTTATACTTGGTAGGATCTAATTCTTCGATAATCTTTTCGATGCATTTGTGCTTTCGAATCAGTTGCAACGCCCTCACAGGACCAATACCCTGAATTTTGGATGTGTAGTCACACCCACAGAGAATGCAAAGGTCAATAAACTCATCATTTGTCAAATCGAGCTCCTTCAATATCATATCATGGTCAAATTCTAGAACAGATACTTTTTGGGCAGCTGGAGCCATTAGATGACGTAGCAACTTGGGAGTTCCTAGCGTCAATGAGTCCATATCCTCGGTGGAAATTCCATAGACATGGCCTTCTTTGCAAAGTTGGGCGCACTGCGCCTCAGCTTCTGACGGAGCATCAATCACTGGAATCCCCATTAATCTCAGGAGCTTCTTGCAATCCTCATTGTGCTCTCGTGTGACTCGAATCGTCCGCTTTGAAAACTTTTCTATTCCTTCCTTGTCCCCAGCCTCCTTGGCAGCCTCCAATTCAGCATTCGCGCCTTCTCTCCTTGCACTTCTTTTGGCCAACTCTTCCTTTTTTAAATCTGGGGCTTTTCCTTCGAATACGAATCTACACCAAGAGAAATCCTATGCCTCAGAAGTGGGAGCAACATGAAACACTTTAACAGCAATGGTCACATACATTGGCTTTATACCTGCTTCCAACATCCTTGTCGTCCGGAAAAACATGCCCAGAATATGACTACACGTACACATGTGTTATATCACGACTTTGCTATCTACACTACACGCATCCGAGGCATCCTACCTTGTAACATCGCCAGTTTCATTTGTCAATAGCTGGTCGCCAGTACGCCCAACCGCGACCTGCATAAAACACAAGGCAACGTAAGATTATGACCTGGATGCTATCTAAAAAGCTTTCAATGTGATTTTATCACGCACTAAGAAGGAATATATGTGCATTGAAGCATCCACAGCAATCTTCCTTCCAAAATAATTTTCAAATTTTTGCTCTTTCAACGCAGCTGGTGCGTGATCCTGAATCAACTTTGTGAGACCCTGATGCAATTAAAATAGTGCTTTATTAAATATGTGCGAGTATTGGGTTCAAAGGGTAAAGAGACAAACACGCACTTGAATACCCATTGTGACGAGAGTGCCAAAAGGTATCCTTTGACCAGGATATCAATCAGATAATTACATATATAATTCTGAATACATACTAGGATCATTTGGATGACTATAATTCATCGTGAGATCCACTGACATCGGCATCAGCGACATTGTCATCATCTTCCTCCGTGGCTGAGTACTCATCATATTCATCCTCACGAATGTACTGTTCTAAGCTGGGCAAATTGAACTTGATTGCCGCTTGTTCTTCGACAAATGTAGCCATACTCTGCATAAAGATACTCAAATGGTAAATGTAGACAGGTGCGATGCACACATACTCTGCTGAATGAGTTTGTCATACCTGGACGTCTGCTCCTTCAGTTGTGTCCATGACGATTGGCTTTGCATTTTGTTTGGCTGGGAACAAGACAATTTTTGGAAGCTCCTGCGGGGAATATAGTAGTTCAAACTTTACATAACATGATAATGGCGTCGATCACGAGTTTCGATCGCACGAACGTACCTCGAATGAATAGTCAATGTCCTTGTGCTCATTGACAGAGGCATCAAACTTTGACAGTACAATGGATGAGATATTCGCTAACGCCTTGGCAAGATTTTCCAAATCAGAGTTGATATAAATTGATTCGTCATCTTCTGGTTGATACACATGCATGAGAACATCTTTTTCTGGATCTTTGGCGATTGCATCCAATGTGTCTCGAACCACAATGGTTATTCCATTTTCAGACTGATTCTCAGGTATTTTCCCTGCATATCATCGAAATGTATGTCTCAGAAATCGATACTATTCTATTATAATGCATCAGGAACAAGGAGAACAGACCTGACGCATACTGACGATATTTCGTATCGCCAGAGGTAATGCTCTTTGAAAAAGCAATCACAGTATCAGGATCAAACTTCTTCGAGTCAAGGGGGTCCATGCTGTATTTCCGGATAGATTGCATTTGTGCAGCAAAAATCTGCAGATATGTGGAGAGATACCCAGTCAGTGCGTCATATAGTGAATGTGTGTCTTCTCGAGCAAGATTAGATTACCTGAATACTACTGATATTCTTAACCTGGAATGAGTCCATTAGTGGCGATTTCGCATCCAAAATCGAGAGGATCAGAACACATTTGGATTGAATCTACATTGTAATCATAGCATGTCGTTCAGTGAGAAAAGACAATGTATTGATACTAGTTCATTAGGCCTTCACGTACACCTTTACCAGCTTCCCTGACCAGTTCCAAAAAGTTGGCATCTCTCAGTGACTCCTCATTCACTACTAGATGGATCTGCAGCAAAGTGCAATGAGCCATGTAAGTATTTATTAAATATTTCAGCACCAGGGGAACTGGTCTCCACAAAACCTACGCACATGGAATTCTCTATCCACTTTTTCCAGCGTTTCTGTCATATTCTCCAGTGTATCTGCCTCAAACGTGAAATAATCTGGATATTTGTGTGCATCTATGAAATCATAGATTTCATTCTCAGCTAATTCATCTTCTGCATTCCAGCATGATGCATCATGTGTCGTAGCTCATGAATAGACATGTACAACTGTGACAATCGTGAAGCAGGGAACAAATTACATACCCTTTACCAGCAATGCTTTTCTGATGACTTCAAAAGGATGTCCAGAAATGTTTTTGCTGAACACAAGCCCTGCAAATAGATGACATCTTATTTAGATACATGCCCATCTGGCAGCAAAATCAGGTATTATTCCTACCTGGAGTCTTTTCAACCTGCACAAGATCCCTGTTGGTTGTCCGATAAAACACCACATCTTCACTGAACATGGCAACTGCAGCACATTTGGCATAAAAAATATAATGAGTATCTATCTATTTCGATGTTTATATCTGTCATCGTAACACGCACGGCCCATGAATCCTTCGTAGATCTCTCCAGAATATTCATCAAAGACACCAATTATCGAGAGTGCATTCTCCTGAGATCTTTCAAGATCTTCCTCTGTCTTGATTTCCTCCGCTGGCGTAGTCATCACTTTTTTAATCCATCTCATGAAGGAATCGCTGCGCCCAACACATGAAATTCAGTGAGTACCAAGTCAAGAGAGAGACTTTTGTTGGGTACAAACATTTTGCCTTACATATTATGGCTACCGGAATACTCATGCTCGTCCTTTCCATTGACAAACCATCGAACTGTTGGTAGTCCATCGATCTCATATTGATCAGCCAGGTCCTCATTCTCTGGAGCATCCACCTTGCCCACCAAGATGGAGGTGTTCAGTTCTGCAAGCCTTCGTGCCGCTTCCTCGTAAATTGGTGCAAACTCCTGCATAAAAGACCAAATATTTACACTCATTTATGGTTTTTCACAGCAGTTGATTGCGATACCTGGCAATATCCACACCAGTTAGCGTAAAATTCAACCTGTAACAGAAGAAGCATGACAGCAAGTGAGAAATCTTGGACAAACAAGTGCAGCAAATCAGGCAGATTCGCTCACCAGTGCGTATTGACTGTTGGAGACGAACTCCTCGAAATTGTTTTTGTCCAATTCCTTGATATGGGCAACGGTTGGAGCTTCACCACCTTGGGCACGTCCAAGGCAGAAGATCAGTCCGATCAGAAAGTACGAGAATTTCGTGCTTGCACTCATTTTGCTTGCACAATGTTAGCAATAAGATAGTTTCTTTACAAGAATTGTTATACAACTTAAGCATTGGCTCTACGCGTGGAAGATGCTAGTCTCGGGGTCCATCTCTCTCGCCTGAGTCATCCATGGTCGGTGGCATTGGTTGATGGAGCGGGTTGGGTGACACTCTTCTGAGGCTGCATACTCCGTCGACGAATTGCCGATCTAAAGAGCTCCCTCACAGATGGCTCACGATCTCCAATCTCTTGTTCGATTCTCTGTATGCACAACACGACAAGTCATCAGACTGCGGTACAATATTGAAACCATGTGACTGCAAGGAAACACACCTTTTGAATGGAGAGAACATGCCCCGACAATCTCAAAAGTTCCTCCCTTGGAACATCGTGCTCTTTGGCATGTGTCGCACATGTAAGCTGTTCTATTGCATCCACATATTCTTCAATCATTGCTAGATCTCTTCCAGGTATCAAGCGAGAAAGGCTGCTTGAAGGTACGCTTGCATCAATCTCATCTGCTGACCTGGTTCTTTGGAGTGGCTTGGAGCTACCTTGTGGAATTGGTATTCTGTGGATACCGTCCGCAGTATCTACCTCTTCTATCCTCTGAGACTCATCACTTTTTCTTTTGGACACCTTGCTGTGTTCCTCGATCGAAAGTCTAGACTTTGTGCCTTGTTGAAGCAAAACTTTTGAGCTGACATGGGCAACAAGAGTGCCCAAGGTCCCACATATGAGGATTGCAAAAAGCCCTGTCGTGAGTATATCGTTTCCCCACTGCACCCAGGTATCATAATCCTCCGCTCCCTCTTTATATTTCTGTATCAATGTTAGCGGCGCTGCTGATAGCGCAGCTTGCACTGTTGCTTTGGGGGTCCAAGCAAAGGCAAAAAATAGTTTTTCTTTGATTGAGAAACCAGAACCACACATGGTCATGAATGTAATCAGCATTCTCACGACAACACCTAGACACACAATAGCAATAGCTTTGGGCACTGTTCCTCCCGCAATCTGATTAAAGTTCAAAAGTGCGCCCACTGTAGAAAACAGCATTGGTTCCATGACCCATCTCCATATCAGACTCATCCATCTCTCACACTCTGGACCATACACAAAACTGGGCCCATGAGAAAACCATTTTGGAGAGCCATTCTCCCAAAAATTTGATCCTACCAGGCTCGTGAAGAGTGCTCCAAGTGCCCCACCAGAGAGCAACTCCCAATACTCAAAGAAGAACATCAAAAACAATCCAGTGAAAAATAAAATGAGGAAACGCTTGAGCTGTGTGTTCCATATACGAGTAATAGATAAGACATAGCCACCTAAAATCCCCGATATCACTCCAAGAATAACCTGGACTGGGCCAGATGCAATGGACCAGGCAGAGTTCACAGACTCTGACGAACTCTCATCTGGCTGAATGGCTATCGTACTGAAAATGGCATAGCCAGTTATCGCCACAATATCATCAAAAGAAGCAGCGATCACTATAACGATAGGAATGTCTTGGTCGGTGCCCAGCCCCTGCTGTTGCAACCGAAACATTTGTGGTACAATCAGTCCAGGACCAACTGCTTTCAATATGAACCCCATCGTGAGAGAGAGGATAAAAGGCATTCCAAAAAACGCGACACCTAAACCAGCATCAAAAACAGCCTCTAAAAGCCCTGGAATGATGGCCAGCTTACCAGATGGGTACTTGAATTTCTTCAAAGCAGGAAAGCTTAGTTCCAGACCACAACGAAGAAATATTGTGGCCAACGCAGCGGCACGAAATTGCACACCCCATTTGTAAGGAAATGAATCTATAGCACTCCATGGAATATTGATTAACACCATTCCTGCAACAAGCATCCCAACAATCCGTGGCAGGAAACAAACGTTTGCAATGTATCCACCAAGCATTGCCCCTGCCCAGAGGAGTAAGGCCGCCCAACCTTCATTGGATGGGAGAAATACTTTGCCAAGCCCAAAAAATAGTACTCCATACGTCACAAGAGCCAGAATTAGAAAAGAGAGGTCGATATATGTGTCTACAAAGCAAGGTTTATAATAGTGACATGTTGTAGCACTTTCTTTTTTTCAACAAATGCGACTGTACCTTTCTGGCGACCCAAGACAGACTTGAGAGTTTTTATGAATTGTTTCCAGTAGCGTGTTCGGCAATGTAAGGGCATCCTGCTCTCCAAACTGTCTCCCGATCAGAACTGACGGGAGCAGGTATACTTCTCTGCAACCACCTTGAGCAATAATATCCCGTGAATCCTACATCTGAGTATTAACTAGATTTATGTGAATTTATAGTGGAGTCCAACAAGGCATTCTGTTCCATTTTGATCCGCAAATTCTGTCCAGTTTCATTGAGCGCCATGCATGCATGACGTGATCTTGTTGGATTGTTCTCAGAACGCTAACGTTCTGTTGAAACAGAATCTGTGGATCGATCTGTATACAATGCAGATTGATAGACTATATGTATGTGTGGCAGGCCTGTAGACTCTCGCTGGTTGTTGGAACGAAGATTCATTATCTACGTAGATTATTGTCCTTGTTACACGGTATGAAACATTTCCCTGAAAGGAATACCTGAACTCTTCTTGTGTGTGTTCATGTCAATGACCAAAGTCAACTTGTTTTCTGATCTTATGCTCGCAAAACTTTCTCATTCCAGTAAGATTTCTTATGTCTCTGATGAATTCAGCTGCTTTTTCAAACGAAGGAGCACTTCTGCCATGAAGCATGCATTGCTGTGAATGAAAGGTTATGAGGATTGTTGTGGGACTCTCGAATTGGTCGGCAAAATTGACTTTTCGTGCTCCAAAGCCTGAAATGATATAGTTTGGACAGAATAAAAAAGCTGATATGTAAGAAACCTTCCCATCCCTCGTTGGATCTTGCAGACGGGTGGTATTGGCCTATTGTCAAGAGTTGTTGCAAGGTGTGATCCAGGCTCATCGCGCTTCCCTGAGACTGGCACAGCAGACCGCCTACAGATGATATAAAATCATTAGTGATCTCGTTAAAGTACAGATATGAGAACAACATTCAACAGATCAAGCGCACCCTTGAGGATTCTCGGGAACCTCATACATGAGGGATTTTCTGAGCAATGATGAGATGCTTGTCACAACTTCATTCAATTTTTTGGCTGAACTGCCAGTCATATTCTGTTGCTCACAATATAAAATACTTTCAAGGATAGACACCCATAATCTCCTTATTGTTTGAGGCCCCGGATCTGCCAGGTTGATCATGGGGGGAATCTGCAGTTGTGGTGGGTCTTCTGATGTCGAAAAGACAACTCCAGTGGCATCACCAGTGACGCTGTGAACAGATACATCTGCATCCCAATGCCCTTCAATATGTGCCACAGTCTGCATACCACTTCCTAAAAGACTCTTCACTTCACCTTTGACGTATTCGCCTCTCCACGGCTTGAATTTCAGCTCAGTGCGCAAGCCTGTCGCCTGACAATCAATCTCCACAACACCATCCAAATCAATGGTACACGTTCCGGCTAACGGATCATTTAAAATAACAGAAGGCAATTCAAACTCGTACTCTTCGTCGTGGCGTGGATAACGAATCTTTCCCTGACCTTCCATTGCAATCTCAATGTATGATTGACCAGTCCCTCCCAAAAGTATGCCTTCCCGCCTGAGCTTGGCGCATGCTCGCGGTATCACACGCACGGTGCACGTCGCTACTTCTGAATGACCTTCATCGTAGTATGTACGTGGTCTGATAGGTGCCTCTACCGGATCATAGGCACACAATTCCTGAAGATACGACCTCGTATGATCCCCCCTGTGCAACTCTTCACCCATTTCCCTGTGTGATAAATAATGCTCTCCCAGCACCACAGTAGGGATATCCTGAGATCTTTTCCCAGGCTTGACTATTTGAGATATAAATGTGAGTACCAGTCTAGTCACCGCGAGCATCCGTTCCAAGGAGTCTGGGGACTTCTCCGCCTTCAGCAACAGCTTGCTGAGCAGCGCATGATGATCATTCCTGTACACAACCTTTCTCGCTTCAGAAATGCGAGAACTCATATTATTTATGGCCTATTATATGCACCGATATGTCTGAAATGTATTCGAAGAGTGAAATGCGTCGCTTTGTTGACTTTTGGGATGGAATCTGTTTCACGATTCCGTGGCACGGCAGTATCTTATCTGGTTTTACACGGACACGGGACTCCTTAAAAGACTATCAAGTAATTCGATATCTCTTTTGATCCGGTTGCAGTCGGGCTCTTAGGGAATACTGACCCTAAGGACCGATGGTCAACGCTCATGAGCGCCCCTCATATGAGCACCTGCAAATCAGGTGCTTGATCTGATATCAGGTGATTTCTTTGTTGGACGACAACAACATGAATCACCGACACTCCAAAATTGAAACACCATAAATGATAGCCATCGATTCATGGATTGCACGGACAACAGACGGAGAATCGCCAGTCATTGAGGAAAATGCTTATATCAGAACAACTCTCCCTGATGACTTTTGGAAAGGGTATCAAGTCTGCTGAAGTCCTTATTCCTGAATCATGGAAAGGAATTGCATACATCATTGGACATTTTTCGTCTTCTAGTCCTCTGTAAGACTACAGAGGACTAGGTGCGTGAGGATATCACATCTCCTAGGATTGCAAAAGGGAGCACTCTAGCAGGTGTGTCACAGAGTTCGATACGATGATGTCTGGCGGAACCCGCGATGACGCACTGTTCTTGACATACCTACTTCATGATTTGAAGTCATGTACACCTTCCCAGATGGTGGCAAGAGCGTTGAAGAGGCGCATTTTCATCTAGTCAGCACACTGGATGAAAACCCATCCGTACTACAGAGGTGGCAGTCCATGCGTAAGGAATTCGAACAAAGGCAGCGCTATCCGAAGACACAGATGCAAATACATAAAATCTTTGAGTACGCAGATTTCTTTCTGGGCGAAAGCACGAGCCATGGAGGATCAGAAGAGCACAGAACAAGTGGTGACTCCTTGGGACGTGAGTGGAGGCGCAGACGGAAGAATTGATTACAATAAGCTTGTCGAACAGTTTGGATGTCAAACCATTCATCAGAAACTGATTGAAAGGATTGAAAAGGTAACTGGCGTGCCAAGCCATCCATTTTTGAAGCGAAGAGTCTTCTTTGCGCATAGGGACTTGGAGGAATTGCTGGACGCATACGAGAAAGGAGAGCCTTTCTACCTCTACACGGGCAGGGTGAGTTTTGAACTTGTTTGAAACGAGCTTTCGGTTGGATATCTAAAGGAACACGTGACTTTTTTGCTCTCCAGGGTCCATCCTCTGAAGCCCTGCACTTGGGACACTTGATCCCTTTCATGTTCACGAAATGGCTTCAGGATGCATTTAACGTACCACTAGTAATCCAAGTGACGGACGATGAAAAGTATTTATGGAAAAATCTGACCATCGAGCAGGCAAGGAAATTAGCAAGAGAGAATATTAAAGACATTATTGCATGTGGATTTGATGTTTCAAAGACATTCATCTTCTCAGATTTCGAGTATATGGGAGGCGAGTTCTACAGAAATGTAGTATCTTTACAAAGATGTGTTACGATGAATCAAATACGAGGGATATTTGGATTCTCAACAGATGACTACATTGGGAAGATTTCATTTCCAGCTGTGCAAGCAGCACCATCATTCCCAACGTCATTTCCTCATATGTTCGGCACACGAAAGGATATTCGTTGTCTGATACCATGTGCTATTGACCAGGATCCATATTTTAGAATGACTAGAGATGTTGCCCCACGTCTTGGATTTTTGAAACCAGCCTTGATAGAGGCAAGGTTTTTCCCTGCAATGCAAGGAGAGAATGGCAAGATGAGTGCCTCAGACGAATCATCGGCTATTTATGTATCAGATGATCCCAAAACCATAAAGAACAAAGTAAACAAATATGTCTTTAGTGGGGGAGGTGTCACAGTTGAAGAGCACAGGGAGAAGGGTGCAAATTTAGATACTGATGTTTCTTGGAAATGGCTCAACTTTTTCATGGAAGATGATGCCGAACTATCAGATATTGGAAAACGATATTCATCTGGCGAGATGTTAACCGTAGAAATCAAGTCCATTCTCTCTAGCCTCCTCATAGACATTGTCACAAGACATCAGCATGCACGAGCATCTGTTACAGAAGATATAGTTGATGCATTCATGATTCCGAGAAATATGACATGAGTATCCAATTATGGTGAAAATGAATTGAAATAAGAGATTGACAGGCAGGGCTGTAACCATTCTTTAGCTGACATTGATTGATCTCTGGGCAACAGCTTCCGTCTCCCTGCACAATGCCTTGCACCAATTTCAGAGGCAACTGCATCCCCATCAGAAACATTGTCCAAAAAATATGAGAACAGTCCAAACATGATACAATTCTGAATTGCAGCAACATGCCCTCCGCTGCTCCATCCAAGTACCAACCCAGTAGAGCATCCAGCAGCTCCAGAATTCAAGGCATCATTCTTCTTCCTCAGTCTCGTCATAAAACACGTCACTCCTGTATACAAACCTCCTAGTACAGCAAATGTTTTCGCAGAACTCAATCCACCTTTGAGAGCCTGCTTCAATACCCCTCTGCGTCTCTCTTTGAGCCAGTACCCACCAAATCCAAACACAAACCCTAGAATTCCACTGCTACACCCTGCACCCAATCCAGATACCGTACAGGGAGTTCGAAACACCAACTCGGATTCATTCGCTTCTCCGGAGAGTGGAGTCTTGTCCACAAGAGTCCGAACTTGGTCAGAGTCCACCACTGGAAACTTCCTCCGGTTACCTCTACCCTTTGTATTGCTACTACCAAGGCTATCACCCACTTCCAAATGAAGTATAGCCGAATCGTCTGTATCCTTCATCCAGTAAAGCCGCAGTCTCGTATCATAAATATACACCGAGTGCGACAGTCTGCCTGTTGCTTGTAGTTCTCTCACAAATAGTGCAATATTTGTATTCAGAACAGACTATTCAAGATTCTGACAGCACTCTTCTTCATCTCATGAGATGCTTCAATGCCCTTTTGAAGGATTTCAATATGACTTGATCTGAGCCCTCTCCGAGAGGGCTGCCTGCAGCCCAATTGGATGCCACGCCGTGGTCCTCATCATCATGATTACAGATCAACACCGCTGATGCCTATTGCAATTTCCATGAATTAAGAGAAGTAAATTTCTCAATATCTGTCCTTGGATTGGTGTTCTAGAACGCAAGGCTTGGCTGATTCGTTTTGCCACAGTGTCGCCTCCAGAACTGTTCTATAGAACCATAGAGCGCAGTTGGTTTCAATTTGCACCATTGATCTACATATATTGATAAAAGTGGACTTTGTATCTAACCTGGGCTACCTAGTGAGCTCTTGGAAAGAGATTGAAAGGCCCGTGGGCGATTTTTTGGCAAGGCATTCTTTGGGGAGTAGGTGCGTATTTCACTCGGGGATACTACTGAACGAGGTTATATTTATTTATTGTGGTAAAGAGGACCTCTCAAGTTGAAAGGGTTGGACAGGTGAATGGTAATTTTGAAGGGGAGATCCATGGTGTGTATCAGCGAGTTGTTTGGGGATTGTATGGCTAGAAGTAGCACTGTAATGGTTTGGGGTGTACATATTGATGCATGGTATAGTCTATCCATCCAACCTGAGAGTCGTGGCTGTCGTACACGACTAGTCCAGGTCTGGTTGCCACTGCTGGTATATTTTTGACCCCATGCTATGCGAATTTGCAGGTACTCTCGACTATTTCTAGGGAGCGACTAGTAGTTAGAGAAAAATGAATGCCAGTGGAAGACAGAGGCGTATGGTTTCTTTGGGGAAGGTGACAGCACCCAAGCCAGTGAACCTGCCCAGTCAGAAAAAGGAAAACAATGGAAATGAATCATCTGCGTATTTTGGGGGGATCTCATCGACGTGGGGGGGTGGAGAAGCGAATAATCAAGAATCTCAGCATGAGACACAGGATGATGGGAGCCGTATGCCACCAAGGGTGATTCCAGCTCGGCCATCACCTGCATGGGGTGGCGCAGGATTGCCAGAAGAGAGACAGAAGAATCTCGAGCTGGCTAGCCGGGAGCAATTTCCTAACTTGGGTGCAACGCCAGAGCGTCGTCATCCGGAGGGGAGAGATGCAAGGGAGCCTTCTTCGCAACAAGGTTACAGAGAGCCAACTTGGGAGGGTAGGGTGCCAGGAGAATCACCTCGTCGTGATGGTCGTGGAGTGAGGAGGAACGAGTATAGGAGAATGGACAGAGATCCGTATCGTTCTGAGTACAGAGGACACTATGGATACTATGATGATGATTACGCAAGGGATCAAGAGGAATCAATGAACGAAGGTCGATTCTACGGCAGAAGCAAGGGACCATACCCAGAGGATATGGAGTCCTTTGACGAACATTATAGAGTTCCACAATATCGCCCGAGTGAATCAGAAAGTAACTTTCGTGAACATTACGGTGACTATCACAGTTACAAGGGGCCCTCAAGATTTGAAGGCCGTTTGCAGAACAGGGGGACTGGTGACCACTCAAGATTTGCTTCTGGAGGAATCAATGGAGACTCGTTTCTCCCTCAGAAGGACAGGTATGATGCTAGGTATCAGAAAGAACCTCATTATATACGTCATCATACAAGAAGGCCGGAAGATTTTCGTCGTATCACTCCCCATTCAGATGCTGATATGAGCGCTGATCAAAATCTTTCTTCAATTCCCCAGCCTCGACCACCACCGCCACCACCACCTCCTCCACCTCCTCCGCCACCGCCGCCACCGCCGCCGCCACCTCGAGTAAAGTCACCTAAAGAAGTAGACGAGAATGTCTCAAAAGAAAAAGAAGAGGCTCAGGAACTCACCAAACCAGACTTTCAGGTGGTCAGCAAGACCCCAGCAGAGTCAACCATCGTGGAAGGGCCCTCAAAAGCAATAAAACCATCGAAAATTCTCAAAAGGCATAGCAGTTCGAGGGAAAAGATTGCCAGCAATGATGTGGAGCACACAACCAGTGCTGCCCCTCTGGATAGAAGTGAAAGCTCTCTGATGAGGAAGGAAACTGATCTTTCAGATATCAGCGATGTGCCAAAATCTTCCTCAGAATTCGAAGAAGCATATTCGGGGGAAATAACTAGAAATGCCATCCCTCCTTCTTTGCAAGGGCTCTCTTTGCACCCGATATCCTTTGGTGAGAATGAACCAAGCTTCAATGATAATCTACAGACAGACTCTGACTCTGCATATTCTTTCAGTAAAACAGAGCATCCTCCTGGACTGTTCTCTTCAATGCCAAATGGGGATGGCCAGGGACCACAGCAGCCATTGATGACATTTGGTTCTGATGCAGGAAAGATGCATACAGGTGGCTTAGGCCTCCTGTTAGGTGGATTGGATACAATCAACACAGCAGAAAGAAATGCTTCACATGCCCTCCAGTTTGGTGATATCTTGTTGCCAAGCACAATCGATGGCTGCGTCGATCCTGAGTCAAGTTTGCAAACTCAACAATCAATCAATCAGATCAAAGGCGGCTCAGGCAAGTCTAGGGCACACAGACCCCATAGTAGAGGAAGAGGGAGGAGAGGAAGGGATAGCAAGAATAAGAATATAACACAGCCACAGGATGGCCCTCCACCTTCAACTGCAGTCGTTCCTTCGAAAAACAGACATCAGGATGGACAGAAGCCGGCTATGAGGCACAAAAAGAAAAAGGACTCCAAGAAGAAGCTCCACGGAGAGATTTCGACAGCTGCACCACCTCCTGGATTGTCACAGAATGCTCCTCATCATGCCAAACATTCAGGGAAAACAGCAAAGCCGGGACCCAAGAAAGGACAGCAGAGCAGGGATCCGAAAAAGGACAGTCAACCCAAAGGGAAAGCTGCGCCAAGCGTTCAAGCCCAAGATTCGTAATTCACATTATAAGCTGATTGAGAGGTTAAGGCAACCTTAGCAACGCAGTTCTTACAAGTACTTGGGAGATTCTAGGGAAGAAGGATGCATCTAAAATGTAGTCAATAGACCTGCATTTGAGTAGCCTGTTTTAATAACAGCTAGTAGTAGTACATGTGTGTTTTAAATCAAAATAATGCATTCAAACAGATCCGTCAAGAGCACTGTCGTTTAGAGCACATGCAACACATGCTTTATGATGCCCACTGTATACCCGAATAGCATCACCCGATGATAGATCCCATAATCTAGCAGAGCAGTCAGAGCTTGCCGTCACCAAGTAAGCTGCATCCACTGAGAATACACAGTCCCACACCCATCTCTGATGTCCAGTAAGCGTTCTATCAAGTGTAAAACCATCCAAATTCCATAACTTTATTGTTTTGTCCGCTGACGCTGTAGCTAATTGTCTTACATCCGGACTCAACAGACATTTCAGAATGTATGTACCATGAGCTTTTAACTTGTGTAAAGGCTCAAACTGTGTAGTAGTGTTCATACCTTGAAGCGTTTTCCAGACATAGCATGTTCCTGAGTTGTTTGCAGCGACCAGTAAAGACCCATCTGGAGCTATTGTCAGTGACCTCACCGGAACCCCTACCTCAGGAACCAGCTCGCAAGAACAAGCCCCCGCTGTGAGATCCCAAACCCTTATATTACCATTCTGATCACCTGAAATCAGCTCGTGCTGATTTATTGGATGAAGAATCACATGATTGACTGCGGACTTGTGCTCAAACTCTCTCTGTGGTCCCGGTGCTCGCAAATCCCAAATTTTTACAGTTCCATCTTCACTTGAACTGTACATCCATGTTCCGTTCTTCTCGAAACCAACTGTAGTAACACTTGCTGAATGTCCGTCATATGACACAATCGGCTGAGCATTGTTAGAATTCACCTCGTATAACCTAACATGAGGATTTCCAGCAGCAGCAACAAGGCTCTTGTCTGCTGCAATTTGCAGTGTGTTCACTTGGCTATCCGGATACTGCAATGTCCTGTAACAAATGCCCGTTGTCGCCTCCCAAAATCTACAGCATTACCATGTGGATACATTAGCATGAGAAACGGCATTCGATGTAAAGTTTGCGAGGGGGGACCTCAGGAGCGAGTCGAAGGGTTTCGCGGTGCAAGTTCGCCCTGTATATGATCCAGGATTCCGTCAGGCATAAATATCGTGATGTATGAGTATTTCAAGTACCTTATTGTATGATCATACCCAGCCGTAGCCAAAACAACTGAAGAACTAGCCATGAATTCTCTTGCGCCAAAGCCCTCTATTGGTCAGACTTGCACAGCACACAGGGATAAAATCACTTCTGTGAAAATTTCATATTCGATATATTACATACGAGAAGGTTTTACTTGATAACCTTATTCAAAATGCCTGCACTGGTGTTTCGCTGCCTGGAAAAGACTCCTTCTATGAGGATTCCAACAAAAAAACACATGATCGAATTTGGAATGGAAGGCTTCCTCAACTCCTTTCAAGATTTTATGCCTGTGGAATATGCTTCCAGTTCTCTCCTGCATAGACCGCGTTGTCACCAAGCTCCTGCTCAATTCTCAAAAGTTGGTTGTATTTTGCAAGGCGCTCTGAGCGGCAAGGAGCTCCTGTTTTAATCTGACCTGTTGAAAGTCCGACGGCTAAGTCAGCGATGAAAGTATCTTCAGTCTCTCCTGACCTGTGTGAGGTCATGACACCCCATCCTGCCTGTTTGGACATGTTGACAGCCTTGATGGACTCGCTGACACTTCCAATTTGGTTTACCTTGAGAAGCAAGGCATCGCAGGCCTTTTTGTCAATGGCAGTCTGCACACGAGTTGGATTGGTGCACAGCAGATCGTCACCAACAATCTGAGCCATTCCTCCAGCAGTCATCTCAGCATAAGAATCCCAGTCATCCTGGTCAAATGGATCTTCGATGGAGATGATGGGGTACTTGGAGGCCATGTCTTCATAAAAGGCCTTCATCTCTGATCCAGTTTTCTTCTGTGATCCATCGTTGTCCTTGGATTTGAAGGCAAGATCATATGTTTTGGAATCTCCATCATAGAATTCAGATGCTGCGCAATCCATAGCAATCTTGACCTTTCCTGTGTACCCAGCTTTTTCAATGGCCTCAACAACAAGAATGAGACCTTCTTCGTTACTCTCAATTCCTGGAGCAAATCCTCCCTCATCTCCCACATTGCATGCGTCCAAGCCATACTTCTTCTTGATAATAGTCTTCAGGTTGTGGTAGACCTCAGTACCCATCTTCATGGCCTCAGCAAAGGAAGATGCTCCTGTTGGCATGATCATAAACTCCTGGAATGCAAGAGCATTTCCTGCATGCATTCCCCCGTTGATGATATTGAAAGCTGGCACAGGCAGGATCATTTTGCTGTTCCCTGAGAGTTCCGAGATGTGTTTGTACAGAGGAACTCCCGTCTCTGCAGCTCCAGCGCGAGCCACCGCCAAAGAAACAGCCAGAATAGCATTTGCACCTATCTTGGCTTTGTTTGGGGTTCCATCCAATTCGATCATCTTATCGTCAATCTCTGTCTGCTTGGTTGGGTCCATCCCAACAAGGGCTGGTGCCAAAATAGTGTTCACATTATCCACGGCCTTGGATACTCCTTTTCCCATGTAATCGCTACAACCATCACAATACAAAATCAGATAATCTAATACAGTCCAACACGCACATGAAACAGAGAAAGTACAAGAAACACAAGGGACAAAGCATACCTGCCTCCGTCACGAAGCTCGACGGCCTCATGGATTCCTGTTGAAGCCCCTGATGGAACGGCGGCCCTGAAAGTTCCCTTGTGGGTAGTAACATCAGCCTCCACTGTTGGATTTCCACGCGAGTCGAATATCTGCCGAGCTTCGACTTTCACAATGCTTGCCCCAACCAGTTTCCTGAGAGAGTCAGCCTACACCACACATTGGCCCAGGTAATCAGTACTTGTTCCAATTATCTTCGATCTTTTTGATATCAAACAAGCATGCATGCATACCATGTGAACAAAAGGCTGAGCTGGTTTGCTCTTCACCACGTCGTTGATCACGTCTTCCACGCGCTGCTGGATGCTGTGGCTGTCAATGTATGATTGATGATCCTATAAATTTACAATGAGTGTAATATTAGTGCGATAGAGATGAACCTGATCACAGGGTTTCTTCAGCAGACATGAACCTGGCCTCTTACCTCCATGCTTGTCTTGTTACTGGCTGCAAATACACGAGATGGTTTTCTGATCAAAGGTTTTGTATGAATATATGTTTTGATGTAACTGTTGATATATTTCATTGCTGACACAGCGGAACCCCACTGCATGGCAAGTATCTTTGGGGCATTGGCTGAAATAGAGAGCCATCACCCATGGAAGGGGTTGTTTGATGGAGAGTGCCATCTTCCCTAGGGCACCAGCCTGGTTGAGTCGACCCCTCCTAGGAGGCCTTCAAGCATCATGAGTATGAATTCATTCTTGGCAGATGTACTCAATGCTTTTTCACAGATTGCCTGACTGATCGATGCAGATATATACATTGATAGATAGATTTTCCTCAAACTTCAACAAGATGTGGTCTCTACATATTCCTTGGACCTCTGGCTTTGAGTAGACTGATCTCTGTTCTGAGGATTTTGATTTCTCGCTCCAAGGCAGCAATAGTTGTCTCGCCTGGATTGGAATGTACAATTGGTACAGAGGCAATATTTCTAGCTTTTGCTGCATATTGCAATGTTTTAATGCTTTCGTCTACATGGCTGTCACTGCATAGCATCTTATAGCTGTAGGAGAAGGGAAACAGGTGGTTACAGAAGGCTTTTGAGACACACACCTTGGAGAGCAGCATGCTATCATGAGGCATTTGGATGGACTGACCATGGAGCCAAAGAGCATTTTTGTCAATTTCGATTCTCGATAAGGTATTAGATTCTTGGACTGTCCAGAAGCTAGTGCGCAAATGACTTTTCCGAGAAGGAAAAGAGACTTGTTGATATGTGTAGTCTCCTTTGTTGCAGTCAAACCCTCAGAGCAGGATTCTTTCAATTTCTCGCTTCCAGCGAGATCAACAAAATTGATTTTACCTGATTTATATGTTTCAGACCCTTGCGTAGAGCGATGTATATATAATGTGAGTATGGTGTGACTTCTGCTGGATGATGTATTCAAAAGATGGGCACGCTGGCGCCTGCGGCGATTGCCAAGAAATACAACAGCTTCAGCGTCTTCCAGCGTGTTGCAAGGCTGTATATGTAAATCCGGTACACAAAAGCCTTCTCCCGCTGCCCATTTTAACCGCAAGGGGCTGTTTCCAATTGTGATGAGCAGGTCATAGATAGCCTCATTATAAATTTCTGAGTAAGAAGCTCCGCAGGATATAGCCGTGCCGTTTGCTTCATGTATCTTTTTGAATAAGTATCTAAGTGAGTTGGGAATAATACCATTGCAATCAGAACCCTTTGTGCTGAGACCTGCATTATCCCTGGGCTGGCTACCATGAATTGTAAATGTTTTTCCCGATCCAGTTTGCCCGTACTGTATATTGAAACGTTTCGTTATAGCATAATGAGTCATACAACTTATTTAATATCTTGTGGGAGAGACGTACCGCGAAGATGGTGACGTTGATTCCATCCAGAGCATCATCAATCAATTTTGGTAGTCCACACTTGTCAAACATCACGTCCTGACCCTCATCAGGAGCGATGCAAGATCTGAAAGAGAAGTTACTTTGCACCAATAAGCTGATATCTTTTTCTGGAGTTTGTCTTTCCCTGGAAGATGTGCGAAAAACTCTGAGGAGGTCCCCATCTTGCTCTTGCCGGACAATATCCATGCATGCTTCAGCTCCTGATGAGATTTCAAGATCATTCAAAGGTCGAATCCGAGCAATTACATCAAACGTAGACACATTACTTGCAGCATCGTAGTCGTAGCCCTCCATCATCGAAGGTGCTGACCAAGGCATATTCAGTCCCGTGTTTGCATAACCACATCTCAGCCTACCTTTCCCACGTTCAGTTCGTGTTGAAACATTTCTCTTCGCCTTCCTTTTTAAACCGAGCAGATAACCTGAAATTTCATGATGATCATGTTTTGCTGTATCAGATTCAAGGATGTGAGAGTCGTGCGTGTTCATGACTCTCCAGCTCAGTGCTGATGTAGAAGAAGGGGGCACTACACAGCTGGTAGCAGCTGATCTGGTCCCTAGTTCTCCACTTTCCCCTCCACCAAAACTTGCTGAGGGAACATAATTCATATTTTGATTCAGTGATTCGTCCAGGAATGTGCAAGACATTCCATAGCCCTTCCCAAAGGTGCTATCGACATCAGAGTCTGATTCAAACCCGGCCCTGACTTTGTTGCCTTGCAGTTGTTCTGGATGGAATACACCATTTTGCGCGGAGCTCCTTTGTCTTTGTTTTGGATCTGGAGGAACACTTCCCAGCGGCATTCGATTCTCCCCCATGTCTCAATAGAGATCCTCGTTTGAAAATCTGTGAGAGGAGAGGTCGCTCTCTCCCACTGAGATTTGTGTAGAATCAAGGTTGACTTTTTGGTCTCCGGCGTAGCTTAACTACAGGAATGAATGAGGCATATGAGAAGAAACATGATCTCCTTTCACTCTTTCTCAAAGCGTTGATCCCTATGTTCCAAAAGGAAAAAGCATGCCTGTGAGTCCCTCCATTGAATTCTCCAGACCAATGAGAGCCTCCATTGGGGAGCTCATCTAGGCAAGGCTACAAACCTGGTGCGCCAGGATGCACTTTTACATACAGATATAATTTGTATGCAAGGGCTTAATTCGCAACAACCGGGCGATTCTACTCCCGAAAGCCTTGGAGGGCAAAGGTACGTAGTTCTGGGCTTGTTCAGGTTGCCGGGAGGCTTCCATTTGACGAAAGCAGCCAAATTAAGGATTGTATCAGGAAATACGTATCCATCTTGATGCAGCAATTTCGAATTGAGGGGATTTCCGGGGAGAATACACTCGTCTCGGGCAGTTGGGGAGACTCTCAATTCAGGTCAGAATGCCTCTGGAAATGACGAGTACAGTGATAGATCTCATATAGATGTAAAATATGAGTCAGATATGCAGGTGAGTACTCAAATACCCGATTTCAAGGTCCCGATGTCTGCGCATGTTGCTTTGGTTTGACCGATCCCACGAGGATGCTTCACGTGACATCAGTATTTTGACGTAGAAACTTCGAAGAGACTCTTCTGACGCAATGCTTGAGGTACCACTCCCCAATACAGCACGGAGTGCAACCACATCGAAGGCTGATATGATTTCTGCAAGCTTGGAAAGGCAGTCAGAAGACGTCTCAGTATCTGCGTATAGAAGTATGAGTGCGCCAAGAACGGAGAAGTTTGCGAAACTATTGGACGAGAAGATTGTTGACATTGAGCAACTCCGCGAGCTATCATGGAGTGGTATACCACCAGAATTCAGACCTGTGTGCTGGCGTTTGCTTTTGGGATATGTTCCCCCTAATAGGGACTTGCGAGAGCAGGTTCTCATTAGGAAACGAAAGGAATACAAGAACTTTGTGCCAGATTACTATGATAGCATTGCGGCCATCTCAAATATTTCAGATGTATCAGGTATCTCACAAGCAAGTGATGAAGAGAATGCATTCCGACAAGTTGTGGTTGATGTTCCAAGGACAGCGCCTAATGTACCATTTTTTCATCAAAGTAGAATACAAAAGTCATTGGAGCGCATTTTACTCATTTGGGGTATCCGACATCCTGCAAGTGGTTATGTCCAGGGAATAAATGATTTGGCAACTCCATTTCTGGCAGTCTTTACATCTGAGAGGCATTGCAGCAGCAGCATAGACAATGTGAATGTAAACATACTCTCTGATGGCGAAATATTAGATATTGAAGCGGATTCGTACTGGTGCCTTTGCAAGCTACTTGATGGTATCCAAGATCATTATACATATGCTCAGCCTGGTATTCAGAGGACGTTATTCCATGTGGAGGAGCTCGTCTCCAGGGTAGAGGGATCCATAGCAAAGCATTTTTCTTTAGAGGGAGTACATTACATGCAGTTTGCATTTAGGTGGGTAAACTGTTTGCTGCTTAGAGAACTCCCATTCAACCTTGGTATTAGAATTTGGGATACATATTTGTCAGAAGGCCCAGCGCTCAAAGATTTTCTGATATACGTCCTTTCCTCATTTCTTCTCAGTTGGGCTCCTGAACTTAGGGAAAAGGATTTCCAGGGAATCATCATGTTCCTCCAACATTGTCCAACAGAAGGTTGGACTGAAAGGGAGATTGAACTAGTTTTGAGCAGGGCTTTCATGTGGCGGGTTAGTTTCAAGGATGCTCTAAGTCATTTCTCATGATTGACCAATTTCAAAACACATTGCCATACCTTCAGAAAGGATCGCGATCCCTTGCAAGGGTGAGGGTTTCTGCACAGTGTGCATTGCACATGCATACTGGTGCTTCAGAATCACGCTTTTTCGGCTCGATGAAACCTTGGTGCAGCTGCTTCGGTCTCATAAAAGAATTTATTATGAATGGAAATGTGAAAATCAAGGAATATATACAATTGTAATGAACCAGCTCATCAATCCAAGTCCAGTCATCCATGAGAAGAAAACTACGACGAGAGTGCGTCATTCCTGACATTGTTATTTGAATTCTGGAAGATAATCAACCATTTAATTGGTAAGCAGGAGAGTGGAACCCAGGATGTTCGGGAGGACGTTCGAGAGTTGATTGACTCTCAGGAAATTTACGAAGTGAGTTCTTTTGTTTGACGAATACCTTACACCGAACTTAACCTATCTCACTTTTACTCTTTGTTTTTATTCAGCATATAAGAGATATAGTAGATCCAGAACATCCTTACTCGTTGGAGCAGTTGAACGTTGTGTCAGATAAAGACATACAAGTTGACGACAACTTTGGGACAGTTCGAGTACAATTCACTCCAACTGTTGAGCATTGTTCCATGGCAACGTTAATTGGTCTATGCATTAGAGTAAAACTGTCTAAAAGCTTACCCGAAAGGTTTAAATTGGATGTGACCCTCTCTCCAGGGAGCCATGCAACTGAGGTTGCAGTAAACAGGCAGCTGAATGACAAAGAACGGGTCGCGGCGGCGCTAGAGAATCCTTCATTGCTCGCGATGGTATGCAAATGCTTGAATAGACAGTCGTAGTAGATGGTGAAGGCAAAATCATTGTTTCAGTCCTACCAACTTGGTTGACATGTTCCACAACTGCTCTGCTTGCTCTGCATCATAAGCTGCTTTGTTTGCCTGCACTGGGATGGTTTTGCAACCCACTCTATTGAATAAAAGTCGGCGAAGCGGCCAATCGATAGCTGCGTGTATGAGTGCATTGAAAGCCATCATCTTTGCAATGATTCCATGATCACTGATTGTTGCTGTGCTTGGCATGTGTGTCAATGTCGGCCAGGAAAATGCACCTCTTGCATAATATCTGAAACTAGGGCTATTTTCACGGTGATGAATGACAGATGTGCTACTATTTCTGCTGCGTGATTGCCGATCTCGCATTTTCCATGGTAGGCCTTTGTGAAATGGGCTGTCATTCTGATCAACTGTGGCTGCGTGAACCACAGATGCTGCCCCGTCACTAGCTGGAGCAAATAGACTATTTAATATCCAAGACCATGGTCCGCGTTCCCATCTGCTACCTTTCCAAATTCCCGTAACCACTGATCCTGGATCTACTGCAACTGATCGTATCCCAAGTGGGCCCCACCTGGAGTCAAGTTCTGAGGTGAACAGAACATTAGCAAATTTACTATCTGCGTACAGTGACGCTGGATTGGACCCTTGTAAGAAATGCTTTGCTCCCTGATATTTAGTCAACCTATGCATCACGGAGGAAACATTCACTACTCTGGATTGAACACGAGCTCTCCCCGCATGCTTCATCATCTTCCTCTCCAGTAACCTCGTCAACAAGAATGGACCGAGAAAATTTACCTGAACAATATGAGGAACAATGCCTTGGTACTGCTGATCATCTGATCTATTCACGCCAGCATTGTTCACGAGAACATGGAGAGGCCACTTGTACTTTTTCACAAAGTTCCTGATGGAATCCTGCTTGGAGAGGTCCAGCACTGGCCCAAGGTGCACATCTGCCCCATGTACCTCTTTTTTGATCTTTCTGACTGCGTTTTCTCCCCTCTCTTTATCTCTCGCACCCAGTATGACTCGTATATCCCTACTAGCCAGTTGAAGAGCACAGGCATATCCAATCCCACTTGTCCCTCCAGTCACTAAAGCCGTTGTCTTCTCCATCCCCATCAGTACAAAAGAATTATAATCCCTCCACCTACTGAAATCAGCGACAGCGGCATGTATAGACGCATGATTCTGCCTCCGAATGAGCATGTCACGGCATGAGTCATGTTCCCATCACCGGCATTGCTTATTCGGAATGACATGCGCCCCGAACGCTCTGGACTCCAGATACAGTGCCCTTCAAAAGACTGAGTTGATCGAGGACACTACACACTGTCGAGGTTCGCTCACTGATGTGCCTGCGATTGCTTGCTCACTCGTGAAGGAGCAAGGTAAACAAGAAAATTTTCAACACATTTCGATCGAAGTGGAATAAAAGTCAGCGCACATCACAAATGCGGCCAATCACAGTGACTTCCAGGAGTGCTAGCACTTCGGTGCGCCAACAAGTGTCAGTTCTGGCTGTTCCATCCCAGTTCACGATTGCGACTACGGCCAACAGATTTTGCAGTAGAAAGAGAAATGTGGCTGTCAGAGCAACCACAAGAGTCCACGCAACGGCTGCTCCGCAGAAGTCCCAAGGACAGCAGAAGATCAGCGCAGAAGATGCCAAGGAACTCTACAGAGACATGGTTCTTGGAAGGGAATTCGAGGAGATGTGTGCACAGATGTATTACAGAGGGAAAATGTTTGGTTTTGTACATCTGTACTCGGGACAGGAGGCTGTTTCAACTGGTACGTTTATTCTTTTAGGTTTGGGTTCATGACTGAAAGAACATTGTGACGAACATCGCTTCCTGCAGGGGTGATCAAGGCTTGTCTGCGAAAAGATGACTATGTGTCTTCTACGTACCGTGATCACGTGCATGCCTTGTCAAAAGGTGTATCTGCCAGGAAGGTCATGGCAGAGTTGTTTGGAAAGAAGACTGGAGTATGCCGTGGGCAGGGTGGTTCCATGCATATGTTTGACAAGGAGCATGGTCTTCTAGGAGGATATGCTTTCATCGGGGAGGGTATCCCTGTTGGACTGGGAGCGGCCTTTTCCTGTGCCTACAGAAGAAGAGTTCTTGGAGAGGAGGATTGCGACAGCGTGGCTGTTAACTTCTTTGGAGATGGAACCTGTAATGTGGGACAATTTTATGAGTCTTTGAATATGGCCTCATTGTACAAGCTTCCATGCATCTTCGTCGTGGAGAATAACAAGTGGGCTATTGGTATGAGCCATTCACGTGCAACTGGCAGTTCCTATGGTGACTCGGAACCGCATATTTATAAGAAGGGAAATGCATTTGGCATGCCAGGTGTACATGTGGATGGAATGGATGTATTAAAAGTGAGAGAAGTAGCTATGGAAGCGATTGCAAGAGCTCGCCGAGGTGAAGGACCAACTCTGATTGAGTGCGAGACATATCGTTTCAGAGGCCATTCTCTTGCTGACCCTGATGAATTGCGATCCAAGGAAGAAAAGGAGCATTATCAAAAGCGAGATCCTATTCCACGTATGAAAGATTACTTGTTGAAGAATGGCATTGCCACCGAAGAGGAGATCAAGGAGATTGAGAAAGAGGTGCTTGCCGAAGTTGATGCTGCTGTGGAGTTTGCTGACGAATCTCCAAAGCCTGATATGAGCCAACTTTTGGAGAACGTCTTCACCGATCCAAAGGGCTTTGGAATCGCCCCTGATGGTCGATACAGATATGAACACCCAGGATTCACCTCAGGAACGGCAGATATCTCATAGATGCAACCACACATGCTTTCTAATATCCAAGTGTACATCATCTTTTCTCGTTGAGTACATTGTAAGTACATATAGATTTTGAATTGGATGTTGAATATTGGTGTCACGGAGGTGGGATTGTGAAACCTGTCTACTGACCCAGTGATTGAGAGACACCAAATGCTCTCCAAATGATTGCATAGGAATCACATCTCTGCCGGAATGCATCAACTTGTAACCCAGTCCAGACCTGGGATATCCCTATCATCAGTACACACAGGTGTGCAGTACAAAAAGTGGCTAATTAAGCAAACTGCCAATGTACCTTTGACGCACACTCGTGTAGTCACTCGAAGCACTGCATCAAATCAAATTTAATTTAGTGAAACATTCTTCCATTATAGCCTGTAGTGGAAATCGTTTGAATCCCTTCAATGTGAGTTCTGAACAACGCATGCATGAGTTTCAATATTCTGCTTTCCATCCCATCGACCCCGCCAATTGTTTGATCGTTAGACACATATACGCTTCAATTCATGTCGTGCCCCTATATCCTGTAGACAGCTTCAAAGCGCTGAACTCGTTTGCACTTTGGCCACAGCAAGAATCTCGTGCAAAGACAATTGGAACAACATGGGTCAGGATCCTGAAAAGAAGAAGAAGAGAAAATCAAAAAAATCATCCAAGGAGAAGAAGGAGAAAAAAGAGAAGAGATCAAAGGTTGAAACCCCACAACCCCTTGCGGCCAAGGTCAAGCATGCAGGTGGTGAGAAGATGCTGGCCCTTGTCGGAGACAGGCAGTTAGCGGCTGAAAGTAAACCAATAATTAAAGATCTGTATACTGAATCAGAGGAAGTGAGGAATTTAGCGAATCCAGAGGTGAGTGAATTCAGAGAGACCAGAAGAATCGCAGTCAAGAATTGTGACATAAAGCCGATTGCCAAGTTTGCGCACTCCAATCTATCAGATGATGAACTATATTCGGTGAGAAACTTTTCTACGCCCTCGCCGATCCAATCACAATGCCTTCCGATTGCTTTATCTGGGAGAGACCTGGTGGGGATTGCAGCCACTGGAAGTGGTAAGACTCTAGCCTTCGGCTTGCCAGCAATCAAACATATTAAAGCTCAAATAGACGCTGGTCTCGTCAATGGTCGCAGCCCAGTGGCTCTTGTCCTTGCTCCGACAAGAGAGCTTGCTCAGCAAATAGGTTCTGTACTTGAGGATGCAGGACAAAAAGTTGGCATCAGATGCGCTTGTTTGTTTGGCGGTGTGCCCAAAAGGGATCAAGCGAAAATCATGAAATCTGGTGTAAGTATTGTTGTAGCTACACCTGGTCGTCTAGAGGATATGATTGGCGATGGAACTTGTTCCTTGAGTGAGGTATCATACTTGGTCCTTGATGAGGCTGACAGAATGTTAGATTTAGGGTTTGAGCCTCACATACGTAGTATTTGTGAAAACATCAGGGCAGACCGCCAAACTCTGATGTTCTCAGCAACATGGCCGTCATCGATTCAAAAATTGGCATCTGAATTTTTGTGTGATCCAGCAAGAGTGACTGTGGGGTCAGAAGAATTGTCAGCCAGCCATACTGTGAAACAAATAGTTCAGGTCGTTGAACATGGAGTTCGGGACCGTCTGCTAGATGATTTGTTGAAAAAATATCATGCATCGAGAAAAAATAGAGTGTTGGTCTTTGTGTTATATAAGAAAGAGGCTGTTCGGGTGGAGTCTCTGCTACAAAGAAGAGGTTGGAATACTGCAGCAGTCCATGGGGACATATCCCAGGCGCAGAGGACAGCAGCAGTCTCGTCGTTTAAATCAGGAGAAATACCTCTCCTTGTGGCCACTGATGTGGCAGCACGTGGCCTGGATATTCCCAATGTTGAGGTTGTCATCAACTATTCTTTTCCTTTGACAATAGAGGATTATGTTCACAGAATTGGAAGAACTGGGAGGGCTGGAAAATCTGGAATATCTCACACGATGTTTGTAGGGGCAAGAGACAAGCCACGAGCAGGAGAACTAATAAATGTCCTATCAGAGGCCAATCAAAAAGTCCCAGAGGAACTTCTGGCATTCGGAACCACCGTCAAAAAGAAGGAAAGTAAAGTATATGGTGCACATTTTAGAGAAGTTGATTTCACTCAAAAAGCTACAAAGGTTACATTTGATTCCGATAGCGAGTAAAACATCTCCCATGAGTTTGAATTCAGTATCCCCTGATACATCCTAAACATTATTCCACATGTGATTCTATCAAAAGCAACTCAAAGAATCACGTAATTGAAATCCCTCTACTATCCAGATGATCAGTAATCGCATCAATGAGGCGCACTTGTTCGGCCTCATGTATCTCCATCGATCTGAGAGTTTCACTCATCTTCCTTCCCTTGTCTGCTTCTTCATCAAACAAAGTCTCCACTGCTGTGTTATACTTCTGCCGTTCGAAGATTTGAGACATTGTTGTACCAATCTCCGAGTCAAGCTCCTGTACTCTCTTTAATGCTTGGTGCAGTAGCTCACTTAATAGAGTCGCCTGCATGCATTTGCAAATTTTGTCAGCGAGAATTGGTTGCCAACGAGAAACCATTCACGCAGTGGCGTACCTCCTGATCGAGGATGCATTTCTTCGAGTTCTCCTCCCTTTTCCTTTCTTCTATGGATTCTTGCTCTCTCAGAAGCTTGTCTATCGCTTCTATATCGGGGCGAGACTCAAAAAGGCTCCCACGGGAAGTCTGGCAATCTTCCCCGTCCGCTTGTCGCATATTCCCGGATAGTAATTTAATCTATCCCTCTTATTGAGGCAAATTATTTTATAATAACAGTTTCTTTGTTGATGGTGAGCTGATGTTACCCGAGTAGAAGGCCATGTGCGCGTCAACTGATGGGATTTTCTGGTCAACGAGAATGTCAAATGACCCTGTCATCTGCACATGCCCAGCATGCTAGAACATGTCACAATGCGTGCCTCATTTCAAGATTCTTGCTTCATAGATCAATTCATCACTTTAAGCAGGTTGGAGGATTGACTTCGAAGGATGGGAGGGAATGATTTACATTGTCTTTTCATGCTTTCTGTATTGCTTCAATGCATCAATATTTGCCTCTAATGGAGCTTCCAGGGCCTCCTCATGTGCTACGGAACCGAGAATTTCTTCTTCCCTTTTCTGTTCATGATATATTTCAGCAAGCGCCAAATCTTCGTCAATATCACTGATGTCAGAATAACCAGCAACAGAGATGTCTTCATCTGACGATGCCTCATATTCTCCTGCAAGTCTTGCACGCAACTCCTCTGGGTTTCTCACGCGAGGGAAATATTTTTTATGGTTTATTGCTGCGTAGATGAGAAAAACCATGAGGATGACTAGCATACCAGTTGTATAGATCGCACCCCACATGATGGGAGGCCCTTTAACCAAGTTGTCCATTGGAGGAGAAGGAGGTGCTGGGGGCGGGAAAGGGGGAGGGTTGGGCGGACTGCACAAAGCATAAAGATTATTGAAGACTTATACAGCACGTTGAAGTATCATTTGTGTGTTTGATCTTACCTTGGTGGTGGATTCTTTTGCCTGGCAGGGGGCAGGGGCCCAGGAGGCGGATATGGTGCCCTCTTGAAATTGGGTGGAGGTGAGGGCGGCGAAGGTGGCATGGGTGGTGGCGCATAATACCATTCAATCACAGATTGACGAGGGAAGACTTGCATTACCTTCTCTGGAGGCCATTGGTTGAGATAAATTTTTGATCCCACTGGTGTGGTCAGGAAAACATCCTGGCCCCACTTTGCTGCTTTGTTATTCGTGAAATTCGCATTTAAGATATATGCAGTCGACCCAGGGCCCATTGCAATAGCTCCTCCACTGTTGGCCTGATTGAGGTAGAATGAGGATCCATCAAAGTGTACTGCTGACCCTACAAGGTACACTGCCCCACCTTTTGAATCAGCCCAATTCAAATTGAATTCACAATTCCTGAACATGATTGAATTCTGGGAGCCCTTTATATTAATTGCCCCACCATTAGATGCATAATTCCCCACAAAAGCACATGAATCAAAAATTGCCCTTTGCGGTGCACTAAGCTGAACCACTCCACCGTCTCCTGTAGTTGCTGCATTCATCATTCTAACGTTATACACTTCAATGATCCCTCCAGTCCTTACATCAAATAGCGGGAAGCGAGAACCAGCCATGTCTATAATGCATGTGGACCCATAGCCCTCGCACATGGAATAGACCCTGACCTCGGATAAGATTGGAGGAGGGGGCGTGAAAGCCCATCTGCCCTGCTGAGCAAATTGGATATGTGCCCCCAAGGTAATCGTTGTATTACCGTTGTTCAAAGCATCCCATAATTGATCTTCTGTATAAATCCAGTCTTTTCTGTTTGGAGGGGCTGGTGGAGCTGGAGGAGGTGGACTAGGTGGATTTGGTGGAGCTGGAGGTGGAGAGACCACGGCATCTGGATAGAACATCGGCGGCATTAGAGATAGCGGCTGAATATTTAATGGATTTGTGTAAACATCTGCCTGTGGGGGGAAAGGATTAAAATACGCGACTGTCGCAACCCAACTTTCCATGTAGATGTCATTGCCAAAAATTTCTGCATCGTTGTCCTGCATGCAAATACCAAAAGCACAGTGTGTCACTCTCCACAGATATTTTGCTCAACAACGAAACATTTGACCTACCACAAAATCACAATTATCGAAAAAGATAGATTTAGCAGAGCCACCAATGCCAACAGCGCCTCCATTCTGGGCTGTGTTGCCCTCAAATCTACAGTTTGAGAATGCCCCAGCACCTGTCATGATAATTGCGCCACCTGTTCCAGACCCGGATCCATCAGTGGCAGCAGCATTTTTAACTAGTTTACATCCTTGCAATACGGGGAAAGCTCCCTCGACAAAAGAGAGAGCTCCACCAGCACCTGCTGAGTTCTCCACAAAGTCACAGTTTGTGAAAGTTAGGGACATGGCTCCTTGATTTCCAAGGGCACCACCTTGGGAACTCGAAGCATATCCATTCATAAAAATGATATTGTTGAATGACATCTCAACACCTGCAAGAAATGCTGAGTTATCTGCAAAGAAAATTTGCCCCAACCCTTGGGCATTTATCATACATTTTCCATCATAGGGCGTGGGACAATCAGCTTCGATTGTTACGGAGGCTTTGATCGAAGGAAGCAGTGCTTTATCGCCAGCGTAGTCGCCTGAGAGAATTATATGAGAACGTAGCTTGATGAACCTCTCCTTGTTTCTGAAGGCCTCCGCAAGCTCACTTTCACTGTTAACGACAATGCCTGCAACTCCGGGAGGAAACAAGCCTTCTTGCTTCAAAGACCTAGAATGTTCTTCTATTTTTAACCGGTTGGATCCGAGCCGACGCGCTGCAGAATGAGACAGTGTCTTTAACGAAGTTTCTCTGAGAGCCAGCCATTCGTTCGGAGCAGAAGATACCGTACCGTCCACCAAGTCCGATCCAAAACATGAGAGGAAGAAATAAAGGACAAATCTTGATATGCGTGGCATCCTTCGCATCTGCATCGTACGGAACACGTCACTGTAACTGCTGCTGCGCTGTTTCCCGCGAGAACGTTCTCATTCTAGGGTGCAATGATTCTAGAGAGCAATTTTGGAAGACTAATGTCAATATTTTTAAAATTCTTGCCCTTGTCGAATTATTTGCGAGCACTGGCACGTATGTAAGCTGCATTTGTATCGTGACCTCGAGGCCCCAACGACGTTGGGCCAACGTGCTGCATCACAGTACTGTGGCACTTGTGCCAACAACAACGTCTATCTACATCTACCTGATATCTGGCTCAAGGGGATCTTGAAGTAATTGGATTCTTTACATTTGTTACACATGAAAATGCAGAAATGGCGCTATCAGTGGGACATTATGTATGCAAATTGGACACAAGACCATTTCTTCAATTGAAAATAGATGCGTGTACTCAGAAGATATGACATGAACACGTATATTTGGGCGTTGCTGCGACTGCAGTGTCCCCTGTATTTCCAGAGAATAAACTGTATCGCTGCATCTGTAACGTCGCATGTGCACTATTCCAAACCAAAACGAATACTTGTCAACTGCCGTGCAGGGAGGACATGATATTACTCTAGAATCATCAGGACTGATGCAAACATATCTGAAGATTCCTTGATGCCTTAGGAATCACGTAAAAGAAGAGATTCTTACTATTCCTCAGTCACAGTGACGCTTTTGGCCAAGTTTCTTGGCTGATCTACATTGAAACCTCTCAATAACGTGAGATGGTAGGACAATAGCTGTAATGGAATAATGTTTGCTACTGGCTGCAGGGCCTCATCCGTATTGGGCACCATAATAAGTGGGTACCTATCCCCTACCATGTCTAAAATGTCTATTTCATCCTCATTACAGATGATGATCAACCTTGCATTTCTGGCCATGAGCTGCTGTATGACTCCTTGCATTTTCCCATGCATCTCATCCTTTGTTGCAACAACTATAATTGGCATGTGTTCGTCAACAAGAGCCAAAGGTCCATGCTTCATTTCTCCAGCATTGATTCCCTCGCTATGCATGTATGACACCTCTTTCACTTTCAAGGCAGCCTCCACGGCAGTTGCATAATTGCGACCTCTTCCAAACATGAGAAGTGAATTCTCTGTCTTTAGACTCTCTGCCAGGGATCTTATCGCCTCATTTAACAGCAGGCATTTTTTGATTGCATCAGGAAGTTCCAACAAAGAATCGACAATCTCATTGATTCTTCTCCTCTTGCTTATTTGGTCATCTGCCAAAACAATAGCCATCATGGTGATTGCAACAATTTGTGAAGTGTATGCTTTCGTACTTGCGACTCCTATTTCCGCACCAGCATTGATATGGATACCACAGTGGCTGCTCCTTGCAATTGCTGAGCCAACTGTATTTGTAATCCCCACACATAATGCCCCACTTTCCTTGGCATACTCCATTGCTCGCATCGTATCTGCAGTTTCACCACTCTGGCTTACAAAAACGCATGTATCATCACGGAATATTGGGCATCTTCTATCAAGGATATCTCCGGCTAATTCCAGCACAACAGGCATCTGTGTGAGTTCCTCCATTGTCTGCCTGGAGCAGAGTGCAGCATGATAAGATGTTCCACAGCCAATGAATATAATCCGGCGACTTCGTCTTATCGTGGAAACAAAATCAACAAGCCCTCCCAATCTTACCCTCGGATAAAGAAGTCTGTCAACATTGGGCACGCCAAACTTAATAGGAGATAATGGGGTTGCTTTGATACGGCCTTGCATGGTTTGAGCAATGGTCTCGGCCTGCTCAAATATCTCTTTCTGCATGTAATGGTCGTAACCACCCTTCATTATCTGACCAACTTCCATCGTAAGCGTCTGGATCGTCCTTCGGACCTCGACAGAGGCTGAATCAACATCATTCCAGTTATACACAGTGTACTCTCCTTTTCTCATATGCACTATATCGTTGTCCTCCAAATAAATCACCCTGCACACACCAAAATATGTGGATGAATCAATTTAATTCACACAGAGGATAAAAAAGACTTACTGTTTCGTGTGTTCCACCACGGCAGATGCTTCAGAAGCCAGGAATAGTTCTAGTCCATAGGAAGAATTGTCCAGTGTCCCTCCACTTTGATCCGGAAAATGTGGTGCTGATGCAGTTGACCCTGTCAGCTTTGGTGTCAAAGGAGTGTTAGGTGAAACAGGTGATTTGGGAGCCGGGCCCCCTTGGATACCATATTTCATTCCCAGGATCAGGGGTGAGCCCCGCCTGCATGCAACTAGCTCTCCTGGATATACTGAGGATTTAATCAACAATGCGTAAGCCCCTTCAAGCTGCTTGACAACTTCGCAAACCAGCTGAGGGAAAGGTATTGGTTCTGGTAATTTTCCATACAAGAAATTGCATAGTTTTGGAATGACTTCTGTATCTGTCTCAGTGCTGAATTCTTCCCCTTCTTTTACGAGGAACTCTTTGAGAGCTCTATAATTTGTTATCGTACCGTTATGAACTAAAACAAACTCATGATTACTGGATGAAACGTGGGGATGCGAATTTGTGGCACACGGGGGCCCATGTGTTGCCCACCTTGTGTGTGCAATACCAGCATGAGTAGTCACACATGCATCCTGGTCGATCTGAAGACTATCCATTTCCTCAGACACCAGTGCAACTAGATCAGCAACCTTTCCTTTCGCTTTGATTACAACAGGTTTATTCACCTCATTGCTTTCGTCTGGGCTCTATACAGACAAAAAAAGGATCAATTTTGTCCATTTTGACAAGGACCAAATCTCTCTACTTACCTGTACGGGAAGATCCAGCGATATTCCAGCGGAGTCGTATCCACGATATTCGAGTCTTCGAAGACCTTCGAATAAAGTGTCCATGATTTGCTTTTTGGAATGTCGGACCTGCAAAGGATTCGTAAAAGTAGTTGGTCCCAGAGGCTTGCTGGAACTCGTTCATGGACAGGCAATTTCAATGCGCGAAACGCTCGAAAGACTGCTTCTTTGCACGTACATCATAAAAGTAAAATCCAAAAATTCCTGCAACCAGTAGAATCCAGTCAGAAAGTTATTTCCTCGCCCAACGGCAATACAGATCTGTGCCGAGTCATCCGCGCAGATTGAGTATTCTGGCGAAATAAAACCACAATTACGCTGAAATATTCTTACCACACATATTTACGGAGATGTATTCAGATACAGTAGCGTTCTTCTTTGACAAGAAACAAACCAAGTTTCTTGTTCCTCGTTGAGTCTATTCCCGTGGCGTGGACGCGATATGCTCTTTCAATTGTATTCGACGCTTTTAAATGAATTCAATTGTGAGTTAATTCAATAAACGGGGAGATTTGATGCGACACTATGATAAAGGTGATGGCGAGGATCAATCGTCTGCCTGCCACTATGATGCAAATGATGCTGACGCGTCTGAAACGGCATGCTGCAAAGCATCAAGCAATAATAGTTCCACAAGAGCGTACCACAACTTATGCTTCAAAAGCTCTTTATGACATTGTTTACATACTATGGAACTGTCGAGAATGGGTGCGAAGGAAAAAAGAAAGAAACCATCACCTGAAAGCTGTCCTCTTGTTTGGGGTTGTTGGTGTGTCAAAACCCGTGTTAACAACAATTTCGCAAGGATCCAATTTCTTTGAATGGGATGTCCTCAAAGAAACTTCTGCCATGGGAGCTCTTGATGGTAGATTTTGCGTCTCGACTGATTGTTGGGTTGTGATGGACTTTCGCCTTCTGTGCAAAAGGCAATAGACGACGAGACAACTTGCAGCGAGGAGTGCAACAGAGCCTCCAACGGCAACCCCAATGATAACGGGAGTGGTCCAAAATGTCGAAGTATTAGTTGTTTCTTCGGCATTCATTTCAGTCCCAGGAAATACTTCCACTCCGTCTTCATATGATTTGACAACTGGCATACTGATCATTGAGTAACCCAACCCAGACAAAATAGATTCAAGATCTCCAGACCTACAAAGGTAAAAGTCGATTCATTCTACTTCCCGAAACATGAAGAAGATAATATGTTTGATATGAAGATAATGGGCGGATAAAGCAAGAACGACAGCTGCAGTGATGCATACCTTAATTCCTCTGAAACTTTTTTGTGCAATCTCCTTGGCGTGCTTGTGGCAACTGAGAAAACAACGGTCGTTGCTTTGCTATCATCCTGTCTAAGACTCCTTCTTCGTCTTCTCCTAGACAAAACTTGTGCTGAAATAGCCTCAGCTGGAATGTTCAGTTCGCTTGCCATGACAGATTTGATTTGCTCAAGAGCCCGATTATCAACATTTTGACTTCCCACCAGCTTCATACTGATATCTACTCTCGTACCAATCTCTTCCTGTTGTAAAGATATTGTTCCACATGCATTGACATCGCAGCATGCGGCATAAGGGGGTATTTTGAGTGTTTGCCCAACGGAGAGGCTTTCTGTTTCCAGTCCATTCAAGACTTTGATTGACTCCTCAGAGGAACCTGTTGCTCTTGATATGCCTTGTATATTCTCTCCACTAGATACAGTCCAGATTTGACAGAGATTGCTTTCATTTTCTGCCACAGAATGTTGAGTAGGCATTTGATCTGAGGGCACTTCATCATCTCCTGGGCTCAAAGGCTCTTTTGGTCCTGTCACTCCTGCCCCAGTGTCTGGGGTATCTGGAGTTCCTTCTTGTCCATCCACGCTCGGAACTGGAGCTTTATTTACGGATGCTTCTTCTGTTGACGTGTAGATTGCTTCTATCTCTGAACTTGGAGGACAGGTGTCATCCCAAGGTGGAATATTTACTCTGTCCCCTGGCTGCAAAGTCTGAGTCTGCAAAATTGGGTTTATCATTGTCAAGTCATTCACATTTAAGACACCAAATTTCCCAGCAATTGATTCCAAATAGTCTCCAGGTTGTACGATATAAACTTGACACATCCTTTTCACAGGCGGCTGAACATCTACTGGCTTACAATCAGCCGTATTTCTATAGTCGGTGGCAGAGACAGGATTCTGCATCCAACGAAGCAGTTCTTTGATTGTCACAAAGTAGACATCCCCTTTACTGAGAGCATAATCAATAAACTTCCGAGTCGCTGCAATATTTTCATCTGTAAACCACTGTGCATGTGTGAAGAGCGGGAAAGGCGCTCTGTTGCCACTGTATGCTTCATCGAAATTTGTTACCAATGTTGTGTAAAGGTCCCCGCCAAATCCTGGTCCAGGATCCATACTGTAGGCTGCAGTAGAAATCACCGACAACAGGTAAGGGTATTTTAATCACACGACAACAACCATACTCATGATGCTTACCATTGTTAGGTTTGTCAACAGTGTCGTTTAATAGAGGCCACAGGGGAACCTCCCACATCCCTGGATACACTTCATCCTCTGTGCAAGATCCAGCTGGTGCTGTCCAAGCACAGTTCTGGATGATCCCCAAATCCATGGTGTAAGGCCAAAGCCTGTTTCCAAAATTCTTTGTCGTCGTTGACTGACTACCGATGAAATCAATGATTGAGGAATCGTACAGGAGTTTGTGCTTGTAGAGTATACTTCTCACGGATGGATTGTGGATCAAGTAGGGAGATCTGAATCCAACCATTTCTTCGCTAGGAATTCCACAAGCTGCCATGTCCTGTCTAGCACCTATAATTTCGTTCTCCATGTCAGCCAAAGTCGGTAAAAGCGATTTATGATTCACGGTGTGCAACGCAATCTCATGATTCTCATCATACAAAGACTTGGCAAGATCACAGTGTGAGCCAGTTGAAGTTGTGAACCACGTCGCTACCACGTTGCATCCATTTGGATTTTTGAAACCATCTGTGACAGATCGGACAACAGTATTCGCTAGAGGAGAGATGGCGTCATCATGGGTGATGAGGACAAACTGAGGAATGCTCTGAGGCACTTGTCCACCTGGAGGTGACAAGGAAGGGCAGTGACACGTTCCTTGGCAGCTTACAGGATCACAGGAGTAAAAGTCAGGACCAAAGCCTACAATTGACCAATTAATTGCTTGATGGGTTGGTGCACAACATCCGTATGTATCACACAAGCACTGCTACCTACCTTGCACTGTGACTGCGAGCACCAGCAGCCCACTATACGTCAATAGTCGCGATACTTGATATCCTGAAAATTCAAGAATCATATATTATTTTAAACAGGAACAGAATGAGAAGCATGCGTATACCAGTGTCGAGCCAAAGTTGGTTTGTTGCAGTTTGTAGATCTGCCCAGAAAGGATGACAATCCTGGTCTGTTCGCTCGATCTACTAGGCCAAAAGATGAATTATGTCTGATTTATTGATCTTTTATAAGCAATCCGTAAGGTTCAGGCCGGACACTGGCTACTCAATGCTCAGGCAACTCGTCAGTTAACGTACTAGTCATGAACTCCACGTCGATTGAATGTCTATCGGAGCGTTAACAGTTTTATTCTATTTAATTATATTGATCTAGAGCATAGCACCACGGAGATGATAAAGTCTACAGATCATGACCTCTGTCACAGAGGCTCTGTGTGGAGTCCGTCGTCACGTGATCATGTGACCATGAAAGCATCTGCTGGACCGGATATATATAATCGATTGGATGCAACTGTCAGTCGGCATCCAACACTCTGTGTGTTTTAGGACTAGGACCAACACCTTCCCGATCCATCGACATTGTGATGGTTTCATAAGAAGCGACTGGGGCTCGTGCACTGTCACAGAAAGATGTTCAAGCACTCTGCGGAACAAAACTCCATCAAGTATCAGTTGGCCCCAAACCAAAGGAATGTGCAACTGTTCTATTGCATGACACTCGGCTCTCGATGGTCATTACTTGTGTCACTCTATCTTAATCTCTTGTAATTTTCCAGCCTTTGCAACCACGCTTTGTATGCCACAAGTTCCTCTCTGCACGAGTTGAAGCAATACTATACGTTAAAAAAAAGAGCCTTTCAGAGAAACCCAAGCAACAGAGCAGGCAAACTTACCCGAGTTTCCATAGATTGCAAGCCTTTCTAGGAGTTTCCTCACTTCGTCTGTGTTCCTGACTGACCAGATCCCTTTCGTTTGTTTAACTTTGTTGGACACGAGGATGCCAGCTCCAAGTCTTCTATCTGACAGAACATGGAATGCATCTTCATCCGTTCGATCGTCTCCAATATATATACAAAATACGTCTTCACCGGCTATACCGAGCATAGAAAGCAGATGAACAAGAGCTGACCCTTTGTTCCAATCAATGCGTGGGCGGACTTCCAACACTTTTCGTCCCCTTGTGAAAAATATCTGCGGTTCCTGATCTACTACACGTTCAACAGATTTCAGTATTTCTTCAAAAGAATCCGGGTGACAATTTCTAAAATGGACACTGATGCAGTACGTGTTGTCTTCTATTGAGGATCCTTGAATGTGACCAGTGGCATCCTCCAGTCTCCGTTTGACCATTTGCATCAATGCCTCGTATTTCTCCGCAGGTCGAAACTCTAGATTCATATGTGAGCCTTTCGGTGCAGCGATGTCCATCCCATGGCTACCAGCATAGTATAATTCTGTCAACTGAACAAATTCTTCTACTTTCTTTCTACCTCTCCCACTGATAATTGCGGTAGGGAAGACGTGAGCCAGCCGACGCACGACATCCCGCGTAGCCTCTGATAAATATGCTAGATCAGGATTATTCACGATAGGAGTAAGCGTCCCGTCGTAATCTAGAAACACAGTGACCAACTTGCCCTTGGCGAGGCTCTCTAGCTGCTCAAAGTTCTCCAATACGTTGGGGTGCTTGGCCTGCGAATGGTTCCCAAATTTGCCAATTAGATATTGAATATAGTACGTGTACAAAGAAATCTGGATATAAATAATCGGAAAACGTACTTCCCACCCCTCATATGCCTGGGCAAAAGGCTCGATAACGGAGGCCTCGGCGCTCTCTCTCCGCCGCTGCTCTTCATTTGGCTCGATACTCAGTCTTGATAACATTTCTTGCTTGTCAATGGACATTTTCCAATTCAGTAGCAGTCTACTGCCGTAGAATGCGTTCCGCAGCCCTTCTGCAAGAACATGGACTTGCCCAAGACATTCATCATGTGATAATTTATTACACAATAAATAAATAGGCAATCAGTATCACTCAACTGTGTGAAAGACTTCACTGGACATTGGCACCCGTGTCCTGGAGATCCTTCTCCTTGTCTGGTACTGCAGTACACCATGGCTAGCCAACATCTGCGCACTATCATAGTATGGTGATCCAGACTTGCGAAAGACCTGGGTGTCACATGACACAACACTATGCATAGTCCGAGAGTATCTACTCCAGATATAGGGACAAGATACAATAGATGTTGCTTTGCATGCTGAAACATGTCACCTTGCAATGTTCTTCGTATCTTCTGTCTAGGCTTTCTGTCTTCAGCCAGCGAAGAGACAAGGATATTTATCAGTCTCTAATTCTCGGATCATACTGATCCAGACTGTCCAAGGAAGCACGTGACCCCATCTGAACCATTTTCAGGAATCCTTCAAAATCCACCTGCTCAGGATCCATTACGCCAGACTCAACAAGAGCATTCTCCACGGCATAGTTGATTTCTTCTTCTGGAAGTTTATTGCGCAATGAAGACACTATATTTTCAACTGTAATATGGCCGGCTGAGCGGGAATCCAGGTCCTCGAATGCACGCCTGGCACACTCAATCCAGAGATCTTTGTTGTTCCTTTGTAAATCTCTCCAATCAATCTGTGATGCGACAAATTCCGAAGCTTCTATTGTGTCATTTTTATTCAAGTCGAGCATTTCCATGAGAGAAGATACCTCTTCTGGCTGGACCTCGTATCCAAGCCTGCTCAACCCTGAAATCAAGGATTCCTTTGTTATTGCTTTCCCTTTACGGAACTTGAGTTCTCCCATCAACTTTTCTAGTGTTTTGGGATCCGTGATTGATGTTTCTTTTGAGATCGTATCCACTATCTTTGTCTCCGTCTCTGGATAATTGATCCCGTGCTCTGTTTCCTGACCGGTTGCCTCTAATGCCTGCAAGGCAAAGCTTCTTCCACGTCCTCCTTCTTCTAAAATGTCTTTTGCTTCTCTACCTTCGTGCATTTCTGGGAATGATGGAGTTCTAGTTTCGGCTAAATCTAATGGCTGATTTTTAAGGCTCGGCAAACTTTGATTTCCAGAGAATGATGGGTGCCCCTGTTGAGACAAGTATGCGTTTCTTGCTCCGTGCACTGACGTGTCCAAACTGAGCCTTGCTGCCTTCCTCTGCTCCATCTTTTCTTGTGGTGTTCGAGAAAAGGTGTGAAGATAGTCGGATCTGCCATGACCCGATCCTTGTAGAGCTAAATCAGAAGCCTGTCGCAGGATCCTCCAGTACTCCCTACCTCCATGTATAGTTGCAGCCTTTTTGCCCTTCTTATTCACAATCTTGGGAACGTGAGATAATTCCAATGGAGATAGACTTTGTGGAGACATAGACTGTTGCCCCTGAAAATTTTTCCCTTTGGATGGGCTCAAAGGGAATAACATGCCATTCCCCCCGTGCTGGGAATCTTCAGCGCGAGATGAAGAGCCTGATGACAGAATGGACCCCGATGGGCTAGACCTTCTCTTTCCCCTGATAGTTGGATCTGGAAGGCTCTGAGGTCTCAATGTAAGCAGTTCTGATGCGATCAATTCCAAAATGGTTCTTTGAAGGAGATTAATTTGTCCAAACCTCTGCAAAATGAGTTGCTACAGTCAGCATACAGACATGGCAAATATGTCAGCAGAATACATACCTGAATACGCTGAACCACCGTGTCATCCAAAGTTCTTGCTTTTCCTTGATGGAAGCTATTCTGTAGCCATGAATGACCTAAAGCTTGTTTTGCTGATGGCCGTGCCGCCTGATCTCGGTTTAGCAGCATTGCAACAAAATCTTTTGCCTCGTTGCTCACATTTTTCCAAGCCGAACCCTTGAAAGATAAATCTTCTGTTAGAATAGACTTCCAAACAACAGATAACGAGGGGGATTTCTTGTTTTGAACATCGTCAAATGGCAAATAGCCACACAGTAATTGATAGCACATTACGCCTGCACTCCACACATCAGAAGAAGGATACGTCTCCGAATTCAGCACCTCAGGTGCCATAAACCTGCAAAAACCACTAACATGATCAAAATACAATCTTTATACTGTTTGTCCACAAAATACACAGGGCAGTGCAAGATAATGCAGACGACATATCTTCATCACGCACCATGGAGTCCCATCCAACCCCAAGTCTGTTCTAGGTAATTCTCTTGGATCAAAGAATGCAGCCAATCCAAAATCAATAGCTTTCAGAGGAGAGTTTTCCTCCGTCGATAGAAGCAGGAAATTACCAGGTTTGATGTCTCTGTGCAGAATTTTGTGCGCATGGCATTGTGACAGCATTTGCAGGACTGATCTCATGTAGACAGAGACCCTTGCTTCCGTATATGGCTGTCGACCTATGCTATTGTACAATTCGCCGCCTTTGCAGTATTCCATGACAATGTGTACATCTTCTTCATCCTCCCAAACACCTTTCAGGTAGACCACACTCAGGGTACCCCTCAGTAGCCTTAAAACCTTGATTTCCCTGTCAATGCCAAGCAGATGCTGCTCTTGTCTCTGTATCGACACATTTGGCACATCAAGTCGTTTTCTAATGCTCTTGCATGCATAATCATGGCCACTGCTCTTTTCCGTAACAACTCGAACCCGTCCAAAGCCACCGGATCCAATCGCCTTGCCCACAGTAAAAACGCTCTCAAAATCTTTTGGATTGCCCCTATCAAAGATGATGTTTTCTTTCCTGTCACTCTTCTCGATATCCCAGACGTCGATTCTCATGTTTGCACCCAGAAGTACTATTTCTCTGCAACAAGAGACAAGCAACACTCGCGACTTCCTTCTCAAAATTATCCAGTATCTTGAATGTTTATTTCTCTCTATGGACCAGTGCAATGGGTCAATGGGGTATGGCATTACAGATGTCAGTCTGCTGTGTAAACCCTCCCAGACACAAGGTTTTCAGCGCATCTGTAGCTGATTCAGAGTGCCCATCAGCATCAAACTTTCCCCACACCAACCCTGACAGAGGAATCCTTTCATGCTCTCTGCATTGGGTTTGATGAGCACAGTGCACTCACCCCTCTCGATCGAGGGGTAGAACTTGCCTGAAGAGGCTTGATGTCAAGGAAGGTGCTCATGAGGCCTCGAGACCGACAGTCACTGCTCCGTACCATCCAGTGTTGTGAAGGGGCATCATCTGCTGCGGGGCTGGATGTTTTTAAAACTAAAATAAATACGAAAGACGATTGACTCGACCAACCTTCGGAAAACAGAGCGTGTAGTCCTGAAGCATGAACCGGAATAGGTCAGACAGCATTCAGTTGTAGCACGATTATACGAAAGGAATGAGTTATTTTGCACCAACAAAGTTTGTCTGGCGACTTGGAGGTAATCAGGTACGTCTACGTTGTCAGAAACTTGGACGGGAACGTGCTGCACACCTGTGTGGTTGGTCGTTCTGTGTTGGCCGACGGCTGGCGTGTCGTTACGGTAACCGATTGAATGTTGTTTGATGAAATAGGTTCATTTGTGCGGGTCCTTCACGAGATGGGTGGAGACAGTGCCAATGGTTCCTGAGGACGGTCAGCCTGGTGTCTTTTCTGTCATAGTTCATCTGCCTCCGGGGTACGATATACAATGCTCGAGTCGATGAGACGTACGTTGAGTGATCAAGCGCCTGACATGTTTTGGCCCTGCAGGTACCACCAGTACAAATTTATTGTAGATGGAGAATGGAGGCATGATGAGGCACAGCCATTTATGCCTGATCCCCTTGGCAATGTCAACAATTGGCTTTTCGTTAGGAAACCTGAGATGTATGTGGCCTTATCTGTTGATGTAAATGATGAGGGTTTGCCATTTATCAATGTATTTCTTCCGCAGTCAAAACACAGAACAGACAAGCTCCCAAACTGGCAATCTGCAGGAGCCATCCAGCCAGGCATTTGACAATACAGGGTTTCTAAAGGACAGTGCGTATGAAACAACTGCTGCGTTTACCAAAACTCAAGGAGCTGCCGCTTCTGTCGCGCTAGAGCAGGTATGCCTGTGATAAGGAAGTTTGACATTGTTCATCTGCTCAATAATTTGATGTTGAATGCAGGAAAAGGAGCCCCTCTTCTCCAAGGGAAAGATCAAGGAGTTTTTGGCGCATCACACAGCGTCAGAACTTATACCAGAAAGTGGGAAGGTTGTCCTTTTGGACATTGATCTACCTCTTAGACAAGCATTTCATGCCCTGCATGAGCAGGGGACGGCTTCTGCTCC